>OX467715.1:25943034-26564528 GCA_950111635.1 Agelastica alni
TGAGATCTCTATTGATGGAATCAACCTGTTCCTGCCTAATTCTATTTGTATCATTCACCGAAAGTGATCGATAGGATGTGAAAGTTGAGACAAGTTTGCTATCGTCTGCGAAACTGTGAATGGGGTTCGTGTTGGTTTTCAAGAGGTCGTTGTTGTGTAAAAGAAATAAGGTGGGGGACAGAATGGAACCCTGGGGGACCCCGGCATTGGTTTTAAACGCATCAGAAGAAATACCGTCAACTGCCACATGTAAGGAGCGATCTTGCATGAAGCTCAAGAACCATTGGCGCAGTTTGGTTGGGAGACCGTAGGCAGATAATTAACTTAACAATGCCTGGTGCCAAACGCGGTCAAAGGCTTTAGATATATCCATATACATATATTACTTCATAATTTTCAAATCAAAATATTCCGAAAACGGTACGCAGTATCGAGTTTTACCAAGAGTACCTTTTTGGTGTAAAATTGAATGATGTACCTAAGACATACTGACAGAGGATTACTTACGTTAGACGTTAGTTATTATAATGTTTTTAAGAAAATTTTTTGAAATTATTTTTAGGTTTTTAAATCTCATTTAAGTACAAATAACATTTATGCAAAATACAACGGATAATAAACAAAACCGATATGCTTTTGCCATTAGTTATAGTTGCAGTTCTTTATAAATAATTCATTTAGATTTCGAAATTATGATTGTACTAGCGGCTTAATAATGCTCTTAATACCCGAATTTCTTCCACTTTGGTTAATTAATTATTAACATTCAATTTTTTTAATAGGATTACCTGCTGGGAATCGACCGCATTGTTGATTATGAATCCATTCATGATCATCGTGTCGAAATTTTTTTAAATCGGATTCTTTATGCGTATCCGTCGGGTTCTCAGGGTTGATTCAATCGTAAACAGTTTTTTATTTGATTTTTTAATTTTAATAAGTCGTTTGCATATTTTGTTTTTAAATCTTTTCTTTAAAAATCTTATTTCGTTTATATTTATATTTTAATTTTTAAAATTAGTTAGGAATAATTAAATACGTAAAAATTTATTTTAACTTTATTATTTTTTAAAAGCAACCAACTAATGGGTAAATATTTGTCGAAGAATGGCAAAGAATCGGTTCAAGCCGGAAACCCCTAGGTCTTATAGGCACTAGCAGAGCCACACGATAAACAACTAAGATTATGGTGAACCAAATAAATGAAATTATAGCAAAAATATATTAGATACTTTACTCCTACAATAAATCAAAGTACACAGTTCAATAATAAAATTATAACAAATATAGTTAAAATTAACAGCCAACAATAAATCAAAGTACACAGTTCAATAATAAACTTATAATAAATAAATTATAATAAACAGCTAACAATAAATCAAAAATTCAAAGTTTACGATTCCATAAAATAACCAAAATAAAAGTAAAAGTAACAAACTTTACCAAGTTACCAAAAAAAACGTATACAAGTCAACTTTTTAATAATACTTAATCAAACGTTCACATAAGGCTGCTAATTAACTCATGTTTTTACCATTTACATAAAGATTTACACTGTTAAAACAATCGAGCTTATTTAAAAATATTTCTTTTTACAATGGCTGTCCTTCAAAATATTAATATTGTAGGATATTTACAAATAAGTATGAAGAAAACATTTTTACTTGGACACAAAGAACTATTGAGAAGATTACTTTAATCAAAGTTCAGCCTTGGCATATTATCCAATGCAATAAATAGTTTTCAACCATGTACCATATTAATAAATTAAAACAAAACTTAATCGTGGTGTCAAAAACAAATCACGTCGTTTAAATATTCTAAAATAAATCACTTGTAACCTTTGGGTATACGAATTCACTACTCCTGTGGCCGGTTTGATTATGGAACGGCACTTGCTAATTAACAATGGCTTCCCTCGATCAAATCCCGCATGCGGTTATTTCAACTGGACACCAAAATCCAAAATATCAACAACAAAGGTAAGATAGAATGGTCAAGTTAAAAATTATATGGCTTTTCTTCAAAATCCAATTAAGATGGCCCAAATACAGCCAGATATGAAAGAAAAACCGTAGAGGTTCTGCACACTTGTTAATATCACATCGCCCCAAAAACTCTCCCCACACCACTCCCAAGACTGCCACCAAACGACTACCAAGGCTGCCACCAAACGACTGACACTCCCCAGGCCGGATATCAAGAAAAATGACACGGAACCGACGTCAACCAACAATATTCGCAAATCTATGTTCCACACTCAGAATCGCACTCGTCCGTGTTGATAGCCAGCCCCATCCACACAGAAATGCAAACCAAACAATAATATAACCGACAACACACAACAATCGAGGCCAAAAACCAAAGCAAAATTTAATAAAGAAACACCCCACTCAATCTCCAGCGAACAACAAAAATGCCACAGCCATTAACAATCGAATCCTATCACTACAAGGTATGCAACACTATATATAACGAATGATATATTTAAGTTACAACAAAATACGGTACCTGAGGAATACAAAACTATCAGAGACACAATTATAATGGAACTGTAGGAGGGAAAAAATAGGCACGTGACAACTTGCAGGTCCACGTTTATTTGGAAGAACACTACAATAAAGTGAGGATACAAAATACCTCATGGAATACCCACATAAAGCAAACGAAAGCAAAATGATGCTAATGGCCACAAAAAGAGTCATTTGAAAATCGTGGGAACTAAAATCGAAAATACCTTAAACTATGAGGTTCACGCAAAACTCAGGGATGACAAAAGAAATGATGATCAACCTGGTGAAGTCACCTGGTACACAGATGGATCAAAAACCAGCGAAGGAACTGGCTCAGGCGTATTTTCTTCGAAACCCAAATATGAGCAAACAAACCCATTGGGGAGACATGCCTCGGTCTTCCAAGCTGAAAGAAAACACTTATTAGATCAGATAGTTAAACGGCACTTAAAGCTTTGGCATCACGGAGAATAGACTCAAAAATTGTCCGGAAATGTGCCGGAAACCTACGAACCTTGGCTAACCATAACAAGGTCACTTCGTCATGGATTCCAGGGCATAAAGGTATTTCTGGTAACGAAGAAGCGAACAAACTAGCTAGGCGGGACTCTGGAACACCATTTATTGTTCAAGAACCAGCGTTAAAGCAGCGATCAATGGCTGGGTCCACTCTCAGCATCAGCCGAAGTGAGCACAGCCAGAGGTAGCTAGGCACAGCAAGTTAATGCTGAAAGAACCCTCATCTAAGCAGACAGGGAAGCTGCTTTCGCTAAGTAGCGAAAAACAGTTGTAGGGCTTTGTAACGGACACTGGTTTTTTAGGAAACATCTGCACAATGTAGGCGTGTCTGACACAGAACCTATATGAACATTATGTAATGAGGAGGAGACAACAGCCACTCATATTATCTTCGCATGCGAAGCCACCACCTAGTGGAGGTACTACCTGCGGTGTATACAAGACCAAGGGAGTGATCCGCCCGGGGCAATAGCAGTACATGAGCTTCTACTCCTTAACAGGAGAATTAAAGAAATGGGACTAAACTAAGGAGTTGAAAATGTACAAAAAACAGACAATGCTGCTGTGCTTGGGGAAAAATAAGACCTCTTGACGTTTAATATCTCGACAGCGGTATGAGGTATAAGTAATTTATGGTATATTTTTAAGATAAGTAAAAAAATATATAGGGTATCCCATTACAAAAAAAAGATTATTGTTTTTATATTTCAAAATCTGCACGCTACTGTACTTTTGATAGCATTTAAAAAAAATCAGTCCTAACCACATAACTTTTAAGTAATTTGTTTCTACAGATAATAAAAAAGATGATAGTGTGAATACCCATGTACAACTTTAAAAAAGTTTTTAAATGTAAATTTTTTATACTAGTAATTAATTCAAAAATTTCTTGAATTTCAATAAACAGTATTCTATTCCTAGTTTAATTTTATTTAAACATGTCTACAAATACACCTTTTAACAGGTGCGGTGGTACACTCATAGGTACATGATCAACGATGCCGTATCACTAAAAATATTGGTTTAGGTGTTGTCACTAAATAGAACAATTGGAAATGCATTAATGCGTTTTTAAGTTTCTCTATTCACATCCTCGGTGTAATAATAATTACCGTGGACTTCACTTCTTCAAATACTCGAAAACACAAGTCCATTAAAAGCAATCACTTTTGGTGTTGTTAAGCAGTTAGTTTGGATGGACTAAATGATTAGGCAAACAAAACTTCATTATTTTTTTGTACCTCTTTAACACCTCATTATCACTACAAAAATTCCTATCTTTCTGATTAGAAAGATGCCGTTATTAGGAAATATTAGTTATTTATTTACTTAATATAACAACTTTAATAATTTAATGTTATTAAAGGTATTTAATTTCCAACACTGCACTTTCTAGTTAACGTCATCTGAAAATCTTTGCAGGTATGCGGACGACATTACAATAATTGCACGTGACCTCGACTCACTGAATCAAATCGCCATAGAGCTTGAGCCACAGAAAAACAAAGGTCTGCAAGTCAACAAAGGCAAGACGAAATATATGTACTGCTGCAGGAATCCCCCAAAACAACTACCAAATATTAATGTAAACGGCGGTCTGATCGAAAGCGTCAAGACTTGTTAATTTCCTTGGCACGAAAATTACCAATAATGGTAACGTCCAAGATGAAATAAGTGCAAGAATCCTAAAAGGAAATCTTAAACTAATAAGGAGCAGTATACTCAACAGAAAATCCAAGATCACAATTTATAAAACACTTATAAGACCAGTAGTAACCTATGGATGTGAAACATGGACACATCGGATCTGCTCGCCGAAATGTTCAGCTCTAACTCAACCCTCGGTACCAATGGGAAACAACCCCCAACGATACCTAGAATAAACGCATCAATGCCTGAGGTCGCTATCCGCCATCGCACTATCAGGAAAATCCTACGAAATCTTGACTCTAATAAGGCAGTAGGACCAGATGGAATTCCAACAATTGTCCTGAAGACCTGTGCTCAAGAGCTCACCCCAGTTCTCTGTAGACTCTTCAAGTTATCATACAGCAAAGGAGTATTTCCGTCCATGTGGAAAAACGCTAAAGTCCAACCGATTCCAAAAAAAGGAAAAACTATTCCTGCGAATTATCGCCCTATTGCATTGCTCTCAGTCATATCCAAAGTTATGGAAAAAGCGATTAACACAGAAAACTCATCAAATATCTGGAGAAATTTGAGATAATTCATGACAGACAATATGGATTTCGACAACTTCGGTCTACTGGAGATTCGCTGGCTTATGTCACTCAGCTCTGGACAAACACTATTGAAAAGTTTGGTGAATCCCGTGCAATAGCCTTGGATATATCTAAAGCCTTTGACCGCGTTTGGCACCAGGCATTGTTAAGTAAATTATCTGCCTACGGTCTCCCAACCAAACTGCGTCAATGGCTCTTGAGCTTCATGCAAGATCGCTCCTTACATGTGGCAGTTGACGGTATTTCTTCTGATGCGTTTAAAACTAATGCCGGGGTCCCCCAGGGTTCCATCCTGTCCCCCACCTTATTTCTTTTACACATCAACGACCTCTTGAAAACCACCACGAACCCCATTCACAGTTTCGCAGACGATAGCACACTTGTCTCAACTTTCACATCCTATCGATCACTTTCGGTGAATGATACAAATAGACTCAAGCAGGAACAGGTTGATTCCATCAATAGAGATCTTAAAGAAATCGTCGAGTGGGGAATCAACAATCTTGTTTAGTTCAACGCCCAAAAAACATAAAGTGACACGTTTTCCAAGAAAGTGAATTCCTCAAATCATCCCATCACAATGTCCGGAAATATCCTTGAACCAAGTCCCTCCATCTCGATTTTGGGAGTCACGGTGTCCAATAATATGTCTTGGCATGACCATGTTGCTAACATCGCAAAGTCGGCAAGCCAGAGGCTAGGTTTTCTGTGAAAAGCCAGAAAGTTTTTTACTCCTGATCAACTGTTGATGACGTACAAGGCTTAAATCCGACCTTTACTGGAGTATTGCTCGCACATTTGGGGTTCAGCACCAAGGCATTCTCTTCGTCTTCTAGATTCCATTCAGAAAAGAGCCATTCGCTTGATAAACAGCTCAACTCTCACAGATACCCTTCACTCTCTAGAACATAGAAGAAGAGTTGCAGACCAGTCATTGCTCTACAGATATTTCCATGGCAGATGCTCCAGAGAAATAAAAACTCTTGTACCACCATTGGCCACATTCGGCCGAAGAACTCGGCACGCTGATCAGTCTCACCCATTTACTCTCAAGATTGACACTACTAGGACCAATCTTCATCAAGAATCCTTCTTTTACAGGGCTGCTACGGAATGAAATAAGCTTCCAAAATCAGTTTTAGAAAACTATGACCTACAACTTTTTAAAAAGCGTGTCCACAATCATTTCCTTTCTATAATCCCTTCCCCTTCCAATAGTCGCAGTGCGGGCCGTCCGCGGCCCACACGATAGGTCTACCCTTTTTGCGACTATTTTCGTAAAAAAAAAACCTCTCTGACTCCAGTCCAACTGTTTGAATGCACTCTCCATAACTGTAATAAACATCTTTGGTGACATCGTGTCGCCTTGCCGAACATCACGTTCAATAGATATGAGGTTGGTATTTTCCTGTAGTTTTACCGTCATTGTTGCATTTTTGTAGATATTGTGGATGAGTTTGGTATATCGGTAGTAGACTCTACATTGCTGAAGTGCACTTCACAATGCATTTAGCTCTATTGTATCGAAGGCTTTGTGGAAGTCCACGAATGTCATTACTAAAGCTCTATTGTATTCGATTGTCTTTTCTATAAGTGTTTTGACGCTTTAAATGTGGTCATTCGTTCCAAATCCACGACGAAAGCCTGCCTGTTCCACAGGTTGATAGAAATCCAATTTATTTTCCAGTCGGGTGGTTATAATTCGAGTAAACAGTTTGTAAAGGTGGCTTAAGAGACTCTTAAGTCTGACAACATACAAAACTTAAATTACATAAAAATTGAAGAATTGTTTATTTATTCAGAAAAGTTATTAGCTTGATCAACGTTTCTGGTTTTCCACAATATTCTCTTATTATTATTATAGTAAGTTTTAGAGCTTACTTTTTTGTAGGTAATTTTATGAAAAAACTTTTCTTTATACTTCCGATTGTGCCAGTAACAACCTATAATAAGTAGCTTTATCTATACGATCCTGCACCAAACAGCACTCCATCTGTAGAGTGAGTCTGCGTATCGGCCATAATCTGTACGGGCTTTGTTTAGTTTGACCCACAGTTTCCTATCTAGCTCTGTGCCTGCAGTGTCGAAGTTGTATCTTTCAAACCACTCTCGTTCTTCGGGATTTACAATAGTTCGGCAGTGTTGGGCCCATAGATTTCTAATTTCCACGTTGTTGACAGCTAGTTGTTTAGCTTGCCATAACGGTGGGTTTCTGGAGCGGAGTCTATTTCGTAGTAGAGTAGGTATATATTCCTGTACAGGTAGTTCTAGGTTATTCTGTATCTTACAGTGCTCTCCAAGCAAGGCCTGGGTTTTGCGGATTGCAGGAGGGTAGATGTTGCTCAGCAAGTGAAGCCAGTATGTGGGTGTTGGTCGGATAGTTCCAGTTATTAGTCGCATTGTTTGATTCATCTGGACGTCGATTAAATTAGTGTGGCAGCTGTTTAGCCATACTGGAGCACAATACTCGGCTGTTGAGAAGACCAGCGCGATGGATGATGTACGCAGGGTGTCTGCTGAAGCTCCCCATGTTGTTCCACATTGCGTGTTTTTATTTTAGCAGCGGTATTCTCAAGGTGTTTCCTATATGAAAGAGTATGGTCGAGGGTGATGCCAAGGTATTTCGGGTGCTTGTTGTACCAAAGAGTGTTTCCATTAAATTGTACGTTGAGCTCCCTGTTAGCCTGTTTGTTGTTCAGATGAAATGCGCAAACCTCAGTTTTGCTTTCACTGGGTTTAAGTCGCCGCTTTTTAAAGTAAGAGCACAGGAAGGCTAGATCTTTTGTGAGAGTTGTCTCCGCCTGGACAAGATCCTTGGCTCTGTAGGCAAGAGCGATATCATCAGCGTAGCAAAAACTTTTCGAGCTGGTTTCGGGAAGGTCGGAGATATACAAGTTAAATAATAGAGGAGCCAAGACTTAACCCTGTGGTAGGCCATTATTCAATTTTCTCTCCCTGCTTATATTACCTCCTAGGTAAGTGCCAACTAGCTCGCGTCCGTACTATAAAAGTACACGTACACACTGGGTAACGCTAAATGAGCTAGAGTGACTAGGCAGCCAGACCATACTATTAGATTTCCTGGCTACTAACATGCAGATGAATCAGATAAATTCAGATTCAAACGCCTAATAACGGACCTTCTCAGGACCAACTGACTAAAAGACTAAAACGTTGTTCCCATGTTATTTACGATGCGACACCTCTTAACAATAGTATTAAGAGCTCTTACTTCCACAGTATTTTTCTTCACCATTTCTAACAATATTTTCGATATAATTAAGAAAAAAAAATGATCGATTTTTTTTTAAACAGTTTAGAGAGTATATACATTGAACATTTTTTAAATATCAATTTTGAGCCATCGCACATTTGTTTAATAGGAAACGAAATATGTATAAGCATGCAACATTTAGATTATTTCAATTTTTAAATTTTGAATAAAATGTCTTTATTTTTTTTGTTATTCATATGATGATAACTTTGAAAACACACTGTATAAACATTGTTTCTGAATCATGTGAGTAATGTATAAAGGTACTAACCGTTCGTCGCAGTTACAATGCATCAGGGTGTTGATCCTCCAGTTGAAGAGCCCATATTTTGTTTCAAATCCGTTGATCCAAAATGGACACCTCAGATCGTGTGTTCGACAACAACGGTCAGTTTTGGAAAATCCTCCGAGGCGAGTGTATTTGTCGGCGGAATATCCTTTTCCGCACCATTTTGTGCCTGGTATTCGAAAAATATCGTCGACGTTCCGTTTCGACCTTTAAAAAAAATTGTATGTAGAACGAAATTTCTATTTTGCAACAAGTAAGTCACTTCGTGCATTTATTAATTGAATTATATTACCACTCTTAGGTACTTATCAGGGTCATATTTCATACATATATACATATAGTAACGCCTTTTTCCCGTAGGGGTAGGCAGAGACCACTTCCTTCCTCTTCCGCTACGGTTCTTACACACATCTTTTGCTTCATCTACTTTCATAAGTGCTCTCATACATGCTCGTCGGTTGTTGGCACTCTTGACCTGGCCTTTCTTCAAAACAATGTTGTTCGCCGAGGTCAACCTCTACCGACTTGTCCATTCACACTCGCTTTATAAATTTGTTTCGTCAATCTTCCTTCAACCATCCTTTCTACGTGTCCAAACCATCTAAGCATTTCTTTATCTATCTTTGTAACCACATCTTCTTTTACACCACACGGTTTTCTTATCTCACTATTCTTTACTTTATCCAATCGAGTCACTCCGGCTATATTTCTCAAACTACTCATTTCCACAGCATTAATCTTATTTTCTTGCTTCTTTTGCCAAACCCAACATTCACAACCATACATAAGTGTAGGAACCAACACTTCTCTATGCACAGCCAGACGTGCCTTTTTGACACTTTCTGGCTGTTCATAAAGCTATGCAGAGCCCCATTCAATTTTTTTCCTGCCAACACCCTTCACTCAATGTCACTGTCATACTTTCCATCTCTCGTAAAGATTGAAGCCAAGTATACAAACTCATTTACTTGTTCCACTTTTTCTCCCTTAATCTCCCTTAATCAGAACCTCACAGTTTGTCATGCTTTCTTCTTTTACAAAAACCATTACTTTCGTTTTGCTTACATTTATATTCATCCTTTGATTTTCAGGGCATCATGCATAACATTAACCATCTCCTGCAACTTCTTTTCAGATGACGCTAATATGACTTGATCATTGGCGTAAAGAAGGCATTTGACGATCAAATCATTCATTTTCAATCCATACGCACTCTATTTCAAATTTTTTAAACAATCGTCTATGTATAAGTTAAACAGCCATGGCGAAGCCACACATCCCTGTCTCACACCTTTTTTAATGTTAAACCAGTCCGTGCAAGCTCCGTTTATCGTGACACAAGTAGTGGAATCCTCGTAAAGTGATTTCAGTGCTCGTATTAAACTATCGCTCACCCCATACATAGACAATTTCGACCACAATTCACTCCAACCACTCTGTCATAGGCCTTTTTCAAGTTCATAAAAGCGCAATGGACCTTCTGACTTTCAGCCAAGAATTTTTCGACTATACCTTGTAATGAAAAGACCTAATCCATACATCTCCTTCCTCTTTTAAATCCTACTTGCACATCCCATATTATTTTTTTAGTTTCATTCGTCACTCTTTTAATCAATATCTTTGCATACAGTTTGCCGCTTATGCTGAGTTAACTAATACCTCGGTAGTTTTTATAGTCCTGTACAGTCCTTGTAAAGCTGCACAAATAAACTTTCGAAGTATTCCTACCATCTCTGTAAAACGCATTCTTCTCCATTTACCATACTACCATCTTGGTTTCTGATTTTTTCCAGTTGCGAGATAGTATTTTTACCTCGCGCCTATGTTGTACCTATAATTAAGCCACAATAGACCTACTAAGGGTCGCGGTGGAGGGGCGACCACGCCCCACTCACATAAAACCTAACCTATAATTAAATACCATTCATTCTTACGCTAGAATCCATAGAATTGCATTTTTAGTGTCACCGTCTCCCGATCTAAATGGATTGTGAGTAGAATTAAAATCTTGAATTAAATATTGAGTGGTCATTAAGTCTATATAAAACGTTCAAACTTTTGAAATTAAATTTATTAAAACAACTGATAGTTTTCGTTGGATAATATTTACAGTTTTAGTAAAAGTTTAACTCGACAACAATGCCTTTAGCTGTTTTGTTCAAATTTTGAGAGTGACCATATAATGATTTGCTTCTACGATATTTCAAAAAAGGTTGTACCAGCTTTTAGCGAAAGTGCATTACAATAAATTTTATAAAGATGCCAGTAACTTGAATTGTTAAATATTAATTTAGTTCGTATAAACGAGCCGAAATTTATAACGTTCATAATTTAAACCTGGCAATCGGTTTAGCAATCAGGAAACCACCATCACATAATTTACAATTTTAAACAAAACGTTACTGAATTGATTACAAATACGTTTTACAAGAGTTTCAACAAGTTTAGTTGCACTAACACATTAGGTTACGTTTATAATTTAATGATGCGTTGCTTCCTTATTTCATGGATGGTTTCGTTAAAAATAATAATCTGCTTATTTTCCCATTTTCCCGTTCAATATTACATAAAAATTATAAAAAACTATAATACTATTATAAAAAACTCTAAAAATTCTTAACAGCGAAAATAAATATAAAAATGTATAAAACTGATTTTTTAAAGAAAAGCTAATTTCGCTGCATGTTAACCTATGTGGGTCGACTATACATAAAAAAACAACTACACTCCTGACTATATGCCTACGACGAGCATTGAATTACATCTTATAAATAATCGTACATAATCCCACTTTGGGTGATATGCAGATGCTTGTAAAGTAAAAGAAAGAATTATAAAATTTATCTATTCTAAGTGACCACACGAAAAGCGCTAGTCACGACATCTATAATTTTTACTAAGCATCACTCAGTAAATAGCTACTGAATGGAAGTATTCAAATATAAAAATTATAGAAAAATATAATACTATTATAGAAAAGTCTAAAAATTCTTGACAGCGAAAATAAATTAAAAATGTATAAAACTGATTTCTAAATAACCAGCTAATTTCGCTGCATGTTAAACTATACTATAGGTATATGTGGGTCGATTATCTATCAGAAAACAACTACACTCTTGGCTATATACCTACGACTAGCATTGAATTACATCTGATAAATAATCGTGCATATTCCCATTTCCGGTGATATGCAGATGCTTGTAAAGTAAAAGAAAGAATTATTAAATTTATCCATTCGAAGTGACCACCTATGGACCGGTTTTGGTGTGTTGCCCTTCATCAGTATAGGGTAGGTCTTGACGTTCGATCCACATATTCCTATAGTATAGGTTAACATGCAGTGAAATAAGCTGGTTTTTTTTAAAAATTAGTTTTATACATTTTTACATATTAGACAGAACCTGTGGTTCATGCGCGATGGTGCTCCAGTACACTCTAGGATATATTTTTTTTTCTTATGAAAATAGTCGCAAAAAGGGTAGACCTATCGTGTGGGCCGCGGACGGCCCGCACTGCGACTATTAGAAGGGGAAGAGATTAAAGAAAGGAGATGATTGTGGACACGCTTTTTAAAAAGTTGCAGGTCATAGTTTTCTGGAAAAACTGATTTTGGAAGCTTATTCCACTCCTTAGCAGCCCTGTAAAAGAAGGCGTCTTGATGAAGATTGGTCCTTGTAGTGTCAATCTTGAGAGTAAATGGGTGAGACTGATCAGCGTGCCGAGTTCTTCGGCCGAATGTGGCCAATGGTGGTACAAGAGTTTTTATTTCTCTGGAGCATCTGCCATGGAAATATCTGTAGAGCAATGACTGGTCTGCAACTCTTCTTCTATGTTCTAGAGGGTGAAGGGTATCTGTGAGAGTTGAGCTGTTTATCAAGCGAATGGAATGGAATCTAGAAGACAAAGAGAATGCCTTGGTGCTGAACCCCAAATGTGCGAGCAATACTCCAGTAGAGGTCGAATTTGAGCCTTGTACGTCGTCAACAGTTGATCAGGAGTAAAAAACTTTCTGGCTTTCCACAGAAAACCTAGCCTCTGGCTTGCCGACTTTGCGATGTTAGCAACATGGTCATGCCAAGACATATTATTGGACACCGTGACTCCCAAAATCGAGATGGAGGGTTTTGGTTCAAGGGTATTACCGGACATTGTGATGGGATGATTTGAGGAATTCACTTTATGTTTTTTGGGCGTTGAACTGAACAAGATTGTTGGTTCCCCACTCGACGATTGCTTTAAGATCTCTATTGATGGAATCAACCTGTTCCTGCTTGAGTCTATTTGTATCATTCACCGAAAGTGATCGATAGGATGTGAAAGTTGAGACAAGTGTGCTATCGTCTGCGAAACTGTAAATGGGGATCGTGGTGGTTTTCAAGAGGTCGTTGATGTGTCAAAGATATAAGGTGGGGGACAGGATGGAACCCTGGGGGACCCCGGCATTATTTTTAAACGCATCAGAAGAAATACCGTCAACTGCCACATGTAAGGAGCGATCTTGCATGAAGCTCAAGAGCCATTGACGCAGTTTGGTTGGGAGACCGTAGGCAGATAATTTACTTAACAATGCCTGGTGCCAAACGCGGTCAAAGGCTTTAGATATATCTAAGGCTATTGCACGGGATTCACCAAACTTTTCAATAGTGTTTGTCTAGAACTGAGTGACATAAGCCAGCCAATCTCCAGTAGACCGAAGTTGTCGAAATCCATATTGTCTGTCATGGATTATCTCAAATTTCTCTAGATATTTGACTCAATATTAGACCAAACATGTGGTTCATGCACGATGGTGCTCCATTGCAATTTAGTCGGCAAAATTCAAGTGCGGCAATTTGACTAAGTTTGATTATGAAAGTATTGACGAACCAATAAAAGACCCGAAAATGAATAACAAAATAAAAGTATTTTTCTCTATATTAGGCACGACCTTATCATCTCTTAATGAAAGATTCGAGGGGTTGAAGCAATTTAATAACATTTTTGGATTTATTTATCAAATGTTCAGCTTGAATGAAGCAGAATTAAGAAACTCGTGTAAAAATTTATCATTTCATTTAAAAGATGCAGCACCTAAAGAATCAGATATTGATGCAAATGACTTCAGGGAAAGAACGTGGCTGCTAGGCTATGCTATCACATGAAATATATGTACTGGGGAAGAATGTGTCGAGTCAGAAGATAATAGGCTTTTTCGTTTGTCATGCTCGCGCTGCTCAAAACTGATTTGAGCAGTATTCGATTGTTCGTTTGTTGTAAGCAATTGATCGAGACCGTTCGTTTGACAGGAGCAAGTTACTATATACCAGATAAAGCTCCACCAATTAAGGTAGAGCAGAAAAATCATAGCAGAATTTCAAAAATCGGACATTAAAAATAAATAGAAAATTCAGTATAATTAATGGTAAAGTGACTGATGCAAATTATGAGTTGGAAAATTATTTTCTTAACGAAATGAATATTTGATGCACAATTTGGTTGTTTTTTGTTGGGATATATTATCAAATTGTTTTGGTGGGGGTTTTGTGTTCCTTTGAATTCAGCAGTTGGTAAATGCTCTTCGTGGATTTGTATCACGAAAATCATATCAATCTGCACATTTATGTAATTTATTGAGCAGCGTGAGCACGAGAAACGAACAGGACTATTAATACTTTTGAAAACCGTATACAGGAAAGAAACAAAACTTACAGTTTCGTAATTTCAGATTTTTAACATAACTGTATCCGCCATTACTTTTATTCAAATATTTTCGCGCCACACCCTGTATTATCAAATATAATAAATTTAAATACATAGTATTGTTTAGTATTTTTTTGAGGTTTAAAAAATGGTACATGGACGTAATGTTACTTAAAATATAGCTACATAATTGAATTTTTTTGTTAAACTTAGTTTTTTTATTTTTCACTACCAATTATAAAACAATATACTAAATAATTCAGAATTAATCATTGAAAAAATAAATAAGCAAAATGAAAAATAAAAAACATAATTATAATTTTTTGTTCAAAAATTTTTTTTAGTTACTCATTTTTTAACACAGCTGCAAATTGTTTTGACTACATGCTGTATTGTTTGTTGTTTTTATACTAGTCATCAAGGTAATAATTTTCAAACTTTAATCAGGTAAGTCAATGTGTTGCAGATTAAATAACTATTAAAATTTAAAAACATTTTTGAAAGATTAATTTCATTTTTGTAATTAGAAACAATGCAGTTTATCTGCAAAAACTACATTTTATTTAACATAATCAATTCCAATACAATGAAACTAGAATTATTGTTATTAGTAACATCGTTACCTTAACTAATAAATTATTACATACATATAG
The DNA here is from genome assembly GCA_950111635.1 of Agelastica alni. Taxonomy (NCBI): domain Eukaryota; kingdom Metazoa; phylum Arthropoda; class Insecta; order Coleoptera; family Chrysomelidae; genus Agelastica; species Agelastica alni. The sequence goes on from OX467715.1 coordinate 25,958,205, forward strand.
TCACGCCTTTTTCCCTTAGGGGTAGGCAAAGACCACTTCCTTTCACTTGGTACGGTTCTTACACACATCTTTTGCTTCCTCTACTTTCATCAGTGCTCTTATACATGCTTGTCGGTTGTTGGTACTCTTGACCTGGCCTTTCTTCAAAACAATGTTGATCTGATCGAGATATGTTCGCTGAGATCGACCTCTACCGATTTGTCCAGTCACACTCGCCTTATAAATTTGTTTCGTCAATCTTTCTTCATCCATCCTTTCTACGTGTCCAAATAATCTAAGCATTCCTTATCTAACTTTGTAACCACAGCGTTCTCTTATCTCACTATTCTTTACTTTATTCAACCGAGTCACTCCAGCTATACTTTTCAGACCACTTATCTCCGCAGCATTAATCCTATTTTTATGCTTCTTCTGCCAAACCCAACATTCACTACCATACCTAAGTGTAGGAACCAACACATCTCTATGCACAGCCAGACGTGCCTTTTTTGACACTTTCTGGCTGCTAATAAAGCTATGCAGTATTTATTTTCCCGCCAACACTTTTCGCTCAATGTTACTGTTATACTTTCCATCTCTCGTAAACTTTGAACTAAGTATACAAACTCATTTACTCGTTCCATTCTTTCTTCCTTAGTCAGAACTTTACAGTTTGTCATGCTTTCTTCTCTTTTAAAAAACCATTACTTTCGTTTTGATTACATATATTTTCATTCCTTTGATTTTTAGGTCATCATGCATAACATTAACCATCACCTGCAACTCCTCTTTAGATGACGCTAAAAGAACTTGATCATCGGCGTAAAGAAGGCATTTGATCATTCATTTTTAATCCATACGCACTCTCTTTTAAATCGTTTAAACATCGTCTATGTATAAGTTAAACAGTCATGACGAAGCCACTCATCCCTGTCTCACAGCTTTTTCGATGTTAAACCAGTCCGTGTAAGCTTCGTTTATCCTGACACAAGCAGTGTTATCTAACAGCTCACCCCATACATAGATAATGTCGACCACAATTCACTCCTCACTACTCTGTCATAGGCCTTTTCCAAGTCTATAAAAGCTCAATAGACCTTCTAAATTCTAGCCAAGAATTTTCGACTATAATTAAATAATGTGAAATTAAAATTTGCTTACAGGACAGAATTGTGAAAACTAAAAGTGTTGATTAATCTCTTCATTAAGTGAATTTTTCAAATTTTGATTTTCTTTTTTCGTATATACCTACCTTGTAGTACGTTTTAAAAAATAGTTCTTCTTCTTCTTTTCCCTTTTTTAATCTAGGCGGATCGCCTGTTTCTTTTCATCGTCCCTCTGCCTATTGCACTGCTAAGTTGTCGCTCCATCGTTTTCGGGGGCGTCCTAAACTATTGCGACCCATTGGTGATTTGTCGCATGCTATTCTGACTATTCTTTCGTTGTCCATTTTACTGATGTGCTCATTCCACTCCCTCTTTTTATCGAGAACCTACTCATTACTGTTTTCTACCTTGCATTTCCTTCTTATATTCTCGCTTCTTTCTCTGTCCAAGATCGTCTTTGCAGTTATTCTACGAAGTTCTCTCATTTCGGATGTCTCTAGAAGTTGTTTAGTTCTCGCTGTGTCTGGTCGAGCATGTCATAGTTGGTCTTACTATTGCCTTGTAAATTCTTGATTTGGTTTTTATTTTAATGTTTTTTTTTCGCCATATTGTGTCATTTAGGCATCCTGCTATTCTTGTTGCCTTCGTTGTCTGTTCTCTCACCTCCGTCTCAACATCACCATAGCCACACATCCCTGTCTCACACCTTTTTCGATGTTAAACCGGTCCGTGCAAGCTTAGTTTATTATAACTAAATTATTCCCAAAATTTAATTTAATTTGCTACAAAGTCTACACGGATTTTTTGTTTAATATTGTTACGATTTTTGAGCCCATCCATATTGACTGCGGGGGGAATCCATAGAGAGGGTCTAATAATCCCGAAAAAATAAACGAAAATTCGCGCTCCTTCTAGTAATTTTTTTGGAGAAATATAAAAAGACAGCGGTCACGTTAGCTTTAGTTTAGTTGTAAGTCAAGTTTTTGAAGTAATTATCCTCTTCATCTTGGGTGACGTCTCCGTTGAGGTTGGCGACTATTATGGCAAATTGGTCTTTATCCTGTTCTTGATGGATAAGCGTATTTCCTTCGTTTTTGGTCCAATCACGTATATTTCGTAGCCATGATATCTTCTTCCTGCCTACACCCCGTTTTCCCTCGATTGTTCCTTCCAGTATTAGTTGAATCTGTTCGTACTCTGCATGTCGCATTAGATACCCTAGATAAGCTGTTTTACTTATTTTGATGTAGCATTACAACCCAGGGTGGGTCTTTGCTGACTTTACAATCTGCCTCAACTTTCTGCGGTCCATCATTAGGTCCTCTGCTCGTTCGATATGTAGAGTCCGTAAATCCGTTGCAATATTATCTTTCCACCGCATTCTTGGTCTTCCCAGTGGCCGTTTTTCTTCTGGGGTCTCTTCCATTATTAACTTGACGACACGTTTGCTGTTCTTAACTGATCCATATATCCTTCTAAGAATTCTTCTTTCTGCGATTTTTAGACGATTTTCGTTTTGTTTTGTCATCGTTCATGTTTCACATGCATATGTTATTATAGGTTTTATCACTGAATGGTAAATTCTTATTTTCGTACGGCGGTCCATTGTCACGTTCTGTCCCATTCTATTTCGTCGTTCTGTTCTTGTTGTAGCCATATATTTTGTTTAATCTTCGTTGATTCCAACTCCTATTGCAGCCTTTTCCAGTATTTTGAACTGTTCCTTGACACTGATAGTTGTATTTACCACTATACCTTTATTATCAGCGAAAGCCAGTATAATACCAGGAACCTGATTTCTAAAGAGAAGCGTTTCTGTCCTTGCCTTTTGCATAATGCTCTCCAAAGCGATGTTAAAGAGAAGTAGGGATAACGCATCTCCCTGTTTGAGACTATTGTTGATTCTAAAGTAGATCGACAGTTTTCCTTCAAGTCTTACTGCACTTGTAAATCCCTCTACGCAAGCTTTTGTAAGATTAATAAAGCAGAACAACTAGTACACAAAAATTGTGATCCATACATCTAAAGCTTGCGTTAACTATTTACGCTATTTTTAAATAAAAAGAATGAGATTCAGGAGATCCTATTTGTGGCTTGCCAAAACTTGAAAATAGGAAATTGTTGCAATAATGCTATACATTCAGTGGTTTATAGTAAACATTTTTTATACGGATGAGCATTCGGTAATAAAATAGTACGAGTAGCTTTTTTAAACAACTTTCTGCAATAAAGGTGCTAAATATAAACTTGATATTAGTGTATTTAAGGAAATATAGGATGTTTTGTTGATCGTTAGACAAAATTGCACCTCCATCATATTTAACCAACAATTTTGTTGACAAAATATTAATTGTGTTTTTTATACAGTTAAGAAAAATTTAAAGTGTTCAAAATATCGAGTTAAAATGAATTTAATCACAAAACCTTTGTAAAGTACATTGACTAATTTTGAACCCACTGTCTCACTCTCAAGTTTTGACCGGATACATACCATTATTTGTGTTTTCTTTAAAAGTATATTAACATTCAAGATAAAAAATCTAAGTTATGCCACACAGAAATAATTATTCATTTTATTATGTGACGATGTTCTAAGCTTTACGTTACTGACCTTGACGGTTAATCTTAAAAGTTATTAGCAGTTTGATTTTTGGTAAATACTAAAATAATGCATAAATATATTAATTGAATATGAACCGTTAGCATTGGTATTGAAGGAAACAAGAGAATTTCAACTAAAAAATAGTGCTCTAGTTCTAGAACTTAAAACCCAAAAAAATATATAAAAATGTAGAAAACTGATTTTTAAAGAACCAGTTAATTTCGCATCATGTTAACCTATACTATAGGGACATGAGGGTCGATTATACATCAGAAAACAACTACACTCCTTGTTATATGCCTACGACGAGAGTCAGTTTGTTGATTCAGACCTATACTTTCGAGTTGGTTTCTTAGACGACAGTGTCCTGTAAGCAGTCCCGTTAGAATTCGCAGGTCATTTCTGCTCCATTCTAGGATCTGCTTAGTTGTGTTTATCCAGGGTTCAGGTAAAAACGCCTTCCCTGTTTTGCGGGGATGTCGGCTTTTTTGTTTCCCTCCACCCACTGGTGCCCAGGTACCCACAGTAGGGTCACCCTGTTGTTCGCACCAAGATTCTATAGGAATGCAATGCAATTCGATACAAGTTTAAAAATTATCTTGATGGAGCTCAGTGCTTTTAAAGCAGCCTGGCTGTCTGATATTATACTAATGTTTTTGTTTACTAGAAATCTCTTGCACACAATTCGATAGCGAAGACTTCATCCCGAAAGATTGCAGCTTACCTGCCAAGACTAGTAGATATTTCAATCTTTGGTTTCCTGCTGAAAACACCGGCCCCAACTCCATCTGGGGTTTTTGAGCCATCTGTGTACATTACGTATTCAGTCTCTGGGAAGAGGATTTTTTCCCTAACCCAATTGTCTCTGTCAGGAACCATCCCGAGAATTTCGTGGTTTTTTGTTTTAATCAGTATTCCGGAGTGGTCCCCAAGTTGCTCTCCATTAATTTTCCTTACCAAAGACAGGAATCTTTAAGAGACTATCCTGGCCTCCCTCTCTAAGAGAATATCTAGGGGAGGGAGATGTAGGAGGTGTTCCATCGCTGCCGTTGGTGTGCTGGACATAGCTCCAGTTATGACCAGGCATGCCAGCCGCTGAAGGCCAGCAAGCTTTGCTCTAGCTGTCTGTTGTAACCGTTTGGTCCACCAGACTACTGAACCATACGTGACCATAGATATTATCATTGTTTGATAAATCAAGTAAATCCGTTTGGGTTTATTTTCCAAGATTTGCCCCATACTCTTCTAAGATCCCAGAGGGAAAACCTGGCTTTGTTTATTGTTTTTTTAGGTGGGCTTTCCAGGTGAGTCTTTTATCCAGAACTACACCCAGGTATTTTACTTCCACCGCAAATGGAATGCTCTCTCCGTATGCCGAAGCTTATTAGTGTAGGTTAATATGCAGCAAAATTAAATGGCTCTTTAAAAATTAGTTTAATACATTTTTATATTTATTTTTGCTGTCGAGAATTTTTCTATAATAGTTTTATATTTTTCTATAATTTTTATACCAAAAAAAAATATTTAAATTTAGAAAATTCAACTTTTCCCAAATAATGTTTAAAACTAATATAATCTAATATATGAATATTAAAACATGTGCAATGGAAAGTTTAAAGCAAAGTTAACGAAAATAATAACATTATTTTTGCAAAACATAAAGAATCAAATTGACGTAAAAGTTAAATGTGCATCTACAAGAAAGGTTGCCACAGAAAAGTATAAAAAATAACACTCAATCCGAGTAAAAATAAAAGTTGACAGTTATATTTGCATATAATTGACATAAATACATTAATTTAAATAAACAAACATTATTGTTAAGAAAACAAAGAAGTAGCTTTTATAAATCTTTTAAATAATATGTCAAAGATAAAGCATTTTAACGACTCTAGGCACTCTAAGGCTATGGAATTAGGAACTAAAATACTCCACTTCTGTAAAGTACCTAGGCGTACACCTGGATGAAAAACTGAAGTGGAACGTACACCTCAAAGCAAAGAGAAATAAAATGCATGCCTCACTGTAAGCATGCAAAAGAGCCATGGAAAAAACATGGGTCTAAAACCGAGGGTAAGCCTGTGGTTACATCAGGCTGTATTACTACTGTCACTAACGTACGCAACAGTAGTCTGGTGGCCAAGGGTGGAAGGGGTCGGGGCTGTAAACCTGTTGAAAATCCTGCAAGGAAAATTCTTGCGGGCTGCAATGGCAATGAACACCGCCCTTACAGAGGGACTTAAAATAGCCCTCAACGTACCACCTTTCGATCTCCTAATAAAAGATCGGGCCGGGAACACTGCATACAGACTAAAGTGTCAGCAACGAAATTGGTCACACCAAGATCAAGGCTCTCCACAAAGACCCCTTCACAATGAAATCGGACAAAATTCCGAAAAAGAGGAAAAAACTATAACACAAAAATACCAACCAGAGAAGACTGGTTGAAGAAAACACCATTGACCAGCCCAGGAGTAAAACGATGGTACACTGATGGATTGGGGTACCAGGGACGCTACGGGGCAGGTGTGTTTGGAGCATCCTGCAACCACAGGGAAAGCATACCCCTGGATAAATACGCCTCAGTCTTCCAGGCTAAGGTCTATGCCATACTCAGGTTTGCTACGCACCTAAAAGAAATCAGAATGACCAACAGCGAGATTCATATTCTCACTGTCAGTTGCGCGGCCATTGGGGCCCTCGTGAATTGCACTACAACATCATCGGTAGTGTGGAACTACATGCAGGCCCTTACTGAGTTAGCGACTGCAAACAAAATCACTCTTGCATGGGTTCCTGGGCACACAAGGATAAATGGCAATGAGGTAGCCGATGAACTGGCAAGTAACGGAACCCTGGTGGAACCAAGAAGCAAGTTCGTCGGATTGCCAATTGTCGAAGCGAAACATGAAGACGCACTCTGGACGATGAGTCGGATTAGGCTAAGCAGCACGCTTGACCTGCTCTCAGGCCACGTCGCACTAAAGGCGCACCTCTTCAAACTTAAGTTGGCGGCTGAGAAAAACTGCCGACTATTCGGCGAAGAGGAAGAGAGCAGCATACATATTATGTGTTGCTACCCGATGCTAGCGGTGTACAGGTACCAAACCTGGGGTCGCATGATAATGGATCCAAGTGATCTAAATGGGACAGGGCCAACAGAAATCCTGCGGTTTGCCAAAACCAGCGGACTGGAATTCTGATGCCCTGAAGACACAGAGGTAGTCATAGAGGATTAAAAGATCTAGGTAACATAGGTGCCTTTACCATTGGTCTAACCGCAAGTAGTTAAATAACAATATACTCACCTTTGGGTACTCTGGAAGTTCCGTTCTTTCTTTATGCTCGCTTTTAATTCTTTATGCTTGCGTTGACAGTCTTCCTTGAGGCGTGTATAGTTCAACCAAAGAAAGTCCTGAGGTAACTCTCTACCATCTAGAGATTCCACAGTTAAATTTGAGGTAGTTATTAAATTACTTAAATCACTTTTAAAACTAGTTAGGAACATTTTGGTTTGATTACGATCGTGACCAAACTCACAGTCTATTAGTTGATCGTCATCGTCGTAAATCATCTGAATAAAGTGATTGGTTTTGGTCAGCTGACGAAACTTGAGACCGAAATTAGATCTGTAACAAACAAAATAAAATAAAGTAAATAATTCGATCTAATTAAATTAACACTAAAGAGTAAAGCAGTTAGTCGGCTTATTGTCTTGAAAATATTAATAAAATTATTTTAAATTTTTAATTTAATACGGAAATAAAAATTTCTCTGCTATGCAGATGATGCTGTTTTTTGTTTGTTTGGAGTGTCTTTAAAAGACACCATTCTGCGAAAGTGTGGGATTATTAGCCACTAACACCTCCCACTGCTTCACTCTCACACACAGGAATCGCTGGTTTGCATACGTCGTTATCGACTTTTACTTTCTCTCGTCATCTAGCATTCATTGTTCTACGTTATTGTTCTAGCAGTCATTGCTCTACAGATATTTCCATGGCAGATGCTCCAGAGAAATAAAAACTCTTGTACCACCATTGGCCACATTCGGCCGAAGAACTCGGCACGCTGATCAGTCTCACCCATTTACACTTAAGATTTACACTACAAGGACCAATCTTCATTAAGAATCCTTCTTTTACAGGGCTGCTACGGAATGGAATAAGCTTCCAAAATCAGTTTTTCCAGAGAACTATGACCTACAACTTTTTAAAAAGCGTGTCCACAATCATTTCCTTTCTATAATCCCTTCCCCTTCTAATAGTCGCAGTGCGGGCCGTCCGCGGCCCACACGATAGGTCTACCCTTTTTGCGACTATTTTTATAAAAAAAAAAAATTTACCAACTATATTGTTTTCATCTAATCAACTCCTACTTCTATATTTAATCTATGTCTATCCATCGCCCATCTCGTGCACTCGAATATGGTGTATGTTACTGTATCTGCGTATTCGCAGTAGGCTGATTTCCCCATTCTAAAAGTATAGATGAGGCTGTTCTATTAGCCGAACACGAAGACAATCTGCAAAAACTACTATATGCCTTTAACAAGGAAGCCGGGAAATGGAACATGGAAATCTCGAAATCAAACTCAAAATCGATGACCATCGCAAAAGACCCACTAAGATGTAAACTTGTAATTGATGACGTACCGATAGAACAGGTCATGGATTTCGACTACCTGGGTTACAAGATCTCCAGCCGGGGACATTCGGAGGAAGAAATCAAACGAAACGTGAACAAAGCCGCATCAATTTCTGGTCATTTAAAAAGCATTTGGCGAAACAAACAGATAAACATTCAGAGTGAGTCACGAATCTATAAAACATGCGTAAGGCCAGTAATGACCTACGGAGCAGAAACAAGAGCCGATCAAAAACCAAACGAACGCTCGGAACAACAGAGATTAAAACAATACGTGCAATAACAGGCAACACCCTTCTGGATAAACGATAAACGAAGATGTAAGAAGACAAACTGGTACCAGTGATATCGTTATATGGTGCAGAGATAATCCATGACAGACAATATGGATTTCGACGACTTCGGTCTACTGGAGATTTGCTGGCTTATGTCACTCAGCTCTGGACAAACACTATTGAAAAGTTTGGTGAATCCCGTGCAATAGCCTTGGATATATCTAAAGCCTTTGACCGCGTTTGGCACCAGGCATTGTTAAGTAAATTATCTGCCTACGGTCTCCCAACCAAACTGCGCCAATGGCTCTTGAGCTTCATGCAAGATCGCTCGTTACATGTGGCAGTTGACGGTATTTCTTCTATTGCGTTTAAAACTAATGCCGGGGTCCCCCAGGGTTCCATCCTGTCCCCCACCTTATTTCTTTTACACATCAACGAACTCTTGAAAACCACCACAAACCCCATTTACAGTTTCGCAGACGATAGCACACTTGTCTCAACTTTCACATCCTATCTATCACTTTCGGTGAATGATACAAATAGACTCAGGCAGGAACAGGTTGATTCCATCAATAGAGATCTTAAAGCAATCGTCGAGTGGGGAACCAATAATCTTGTTCAGTTCAACGCCCAAAAAACACAAAGTGCCACGTTTTCCAGGAAAGTGAATTCCTCAAATCATCCCATCACAATGTCCGGAAATACCCTTGAACCAAATCCCTCCATCTCGATTTTGGGAGTCACGGTGTCCAATAATATGTCTTGGCATGACCATGTTGCTAACATCGCAAAGTCGGCAAGCCAGAGGCTAGGTTTTCTGTGGAAATCCAGAAAGTTTTTTACTCCTGATTAACTGTTGACGACGTACAAGGCTCAAATCCGACCTCTACTGGAGTATTGCTCGCACATTTGGGTTTCAGCACCAAGGCATTCTCTTCGTCTTCTAGATTCCATTCAGAAAAGAGCCATTCGTTTGATAAACAGCTCAACTCTCACAGATACCCTTCACCCTCTAGAACATGGAAGAAGAGTTGCAGACCAGTCATTGCTCTACAGATATTTCCATGGCAGATGCTCCAGAGAAATAAAAACTCTTGTACCACCATTGGCCACATTCGGCCGAAGAACTCGGCACGCTGATCAGTCTCACCCATTTACTCTCAAGATTGACACTACAAGGACCAATCTTCATCAAGACGCCTTCTTTTACAGGGCTGCTAAGGAGTGGAATAAGCTTCCAAAATCAGTTTTTCCAGAGAACTATGACCTGCAACTTTTTAAAAAGCGTGTCCACAATCATCTCCTTTCTTTAATCCCTTTCCCTTCTAATAGTCGCAGTGCGGGCCGTCCGCGGCCCACACGATAGGTCTACCCTTTTTGCGACTATTTTCATAAAAAAAAAAAAATGCTCGACGAAGATACTGTAACGCACACGTCAGTAGGATGAATGAAGACAGATTACCACGAATCGTCAGGGACAATATCCCAACAGGAAGAAGACCCCTGAGCATACCATCAAGATCGAGAGACAGCTGACAGTCCACCTCACAGGAAAAAAATCAGTGAACTACAAGGGAAAAAGAAGAAGAAGAAAATTTTTAATTAATAACAATTACGTGATATCTGAATTATCGACATGGAGCAATGCAAATAATAATTATAATATAATACAGTTAGATCGACCAAGAGTAACGCGAGACTGCAAAAAAGACCATCGCGTATTTTATACAAGCAGCAGAATGGTCCATCTGCATAAATGAGCAGCGGCTAGCAGAAAAAAATTAAGCAACTGATTCAAGTGGCAATAAAGATTAAGATTGTATGCAACACGATAATCTTGTGAAAGAAACAATATACTATGATCTTGAAACTTGAAAATGGATTTATACTACCTATGTCTAAACATAAAAAGCTTGAATGACAATCAACAATTTAAGTGTTTATTAACAAAGCCCTATATCATTATTTGTACTGAAACTTGTAATCTTAAAAGTTATGCATATTTTAATTTGGCAGGGTAAAAAATTACAATAATAGAATTAACAAATTGGATGGTGTTGTTATACAGGGTGATTCATTAAGAATGGGCAATCTCTGAACTGGATATACTACACACCAAAATATGGCGATTAATCTTAACATGTCTTATACAAATGTTGCATGTTTACGAGATAACGTCATCTGTATTCAAGATAAAGGGCGTTAAAGAAAAAAAAAGATTACACATTTATTACGATTTTGCCAAAACTATTAAATTGAACTATTAAATATAACTTTTTTAAGGTAAGATGTAATAATCAAAATTTTAAGTGAACTTAGACATCATTCAATTTTACATCAAAAAGGTACTCTTGGTAAAACTCGATACTGTGTTCCGTTTTCGAAATATTTTTATTTGAAAAATAATAACCAAATTTTTTTTTCATCGCCCTTTATTTTATTTTATTTTTCAGTTTTCTTCCTATCCTACAGACGGGATCACCTTTTTTTGAAACATCATTACTTTATACCAGCACCGGTTATTACTTCATAATTTTCAAATCAAAATATTCCGAAAACGGTACACAGTATCGAGTTTTGCCAAAAATACCTTTTTGGTGTAAAATTGAATGATATTTAAGTTTACTTGAAATTTTGATTAATAAATCTAACCTTAAAAAAGTTATGTTCAATACTACTTGATACGAAACGTGTAACTAGCGCCCTCCATGAGAGTCAGATATAAAAACAAATTCATGGGATGTATCAGCTTCTCAAACATATTCGTATAAAATTTCATTACAATGTTTCCAGTAGTTTCGGCAAAATCGTAATAAATTTGTATACATTTTTTTCTTCAACTCCCTTTATCTTGAATACGGATGGCGTTAAGAAAATTTTTTACCAAGCAAACCCTAATTATTTTTTAGTTTTCTACCTTTCCTGTAGACGGGGTTACCTTTTTTTGAAACACCCTGTGTAGATGTATAATTACTGTATTTTGATTATTTACTTTATTTTGTTTTGGTATTAAAGTTTCAGTCCTGCAAACTGGTAATTATTTACCTATACCTTTGCAGCTATACTGATATGTATTAACTTAGGTATTTTAATTGGTTAAAAATTACTTAATAATATTACATACATTCCAATAGGTTTTAAAAGACTACATTGTAAAATTGGTAAAATTATCTACAAAAACACAAAATATATTAAAATATTAATCAAAACAAAAGGAAAACTATAAATTGTGTAAAAAGTAAACTTATATTAGGGAGAGTTTCTTTTACAATAGTTCGTTTATGTGTATATTTCTAAGTCAAATGTACTTTTCAATTTATTTTCTTAGCATAGTACTGAAAATGACTTCATGAATTATGACTAGTTGCGTTTGTGATAAATGTTGGTGGTAATTACTTCTTGTTTATTGTATCGATGAATAAATACTGTGAATGCTTGTCAAATTCTTGATCTGATTTCTTTTGTATAAACTTTATTATCATTAACAACTGTTCTTTGGTATTCATTTCTCCTAACTTTTTCCACTAGTTCACCGTTAATTTACACATACTAGTATATATGTCTGCTTTTTGTAATTGTTATAATTTTCATCATCTTGTCATTTAATGGTCAAAAATTGTTGTAAGGAGTACCTATGCATTAATAACCCGAAAACATAATAATATAAAATGAAGGTAAGAACTAAAAGATTATTTTACACAAATGTTAGAAATGCTTCCAAACCTTGTTGTTGGTGAACAATGCTGGTTATTGGAACAGCAATGATACTCATACATAAAATTATTTAGTGGTGTAAATATAAAATACTAGAGGAGACCCGTGCGAATACTTCGCACCGATATCGGTCAGTTACGTAATATAATAAAGTAAAAATAAATAAATGTAAATATTTATTAATTTTAAATATTTTAATGATTAATGATACATACATACATACATAAAGTCACGCCTTTTTCCCATAGAGGTAGGCAGAGACCACTTCCTTCCACTTCCGCTACGGTTCTTACATACATATTTTGCTTCCTCTACTTTCATCAGTGCTCTCATACATGCTCGTCGGTTGTTGGTATTTGTTTCGTCAATCTTCCTTCATCCATCCTTTCTACGTGTCCAAACCATCTAAGCATTCCTTTATCTATTTTTGTTACCACATCTTCTTTTACACCACAGCGTTCTCTTATCTCACTATTCTTTACTTTATCCAACCGAGTCACTCCGGCTATACAATTCTCAGACTACTCATCTCCGCAGCATTAATCCTATATTGATACTTCTTCTGCCAAACCCAACATTTACTACCATACATAAGTGTAGTACATAATAGTAGTAAAATATAAATTATAGCCTATGTGTTATTCTTATATATTAGCTACATTATTGTAAAGTTGTTTTATTAAAATCCATTTAGTAGTTTTTAAGTGAAAGAGTAACAAACATCCATACATACATACATACAAACTTTCACGTTTATAATAGTAGTAAAATATAAATTATAGCCTATGTGTTATTCTAATGTATAAGCTACATTATTGTAAAGTTTCACTAAAATCCATTCAGTAGTTTTTGCGTGAAAGAGTAACAAACATCCATACATACTTACATACTCACAAACTTTTACGTTTATAATAGTAGTAGGACATAAATTATAGCCTATGTGTTATTCTAATGTATAAGCTACATTATTGTAAAGTTTCACTAAAATCCATTCAGTAGTTTTTGCGTGAAAGAGTTACAAACATCCATACATACTTACATACTCACAAACTTTTGCGTTTATAATAGTAGTAGGACATAAATTATAGCCTATGTGTTATTCTAATGTATAAGCTACATTATTGTAAAACTTCATCAAAATCCATTCGGTAGTTTTTGCGTGAAAGAGTAACAAACATTCATATAACAGCCTTATCACCTATCACCAAAATTGAATACTTTGGACACATAATGAGGAATAGCCAAATATATGGAATCTTACAGTTGATTTTACAGGGAAAGATAAATGGTAAGCGGGGTCCTGGAAGACGAAGAATTTCGTGGCTAAAAAATCTACGCACATGGTTCAACACAACAACTCTGGGTTTGTTCAGAGCAGCTATAATATACAGGGGGTTGTATTTAAAATAAGAAAGTTGGTAGCGGCCAATGTCACATGACACACCCTATATAATTATTTTTTTTTTAAAAATTGCGCATCTAAAAATACAAATCGACGTGTCTAAGCGTTTTTCCCAACACGCTCTCATTTATTCGTTATCGAATTTATTCCATTTGGCTGTTCCACACTGTATATATATATATATATATATATATATATATATAAATGCCAAACCCATGCCCATGAATTTTTAGCTGAAAATTCTTAAATTATTTGTCTTTAATGTTTTTTTTAATGCAAGTTATTCTTGGTAGTGATATAATGTTGAAATATTGAAAAATATGCATTTAGAAAAAGGGAAAGCTTTTCATTTACAATATGATTTATGAAAAATATACGTAACTATGTAATACCACAAAAAAAAAATATAATATTGTTCTTTTAACTGTGGTAATACTGACTAAAAATATGTGTATGAGGGTTTAAGTTTTAGCTATAAATTGTAAAATTATTTTTATCTTCGTAAAAGTTGACGTAGGAAACTGGGACTCTCACGTGGTTGAAATACAATAAAAAAAAATTTAAATATCAAGCATTTTTAAAATTTATAATTATCTGACGATCTTTTACTATAGATATTTTACATTTACGACAATTTTCAATGTTACATAATATACATTCTAAAGCACATTTTTTTTAAATAAGCGGTATGAATAGTAAAATATAGGTTTTTGAATTCATATCTTTTGAAGTGAAGGCACCTCATATCCAATCAGTTAAGTTTATAACCACAGATGATTACTTTCATTTGTTATGTGCTATTTCAAATACAGACTACTAAAGAAATTTGTGTGCTATTTCCAAGAAATTCGTTGTAAAATGGTTCTTTGTATTTGTTGTGACTGTTAAAATAAATAATAGCGTTACCTGCACACTTTTCGTTATTAGAAATTGTCTCTTATTAGAGAGACTAGCTTTTGGCTGCGACTTCGTCTGCGTAGATGTCGAAAATAGTTTTAATAGGATTTTAAATTGGTTTTTTACGTTATTAATTTTTTTATATGATATAAATTATTATGTTAAAATGTTTGAATACTTCTATGAACACGAAGCTCGGCCTTTGATCTGGTGAAAGTGACACGGTGGTATTATCTTTTTACAACGAAATCGAAATACTACACCTACCGCAATATATCTTTGTAAACATTATTTTTTGTTTTTTCTTCGGGTGCTAGAATCACCAGGATACTCTGCCGTGAAAGAAGCAGCTTTCTCTCAAGTCTACTCCCACTACCTTACGAGTTTAACCTTGAGCTTTGTTTATGGTTATGACGAAGCATACCTTGATGGGAAACTGCCTTCTCTTGAATTCGAAGGGGTAATTTGATTGTGTTAGGGGAATCCTAGGAATAAATACAAACTCTCCTCGAGAACAACGTGTCAGTATAGTTGCCTCGATTACATTGCGATGCAATTTTTTCACTTGCGATATGGTGCCATTGCATAATTTTGGTGGATTTATATTGCGCAGCAACATAATTGGCGCGCTAACTCTCAATTTTAATATGTGAGTTGGGAGACCGGAAAGACCGAAAGACTTCAGTGTATTCAGAAACTCGATAATTAAATGAATGGCATCATCGGTGTTTATCACTGAGTCGACGGATTTATATTGATATTCGAGCCCTTCGAATGATCTCAAAAGTATTTCATTTATGATTGAGGCTTGTTCGTTTTTTGGTGTTAGGATGGCATGCTCGCATAACCATTCTGCAGGTTTATCGTGAATATTATTAATGTTTGGGTACATTTAAGCTATAAGCTCTTCTACAGTGAAAACAATTATACCTAAATTTGTAGGGATAATTATATTATTATCCAGGAAATCACCATTCCCTATTTTAAGCAAAAGTTAAAATGCTGAAGGCTGTACAAAACGTGGTAGCTAGTCTACTGTACCGACTTTTTAACTTTTGTTGGAGGAGTAGTAGCATACCAGATGACTGGTGCAAGGCAGTTATCGTGCCGCTTTACAAGGGAAAAGGTTCGCAGCAGGACTGTAAGAACTACCGAGGTATTAGTTTACTCAGCATAGTTGGCAAACTGTATGCAAAGATATTGATTAAAAGAGTAAGGGATGAAACTGAGAAGATGATAAAGGAAGGAGATGTATGGATCAAGTCTTTTCATTACGAGGTATAGCTGAAAAACTCTTGGCTAAAAGTCAGAAGGTCTATTGCGCTTTTATAGACTTAAAAAATGCCTATGACAGAGTGGTGAGAAGTGAATTGTGGTCGACATTGTCTATGTATGGGGCGAGCGGTAGTTTAATACGAGCACTGAAATCACTTTATAAGGATTCCTCTGCTTGTGTCAGGATAAACGGAGCTTGCACGGACTGGTTTAACATCGAAAAAGGTGAGAGACAGGGATGTGTGGCTTCGCCATGGTTGTTTGACTTATACATAGACGATTGTTTAAAAAATTTGAAAAAGAGTGCGTATCGATTGAAAATGAATCATTTGATCGTCAATGCCTTCTTTACGCCGATGATCAAGTCATATTAGCGTCATCTGAAGAGGAGTTGCAGGCGATGGTTAATGTTATGCATGATGCACTGAAAATCAAAGGGATGAAAATAAATGTAAGCAAAACGAAAGTTATGGTTTTTGGAAGATAAGAAAGCATGACAAACTGTGAAGTTATGATTGAGGGAAAAAGAGTGGAACAAGTAAATGAATTTGTATACTTGGGTTCAAAGTTTACAAGAGATGGAAAGTATGACAGTGACATTAAGCGAAGGGTGTTGGCAGAAAAAAAAAGATGAATGGGGCACTGCATAGCTTTATGAACAGCCAGAAAGTGTTAAAAAAGGCACTTCTGGCTGTGCATAGAGGTGTGTTGGTTATTACACTTATGTATGGTAGTGAATGTTGGGTTTGGTAGAAGAAGCATAAAAATAGGATTAATGCTACGGAGATGAGTAGTTTGAGAAGTTTAACCGGCGTGAATAAAGTAAAAAATAGTGAGATAAGAGAACGCTTTATAAGGCGAGTGTGAATAGACAAGTCGGTAGAGGTCGACCTCGGCGAACATATCTCGATCAGATCAATATTGTTTTGAAAAAAGGCCAGGTCAAGAGTACCAACACCCGACGAGCATGCATGAGAGCACTGATGAAAGTAGAGGAATCAAAAGATGTGTGTAAGAACCGTAGCAAGGGAAAGGAAGTGGTCTCTGCCTACCCCTACGGGAAAAAGGCGTGACTATATGGATGTATGTATGTATGTATGTATGTATGTTTGTATGTTTGTATGTATGTATGTATGTCTAAGAACTGTCCGGCAGTAACGTCTCCCCTAAGATGGACTCATATATTTTTGGTAAGGCTTAGTTTTGTCACTAAAGGCCACCAATGAGACCGCTTTACGCACGCTTTAACTTCGTCCACTTGCGTTTCTCTGGACACTACTATAAAGTCTGCCAGAAATCGCCTGCTAACAATACAGTTACTCCTCCCATTTGACAATTATTATTCCCAACATTTTGTAAAAATCTATTTAGGGTTTCGAAACCCCCTTTGGGAGCCATAGTACTCTCATCCCAAACAATTAATTTTGTTTTGCGGAGTACTTCTGCCATATTTCTTTGTTTGGGTATATTACAGAGTGGGGTTTCGGTTTGTATCAAATCGAGAAGTTTAAACGCGGAGTGTGCAGTCAAGGTATAAGGAAAGTTTTTCATTCAAATATCCAAGAACAAATAAAATTAAAATTTCGAATTCGAATCCGATTTAAATATTCTGTTATATTTGACATTACAATTTTAAAGAGTATTGCATTGCACCAAGCTCTTATGTGAGTTCAACGTTTTTTAAATTAAATCGGATTGAGTTTTCAAACATGTGTCAAAATAAAATGTTTTTTAATTTAAAAACACTAAGGAGTATTGATATCAACTTCAATGTAAATCACCCCTAAATTAACTTTCTGCCCCTTTTTAACCCCGTTAGGCGATGAGTTTTAATAAAATACGGAACACATCTTCTATCAATTCTGTTAAAGAATGTTTATGCAAAATTTGAAGAAGACCAAGGAATCACGTTGTCCCCCCATATAAACTTTGCCACCGTTTTTCACCCCCTTAGGGGCAGAATTTCGGAAAATCCTTCCTTATCGGATCTGATGCCTACACCTTCCAAGTTTCAGGTCTTTACGATCAGCAGTTTAGGCTATGCGTTGGTCCGTCAGTCAGTCATTCAGGACAAAGCATTTTATAAAGGAATGAGCATAAAATTGAAATTATATCTATTAATTTTAATCTACCATAAAAATTTTAATTATTAAGTGATGGGGGGGGGGTGACTTAACGATGACTCATTCCTTTCACAAAAAGTATCAAATTCTTGCCCAGGACAAAAAACTCCAAATTTTTAACTTGTGGAATGCGCTCTAAATAGCTCATAATTATGCGCTACTGTTTTTTAATTTTGCCAATTTAGGGGAGGGAGGCAGCTCAACAGGGGTAGATAACTTCTTTTATATATTAATAAAGAAGTTCAACATTACAATTTTTTAATCGTGAAATGTTTACCAAAAACATTTCTTATTAGTGACATTTATTTTTAGTGTAATGTTTCAATGATTGTAAAATGATTTTTCCGAGTAATTAATCTTATTTAAACGAAAATCAATGCATTTGTTACTGTGTTGCAATTTAACAACATGTGCAATAAATTTTACAACAATTTTTAACCATATAGTGAAAATAACGGTCGTTCAAGAACCACTAGATATAAACAAGCCTAGAGGGCTTTGTTATTTACAATTTAAGTTGTGGAGATATTTACTTTGAAAATATGTTATTTAGTTATCAAGATTACTAATTATGTTTCAAAATAATTGTTCCTTGAACCAAAATCCGAACAGAAATTGCATAGACTGGTACTTTTGAAGCAATTTATATCCTTCCTACGTATTAATCACTAAATACTGGCGAAATATACTCGAGAATTTTTTTTTTGAATGCTTTCCAGAGAAATGTAAGCGATATTTATTTAAATAAGCAAACAATCTTTTATTTATTATTTTTTAAACCATCCAATTTTTTTAAAGTTATTAAAACTTTATTGTTAAGCAATAGACAAGTGAATTTTTGTGAATTTTAAATACCTAATCATGGTAATTTTTATTATTCTTTACTAATTAATAATTTTCATCTTCCGAAATTTCATGCTTGTTACTAATCGTGGCAATGAAGTTGTTAATAATCCACCTGCTTTGCCTACAAGTAAATCGATCAACAGTTTTTTAGATGACAAATGACAAAACTCTAAATTTAAACTTTTAATCCCACAACGGTGCAATTTGTAACGAAAGGAAACTCAACTTTACAATTACTGCAATATATTAATTAAGTAAAAATGATGTTCTGAATTTTTACAACAAATTCTGTATTTTCGTAAAGTGGATTAAACGAATTTAATACACTTTTCTTAAAATAATATTTAAATTAATTATAACAATCTTTCAGACAATAATAAAAAACCTAATGAGGTACAAAAGAGAATTAAAAAAACAACAAAAAAGAAAAATGTTCACAATATTTAAAATTTCAAAGATAATTTGTTTTATATAGAATTCCTGATAGCAAAAGATTAACACAAAAAAAAATACAAATAAATGGACTTGCAACAAGAATAATAATCTAAAACCCTCACAATAACCACATAAATTATATTCAGTAATATATAAATTCAGATTCAACTTGGAGCAGTACAAATTTATTGAAAAAATAATTTGTTACTTTTAAACTATTGAAAAACTTAGATCAAGCACATAATAACTGATAAGTTGATAAAATTAAACTCAATACTATGTAACCAATTGAAAACTTCATTAAGACGCCACTGTTACATCGATGATCCAAGAACAGAAACACCAAGTAGTATTTTTAAAGATTTACACTGTTAAAACACTCGAGCTTATTTTAAAAATAATTCTTTTTACGATGGCTGTCCTTCAAAATAGCAATATTGTAGGATATTTACAAATAAGTATGAATAAATGTTTCTACTTGGACACAAAGAACTCTTGAGAATATTACTTTAAACAAAGTTCAGACTCGGCATATTATCCAATGTAATAAATAGTTTTCAACAGTGTACCATATTAATAAATTAAAACAAAACTTAATCGCGGTGTCGAAAATAAGTCAAGTCGTTTAAATATACTAAAATAAATCACTAGTAACCTTTGGATACACGAATTCACGAATCCTGTGGCCTACTCCTGGCCCGGTTTGAATTATGGAACTGCACCTGGTACTTAACAATGGCTTCCCTCCATCAAATCCCGCACGCGGTCATTTTAACTCGACCCCAATAACCAAAATATCCACCACAAAGGCACGACAGAATGGTCAAGTTAAAAATTAAATGGTTTTTCTTCAAAATCCAATTAAGATGGCCCAAATACAGCCAGATATGAAAGAAAAAACCGTAGAAGTTCTGCTCACGTGTTAATATCATATCGTTCCAAAAACTCTCACCTGACTTCCACCACTGACACCAAACGAATCCTGTCCACTCCTCACTCCCAGGCCGGATATCAGAAAAATGACACGGAACCCACGTCAGCCAACCTTTGCAAATCTATGTCCCTCACTCATAATCTCGCTCGTCCGTGTTGATAGCCAGCCCATCCACACAGAGAAGCAAACCAAACAATAATATAGCTGACAACACACGACGATCGAGGCCAAAAATCAAGGCGAAATCTAATACAAAGACTCCCACTCCAATTAACAAACACGTCCCAGCCATTAATAATTAAATCCTATACCTATTAAGTATGCAAAACTATATACAACAAACAAAATACGGTATGCAAAACTATTTACGAACACCAGACTATCAGAGACACTATTAATAATGAAACGGTAGATGGGAAAAAAATAGGCACGTGACAACTTATTTCTTTAAAACTTGAAAAATCTGCCAATGGGATGTCTAAATTTATTGCTTTCACTATGCTCTTATGCATATTAAGCTACAAAAGAACTATCTGATATTTTATTTACAATCAGACCATGTCCAACAGTAATTCCTAACAAACTTGATCCTGTATTATCATTTAAAACCATAAACTATTTTTTGTCTGACAATATCATCATCATCATCATCATCACCATTCAGCCATTTTTGTCTACTGTTGAACATAGGCCTCCCTAATCATTTTCCATTCCAATCGATTTTGTGCTGTTTGTATCCAGTTGTTGCGGGTCCTTTTAAAAAAAAGCCTCTTTTCCCATCGATCATCCCGCATCCGTGCAACGTGACCAGCCCAGTTCCACCTAAGCTTCGCAATAGCTCCAACGACAATGCTGACACCGGTTCTTCCGCGCAAATTCTCATTTCTTATGTGGTCCTTCAAGGTCACACCATCTTCCTCTGTGTAACTCTAAGTTTCTTAGCTTTTGCTATTGTTAGTGTTAGGGTTTCCGAGCCATATGTCATCACTGGCAGCACGCACTGATCCAAAACCCTTCTTTTTAGATTAACGGGGATGTCACTCTTGAAAACATCTTTAAGTCTTCCGAAAGCTTCCCATGAGAGAGTGAGCCTTCTCTTTAGTTCGCATGTCTGGTTATTCCTTGAGATGCTGACCTCATGGCCAAGGTACACATATCTATCTACCATTTGAAATTCAGCTGTACCAATCTTCGAGCCACAGCTGGAAACAAGGTTTGTCATGGATTTTGTTTTTGCCATATTGATATTAAGACCGACTTTTCCACACACCTCTTGCAGGTCCTGCAGCATCAGTCGCATTTCTTCTAGATTGTCCGAGAATAGTACTATATCATCTGCAAAACGTAAGTTGTTTAGGTTCTTGCCATCTATGTTTATACACAGAACTTATCAAATATCTAAAGAAATTTGAAATAATCCATGACAGACAATATGGATTTCGACAACTTCGGTCTACTGGAGATTTGCTGGCTTATGTCACTCAGTTCTGGACAAACACTATTGAAAAGTTTGGTGAATCCCGTGCAATAGCCTTGGATATATCTAAAGCCTTTGACCGCGTTTGGCACCAGGCATTGTTAAGTAAATTATCTGCCTACGGTCTCCCAACCAAACTGCACCAATGGCTCTTGAGCTTCATGCAAGATCGCTCCTTACATGTGGCAGTTGACGGTATTTCTTCTATTGCGTTTAAAACTAATGCCGGGGTCCCCCAGGGTTCCATCCTGTCCCCCAGCTTATATCTTTTACACATCAACGACCTCTTGAAAACCACCACAAACCCCATTTACAGTTTCGTAGACGATAGCACACTTGTCTCAACTTTCACATCCTATCGATCACTTTCGGTGAATGATACAAATAGACTCAGGCAGGAACAGGTTGATTCCATCAATAGAGATCTTAAAGCAATCGTCGAGTGGGGAACCAACAATCTTGTTCAGTTTAACGCCCAAAAAACACAAAGTGTCACGTTTTCCAAGAAAGTGAATTCCTCAAATCATCCCATCACAATGTCCGGAAATAACCTTGAACCAAGTCCCTCCATCTTGATTTTGGAAGTCACGGTGTCCAATAATATGTCTTGGCATGACCATGTTGCTAACATCGTAAAGTCGGCAAGCCAGAGGCTAGGTTTTCTGTGTAAAGCCAGAAAGTTTTTTACTCCTGATCAACTACTGACGACGTACAAGGCTCAAATCTGACCTCTACTGGAGTATTGCTCGCACATTTGGGGTTCAGCACCAAGGCATTCTCTTCGTCTTCTAGGTTCCATTCAGAAAAGAGCCATTCGCTTGATAAACAGCTCAACTTAGATACCCTTTACCCTCTAGAACATAGAAGAAGAGTTGCAGACCAGTCATTGCTCTACAGATATTTCCATGGCAGATGCGCCAGAGAAATAAAAACTCTTGTACCACCATTGGCCACATTCGGCCGAAGAACTCGGCACGCTGATCAGTCTCACCCATTTACTCTCAAGATTGACACTACTAGGACCAATCTTCATCAAGAATCCTTCTTTTACAGGGCTGCTACGGAATGGAATAAGCTTCCAAAATCAGTTTTCCAGAGAACTATGACCTTCAACTTTTTAAAAAGTGTGTCCACAATCATTTCCTTTTTATAATCCCTTCCCCTTCTAATAGTCGCAGTGCGGGCCGTCCGCGGCCCACACGATAGGTCTACCCTTTTTGCGACTATTTTCGTAAAAAAAAAAACCTCTCTGACTCCAGTCCAACTGTTTGAATGCACTCTCCATAACTGTAATAAACAGCTTTGGTGACATCGTGTCGCATTGCCGAACATCACGTTGAATAGTTATGAGGTTGGTATTTTCATGTAGTTTTACCGTCATTGTTGCATTTTTGTAGATATTTTGGATGAGTTTGGTATATCGGTAGTAGACTCTACATTGCTGAAGTGCATTTCACAATGCATTTAGCTCTATTGTATCGAAGGCTTTGTGGAAGTCCACGAATGTCATTACTAAAGCTCTATTGTATTCGATTGTCTTTTCTATAAGTGTTTTGACGCTTTGAAGGTGGTCATTTGTTCCAAATCCACGACGAAAGCCTGCCTGTTCCACAGGTTGATAGAAATCCAATTTATTTCCCAGTCGGGTGGTTATAAATGGAGTAAACAGTTTGTAAAGGTGGCTTAAGAGACTGTTAAGTCTGACAACATACAAAACTTAAATTACATAGAAATTGAAGAATTGTTTATTATTTATTCAGAAAAGTTATTAGCTTGATCAACGTTTCTGGTTTTCCACTATATTTTCTTTAAAAGTTTATTATTATTATAGTAAGTTTTAGAGCTTACTTTTTTGTAGGTAATTTTATGAAAAAACTTTTCTTTATACTTCCGATTGTGCCAGTAACAACCTATAACAAGTAGCTTTATCTATACGATCTTGCACCAAACGACTTCAAACACCAAGAACTTAAAGTACTCAATAATTTTGTTTAAGAAGGACAGTTAAACTGTCGACCTAATGATGTTTTGTACTATCTTCGTTAATTTTTTTTTTGTGATACTCCAGTATGTTAAAGATCCTCAGATCTTCATAGATTGGAGAGTGCTTATTACGCTCAGATGATTCAAAAACATTTTTCATCCAGTAAACTATTACAATATTTTTTTAATATTGTAACGTGTTACCTAAACACACATTCAGAGTTCGAATTTATATAAACATTTATTTGTTACTTTCCAATACAATATATGTAAACTAGTTAACACAATTATACATACATACATATAGTCACGCCTTTTTCCCGTGAGAGTAGGGAGAGACTACTTCCTTTTACTTTTACGGTTTTAGCACACATCTTTCGCTTCTTCTACTTTCAACGGTGCTCGTCGGTTTTTGGTACTCTTGACCTGGCTGTTTATCGAAACAATGTCGATCTGATCGAGATATATATTCGCCGAGGTCGACCTCTACCGACTTGCCTATTCACACTAGCCCTATAAATCTGTTTCGTCAGTCTCCCTTCATCCATTATCTCTTCGTGTCTAATCCATTTAAGCATTTCTTTATTTATCTTTGTCACCACATTTTCTTTTACACCACAGCGTTCCTTTATCTCACTATTCTTTACTTTATTTAACGGAGTCACTCCAGCTATACTTCTTAGACTACTTATCTTCGCAGCATTAATCTTATTTTCATGCTTCTTTTGCCACACCCAACATTCACTACCAAGCATAAGTGTAGGCACAGCCAGAACATGCCTTTTTGCCATGTTCTGGCTGCTTATAAAGTTATGAAGGGACCCATTAATTTGTTCCCTTCGCTCAATGTTACAGTCATACTTTTCGTCTCTTATAAACTTTAAACCCAAGTATACAATTTCATTAACTTGTTCTACTCTTTCTCCTTCCATCAGTTCCTCGCATTTTGTCATGATTTTTTCACTTTCAAAAACCATTTTGTTTTATTTTCAGTGCAATATGCATAATATTAACCATTGCCTGCAACTCCTCTTCAGATGACGCTAATATGACCTGATAATAGTTGTAAAGGAGGCATCTGACGATCAAATATTCTACATAATCACCTTTTAGCTCGATACATTTAGTCCGGCGTTTTTCTAATTTTTTTATTCCCTCCAAATAATAGGTTTTTTCAATACTCTCAAAATACGCGTTTGTTTCGGTAATGACTTCTTCATTCGACTTAAATCTCTTACCGCCCAGCCATTTCTTTAGGTTTGGAAACAGAAAATAGTCGCAGGGGGCTAAATCTGGAGAATATGCTGGATGGGGTAGCAGTTCGTATCCCAATTCGTGGATTTTGGCCATCGTGACTAGACAAGTGTGCACACGTGCATTGTCTTGATGGAACAGCACTTTCTTCTTCTTAGCCAAATGCGGCCGTTTTTGCTTCAAATCAACGTCGAATCTGTTCAAAAGCTTTGAATAATATTCGCCGGTGATCATTTTACCTTTCTTGAGGTAATCGATGTGAATGACACCACGTACATCCCAAAAAACTGTGGCCATGACCTTGTTGGCTGACAGACTGTTTCGCCTTCTTTGGTCCACGTTCAGCCCGAGCAACTCACTGTTTCGATTGTTCCTTGGTCTTTGGCGTGTTGTGATGGATCCATGTTTCATCCACAGTAACAAAACGGCGCAAAAATTCGTCCGGATTACGGCTGAACATCGCTAAACACTCTTTTGAAGTGGTCACACGATTGCGCTTATAGTCGAGTGTGAGCAATCGCGGCACTCATCTCGCAGAGTTTTTTCATGTCCAAATATTCGTGTAAAATATGATGTACCCGTTCAGTTAAGATACACCTACAGCATGAGCCAACTCACGCACTTTCATTCTCCGATCATCCAATATCATTTCATGGATTTTATCGACGATTTCCGGCGTGATCACTTCTTTTGGGCGACCTGGACGTTCAGCGTCACTAGTGCTGGTACGACCACAACGGAACTCTGTAAACCACTTCTTAACTATTGAAATTGATAGTGCCGAGTCCCCGTAGTATTTATCAAGTCTTTCCTTAGTTTCAGTGTTGGATTGTTTACGTAAAAAGTAATGCTTAATCAGCACACGAAATTCACTTTTTTCCATTTTCGTAAAAATTCACGAGATTGTCTGCTTTGAACGGCTATCAAACACCAACTGCACGACGTAGCTTGCTCAAAATTAGAAAGTTGCCCACTGATAGATTATAGTTGACGGCAGCACTGTTGCATTTGGAGTAACTGCGCGGGAAATTCAAAAAGTCACTGACATATCAAACTGCCCTCGTAATTCTGATAAGAAGTGATCTATTTCTTCTTTATTCAATACTTTTGATTTTTTTGGTTTATATATTTATAGATTTTCTTTTAAGGAAAGCAATAACTTTGGGATAGCGGCTTATATCTATATTATTTTTAATATTAACTGTGGACTTAAGCATCGAGTAATTGCTCCAGAGGCTTGTTGGCTTTAATATTTTAGATTTTTCCATTAATTATGCAAGAATCACTTGTTCATTTATAATATGCACATTTTTATCATTAATTCATTTTTTAAATAAATTGTAAACCAATTCATACCTCTCACTTGACTTTACCGGCAATAATTTGTAAGTAGCTTCTTTAGCAGATTCACTTATCTCATGTGGGATCATTTCAGCCTCACTTTCACAATTGATTTCCATTTTTTGGATTTAAAAATCGAAAAAACATAAACCAATGTTACGTGACAATCGCTTTCATATTAAAATACAAGTTCATGTTATTGTCAAAATCGCTTACATAGATACACAAAATCGTAACCAAAGTAAAGAAATCGTTCCGAAAGTAAAAAAAAATGTGTAAAGTGGTATTTTCGATTTAATAATCACAACGAAAATTTTCTTTCAAGACGGCTGCAGAAAAAAGTTTTTTTTGAATATTTTAAAAAATAGAACCTGAATTGGAGTAAGCATTTTAAAACCGGTAACTTTATTTTTAAGTATTGCCTACGTACTTATTTAATTAAAATGGGCTCACAATTTATATTTAAAATTTTCACAAGAGAGCTTTGTAAATAACTCCCATGTCTATATAAACTAGGAAAAGAAGGACCAGACTGTTGATAAACATCACTGGTTTATTATATTTAAAGACATCAAGCTGAGAAAAACGTCTGCGCCCCGAAATTGTTAATATAAACCGCTTAGAAACATTTTAAATTGATTGTGGTTCATTCCACCAAACAATTAAAATCACTATTCTAATTAATACAACCAAAAGATAAATAAAAAGAATCTTTAAATATAACTGAACTGATAAAGTTCTATAGACTTTTAAAATATTAAAAATTAAAACAAACTTAAGTATTTTAAACATCGACATTGGTCAATTTTATTTTCAATTGCTCATCGTTCACCACTTTCGTGATCCACGCAAACAGCCCAGTTTCTTCGACCTACTTGACTGTATTTTAAAGAACATTATCTGCCTAGAAAGAGATTCGCTTAGATAGTGTCGCCTTGTATCGCGCTGCCTTGACACGTGCCGGCTCTCATTAAAAGATGCCGCCGCAAATTAAAGGATGCCGCCACAAATTAAAGGATGCCGCCGCAACTCAAAGGATGCCGCATGCGGCGTACAGACGCATGACATTGTAGCGTCCTGCTTTTCGCTCTTATACCTACCTACCTTATTATTATACGTTAGATTGTAAATCAGTTTGTAAGATCTCTTTTTTGGTCTGTAATTTTTGAAATATTAAGAAAATAAACATTTATATCTGTACATTACGTCTTCCTATTTTCTATTTTCTTTTTCAAAATTTCATGTACTAGTACTTTTTTTTATTTTGTTTCGTTTGTTTTCTGTGTCAATTTCTTGCATTATGAATTAAACCAACAAGATAATTCAGCAGGTGAGAAGATTCAACTACTTAGGAGTGGAGGTATCAAGCGAAATGAACCTTATTGAAGAAGCACGAACACAAGCCATAAAAGCAAAAAGAGTCAGCGGATACCTGAGAGATATCATATGGCGAAATAAAATGATGAGTAAAAAAAGCAAACTGAGGATTTATAAAACATGTGTATGACCTATTTTAACGTACGCCACAGAAACCAGAGCTGAAACATCAACAACGAAAAGAATAATGAGAACGAACGAAATAAAAATACTAAGAACCATCAAGGGTGTTTCCCCTTAGGGATGGAATAAGAAGCCCGGATATCAGAGAAGAAATAGAAATACAGGATGTGGTAAGATGGGCTAGAACACGGAAGAGGTGCTGGAGAGACCATGTGAAAAGGATGCCAGATGAAAGGTGGGCAAAGCGGGCCATGTTGTCACGTGCCTATTTTTCCCTTCTACCGTTCATTATAATTGTCTCAGATGAGTTTCGTATTCCTTGTTGCATAACTTGTAGGGGTAGGATTATCGTTTGGTTTGCAATTTCTGTGTGGATGGGACTGGATATTCGCACGGACGAGGCACAGATTTGAGAAGATTGTGGGTTGACGTTTATTCCGCGCCATTTTTCTTGATTTCCGGGATAGGAGCGGCGGTCGTGTTTTGAGAGTCTTGGAGGCCAGGTGTCGGTAAAAGTTGTTGGGGACGGTGTGTTATTAGCACGTGTGCAGAACCTCTATGGGATTTATTTCATATCTGGCTGCATTTGGGCCATCTTAATTGGATTTTGAAAGAAAACCATTTGATTTTAACTTGACCATTTTGTCTTGCCTTTGTTGTGGAAATTTTTTGGATTTCTGGCGTCAAGTTCAAAAAACCGTTATCGGGATTTATTTGAGGGAAGCCATTGTTATCTAACCGGTGCCGCCCCATAATCTAACCAGCCACAGGAGTAGCCCAGGAGTAGGCCACAGGAGTAGGCCACAGCAGTAGGCCACAGGAGTACGTGTGAATTCCCATACCCAAAGGTTATCAGTGATTTATTTTTAAATATATAACGCCGTGTCTCATTCGACACCACGAGTAAGTTTTGCTTTAGTTCAAAAATATAGTACTTTGTGAATTCGTATACCCAAAGGTTATAAGTGATTTATTTTTTAATATATAACGCAGTGACTCATTCTGACACCACAATTACGCTCTGTTTTAGTTTATTAATATAGTACATTGTTGGAAACTATTTATTACATTAGATAATACGCCAAAACTAAACTTGGATTAAAATAACTTTCTCAATAATTCTTTATGTCCAAGTAAAAATATATTTTCTTCCTACTTATTTGTAAATATCCTACAATCTTGATATTTTAAAGAACAACCATTGTAAAAATATTTTTAAATGAACTCGATTGTTTTGGCAGTGAAAATCTTTATGTAAACGGTTAAATAGTGAATTTTCTTTGCCTTTATGTAAATGTTTAAATTAGTGTTATTAATGAGTTAACTTATATATATATATATATATATATATATATATATATATATATATATATATATATATATATATATATATGTTTTACCTTTTGTTCTTTGCCTTTATGTAAGCGTTTGAATTAGTGTTATTAGTGAGTTGATTTATATATGTTTTGCTTTTTTTTGTAACTTGGTAAAGTCTGTTACTCTTACTTCTGTTTTGGTTATTTTATAAAGTTGTAAATTTTACATTTTTGGTTTGTTTTAGCAAGAAAATTTTACCATAGCTGTTAATTTTGACTATATTTGTTATGATGTTGCTATTGAACTGTGTACCTTAATTATCTATTGTGTGAGTAAAGTATCCAACATATTTTTGCTATAATGTTATTTATTTGGTTCACCATAATCATAGTTGTTTATCTTGTAGCTCTGCTAGTGCCTATAAGATCTAGGGGTTTCCGGCTTATACCGTTTAAGTCGGTGGCGCAGCTCACTTTTATATTTTTTTCTTCTACCCTCTACGGCTGAGCTCGGGCATAATTTGCCAGTAGAGAAACCGCTAGCAGAGTTCTCGTTAGAGAACGAAAAAAAGACGTGGCAATGTCGCAAGATCAAACTCGCGAAGACCGGTAGGCAGACCACCGAAGAGATGGTACGAAAGCTGGAGCTCAACGTCACAGGAAGAGCTCCGAAGGAGGCTTAACGCAATGGACTAAACAGGACCAGGTCCTATTATAAGAAGAAGATTATTTAAGCCTGTCCGCTCCCTGAAACAGATTTATTTTGATATAGTGTTGATGGAAATGTGTATATATATATATATATATATATATATCTTCTTTTTTTAATCCTCCCCTCTCCATGTCCTTTCTTGTTTGTTTTAACCACTCTTCTGGTGGTCTCGCGCTTTCGCCTGCATTTTGGTTGCCAAGTCGTGGTCTCTCAATTTCCTTCGTTATAGGTGTTTCTGCTGCCATTCTCTGCCTTATTTCACTGTTTGTGACTCTTTGCAACCTTGATACCCTACAACTCCTTCGTAGGAAGTCCATTTCGGCCGCTTCTAACTTTTGCCTATCTCTTTTTGTTACTTCCCATGTCTCTGAGCCGTATAATAGTATACTTTTGTGCAATAGTTTCATATATTCTTTTTTTTATTCGTTTTT
This sequence comes from Agelastica alni, assembly GCA_950111635.1. Classification (NCBI taxonomy): domain Eukaryota; kingdom Metazoa; phylum Arthropoda; class Insecta; order Coleoptera; family Chrysomelidae; genus Agelastica; species Agelastica alni. Next base: position 25,988,454 of record OX467715.1, read on the forward strand.
GGATATTATTTGTTCACAGGAGAGAGTTTAGTTTCTTTATTGCTTGTTGATGGAAATGTATAACATTTATTTTTTCCACAGCAGCAGCGGCAGTTTTGTGATTTTATACATTTGGGGGAATGTAATGGGCTAAAATTTTCAAAACGTGCCTTTAAAAATTTACCTGCTTTTACAACACCATTTCCATAATTTTATCTAAAAGCCACTGTTTAGGTTATTTCTATATATGTGGAGAATTTAAATGTGGAACATTATTGTATGTTAATGGGGTTAGGAAAAAGCGAGAGTCACCGACAACCAGTCAACAAGGATGAAGTAGTGAGTTGTTTACTTAAGTTGACAGTTCTTCGTGGATAGGATGATAAGAGGGTGGTAAAAATGCAACCCTTGAACAAAAAAAGGTTTGTTTGAATGAAGCAACAAATATTTAAGGTGCGTGAGGTTCTATAATAAATTAAAAGAATGTACAAAATTCCAGCTAAAAAAAATAAGGATTTTGAAGGGTATGAACATGAGAATTTAATAAAATAAATAATATCTATGTGAAAAAAAAATTCACAATTGAAAATAAATTTTGTTTGTACTAGGGTAGGTAAATCATTAATTTCTTAGAAAAACATTATTTTATTGATTAATTTTTATTTCTCTCAACATAGCCTCCTTTCAGCTCCATGCATTTGGTCTAACGATAAGCTGCTCTCAGGTGGTAAATCTATTTCCTCCCACTCATTTTGTTGGGTTTGGTAAAAGAAAATAGTCCCATGCGGCTCAATCTGATGAATATACTGAATGCGAAAACAATTCGCAGCTATTGAAACGGTTCATTGGTTTGATATCGTCACACGAACGAGCTTATTATAGTCCACAGTAAGAAAACGGGATAACCGTCGTTCCAAAAGCTTTTTCATAATTAATAATTGTTGGTACAAAATTGAAGTCTTTGTACCAAGCAATAAGCCTGAGGCCTCAACAAGCTCGCTCACTTTCACTCAATTAGTTCTTACTCTGTTTTAGTTATCACTCGTCAAGCAGCCTCAATCGGACGTTCCGAACAAAATCCTGAGAGGCGTTCGGCAAGGCATTTTATCACCACTGTTATTCAATTTGTATTCTGACAGGCGTTGGATGAATATGACGAAGGAATAGCTGTCAATGGGATTAATATCAACAATCTGAGGTATGCAATTGACACGGTTCTTGTTGCCGACTCCCTGGAAGGACTGCAGGAACTGGTAAGCCGCGTGACGGCTGCAAGCTCAGAGACCAGGCGTAGCCTGAACGTGAGAAAGACAAAGTGGCGAGCAGTTAGCAAATCAAACAACTTGGACGGACACCTGGCAATTAACGGTCAACGAATTGAGCGAGTAGAAACTTTTAAATATCTTGGTTGTCAACTAATTGAGAAGTGGGACGGCATGCAGGAGATTCGTGCCAGAATAGAACAAGCTCGTGCTTCGTTCCTGAAGATGCGTAAGGTACTTTGCAGCAGAAATTTAAGCTTGCCTCTGCGCGTCCGAATGCTTCGCTGTTACGTGTTCAGCAAACTGTTTTATGGAGTGGAAGCTTGGACTTTGACGGATGCGATGTGCAAAAAATTGGAGGCCTTTGAAATGTGGACGTACATAAGGCTATTGATAATCTCCTGGGTAGAAAGAGTGCGTAACACCGAGGTACTTCAACGCTTCGACAAGCAGCTGGAAGTTCTGTTTACACTTAAAAAGCGCAAACTGGAGTATTTCGGTCACATCTTAAGGAATGACAAGTATCGACTTTTAAAGCTTATTATAGAGGAGAAGATCGAAGGACGAAGAGGCCCGGGTAGAAGAAGGATATCCTGGCTAAAAAACTTAAGACAATAGTATGGAGTGAGTACTACCACATTGTTCCGCCGAGCTGTAGACAATCTTCAGATAGCGCTGATGATTGCCAACGTCCGAGGAGGACAGGGCACCTAAAGAAGAAGAAGAACAAAATGCATTACATGTGTAAGAAAATTTTTAAATGCATTTAACCAATTGTATACAGTTGAAAACGCTGGTTAAGATGTGCTATGAACATTATTCAACTCAGTTTTGATTTCTTTCGTCGTTAAACCTTTTGTATGTTTGATCATTTCTCAAAACTCGTAATTTTTCCTTTTTTCAAAACATACAAATGTTGTTTGCTTCATTTGTCTACAGAAATTAAACCACGCTGTGAATTCCGTATAAGATTTGAGAATAAACAGCTGAAAAATGCTACTTGTCAAAAAGTAATATTACATCACATTGCGAGTGATCGCTGACGGATTTTCTAAACTTTATTCGTACTGCTGCCAAAAAACAGCAGTACGAATAAAAGACACGACATCAGAGGAAATAGAAATACAAAGGGGTGTTCGTCAGGGGTGTATACTATCACCAATCCTCATTAATCTGTACTCGGAGGACATAGTAAATAGGACACTTGATGATCAGGACATCGGCATTAAAATTAACGGCATGACGATAAATAATCTGAGGTACGCTGACGATACAGTTATTTTAGCTGAAACACACGAAGACCTACAGACGCTAGTTAACAGAATGGTCACAGTAAGCGAAGAATATGGACTATCACTAAACATAAGCAAAACAAAATATATGCTGATAACAAAAACAACTCAAGACAATCGTAAGATATATGTAAAAACCAGCCTATTAAAAGAGTAGGACAATACAAATACCTTGTCACGTGCTTATTTTTTCCCATCTACCGTTTCATTATTGATTGTGTCTCTGATAGTCTGGTGCTTGTAAATAGTTTTGCATACCGTATTTTGTTCGTTGTAAGTAGTGTTGCATACCTGGTGGGGATGGGATTTAGTTATTAATGGCTGTGACATTTTTGTTAATTAGAGTGGGAGTCTTTGTATTAGGTTTCGCCTTGATTTTTGGCCTCGATCGTCGTGTGTTGTCAGCTATATTATTGTTTGGTTTGCTTTTCTGTGTGTATGGGCTGGCTGTCAGCACGGACGAGCGCGACTGTGAGTTGGGGACATAGATTTGCGAAGGTTGGCTGGCGCGTGTCCCGTGTCATTTTCTGATATCCGGCCTGGGAGTGAGAAGTGGATATCAGTCGTTTGGTGTCAGTGGTGGAGGTCGGGTGAGAGTTTTTGGAACGATTTGATATTAACACGTGAGCAGAACTTCTACGGTTTTTTCTTTCATATCTAGCTGTATTTGGGCCATCTTAATTGGATTTTGAAGAAAAACCATTTAATTTTTAACTTGACCATTCTGTCGTGCCTTTGTGGTGGATATTTTGGTTATTGGGGTCGAGTTAAAATAACCGCGTGCGGGATTTGATGGAGTGAAGCCATTGTTAAGTAGCAGGTGCTGTTTCATAATTCAAACCGGCCAGGAGTAGGCCACAGGATTCGTGAATTCGTGTATCCAAAGGTTATAAGTGATTTATTTTAGTATATTTAAACGACGTGACTTATTTTTGACACCACGATTAAGTTTTGTTTTAATTTATTAATATGGTACACTGTTGAAAACTATTTATTGCATTGGATAATATGCTAAGGCTGAACTTTGATTAAAATAATATTCTCAATGGTTCTTTGTGTCCAAGTAAAAACGTTTATTCATACTTATTTGTAAATATCCTACAATATTGCTATTTTGAAGGACAGCCATCGTAAAAAGAATTATTTTTAAAATAAGATCGATTGTTTTAACAGTGTAAATCTTTATGTAAATGAAAAAGAAAAAAATGTGATTAAATTATCAGCCGTTCGTGAACGTTGATGAAGTATTCGTAAAAAGTTGACTTGAATATGTTTTTTTTTGTAACTTGATAAGGTTTGTCATTCTTACCTTTGTTTTAATTATTTTAATGAAATCGTAAACTTTGGATTTTTGATTTATTGTTGTTTCATAAAGTTGTAAATTTTGAAGTTTCGATTTATTGTTGGCTGTTAATTTTGATTATATGTGTTATAATTTTGTTATTGTGCTGTGTATTTTAATTTATTGTGTGAGTAAGTTTCAATATAATTTTGCTATAATTTTATTTATCTAGTTCACCATAATTGTTTGTTGTTTATCGTGTGGCTCTGCTAGTGCCTACTAGACCTAGGGGTTTCCGGCTTGAACCGTCTAAGTCGGTGGCGCGGCTCACTTTTATATTTTTTTCTTCTTCCCTCTACGGCTGAGCTCGGGCATAATTTGCCAGTAGAGAGACCACTGGCAGAGTACTCTTTAGAGAATGAAAAAGACGTGGCAACCTAGACACAATCATTAATGAGAATAATGACAGCTCCCAAGAAATACGAATCAGAATAGAACAGGCGAGAAGCACCTTTACAAGAATGAAGAGGCTTTTCTGCTGCCGAGATTTAAACCTTGAATTAAAAATACGCCTGATCAGATGCTATGTGCTGTCTATACTATACTATGGGATGGAGGCCTGGACACTGAAGGTAACCGACATGAGGAGACTGGAGGCATTTGAGATGTGAATATACCGGAGAATATTAGGGATCTCATGGGTAGAGAGAATAACCAACTGAAAGTAACGAGACGTATGCATAAGGAGAGAGAAGTGATTCCGACAATTACGAGAAGAAAACTGCTGTACATAGGACATGGGTCACGAGGGGAGAAAAATATCAAATAGTACAAATAATCATGCAGAGGAAAATTTAAGGCAAGAGATCTATAGGAAGAAGACAAAATTCATGGCTGAAGAACCTTAGGGATTGGTTTGGATGCAGTAATAATGAACTATTTAGAGCTGCGGTCTCAAAAATAAGAATTGCTATGATGATTGCCAACCTTCGAAGCGGAGACGGCACCAAGAGATGAAGATTAAACTGACTTTATATAATTAACCAAAGTTTTTTAAAATATTTAATTGTTTAAATAGACAGCATAGCTTTATGAACAGCCAGAAAGTGTCAAAAAAAGGCACGTATGGCTGTGCATAGAGGTGTTTTGGTTCCTACACTTATTTATGGTAGCGAATTTTGGGTTTGGCAGAAAAGGCATGAAAATAGGGTTAATGCTCTGAAGATAAGTAGTTTGAGAAGTATAGCCGGAGTGACTCGTTTGGATAAAGTAAAACATAGTGAGATAAGAGAACGCTGTGGTGTAAAAGAAGATGTGGTTACAAAGAAAGATAAAGGAATGCTTAGATGGTTTGGATACGTAGAAAGGATTTATGAAGGAAAATTGACGAAACAAATTTATAAGGCGAGTGTGAATGGACGGAAGTCGGTAGAGGTCGACCTCGGCGAACATATCTTCATCAGATCAACATTGTTTTGAAGAATGGCCAGGTCAAAGTACCAACAACCGACGAGCATGTATGAGAGCAGTGATGAAAGTAGAGGTAGCAAAAGATGTGTGTAAGAACCGTAGCAAGTGGAAGACAGTGGTCCCTGCTTACCCCTAATGGAAAAAAGCGTGACTATATGTATGTATGTATTAATACTTTGCATAGAAAAACGGAAATATCTTAAAAACTAATAACTTTAGGTATAGGAAAGGCTTAATAAAAATAAAAGTATGGTAACAGTAGCCTTTGTCAGTAATATAAAATATGGGGTAATCCATTTGAAATTACTGAGAAAATAATTTTCGAAGTTTCGACTTACTCTGTATTCAATTTAACAAATATTCGCAAATTCGTTCGTGTTTATAAACTTTAAAAACCATTAAAAAACTTTGGCTTTATTAGATTATTATTCTTGAACTCCTTTTAATTATACATGCCGTTAAACTTGTTAAGATTTCCACGTAAAAATGGTTATAACTTTTTTAATACCCTGTATAACATACTATAACCTTATATTGTTGTAATGAGGAAGTAAAGCGGATTTTAATTTTAAGGTAAAATACAGGGTGTTTCATTTAAACAACATAACTTTGATCTGGCATCGCGTTATGAAACACCCTGTAACATTGTAACTAAATTTGAAAAGCTGCCAACAATTTTTATGCAAATTTTTTTTGTATCTCTTATAATAACAGAGCTACTGAGCTTTATCACACTAATCAATCACTCTGTATATTATTACTAAATTATAACAAAATTAGAATCAAGTAACTAAACAATGATTGTGCTCAAATCAGATTCCCGAAAAATGCCGAGTAAATCATTTTAATTACATACCGAAGCAAACAACAGATTCACAAAACAAAAACTCTTTCAATTCAAATCCGATTTCGGCTTATCATAATAAAGAACGTATTCAAAGAATTAGGGTTAGGGGGGTGGTACCGTAACACCCTTTACAAAACGATTCTATTTAAAATACGACTTGTACAACTTAATAATATATCACCCTCTCCGAATTTGCCGCTCGAAAGAAGCATGGGACTTGAAACGTAGACAAGATTGAGAGGTAGGTAAGAGGTTATGTATATTTATATATTATTAGATAAAAGTATATAAGTGAATATCTGATTATTTTTGGAATTATGAAGGGCGTGTTTGATATGAAGGAAAATAACGTCATTGTTGTTTGGATTGTGTACAGCAGAATGGAATCCTAAAAAATAGGTACTAAAACTGACCAATCGGAGCTCAAAAAATATTTTGCAATAATAGAAACAATGTACGTGATTGTTATTTAATTACCCTCTGTAAGAAGATACAGTTTCTGTAGAAAATCAGTAAACCGGATGATATTTCTTTGAATAAAGGGAAAAAGGTGTTTATATCTTAATTATTTATTCACGGGAATTTGCATCTTGCAAGTTTTGTTTTCCTCCCCTAACTTCTTTGATTTATTTCTTTTAATTTTTACAATTATCAAATAATTAATTTAATTTTTAATATCTTTTTATACTTTAACAAAAAAGTTGCAGTATATTAAAGGTATTTACAAGAATAGGCTACGTTATGGTGTCCCTGAATTCAAATCGCTGATTTTCTTGAAGTTGGTGAAACCAAATATGAAGGGGAAAAAACATAGTAGGTTTGTGTTCAGCAGTTTCGTCTTCCACGCAGCAGAACCGACAGTCCGTTTGTTGGTTCAGACCTATTTTTCTGAGGTGGTATCTTAGACAATAGTGTACTGTAAGCAGTATCGTTAGAATTCGCAGGTCATTCCTACTCCATGCCAGGATTTGCTCGGTTGTGTTTTTTAAACACAGAAACTAAAAAAACAACAAAGCTGCTGGTAGCGACGGCATACCTGCGAGTGTATAAAATATGGTGGAGAAACACTGCATAGGGCCATACACTTAGGAAAGCCAAGATTACGACACCAACGGCTATATTCCACTCTGAAGGACCCAACCTACTGCTGGCCTTCGTAGATGATGTGGACATAATTGGCAACAGCAGGATTAATTTTAAAGACGCCTTTCTAAGATTCGAAAAAGAAGCAGAAACATTTGGCCTCAAAATAAACGAGGACAATATCTAGGCACGAACATAAGTGAAAATAACGACACCACAGAGGAAATAAATAACAGGATACAAGCCGGAAACAGATGCCTTTTTGCTCTCTAGGGTTTAATGAATTCAAGGTAACTTACCAGAAACCAAACTACACATATACAGTACAATCATAAAACCTATAGTAATACATGGTTGCGAGTCCTGAACATCGACTCAAGATATTCGAAAGACGAGTGTTAAAGAAAATATTTGGTCCTATTAGAGAAGAAACAACAGGAATATACCGTATAAAAACCAACCAATAACTCATAGAACTGGTAAAGCTTGTGTGGGAAACAGCTCCACAAGAAAAACGTCCTATAGGTCGACCTCAGCTTAAATGGAGAGACAACATCGCAAAAGACCTTAGAAGGACTGAAAATTATCCTGAACAGAGAAAGATGGAAACGTGTGGTGAAGTCGGCAAAAACCCATCAGGGGTTGTAAAGCCAGATATGACGATGATAATGATGTTTCTTGAGGGTTTAGGAAAAAACGCCTTCGAATGTGTCAACCCTGGTATATTAAAAAAGATGCTTTTGGCGGCACTTGTGGTGACTACAAAGAATGGTTCTGGTCCTATACAGGCAGATTCAGCTTCCTGTTTTGCGAGGTTGTCGGCTTTTTTGTTTCCCTCCACCGTTCGGTGCCCAGGTTCCCACAGCAAAGTCACTCAGGCACTCCAGGGATTCGATGCAGTTCCATACAAGTTTAGAATATATCTTGTTGAAACTGTGATTTTAGAGCAGTCTGGCTTTCTGAGATTATACTAATGTTTTGTTCACTAGAGGTCTGCTATTTAGCCCTCTTGAACACAATTCTATATAAAAGACTTCAGCCTGAAAGACTGTAGCGTACCCACCAAAACTTGTAGATATTTCAGTCTTTAGTTTTTTGCTGAAAACACCGGCCCCAACTCCATCTGGGGTTTTTAAGACTTTTGTGTAAATTACGTATTTAGTCTTTGAGAAGTGGTTTTCTTTCCTTACCCATTCATCTCTCTTCGTAAAGAGGACTTTTAAGGACTTTTTTACGTGTATTTTTGTGGCTAGCATGTCAGGAACCGTACCAAGGATTTGGTGATGTTCCGTTTTACTCAGATCCCCTAATTGCTTCCCTTTCATTTGCCACAACAGTCTGTAAGAAAGGAAACAATCTGCTGTGGTCTACATTACATTACAATCTTGCGGTTGTGCCATTGGTATCGGCACCTATGACACCTATATCTTTTGATCCTCTGCTGTGTCTTCAGGGCATCAGAATTACAGTCCACTGGTTTTGGCGAACCGCAGGATTTCTGTTGGCCCTGTCTCATTTAGATCGCTTGGATCCATAATCATACGGCCCCAAGTTTGGTACCTGTACACCTTTAGCGTCGGGCAGCAACACAGAATGTGTATACTGCTTTCTTCCTCTTCTCCGCATAGTCGGCAGTTTCGCTTCAGCAATTGACAATCCGACCAACTGGCTTTTTGGTTCCACCAAGGTCCTATTTCTTGGCAGTTCATTGTATCCCTGTGTGCCCAGGAACCCATATAAGAGTGACTTTGATTACCGTCGCCAACTCAGTGAGGGCCTGCATGCAGTCCCACACCACCGATGATGTTGTAATGTAACTCACGAGGGCCCCAATGGCCGCGTGACTGTCAGTGAGAATATCACTGATGGTCACTCTGTTTTCTGTCAGGTGCGCAGCGCACCTGGGTATGGCATAGACCTCGGCCTGGAAGACCGAGGCGTATTTCCCTGTGTTCTAAGTTGAATACTTAATTATCCATCGCGATTATCCGTTATATTTTGTGCTGGTAAACTGGCTAAAGAAGACCAAATTTTATTTATTTTTTTACTTATTAATTTCAGTTTCATATCAAATTTTTATCAATTTAGTTTTGATTTTAAACAAATTTATAAGGCGAGTGTGAATGGACAAGTCGGTAGAGGTCGACCTCGGAGAACATATCTCGATCAGATCAACATTGTTTTGAAGAAAGGTCATGTCAAGAGTACCAACAACCGACGAGCATGTGTAAGAGCACTGATGAAAGTAGAGATAGCAAAAGATGTGTGTAAGAACCGTAGCAAGTGGAAGGAAGTGGTCTCTGCCTACCCCTATGGGAAAAATGCGCGTGACTTTATGTATGTATGTATGTATGTTTAAACGACGTGCAAATCACAATATATTCTGCGTTAAAATTACAAATTTTCGATAAAGTTTTTCGTAAAATTGTGTAGTTCAATTTTAATTGAAATTGTCCATTATGATTTATGGTTAATAAAAAAAACAATAAAAATAAGTTTCGTTAAAATTCTTTACCACGTCGATCCGCACTTTGATTAAAAATAATTCCCAAAGTTAAATTAGCAACGTAATATGTCTTTTTAATTTCTCTATAAATATAAATAAAAATGTACAATTTATAATTGGATCGAATGTTGGCTGGTATCAGATTGGAGCAGAATAATTTAGTAGAAATGGCTAATCTGATCCTGCACCGAGTGTTGTTTTACTTATTAGAATGAACCTAGGGCATGTTCGACACCCATTCAACCGGTTGGTTATTTAATGAGTTTAAAGTACGTGTACACTTATAGTTTTTTATGTAAACAAACCATTGCGGCCCCACAAACCGTCTTGTTAAAACTATTTTTTCATTAGACTTATGTTTTAGAAGTGAAACTAACTGTAAATACTACAAGACTTACACACCAGTGTTTGTCAATTTGGTTAATTTTAAAATCTTCCTAATAGTCAAGATGAAGAAATATTGTTTTAATTATTTTTCGTTGTTAATTGGTTGCATGGGCTCCGATTCTATGCATTTTTGAGAAAAAAAAAATGTTAATTCTAAAAAACGAAACCGTAAAAATAACAGTTTATTCATTAATAAATACAAATAATTATTTAAATATATCATCTTTCAAAGTAAAGTTATGAAAAAAATAAAATATATTTAATGGCTGAATCTGGGAGGAGTAAAAGTTCATAAAAAATCAAATTATTTTTTTTTTTAATTTTTTTTTAAAATAAAAGCCACTATGTTAATGAATATGGATAATTATGGTCACCTATGCTTCATTGATATGGTGGCCAAAAATGCAACAAATTTCGGCACAAGTCAAGCTGTAGAAAGTGCAGCGGCTAGCTTGTCTGGGAATCACAGGGGCAAAATTAACGTGCCCTACTGTAGCCATAGAGGCAATGCTGAACCTTCCACCATTGCACTTATGTGTAAGGAAAGAAGCAGCAATCAATTCCTTCAGACTGAGCCAGACAATAAATCTTAGAGCAAGAAATCGGAATGGACATTTGAAGATTTTGGAAAATATTTTCCTGAAATCCATGTCTAAGCCGACCGATATTATGCCAGTTAGGTACGACTTCGAAATGCAGTTTAAAGTGGTTGTAAACAACCACCAAATTTGCACAGAGAACGGACCTTAACTAGAAAGGGATGCAGTAGTGTGGTACACTGATGAATCCAAGATGGATGAAACGGTTAGAGTGGGCGTTATAGGGCCGAATTTTAGGCTCTCAAAACCACTTGGTAACACCCCAACCATCTTTTAAGCATAATTACATGCCTTAGAGATATGTGCCCAGGAGTGCATCGAAATAAACACCCGAAGGGCAAAAATCTTTATTTTATCAGATAGCCAAGCAGCACTAAAAGCTCTGAAGTTATACACTTGTGAGTATAAGCTGACTTGGGACTGTAAACTGTCCCTGAGACAACTGGCAGCGAACAATCAGGTTACTCCGATGTGGGTTCCAGGTCACAAGGGAGTTAAAGGCAACGAAGAAGCAGATTGCCTTGCCAAAGAAGGGGCAAATACACAATTTTCCGGCCCAGAACCCTTCTGACTTTTTAAAGCCCACTTGAAAAAAGAGGTTCGACGCTGGGAAACAGATGAAATGAAATTTCACTGGTATAAAGTGCCAGGACAAAGACAAGCAAGAAGGCTAGTAAGCCTTTTGCCAAGGAAAGCTAAACAGCTTCTCGAGTTGGACAAGAAAGACTTGAAACTGGTGACGGGACTCCTCACTGGACACACTGCCCTCTGAGGTACCACTTTAAAAAGATGGGCGAAACAGAGAGTGATAGTTGCCGCTACTGCGATAACTTCGCTGAAACTGCAGAACATTTGCTTTGCGAATGCCCAGCGCTTTTTTGCAAGAGGCTTAGGTTTCTGGAAGGAGCCTTCCTAAAGCCCTTCGATGTCAGAAACTTAGCCTCCAGGAAATTGATAAACTTTGCTCGAAGTCTCGGAATCCCGGGCCTCGAATAGATTAAGGGTTATGCACAAAAGATCTGATAGGTCGAGGTGCTTAAGAGGTTGCATAGCCTTCACGACACCCTCACCCCCTACAATCTACAATTGATAATTATTCTGCCGTTTAGATAAGTCTTCTGTAAGAATGTTTTAAGAATGAGTTTAATTTGAGCTGAAGGTCACGAGTGATAAAAAGAAATAATACCTTAAGAGTATGTTTCGTCTTATTATTAATTTATGACGCACGAATAAATATTTAATAATTTTTTCATCTTTTTCTTCTTCAGCCCTCATTTTTCCACTTCCGGACATAAGACTTTTTCATCCGTTTCCATGCCTTCCTGTCTTGTGCTGTTTGGAACAATCTTTTTCGCAGCAATCTGTTTGACATCATCCAGCCACCTCTTCTGGGGTCTACCTACGCTACGTTTGGTCTGTTTTGGTCGCCAGTGCGTTACCCGCGCCGTCCAACTGTCATGGTTCTGTCTGGCCATATGCCCCACCCACTGCCATTTGATTTCCTAGATACGCTTCATGTCCACGACCCTAGTTCTTCGTCGGATTTCCTCATTCCGGATCTTATCTCTTAGACTGATTTCAAGTATGATGCGCTCCATTGCTCTTTGCATTACTCTCAACTGTTAAGCATTTATTTTTATTATTGCCATTGTTTCCAAACCGTATGTAGCTACTGGCAGTATACATGCATCGAAGTAAGTTTATTGATAACTTTCTGTTTTTTAATAGTAATTAGTACAAAAAGATCTCGAAGCTTTTTCTATGTGGTGTAGAAATAATTTGTTAGAGGTAAACATCGATAAGTGTCAAATCATTACGTTCGCTAGAATTAGAAGTCCAATATTCTTTGAATATAAATTGAATAATATAGTTCTTAAAAGAGAAAAATTTATTCGCGATCTGGGAGTTAAATTTGATAGCGAAATTAATTTTAATCTTCAAGTATCAGAAATTGTGGCAAAAAGTCTTAAAATGCTAGGTTTTGTGTTGAGAATTTCTACTGATTTTTCAATTAAAACAAAAAAGATTTTATATTGTGCTTTCGTAAGATCCATTCTTGAGTATTGTTCGGTTATATGGGACCCATATTATAATGTAAATATCGATTTGATTGAGAATGTTCAAAAGAAATTCTTGAGGAATTGTGCTTTTCACTTTGGTATTCAACGAAATGAATATGAGTACAGTCAACTCTTAACCAAGTTAAATATAAAATCATTGGAAGATAGGAGAATTTCTATGAACTTGAGTTTCCTCTTCAAAATAATAAATAATGTGATCAACTGCCCAGAACTACTTCAACTTTTCATATCAAACAAAAAGATACGAGAAATCCTGATATTTTTCATATAAATTATTTCCATACCAATTATGCTATGAACAGTCCGATTCCTCGTATTCTGAAGCTGGGAAATGAATGTCATAATAACATAGATTTGTTTAATGTGTCACTTCAGGTCTTTAAAAATCAATTGGAAAGGCTATAGCGTTTCCGAAACTTTTCATTACCTTACCATTTTCTTTTGTATGTACCGGATTGGTTACATCATTTTCTTTGTTAATACCAGATTTGTTTCATCTTTTAGTAATATAGTAACTAGACATAAGGATTCATTAATACTTTGTATTTCACACTTCGCTAAATGTTTTGTAAAATTCTAGTGTAGACATTAGACATAAGAGTTCAATAATATTTTATAGTTTATCACACTTTGTTAAATGTAAATTGGCTTTGCCGTTAAATAAATAAATAAATAAATAAATAATATATAGCTCAAATTGCCAAAAGCTGCCCATGCAAGTCTTTTCCTACGTTTTATTTCGGCAGTTTGGTTCTCTTTGCCGATTTTGATATTATTTATTTATTGATACAATACATCCAGCAGGCCTACAAACCCAGTTAAAGGTGTGCACAATTAGCATTATAATTAATTATACATATAATAAAGTCAATTCTGAATGAAACGGAAAATCTCTTTATTGAATTGCTTGAACGTTAGAAAAAATATATCTACACTAGAAACATTATTAACACATCTAGATACTGTAGTTATACGAGAATGAAAATGATGCACTGTATTGGAAACAGGAATGTGAAATGTAGTTCAAAATCTAGATGAGATACGTGGTAGACCCAAGTAGACGTATTCATCGACGTTTTCTAAAGTCGTACCATCTATTGTTACAATATATTTCACATCGCTTGGTTTTAAAGAGGTTCATTCTCAGGCCGACTTTTCTCGACGCTTCATTTAGTTGGCTTAACATAAGTTCATAGATGTCGCTGCTTATGATGACAATATCTGCGAATCGTAAGTGATTTAGAGGAGTTACGTTCACATTGATACCTTTACCTTCCCAAGACAGTGTTTTGAATATATTCTCTAACGCCAAAGAAAACAGTTTGGGAGATAGTGTCTCCCTGGCGTACGTACGCCTTTCCGAATTCTATCTGTTGTCAGATTTTCATTTATTTTGACATGAAAGTTGGCATTTTCATGTATGTATTTTAGGAGCTTGGTATATCGGGAATCAATTCTAGCAACGTCCATGGCCATTAGGAAAGCCCATATCTCGATGGAGTCGAATGCTTCGCGAAAATCCACGAATGTGTTACGTGCCTATTTTTTCCCTTCTACAGTTCATTATAATTGTGTCTCTGATGATTTTGTATTCCTTAGGTACTCGTAAGTAGGGTTGCGTACCGTATTTTGTTGTAACTTAAATATATCATTCGTTGTAAATAGTGTTGCATACCTTGTAGTGATAGGATTCGATTGTTAATGGCTGTGGCATTTTTCGTTAATCGATGGAGATTGGGTGGGGAGTCAGTCGTTTGGTGGCAGTCTTGGGAGTCGTGTGGTGGTGAGAGTTTTTGGGACGGTGTGATATTAACACGTGTGCAGAACCTCTACGGGTTTTCTTTCATATCTGGCTGTATTTGGGCCATCTTAATTGGATTTTGAAGAAAAACCACTTAATTTTTAACTTGACCATTCTATCTTACCTTCGTTGTTGATATTTTGGATTTTGGTGTCGAGTTAAAATATCCGCATGCGAGATTTATTTGAGGGAAGCCATTGTTAATTAGCAGGTGCCGTCCCATAATCAAACCAGCCAGGAGTAGTGAATTCGTATACCCAAAGGTTATAAGGGATTTATTTTTAAATATATAACGCCGTGACTTATTTTGACACCACGATTAAGTTTTGTTTTAGTTTATTAATATAGTACATTGTTGGAAACTTATTTTGACACCACGATTAAGTTTTGTTTTAGTTTATTAATATAGTACATTGTTGGAAACTATTTATTGCATTAGATAATATTCCAAAACTAAACTTGGATTAAAATAATCTTCTCAATAATTCTTTATGTCCAAGTAAAAATATATTTTCTTCATACTTATTTGTAAATATCCTACAGTTTTGATATTTTAAAGGACAACCATTGTAAAAATATTTTTAAATAAACTCGATTGTTTTGGCAGTGAAAATCTTTATGTAAATGGTAAAAACATGAGTAAATTAGCAGCCTTATGTAAACGTTTGATTTAGTGTTATTAATGAGTTGATTTATATACGTTTTACTTTTTTTTTTGGTAGCTTGGTAAAGTCTGTTACTCTTACTTCTGTTATGGTTATTTTATAAAGTTGTAAATTTTAAATTTTTGGTTTGTTTTAGCAAGAAAATTTACCATAGCTTTTAATTTTGACTATATTTGTTATAATGTTGCTATTGAGCTGTGTACTTTGATTTATTGTGTGAGTAAAGTATCCAATATATTTTAGCTATGATTTTATTTATTTGGTTCACCATAATCTTAGTTGTTTATCGTGTGGCTCTGCTAGTGCCTATAAGACCTAGGGGTTTCTGGCTTGAACCGTCTAAGTCGGTGGCGCGGCTCACTTTAATTTTCTTTTTTTTTTCTTCTACCCTCTACGGCTGAGCTCGGGCATAATTTGCCAGTAGAGAGACCGCTGGCAGAGTACTCTATAGAGAACGAAAAAAGACGTGGCAAATGCTAAGTGTAAAGGTATGTTATATTCAGTTGTTTTCTTTATTAATGTTCTTACTGCCTGGAGGTAGTCGACGGTGCTGTACTCTTTTCAAAACCCCGCCTGTTCCGCCTGGTAGGCATCTAGCTTGTTGGTGAGTCTGTTAGTGATAATCTTGCTAAGAAGTTTGTATAAGTGTGATAAAAGATTTATTGGTCGGTAGTTCTCTATGTCGATGTTAAGCTACTTCTGCGTTATGCGATGCGTCTGGTTTTCTTTCCTCACTCAGGCATTTGCTGAGAAGTACCTGCAGTGTCTCCTTCTAAATGCTTCCACCCATTTTCAGCATTTCGCAGGTGATTCTGTCCTCGCCTGGACTCTTTCTGTTTTTCATTTGTTTTAGTGTTGTACGTATCTCTTGCTTCGTTATATTAGGGATGTCTTCTGACCCAACGTTGCAGATAATAATTTGGTGCTGCTGTTGTTGTGTTTGAAGCTTTTGGATTAGTTGCGGTGGAAGTATAGAGACGAGTGTAGAATGACTGGATATCATCAACAATAATAATTTAACTGTAGTAAATCACAAAAATATTATCTATTTTAATTTTTATACCTATTTAGCTTTTTTATTTTGACATTTCATAAAATTTTACAATTTATTCTTGACAAAATTTAATTACTATTTTTTTACCATTTAGACTAGTGAATTTTAATTACTTAACACAACATTTATATTGAGCCGTGGTAAATATATTTACCACCAATTTCAAACCCGGTTTAATAAGAAGTCACCATTTATTGATGAAAAGCTCAAGCTTAATGTCTTTGCAACTTATAACTGTAAAGTAACGGTCCGTTCATGGAATGTAGGTGGAAATTGTGCTGCAGTTGTCATTACTTTATGCGCCAGTTAGTCGTAAACACGTGTTTTTATTGTTTATTTAACTAATTGTAGTTTTTCGGTGAGTATATTAGATTTTTATATACTAAAAATGTTAGTTTTAAGTTTTGTAATATTTAGAAATAGCCCTACTAAACAAAAATGTTTTGGTTTATCTAAAAATAAGTTTTGATTGATTGGTTAAAATTTTTACCTCCGCCTATGTAGGTATAATAAAAATTCTAATTATTTTTTAGTAAATAGTACATTGTTTACCGGGTAGAAAAAGCCTAACATTCCTGGATGACTTATAGATTGCTAAGTCGAGGCGCAAGCCGAAGAGTCCAGGAATTTGGCTTTTCCTACGAGGTAAACATTTTATTTTTCCGCAAATCGTTTAAAATTCTACAGATATTGATTAATTTCTGAAAAATCGCGAATAATTTTATTCATAAATAAATGGTGCTTTGAAATTCGTAATAAAATTGGTTACGTTACTTTGGAAACGTATTAATGTTGAATTGTCAAACTAAATTTAATTGCTGGTGTTTTCGAAAACAAAACAATGTAAAATGATAATTGATGATGAATTTTCCATTTCTGGGACTCCTACAGAGCTGGTTGAGGTAGTGAATACTGCTTCATTAGAATTATTGCCAAAAAAATCAAGAGAAAAGTACGAATATGCATGTAAACGTTTTATGGACTATCGCAAGAATAAAAACACGAGTTTTTTCTCGGAAAATGTTGTAATGGCGTACTTCCTAGACCTTTGTTTAAAGATGAAATCTTCAACATTGTGGGCCAATTATTCAATGTTGAAGTCAACCCTTGCAATTAAACACAATGTAGATATATCTACATATTCAAAACTTCGTTCTTTATTGAAACGGCAAGCTCAAGGTTATAGGGCAAAGAAAGAAACGAAACGAAGAACGAAATCGAAAAATTATCCAAGAAGCTCCAGATAAAGAAAATTTAATGATTAAGGTAATTTACAAGGTTTTACTTTCTATTTAGATTACACATTTATTCATTTTTTAGGTGGCTTTATTATGCGGTATTTCTGGGCCCTGTATAATGGATGATTTGGTCAGAATGACTCTACACGATGTAGAAGACCTAAAATCTAAGCTTTTAATTAGCAAAGACCAACAGACCAAGATCATTTGTAGTTAATAAGATGTACTTGAATCTTTATCAAAAGTATGTTTCGTTAAGACAAGAAAATATGAACAGTGACCGATTTTTCTTTAATTATCAAAGCGGAAAGGGTTGTAGACAAGTAGTAGGAATACATTAATTTATAAAAATGTCTAAAATAGTTGCTTTTTATTTGAACTTGAAAATCCGAGAGGTCACTGCTTTCGTCGGTCTTCTGCAATAAAATTGGTTGACTCTGGTGCCGACATAACTAGTTTAAAGAGGCATGGCGGATGGAAATCATCAAACGTTGCTGAAGAATATATCGAAGAATCTCTTAACAATAAGGTTTAGGTGGCAAAAAAAATTTCACAGCACAAAATAATCAACAAAAAAATAATCCTCTACTACCTCGCATGTTGTCCAAAATGTTTCTCATAGTTCTAATAATGTTCCTCCAATTTTCAATAATTGTACTAACTGTCAAATAACTGTAAATATAAAACTAATTTTAAAATGTATTCTGCAGTGCATTGAGCTTTTTAAAATATAAATTAATTCCTTATAAACAACGTGTTTTCAATCATTTATGTAGAACACTAACAACTGTAAGAAAATCTTGACTTATTCTTTAAGAAATTTTGTCTGGAATGTCAAAATTTCCTAGCGATTTGCGGAAAAAGTCCTTTTTTATTTGCAATATATCAAAAAACTGTAATCTTGATAATTCCGAAGATGCTGAACAAGCTATGAATTAACTGTTTAGTTTACCTGACGAAGATTATAATTTTGAAATTGAATGTGATTCTGAAGCCGAAGATGAACTGAATGCATTGGATTATTCGGATTAAGACAATTCTGCTTTGGAAAATAGTTCTGCTTCTGTTACTACTTGTGGTCACGGCTTACTAAATAACCTTTATCCTGACCCAGTTAATAATCCTCCAGGCACGTCAGGTATAAAAAATCCCTTGAAATCGAAAGAGGTACCGATTTTTGTTGATGATGGAGTCTCTCGTAACAAATACAACCTCACCTTTGCTAGGCAACTGATACATTCTTATAGTTCTCGCAAGAGACGTAGACAAGAAGTCCAATTTTTGGCTAATAAAATAAGAGTTTTCAATGAAGTAACGCTACTAGGGGTTCATTTGGTAGAAATAGGTACTGTTAGGAGATACAGAATACACTGCATCAAAATGAAAAGGAAAGAACGCCATATATCTGTTCTCCCTGTAAATTACCCGTCTGTGTACCAACACGTTTCAATAAACTTCATTCGAAATAATAGTTATTCATTGTATAAGTGTTTAAGTTAGCATTTTATTTACGCAAGAATGTTTAAACGCGAGAACGAAGTTCGAGCGTTAAATTTTCTCAAGCGAATAAAAAGTAACTAAAACACGTTTCATTCACAATCACATTCATTAAGAATCAGATTCGCAGAAATTTTTCATCAAAAAATGATTTGAAATTTTGCTCTGACTGCGGCTGTCACCTCCTCAAAAATCATCAAAATTACGAAATCCATTGATTCTAGAGATTTATCAAACAATTTCGACATACACTTTTGCGTTCTAAAACCGATGGCAACTACAATCTTGTTATTAATGGAAACGAAGGGAAATATGATAAAACGAAATGTCCATTAATAAGTAAATACGTAAAATGTGATTGATTCAGTATTGTATTTTTCATTATTCCACTAGTGGATTAAGTGGTACTTTATTTGGTTTATAAGTGTGGATTAAACTTCAATTATAAGGTGATTGTAGATAAAAAATATTTATAATTGTTTTTTTTATTGCTTGTCTTTTTCAAACTTTTTTTAGGCGTAAATGAGCGGTGTTAAATATATTTACCACTAGGTTAGGTTAGGTACCATGTAAGTGGGGCATAGGTTACACCTCCACTGCGACCTTTAGTAGGTCTATTGTGGATCACCCCTAGAGGTTAGAGTTCACCGCACAATCCAGATCTTCTCACGAAGTTAATGGTTGTATACGGTGAGATTTTCTTAAAATCGGTTGGTTTTAGGTTGGTGTAACCAAATATGTTGAACCTTATTCTTCCCAGGCCGGGGCATGAACATAGTTTATGTTCAGCAGTTTCGTCTTCCACGCAGCAAAACCGACAGTCCGTTTGTTGATTCAGACCTATCTTTCCGAGGTAGTATCTTAGACGACAGTGTTCTGTAAGCAGCCCCGTTAGAATTCACAGGTCATTCCTGCACCATTCTAGGATCTGCTTCGTTGTGTTTCTCGAGGGTTTAGGCAAGAACGCCTTCGAGTTAGTCAACCCTGGTATATCGGACTGTACGTGAGTATTTTCCTCTCCGCCCAGTCCGAAATAATTGTTTTGGCAGCACTTGTAGTGACTCCAAAGACCAGTTCTTGTCCAGTGAACGCAGATTCGGCCCCCTTTTTTACTAGGGTGTCGGCTTTTTCGTTTCCCTCCACCCCCTGATGCCCAGGTACCCACAGCAGTTTAGAATTTATTTTGTTGGTGCTTAGTGCTTTTAGAGCAGCCTGGCTGTCTGATATTATACTTATGTTTTTGTTTGCTGGAGGTCTGTTAGTCTGCTCTCTTGCACACAATTCGATAGCGAAGACTTCAGCCTGAAAGATTGTAGCATACCTGCCAAGACTGGTAGATATTTCTTTGGTTTCCTGCTGAAAACACCGGCCCCAACTCCATCTGGGATTTTGAACCATGTGTACATGTACATTATGTATTCAGTCTCTGGGAAGAGAATTTCTCCCCTCACCCATTCATCCCTCTTCGAAAAGAGGAATTTGAACGACTTTTCTACGTGTATTTTTGTGGCGAGCATGTCAGGAACCATCCCGAGAATTTGGTGGTTTTTTGTTTCACTCAGTATCCCGGAGTGGTCCTTGAGTTGCTCTCCATTAATTTGCCTTTCCAGAGAGAGGAATCTGTAGGAGACTATCCCGGCCTCCCTCTCCATTTACCACTATAAATTGTTCTTCTTTTTTAAATAATTTTTTTAAATTTAGTTATGTGTTTAAATACCCCCGATCTCAAACAATTATTTATGTCTTTATGCTACTTATTTTTTGCCCGTCAAAGGGTTTTACGCTGTTTTATTGATATAGAAAGAAATGTTAACAATATAAATATGGACTTAGCAACAATTCTCGAATGGGGATACAATAACTTGGTAGAATTCAATGCAAACAAAACACAAGCATGTCTTTTCTCTAGAAAAGCCGATCTCACTGTGCCTAACATAACTTTGTCAGGAGTAACCATACCACTGAAGTCATCCATATCGATGCTTGGTATTACTATCAGCAATAACCTTTCCTGAGAAAATCACGTGAGGTCATGCCAAAAGTGCATCCCAAAAACTTGGTTTTTGTTTCGTGCCAAGAGCTATTTCACCTCCAGTCAGCTGCTTATGATCTATAAGGCACAGATCCGACCTGTACTGGAGTACTGTTCCCATATTTGGAGTGCAGCACCTAAACATATCCTGAAGCTACTGGATTCTGTCCAAAAAAGGGCAATTCGTCTCGTCGGTTATGCCTCGTTTACAAACTCGCTCACTTGTCTGGAACACCGTAGAAAAGTTGGCGATTTGTCTCTATTTTATAGATATTTTCATGGGCGATGCTCTTCTGAAATATCAACAATCGTTCCTCCTTTGGCAGTCTCTTCGAGATTAACCCGTCAAGTTCAGTCTTCACACCCCTTCGTGGTCACTTTGGAGACCTGCAGAACATCACTTTCCAAAGACTCATTCATCCAACGAATTGCGAGGCTTTGGAACTCATTGCCTAGGGAGGTGTTCCCCGAGGCATACAACCTGCAGAATTTTAAGAAGAACACCAACTCCTACCTTCTTTCCCTTGGTTCCCACGATGTTCTCTGAACATTACAGGATATCTCTTTTCGTGGGAACCAGAACATAAAAAAAAAATATTAAAAATATTTTCCCTTATTGGATAATTACTTTTTAAGCATAAGTATTATATGTAATAGCCATCATAATTGATTAATCAAATTGTTTTTTTTTTGTTTAAATTAGCAAAAAATTTCTTAAAAGGACAAAATACATAAATAGTGATTTAACTTTTCCAAAAAATAAACAGAAACTAACATTTTCGGAGCTAATTATTACTAAATGAATGTACCAAGTTTCTAAAATCTCTTTTATTATTGTCAATTATTAGTGGCGTCATCTAGTGGTCTTCTGGAAAAACCGGTATCCAAAGACCTACGTCAATCTCATTTAACTTGTTACGCGTTTTATTTGTGTATCGCGTACTTTTATAGCTATTAAAATAAACAGTATAAAAAAGTTCCTGCACTACCATTTTTCTAGGAACACAAACATCGTAGAATTTAAGTTGCTGTTAAAACATATACGCGCTCCTGAAGCTTTAATGTTTATAATAAATTTCTTTATAATCATGACTCTTCCTTGAAAAAGGTACCGAAATTATAAATACAAAATACAATAAACGGGAGATTACCATTTGGGTAATTTCAGGATGTAAAAATTAGTTACACGTTGCGGTTCGGTGTGTTTAATCAACATTAAACGGTAAGTGTGTAAACATTTTTGGTTTTTATATATTTTTAGAAACCTACACAGGAATTACTATATTTAACTTTTGACAATTTCTTATTTTTACAATAATTTACCAAAATGTGTTATCATTTAATACTATCGTATGATCATATAGCATATTTTACGAATATATGGTGGTTTCGGATTATCGTTAGAAACTTGGTAACCAGTATTTAACTGTACATTTAAGGAGAACGAAAGTAAATTTCCCTAATATTTTTAAACAAATTTCGTAGCTCACGAATTTTATTTTATGAGGGACTTCTTGTTTTAAAATTAAGGGTCAATAGGGTTTAAGTTTAAAAATGAGAACAACCGAAAGGCTTTGTGTAAAAAACTAGAGTCGTGCACATGAGAATTGAATTTTTGAGAAATTATACTCACTGTAAACAAGAATGCTCTTTATTATTATTTTTTTTTTTATGTTCTGGTTCCCACGAAAAGGGATATCCTGTAATGTTCAGAGAACATCGTGGGAACCAAGGGAAAGAAGGTAGGAGTTGGTGTTCTTCTTAAAATTCTGCAGGTTGTATGCCTCGGGGAACACCTCCCTAGGCAATGAGTTCCAAAGCCTCGCAATTCGTTGGATGAATGAGTCTTTGGAAAGTGATGTTCTGCAGGTCTCCAAAGTGAACACGAAGGGGTGTGAAGACTGAACTTGACGGGTTAATCTCGAAGAGACTGCCAATGGAGGAACGATTGTTGATATTTCAGAAGAGCATCGCCCATGAAAATATCTATAAAATAGAGACAAATCGCCAACTTTTCTACGGTGTTCCAGACAAGTGAGCGAGTTTGTAAGCGAGGCATAACCGACGAGACGAATTGCCCTTTTTTGGACAGAATCCAGTAGCTTCAGGATATGTTTAGGTGCTGCACTCCAAATATGGGAACAGTACTCCAGTACAGGTCGGATCTGTGCCTTATAGATCATAAGCAGCTGACTGGAGGTGAAATAGCTCTTGGCACGAAACAAAAAACCAAGTTTTTGGAATGCACTTTTGGCAATGGAACTCACGTGGTTTTCCCAGGAAAGGTTATTGTTGATAGTAATACCAAGTATCGATATGGATGACTTCAGTGGTATGGTTACTCCTGACAAAGTTATGTTAGGCACAGTGAGATCGGCTTTTCTAGAGAAAAGACATGCTTGTGTTTTGTTTGCATTGAATTCTACCAAGTTTTTGGATCCCCATTCGAGAATTGTTGCTAAGTCCATATTTATATTGTTAACATTTCTTCCTCGTTCATTTCTGGTTTCCCGGGCTGATATAGGGGCCCTGGAAGAGAAAGCGGTATGGAGGGTACTATCATCGGCAAAGCTGTGTACGGGACATGAAGTTGCTTTCAATAGGTCGTTGATGTGAAGTAAAAATAGTGTTGGTGCTAGAATGGATCCTTGCGAAACACCAGCATTTATGAGTAGAGTGTCAGATGAAACTCCATCGACCACTACATGGAGAGACCTGTTTGAGAGAAAATTAGCAAGCAAAGAACACAGCTTAGGGGGCAAGCCATAAGATGGAAGCTTGGCGAGGAGTCCCTGGTGCCAAACTCGATCGAACGCCTTGGAGATATCTAATGCCACAGCTAAAGTTTCTCCATACTTTTCAATAGATAGCTGCCATATATGTGAAACGTATGCGAGCAGGTCACCAGTTGATCTCTGATGGGGAAAGCCATATTGCCTATCATTGATAATTCCTGAGTCTTCCAGATATTTCATGAGCTCGATGTTAATGGCTTTTTCCATGACCTTTGAAATAATAGATAGCAGTGCGATAGGTCTGTAGTTGCTAGGTAGGGTCTTTTTGCGTTTTTAGGGACTGGCTGTACTCTTGCAATTTTCCAATTGGACGGAAATACTCCCAAATTGTAAGAGTGGTTGAACAACTTGCAAAGAACAGGTGATAGTTTGGGGGCACATTTCTTGAGAACAATCGGTGGGATTCCGTCAGATCCACAGGCTTTGTTGGTGTTGAGACCCAGCAAAATCTTTCTGATAGTACGTTGGCGAAAGGTGATCTCGGGCATGTGACTGTCAATAAGTGTAATGTTCGAGGGTTGTTTTTCCGAAGAATCCAGAGTGGAATTTCCAGCAAATAGGTGCGCAAAGATATTGGCTTTTTCCTGGGCAGTCGTTGCTAGTGTTCCATCTTCATTGGTTAGGGGAGGAAAAGAGCTGGAAGTGAAGTTTCTTCCCACAGCTTTGGCGAAAGACCAAAATGAACGGGATCCGTTAGGACATTCAACAAGTTTTGATCTTATTTTGGCATTATGAGCATATTTTGAACATTCTATTGTCTCTTTGCATATGCCTCTAGCCTCAACATATGCTGCTCTGGACTCAGGTCCCGGATTTTTTTGGCATCGATGGTATGCTGCCTGTTTGGAAGCCACAGCTCTAGAGCAGTTTCTGTTAAACCAGGTCTTATCGGATGATGTTCTTCTTTCGGTATTCGGTATGTAAGTTTGCATCCCCAACATGATGATTTCGGAAATTGTCTCAGCACATCGTGTTGGATCTACTGAGGAGAAACAAACTCTCTTCCATGGAAACACTGAGAAAAACATACGAAGACCCTCCCAGTCGGCCGAATTGTAATGCCACATGAGACGGGGTGGTATTGTTTTCAAGTGGGGTACAAACTTCTATTCTATACGGGTCAGGATTGGTGGTGAGGAAAAGATCTAGTGTATTGGCAGCCTGGTTGTTGACATCAGGGATGCGGGTTGGTAGCTCGACCAGTTGTTCTAGACCATTATTTGTTTATCTGGACGAAACTTGGATTTTTGCTAAAGGTGAAACAAAAAAAAAGGCAGGACTTTAACATAAAGTCTATAAAACACACAGTCAGTGAAGGAAAAACAGGTGGAAAGCTTGGTTTTGTTGATGGGGCGGATCTTTTATTTCGTCAAAATCAAAATCGGCCGATTATTAAGACAATATGAATACACCCTTCGCTCAATGTCACTGTCATACTTTCCATCTCTCGTAAACTTTGAACCCAAGTACAAAAATTCATTTACTTGTTCCACTCTTTCTCCCTCAATCGAAACTTCACAGTTTGTCATGCTTTTTTCTCTTTCAAAAACCATTACTTTCGTTTTGCTTGCATTTATTTTTATCCCTTTGATTTTTAGGGCATCATGCATAACATTAACCATCGCCTGTAACTTCTCTTCAGATGACGCTAATATGACTTGATCATCGGCGTAAAGAAGGCATTTGACACAATCAAATCATTCATTTTCAATCCATACGCACTGTCTTTCAAATCTTTTAAACAATCGCCTATGTATACGTAAAACAGCCATGGCGAAGCCACACATTCCTGTCTCACACCTTTTTTTATGTTAAACCAGTCGGTGCAAGCTCCGTTTATCCTGACACAAGCAGAGGAATCCTCATAAAGTGATTTCAGTGCTCGTATTAAACTACCGCTCATCTCATACAGAGACAATGTCGACCACAATTCACTCCTCACCACTCTGTCTGCGCAATATAAATCCACCAACATTTTGCAATGGCACCAGATTGCAAGTAAAAACACTGCATCGCGATGTAATCGAGGCAACTATACTGACACGTTGTTCTCGAGGAGAGTCTGTATTTATTCCTAAGATTCCCCTAACACCATCAAATTACCACTTCGAATTCAAGAGAGTGCAGTTTCCCATCAAAGTCTGCTTCGCCATAACCATAAACAAAGCTCAAAGTCAAACTCTTAAGGTAGTGGGAGTAGACTTGAAAGAAAGCTGTTTCTCCCACGGCCAGTTGTATGTGGCATGCTCAAGAGTAAGAGCACAGAGTAGCCTGGTGATTCTAGCACCCGAAGGAATAACAAAAAATATTGTTTACAAAGAAATACTGCGGTAGGTGTAGTATTTCGATTTCGTTGTAAAAAGATAATTCACCAGATCAAAGGCCGAGCTTCGTGTTCATAATATATAACAAAATTTTTTTTTTAATGTTTATTTATCCTTTAAATCCCTACACTATCATAAAGATTGTTATATTTTATAAGTATTCAAACATTTTAACAAAATAATTAACAAGTTATGAAAAAATTAATGACGTAAAGAACCAATTAAATATCCTATTAGAACCATTTTCGACTTCTACGCGAACGAAGATGCGGGCAAAAGCTAGTATAAATTAAAAAGGAAACGGAGCTATTACGACTTTTAATGTTTTGGATATCTTTATTTGCCAACCGGCGTAATATTATATCGTTAAGATTTACTAGTATCTTAAACGGCTCTCAAAACCAAAAGAAAACAATCCCCTCCTACTCGTAGCTACTCACCTCCATAACGAGCAAAATACGAAGTGTGTATTCTTCTCCCATGTCCACCGATCTCCGTAGAAAATTGATAGTCCCATCCATTTTATTACCCATTTGAAACAATGCTTCTCAAGTGAAGTCATCAAAAAAGAGCCACCGCACTTACACACGGCTTTCACCAACAATCAAAAGGCCCACGAACTCACTTACACACTTACTCACTCTGGCATTATGTACACCGTCTTCCCAACCCAAATTATCCATACGAAGAAGATATGACACACGAGACGGACCGAATGCGTAACAAAAATTTTTCTTGAAAAAAAAAATGCTTTGCAGTATTTTAAATAATAAAACATTCAAGTGCCAAAATGGTGTGATTTAGATTGCGCTACAAAAAATCGCAATGTCTAGGGATATTTTAAAAATGTGTCTGTAAAATTCGACTTGTAGAATAATAAAAGAAATGAAAAACTTGCAAACAATCTTATTTTAACAAAGAAACGAAAAATTAAAGAAATGTAATAAAAATGTTTTTTTTTTCTGGAGTAGAGGATGGGGTATGAATTCTTAAAAATACTCTTAGCAAAAAAACAACAATCTTATCAATGCCCCTCCTGGATCAAAGACCTTTGGCCAAAGCCATAAATAAGAATTTCACAACTTCTTCTTTACTACCACTCGAGAGGTCCGACGGCACGATAGCCGTATCTTCCAAAGAAAAAGCAGATCTGCTGGCCGAAATGTTCAGCTATGACTCAACCCTCGATACCAATGGAAAACAACCCCCAACGATACCTAGAATAAACGAAATCTTGACTCTAATAAGGCAGTAGGACCAGATGGAATTCCGACAATTTTCCCGAAGACCTGTGCTCAAGAGCTCACCTCAGTTCTCTGTAGACTCTTCAAGTTATCATACAGCAAAGGAGTATTTCCGTCTATGTGGAAAAACGCTAAAGTCCAACCGATTCCGAAAAAAGGAAAGAAGACTATTCCTGCAAATTATCGCCCTATTGCATTGCTCTCAGTCATATCCAAAGTTATGGAAAAAGCGGTTAACACAGAACTTATCAAATATCTAGAGAAATTTGAGATAATTCATGACAGACAATATGGATTTGGACAACTTCGGTCTACTGGAGATTTGCTGGCTTATGTCACTCAGCTCTGGACAAACACTATTGAAAAGTTTGGTGAATCCCGTGCAATAGCTTTGGATATATCTAAAGCCTTTGACCGCGTTTGGCACCAGGCATTGTTAAGTAAATTATCTGCCTACTGTCTCCCAACAAACTGCGCCAATGGCTCTTGAGCTTCATGCAAGATCGCTCCTTACATGTGGCAGTTGACGGTATTTCTTCTGATGCGTTTAAAACTAATTCCGGGGTCCCCCAGGGTTCCATCCTGTCCACCACCTTATTTCTTTTACACATCAACGACCTCTTGAAAACCACCAAGAACCCCATTTACAGTTTCGCAGACGATAGCATACTTGTCTCAAATTTCACATCCTATCGATCACTTTCGGTGAATGATACAAATAGACTCAAAAAGGAACAGCTTGATTCCATCAATAGAGATCTTAAAGCAATCGTCGAGTGGGGAACCAACAATCTTGTTCAGTTTAACGCCCAAAAAACACAAAGTGCCACGTTTTCCAAAAAAGTGAATTCCTCAAATCATCCCATTACAATGTCCGGAAATACCCTTGAACCAAGTCCTTCCATCTCGATTTTGGGAGTCACGGTGTCCAATAATATGTCTTGGCAAGACCATGTTGCTAACATCGCAAAGTCGGCAAGCCAGAGGCTAGGTTTTCTGTGGAAAGCCAGAAAGTTTTTTACTCCTGATCAACTGTTGACGACGTACAAGGCTCAAATCCGACCTCTACTGGAGTATTGCTCGCACATTTGGGGTTCAGCACCAAGGCATTCTCTTCGTCTTCTAGATTCCATTCAGAAAAGAGCCATTCGCTTGATAAACAGCTCAACTCTCACAGATACCGTTCACCCTCTAGAACATAGAAGAAGAGTTGCAGACCAGACATTACTCTACAGATATTTCCATGGCAGATGCTCCAGAGAAATAAAAACTCTTGTACCACCATTGGCCACATTTGGCCGAAGAACTCGGCACGCTGATCAGTCTCACACATTTACTCTCAAGATTGACGCTACAAGGACTAATCTTCATCAAAAATCCTTCTTTTACAGGGCTGCTACGGAATGGAATAAGCTTCCAAAATCAGTTTTTCCAGAGAACTATGACCTACAACTTTTTAAAAAGCGTGTCCACATACATTTCCTTTCTATAATCCCTTCCCCTTTTAATAGTCGCAGTGCGGGCCGTCCGCGGCCCACACGATAGGTCTACCCTTTTTGCGACTATTTTCATAAAAAAAAAATGTGTTTAACACTAGAGTCTAGATAGGTATCACAAATTCTACTTTACTGTTGCTATAACGGGTTGCGATGCTCTCTAAACTCTTAAATAAACTAAACCACGTCTAAACCCTTTTTAAAAATCAGCATGACTGTGAGCGTGTGCGGTTAGGTATTTTTGATAAAGTGAACTCTTTAAATTACTGTTCTTTTGTAAAGATTGCAACAAAACTTTTTCGTCTCGTTTGAACTTAGTTGCCATAAAAGAGCCTTTAATAAAGACTATATTACAGGGAGGAAATAAAGTTACAAACATATAGTCACGTCTATTTCCCGTAGGGGTAGGCAGAGACCACTTCCTTCCACTTGCTACGGTTCTTACACACATCTTTTGCTTCCTCTACTTTCATCAGTGCTCTCATACATGCTCGTCGGCTGTTGGTACTTTTAACCTGGCCGTTCTTTAAAACAATGTTGATCTGATCAAGATATGTTCGCCGAGGTCGACCTCTACCGACTTGTCCATTCACACTCGCCTTATAAATTTATTTCGTCAATCTTCCTTCATCCATCCATGCACCCATGTTATGCAGTGATATTGGGCAAAGGGTATTGACAGGAAAACAAATGAATGGGGAACCGTATAGCTTTATAAACAGCTAGAAAGTGACAAAAAAGGCACGTCTGGCTGTGCATAGAGAAGTGTTGGTTCCTACACTTATCTATGGTGGTGAATGTAGGGTTTGGCAAAAGAGGCTTGAAAATAGGATTAATGCTGCGGAGATGAGTAGTCTGAGAAGTATAGCCGGAGTGACTTGGTTGGAACAAGTAAAGAATAGTGAGATAAGGGAATGCTGTGGTGTAAAAGAAGATGTGGTTACAAAGATAGATAAAAAAATGCTTAGATGGTTTGGACACGTAGAAATGATAAAGGAAGATTGACGAAACAAATTTATAAGGCGAGTGAGTAGAGGTCAACCTTAGCGAACATATCTCTATTAGATTAACATTGTTTTAAAGAAAGGCCAGGTCAAGAGTACCAACAACCGACGGCACTTATGAAAGTAGAGGAAACAAAAGATGTGTGTAAGAACCGTAGCAAGTGGAAGGAAGTGGTCATGCTTTCTTATCTTTCATAAACAATCACATTTGTAATGCTTACATTTATTTTCATCCCTTTGATTTTCAGGGCATCATGCATAACATTAACCATCGCCTGCAACTCCTCTTCCGATAACGCTAATATGACTTGATCATCGGCGTAAAGAAGACATTTGACGATCAAATCATTCATTTTTAATCCATACGCACTCTCGTTAAAATCTTCTAAACAATCGTCTATGTATAAGTAAAACAGCCATGGCGAAGCCACATATCCCTGTCTCACACCTTTTTCGATGTTAAATCAGTCCGAGCAAGCTCCGTTTATCCTGACACAAGCAGTGGAATCCTCGTAAAGTGATTTCAGTGCTCGTATTAAACTACCACTCACCCCATACATAGACAATGTAGACCAAAATTCACTCCTCAGAACTCGTTCTCCATTGACCCGATCAATGTTTACATTTACTGAACGGAATGTTGTTTGTTATGTTTTTAAATTTTAAAAATTTAGTAACGACACCTGATAGAATATAGAGATTTCTAAAAACATCTACGGTAATTGGATCACAACTAATTAAATTCCTAAACGAAGTAGGTCTCTTCTTGTTCGGATGCCATTAAATATTTGTTAATGAACGAATACTAATGGAAAGTTCTTACTGCTTGACACTACCAAATAGTGTTCCGACAGTGTTTTATTAAGATTAAATGTCAAAAGAATCGCGTATTTAGATATTTATTAAAAATTCTTACATACAAATTGGGAGATTAAATTTTTAAATATAATCAACCAGTAAGAATCACAGTTATAATT
Organism: Agelastica alni; assembly: GCA_950111635.1. Lineage (NCBI taxonomy): Eukaryota > Metazoa > Arthropoda > Insecta > Coleoptera > Chrysomelidae > Agelastica > Agelastica alni. Next base: position 26,019,369 of record OX467715.1, read on the forward strand.
TATTAACCATGTTTTAATAAAAAAATTTGTTTGCTTTGTTTACCATTATTTGTTACAAATTTGATTTTAAGTGGAAGTCACTAAAAAGTATATTCCGTATAAGAGATTCATAAAAGATTATTTTTTACTACCAATCGGAAGCCATAGCTCATTTTTGTACAATTATGGCCCCCACTATCAATAAGCCCGGCAAGTTCTTTAAATTCGAAATAATTCGTCCAAAATATTTTTGAGCATATTCGCTTTGAAAATTAATGTGATGTAATTATTAATTTTTTTAAAATTCAAAGTGTTTTGTAGAATATGTTACTTGTCTTACACCACCACAATTACCTTTATTATTAATTGTAGCACTTGAATGAAATGAAACCTCTTAATATATGAGTGGGTTTTAAATTATTAACGTATAAAAAACGTAATAAATAATTTAAAAAAAGACGTGTGGTGTCATGATAAGACCCGTGGTAATGTAAGGCTGCAAAACCTGGACTCTTACGGTGCGAAATGAGGAATTCATTCGAAGATTCGAGAAAAAAAAAACAAATGTAGAACTAGAACAAATATACAATCAGCCAGAACTGATTAACCTCATAAAGGCACAAAGGTTGAGATGGGCAGGGCACGTACGAAGACAGCCAGAGGATAGAATGGACAGCTTTTTTTATTCTGCCGGAATTGTTGTTGGCGTTGAGCATTGGTTTCGATATTTTATTTGCACTCTGAAGTTTGCGATTTCCATACTTTTTGGACTCTGAACACATGACTTCACTATTGTCTCCCTATAATTTAAATAGTAAAATAAATAGTAAACACTCAAATCACACGTAAAATAAACGAATGTAAACAATAAATATTTTTATCAAGTTATACAATTTTATCAACTTACTTTTTCTAAATTTGTATTACACACATTTGCCGCAGTTTAAATTTTTCAAAACTTAATTGCAATAATAAAACAATATTCACGTATGATCTAACACAATAAATTATAGTTAAAAAAAACTAAAAAACACGCTTTTAGAGTTAATCAAAGTAAAAAATAATTCTTAAAAGCGAGGGGTGCCTTTATTTCGAAACGTAGAATTAGTTTAAAAATGTCATACAAAACAGTGACATTGATTGGATGGATGAAGGAAGATTGACGAAATAAATTTATAAGGCGAATGTTAATGGACAAGTCGGTAGAGGTCGACCTCAACGAACATATCTCGATCAGATCAACATTGTTTTGGTAAAGGCCAGGTCAAGAGTACCAACAACCGACGAGCATGTATGAGAGCACTGATGAAAGTAGAGGAAACAAAAGATGTGTGTAAGAACCGTAGCAAGTGTAAGGAAATGGTTTTTGCCTACCCCTACGGGAAAAAGGCGTGACTATATGTTTGTATGTATGTAATTATTGTTAATTTTTAACACACTTCATAACAAAATAAAAATATTAAAAAATTAGCAGTAATATACTCGTACTCTAGAGAAATGATTGTGACTTTAATGTACAATGTGTTTACTTAAGTTTACTGTTTTATTATTAATTTTTCAAAACAAACTATTGTTTACAAAAAGTTTTGCAACCTAAAATTGTTCAATCATGTATACTTCTATTTTTGATAGCAAAAACATTTGTAAGGAAACTGTTTTATTATTAATTTTAAAAGAAAATGAAACCTCTTAATATATGAGTATAAAAATCGTAATTAATTTAAAAAAAAGCCGTGTGGTGTCATTGGACACCCGCTATTTAAAAAATTTGATAAAGGTATTTAATAAAAAACGAAGAAAAACAAATATAATTGTTACTGATTCTCTATAATTTAAATGGTAAACACCCAAATCACATTTACAATAAACGAATGTAAACAGTAAATACTTGTATCAAGTTATACAATTTTATCAACTTACTTTTTCTAAATCAATATTACACACATTTGCTGCAATTTAAATTTTTCAAAACTTAATTGCAATATTAAAACAATATTCACGTATGATCTAACAAAATAAATTATTGTTAAAAAAAACTAAAAAACACGCTTTTAGAGTTAATTAAACTAAAAAGTAAAAAATAATTCTTATAAGCGAGGGGTGCCTTTATTTCGAAACGTAAAGTTAGTTTAAAAATGTCATACAAAACCGTGACATTCATTGACATTAATTTTCTCGTCAGTAATTTTATTCCTGTTAAGAATTATTTTTTACTTTTTAGTTTGATTAACTCTAAAAGCGTTTTTTTAAAATATACCCCGGGTCGCCCGCGCGGCAGGCGAGCCTTCACTCCCACTGAACCACCGATGCATTTCGTTACGTGACGATTTCTACTAAATCGCACTATCCGTATGCCGTGTTAAGGAACTTTGTTCCAATAAATGATAATTAATATTTTATTTTTATCACAAGCATAAAAGATTTATTTATATTGTTACAAATCCGGTCCTGTCGGAAACCGAGGATTCGGTCGCCGAACGGTTTAGCAAGGTCGAGCAATGTCTCGAAACCGCTTCGGCCACAACTGGGACTGTCGGCGCGGAGACCATAGTAAAGATCTCGACCGTTCGAAAAGGGGGCTATCACCTTCGAGAATAAGGTCGAAGTATGATTTACAGGTATAAAAAAAGGGGAAAGCGAGCAGAAAGTCAGTATCGGTTTTAAAAATGTATATGAATTAATAAAAGTAAATAGTTTTATAGAATTGTAAAAGTTGTATAGCTAAGCGAATATCTAAGTGGTTAATAAAAGTAGAATTTATTGTATTAAAATAAACATTGTTTTGTTACTGGATCGAGAGTTTTAATCGCCGAACCCACAGAGTCTTAACAATATAATGTATTCGATCATCATTAGCCCTAATAAAATGTAAGATAATTTTGTAGTTGCCTGTTAATATCAATATTACTTATATAGCAAAAGCCAAATAATGTTGCGTTTACGTCATGAAGGTTGTCATTCTATTGCAGCCTTTTAGTTGCAAGTCATACGGCATCTATCTCGCTTTATCGTATTAAGTTGAAAGAAATGCAAAAAACGGTACGTCCACTATAAATTTTTGTAAGGCAGCAACATCATGAGAGATCTACACGTAGATATTAAATAACTACAATTGACACCAAGGCATTTCATTGGATGCCGTTTGCTATACGTCATGGCCCCATAGTCAAATTAAATTATTGAACACGCTCTTTAGCTATTATTGATAAACGTCAAAGTGTACGCCTGACATTTTTTATCAGAACAGTACTTCCATTAGTTCCATTTGTAATAACTGTGGTTAATCACATTTTTAGAAGTTGGAATATTATTTTTAATTTATTTATTTATTTTGATAATTATAAACATGCCGAGGTATAGCGAACAAGAGCAAGCGTTAGTATCAAAACTGCTTGCTTATTTCCAATTAAAAAAACAAGCCAGTAAAACTCTATTGTTCGTAAATGCTGTACATGAGGTAAGTTTCACAACTTAAAGTTTAGTCAAAATTCATTGATGATCAATTAATTTTAGCGTGTTTCGGCCGCCTTAGGAATATCGCTATCGACTGTAGGACGATTGGCAAAACATGGTATCAGGACTTGTATATACAGAATATTTAGTTAAGGTTGGTATTTAGTAAATACATATTTTTCAAGTTAGATTGTATAAGGTTCTAAATATCTTTATGAATGTTATTATGTTTCCATTTCACACACAAAGTTGTTTACTGGTTCATTATGAGTTTATTTTCGAGGGTTAGTTTTAATAATTTTTTTTTGCAATATTTTATCTTATTGTAGGTGAGCATGTGACTCTTTATACGTTGAAGAAAAAACTAGAAGATATATATGGAACAGTCACATGTTACACAAAAAAGATTATGTTTTTTACGAGATTTAAAAAAAAAATGAAAGTGATTCTCATCGTCTCAAGCCTGTATGCCTTGGTGAAATTTGGATGTTCAGCAAATGAGGATTACGGAAAAGCTGGCAGGATATGGTACCGATAAGGCATTCAGAAAGAAGAGTGGTAAAGGTGTGAGATACATTGTTCTTCATGCGGGTTTTGAAAATGGGTTTATTAATGACTGTTGCTTGATATTTAAAAGTGAAAGTAAATATGGCGATTATCATGATTCTACGAGTTTAACCTTACGTTACATAACGTTTTATTTTGTAATGTTTGGATATCATTTCTTCTTCTTCTGCTGCATATCCACTAATGGATGTTTGCGATCGCATTACGCCACATATCTCTGTCTCTTATAGTATGTATTAGATCTCCTGCATTATTCAGTCCTGTCCATTGTTTGATATTGCGGAGCCATGACATCTTCCAGCCGAATCACGCTTTTCCTCTATTATTAACTGAAGTAATTGGTATTTCACTTCGTATGACATGTCCCAAATACGCTGTTTTTCTGCGTTCGATTGTTATTAATAATTCGCGGTCTATTTTTACCATTCTAAAGATCTCTTCGTTCGTCTTTTTTGCTGTCCTCGGAATTTGAAGGATTCTTCTATATATCCACATCTCGAAGGAATCTAGTTTGTTCATGGTGCTCACTTTCAACGTCCACCCCTCCATACCATATAGAAGTACTGCCCATACATAGCATTTCATTAATCTAATTCTAAGGACCAGATCAAAATCTGTACTTGTAAGGATTTTCTTGAACTTCAGGAATGCTGTGCGTGCTTGTTCTATTCGACATTTGATCTCGATATCAGATGACCATTCTTCTGACAACCATGATCCTAGATACTTAAATTTTGCCACCCTTTCTATGGGCAAGTTGTTATGAGTTAGCTGCACGTTCTGGAATTCTTCAAGCTTGCGGGAAATAACTAGAAGCTTTGTTTTCTTAGTATTAATTCTAAGACCCATATTCTGGCTGTGTTCTTGGACAACGCTTAACATCTTTAAATCATCTATATTGTCTGCTATTAAGACTGTATCATCTGCATAGCGGATATTATGTATCCTTGATGCATATATCTCTTTCTTCGAGAGCCTCTCTAAAGACGTGTTCAGAATACAAATTGAATAAGAGTGGGATTATAAATTTTAATAGGGAAGAGAGTGATACTAGGTTAGGTTAGGTTAGGTTTTATGTGAGTGGGGTGTGGTCGCCCCTCCACCGCGACCCTTAGTAGGTCTATTGTGGCTCACCCCTAGAGGCTACAGTTCACCGTACAATCCAGCCCTTCTTACGAAGTTCATGGTTGTATAGGGTGAGATTTTTTTTAAAATCGGTAGGTTCTAGGTTAGTGTAACCAAATATGTTGAACCTTATTCTTCCCAGGCCGGGGCATGAACATAGTATATGTTCAGCAGTTTCGTCTTCCACGCAGCAGAACCGACAGTCCGTTTGTTGGTTCAGATCTATCTTTCTGAGGTGGTATCTCAGACGACAGTGTCCCGTAAGCAGTCCTGTTAGAATACGCAGGTCATTTCTGCTCCATTCTAGGATCTGCTTAGTTGTGTTTCTCGAGGGTTGTAACGGTAAAAACGCCTTCGAGTGGGTTAGCCCTGGTATGTCGGACCAGTACGTGAGTATTTTCCTCTCCGCCCAGTCCGAAATAATTGTTTTGGCGGCACTTGTGGTGACTCCAAAAACCGGTTCTGGTCCAGTGAACGCAGATTCGGCCCCCTGTTTTGCAAGGGTGTCGGCTTTTTCGTTTCCTTCCACCCCCTGGTGCCCAGGTACCCACAGTAGGGTCACCCTGTTGTTCGCACCAAGGTACTGTAAGGATTCGATGCAATTCCATACAAGTTTAGAATTTATCTTGTTGGAGCTCAGTGCTTTTAAAGCGGCCTGGCTGTCTGATATTATAGAGAGTGACACTAACGTTGAATCAGATTTAGAAAATGAACTAGAATTTGAATCCGTCTGGTTCCTATTCTGTCAACATTTCACACGATGTTAATTTCTTTAATGTCAGTTTTTTTCTTTGAAAATACGTTCATTATTAAAACATATTTTATTTTATAGTTTGTATTTTTGTTTTTGTTATATTTATTATTTGGTAATAACTTCACCACTTTTATTGTGGAATTGGAAAAAAATTATCAAAAATTTTGTTGTTTTCATGGCCAAATTATTAGTGACGCAATATAATTATGTTAATTTTCAAGTTAAAGTAAATTTAATACTATGTATACTATACTGTGTAGGTTTTTGTTTTTGTATTTATTTTTAATTTATAAGTGAGCTTAATTTAAAATAATATTTTATTTAGCAATTATCGTTTACATGAAAAATTAAAAAAATATATAAAAAATTGGCGAATATTAAAAAAAAATTACTATTTTAACGCCGCCGCCCTACGCCGCGATGACGGCCTCCAGGCGTCTAGGCCTGCTCTTTATGCAGACTTGAACATTTTGACGAAGTTTAGGGTCATGGTTCCATACCCTAATAAGGGTTTCTATGAGTTGGCGCTTGGTAGTTATCACTTCTTTAGCGATCTCTCGCTTCGTAAGCTCCCATAAATTTTTTATCGAGTTCTTGTCAAGCGAGTTTCCCGGCCAAGGTAAAACTGTCACGTCATTATCATCCAGGAATGCAGTAAGACTTCTGGCTTTGTGACAAGGTGCTGAGTCATGCATAAAAACATACTCTTCATCATTGGGGAACCATTCTCGCAGAAGGCGACTTTCCAGTATTCGCCTTTACTGATCATAGTCCCTTCTACGATGTAGAGGCGACTGACAGTGTTGCCACTTCTCAAAAGCCATTACAGATGATACCAAGAATAAAATTACGAAATATAAATCACCTAAGACCGATTTATCTTTTCACAAAATTAATTTGATCCTAAATATCACAAAAACGCTATAGTGTCTCTAATCATTTGGCCACCCACTGTAATGTGAAATTTTCTACATTTACGTTATTTGTTTACTTTAATTATTTTCTGTTAAATTTTCTATTTCATGAACAATTTGACAACGCTGCAAATGTTCACAATAATGACCTTGCCACGTCTTATTCGTTCTCTATAGAGTACTCTGCCAGCGGTCTCTCTACTGGCAAATTATGCCCGAACTCAGCCGTAGAGGGTGGAAGAAAAAAAAGAAAATAAAAGTGAGCCGCGCCACCGACTTAGACGGTTCAAGCCGGAAACCCCTAGGTCTTATAGGCACTAGCAGAGCCATACGATAAACAACTAAGATTATGGTGAACCAAATAAATGAAATTATAGCAAAAATATATTGAATACTTTACTCCTACAATAAATCAAAGTACACAGCTCAATAAGAAAATTATAACAAATATAGTCAAAATCAACAGCTAACAATAAATCAAAGTACTCAGTTCAATAATAACATTATAACAAATATAGTCAAAATCAACAGCCAACAATAAATCAAAGTACTCAGTTCAATAATAAACTTATAACAAATATAATCAAAGTCAACAGCCAACAATAAATCAAAGTAATTAGTTTTGGCATATTATCTAATGCAATAAATAGTTTCCAACAATGTACTATATTAATAAATTAAAACAAAACTTAATCGTGGTGTCAAAAATAAGTCACGTCGTTAAATATTTAAAAATAAATCACTTGTAACCTTTGGGTATACGAATTCACTACTCCTGTGGCCGGTTTGGTTATGGAACGGCACCTGCTAATTAACAATGGCTTCCCTCAAATAAATCCCGCATGCGGTTATTTTAACTCGACACCAAAATCCAAAATATCAACAACGAAGGTAAGATAGAATGGTCAAGTTAAAAATTAAATGGTTTTTCTTTAAAATCCAATTAAGATAGCCCAAATACAGCCAGATATGAAAGAAAAACCGTTCTGCACACTTGCCAATATCACACTGTCCCAAAAATTCTCACCATACCACTCCCAAGACTGACACCAAACGACTGACTACTTCCCAGGCCGGATATCAAGAAAAATTACACGGAACCGACGTCAACCAACAATATTCGCAAGTCCATGCTCCACACCAAGAATCGCGCTCGTCCGTGTTGATAGCCAGCCCCATCCACACAGAAATGCAAACCAAACAATAATATAACCGACAACACACAACAATCGAGGCCAAAAACCAAAGCAAAATCTAATAACGAAACACCCCACTCAATCTCCAGCGAACAACAAAAATGCCATAGCCATTAACAATTGAATCTTATCACAATAAGTTATGCAACACTATTTACAACGAATGATATATTTAAGTTACAACAAAATACGGCACGCGACACTATTTACGAGTACCTGAGGAATATAAAACTATCAGAGACACAATTATAATGGAACTGTAGAAGGGAAAAAATAGGCACGTTACAACCTGAACGCAACTTTATTTGGCTTTTGCTATACATATTTAGTGCAGGTACATAATAATTCTTTCTGCAACTGCTTAGCAAAGTAGCCTTTGACGCTTTCAAATTTCAACGCAAAGTTGACGTTTTCCGACAAACGTCATTTTGTGACATCTTTGCCGCTCTAGCGCGGAAATATTTCAATAACGCTTGCATCTCTTACTCATTCTTTTATCATGGAAAATAGTGATAGTGAATTATCGAACACACCACCTGATGTAGCAGAAAGTGCAAAAAATGTAACTTTAAATCTACTACCAGAGAAATCGAGAGCAAAATATGATTTTCAATACAATAGATTCATAACCTGGTGTAAATCGAAGAAGGTCAATAGTTATTTAAAAATGGTGTAACTGGCTTATTTTGGAGAAAAATCAAAGACTTCGAAGTCATCAACTCTTTGGTCCATATATTCGATGATACGAACATGCTTGAATGTTAAAAATAACACCGAAATAAATAAGTATCCTAAACTCATCGCATTTCTCAAAAAACAATCCTTTAGATACAAAGCGAAAAAATCCAAAACATTTACCACTGAAGATATTCACAAATTTCTACGAGAAGCTATCGATGAAGAATATCTACTGAAACTGGTAAATTTCAGTTATACCGCACACTCTCTGTAGTTTGATAAGCAGTTAAAATAGTTTCTTAGTTGAATAATACCATAAAACTCTTGATTACTTGAGCAGTCATATTAGCCTAGAGATCTGAAGCGCAGGCATTTCAAACTGTTCGCTTGGGTTTAATTCCGGCCGGGGCCACTTTTTTTTAATTTACCAGTTATTTTCCCTTCTATTTCGTTAGAAATATGAATTATTGGATTGATAGCAATTTGGATAGCTTATACATTTTGGATAGATATTGACTCTTAATTTTTTTATAGATAATTCTAATTATTGGTATTGCTACTGCCTGCAGACGCGATGAATTGGTGAAAATGGAGATCGGTGACATAGAAGATAAAGATTCTATTTTAATAGTCCGAATTCCAGATTCGAAAACGAGAATTAGCCGTGTTTTTACGATTGTTAGTCATAATGAAGAAAATTCAGTTGATTATCTATCAATTTGTTAAAAATACATTGCAATCAGACAACTTTGTCAAAATAACAATAATACTCCACAATGCCTATTTTTACGTTATCAAAAAGGTAGATGTACGAAACAAGTTGTGGTATGAATACAATCGGGAAAATTCACAGTGAAATTGCTTTTTTTTGTTAGTTTTGGAAAAAAAACTTATTGTTTATAAAAAGTTCAACATGGTCGGAAACTTGAAACACAATAAACACTAACAAAAAAATGTAAAAAATAACACAACCTAATTTTTCATGGTAGATTTACGTGATTGAATTTTTTTTTATTTTACTGAAAATAGTCGAAAAAAGGGTAGACCTATCATGTCAAGCTGCTATATATCCCTTTGCGCTCTTAATACACAAATAGCTATATTATTTATATCATTATTTATTTAAAAAACTTGATATTCCGATTTGATTTGTTTTCATGGGAATTTATTCTTTAAATAAAATCATTGAAACTGAAAAAAAAATTGTTGGTTGCCCGAATGTTAATTTTGTACGTAGAAATGTTATTTATGTTTTTTAGTAAAAAACATAAATGATAACAAAAACCAAATGCGTGTCTACCACACAAGCTGTCGTTTAATTTTTCAAAGACCTAAAATAGTTTTTCTCACTATTCCGACCATACTCAAAGAATCATTTATAACGTTAGAGCGTGTTCTTTTATGTAAACAGCTTAAGGATCTATATAAGTAAGAAGATTTATGTAAGTGGATTTATCAGGAGGGCATTAGGATTACAAAACGTTAGGAATGAAAGTTTAAAACTACTATTGCGGTGCCGGTATTGGCCCTTCAATGGGATTTTCGTGTCCACTTTCAACTTTGATACTTTATCTCTGAACGTAGTGTTCGATACAAAGTAAAAGACTAACATACGATTGACACTGAATATTACAAGTCATTCTAGTCATCGTCAGTTCTATAAAAATAATAAATCAAAAAAGTAGTTCAATATTTTAATTACAAAACAAGTGTTATAAAAAATGTAATAGTGTACTTATTATGACCCTAATGCAGCGTTTCTCAAATTGTGGGGCGCGCCCCCTAAGGGGGGCGCGTTTACATGATTGGGGGGGGGGGGGGTGCAGTACAGATTAAAAATAAAATGGTAATGATAAAATGCTACAGATAGATTTTTAAAAAATCTTTATTAAAATTTTACTTACTTAATGATGACAAAGAAACATTCTAAGGACTAATGGCTAACATGAGCTTGTTTTAAGGCGCACAACTTCTCTAAATTTGGTTCTATGTTAGAGATGGCCACTCTGAGTTCATTTTCTACTTGAAGTTTATTTCTGTATTTAGATTTCACGACAGCAAGTGCAGAAAATCCAGTTTCACAAAGGTAGGACGTTGGAAAAGGCAACAGAATTCTAAGCGCTTTGGCTTTTATAACGGAGTAGTCGTTCGGAAGTTCAGTCCAGAAGTTTGTTAAAGATTTGTTAACAAAGTTTGATTTTTGTAAGGGATTTGTTGAAATATCTATCAGTTGTTCTTCTTCTTGCAGTGATAGTCCGACAGGTCTATTTTCGAATGGATTTAAAACCCAGCTCCAGTCTGACAACTTGATATCTTTCTCTCCAAAGAAGTATCGCTTGAAATTCTCAGTTAAGTTTTCTAAATGGCTTTCTATGGTTTTTAGCATCACAGCTTTATGAATATCTTCCAATGGGGAATCTTGCACAAAATCGCAAAATGTGGGAAACATTTCCAAACTGTTTTCTTTCAATTTTTTATGCCATAACTGCAATTTCTTACAAAAAGCATCAATCTTTTGACTTAAATCAAATATATTTACGTCTTTTCCTTGCAGCTGAAGATTAAGTATATTAAGTTTTTCAAAAATATCTACTAAATAAGAAAGCTTCAGTAAAAATAATTTGTCGAAAAAATCTGTTGAATGCTTGTGACCTTCCTCGCTTAAAAATATCGCTATTTCCCTTCTTAATTCAAAGACACGCTTAACCGTCTTACCGCGTGACAACCATCTGGATGAGGAATAAAACAACAAAGATTGATGCTCAGCTCCCATATCTTCACACAGAACAGAGAACATAGTTCTTCCTTCAATCTGTTTACAAAACAATAAATCTTCACATATTTTAGAACATTGACAGAATCTAATGTAGCAAATCAAATGGGAATCATTACTAGAGTCAGTTGCTTCGTCAAGTTGTATAGCAAACAAGTTTCCAGTAAGCTCAGATTCAAGCTGCTGCTGCATATCAACTGATATATCGTTAATTCGTCGACAGATTGTATCATTTGACAGAGGAATATTGTTAAGTTGTGAAGTAAAATTTTCACCAAACATTATTTCTACAATGTCTTTGCAAGCGGGTAAAATAAGTTGTTTTGCAATAGTGTGCGGTTTTTTGCATTTAGCTACTTTGTATGCCACTTTATATGATGCCAAGAGAGCCTTCTCATTTACTGCCAGTACTCTATGGAAGCTGGATTTTTGTTTTTTAAACAATCTGAGTTTCTCCACAAAAAAATCTCGCGGTTTATTGACATATTCTCTGTGCAGCGTTTCTAGATGCCTCTGTAATTTATTTGGTTTCATGCTATCTGCAGCCAATACTTTTAAACAGATAACGCATTGTGGTTTTTCTTCGCCACCTACTTCAAGGCTAGTAAAGCCCAAATTTAGGTATGATGGGTCATATTTTCTTGTTTTAGATTTCGGACGATTTCCACCTGAACCTGTCGATGTACAAGCCCCGTCATCCTCAAGTTTTCGTTTTAAAAATTTATCCATACTACATCTACTTATACACTCACACTTCACAATAATGCTTGCTTAGTGTTAAAACACCTTCACTGAGAGACTGAGAATACCGTATGTGCGCTTCTGTATTTATAGTCGCGTTCAGACAGTTCGAGAAAGATCAGGAAGCTTGAATACGTGGCACGAACGCCGCGAACTTTCCGACAGCATCTTTGGCGCTCTCGACGAGACAATGTTGCCTATTTTAGTCCAAATTCCTAGGTCTACGGATTGGGGGGCGCAACATTTTTTAAATTAAAACAGGGGGGCGTGAATAACAAAAGTTTGAGAACCGCTGCCCTAATGCATAATTAGGCCCTTAAAGCAATAACAACGGAATGATATTTTTTTGTGTAAATGCATTATGACTTGAGATTTATTACCATAATTTTGGTAGATTTTATCGAGTGGTTCATGTCATTTGACACTTCATTAAATTGTTGAAGATCATTGTTGCTACGTACGTATTAAAAATGTCGACGAAAATTATAAAATTAGCTGCTGAAGCCGAGCTGCATTTAATTAATGTGAAATTCAGGCATTTATATTACAAAGAACACGAATAACTGATATTATGAATGCAGCAAAAGCAAAATTAAAATATCGAGGAATCGGTAATGTTAGCGCATGCAGGGTGTTTAAAAAAAAAGGCGACCCCGTCTCTAGGATAGGTAGTAAACTACAAAAAAGATGGGGTCTGCTTGGTAAAAATTTACGTTACGCCATCCGTATTAAAGATAAAGGGCGTTGAAAAAAATGTATACACATTTATTACGATTTTGCCGAAACTACTACATTGTAATCAAATTTTATACGAATATGTTTTAGAAGCTGATACATCCCATGAATTTGTTTTTATATCTGACTCTCATGAAGGGCGGTAGTTACACGGTTCGTACCAAGTAGTATTAAACATAACTTTTTTAAAGTTAGATTTATTAATCAAAATTTTAAGTGAACTTAAACATCATTCAATTACACACCAAAAAGGTACTCCTGGTAAAACTCGATACTGTGTACCGTTTTCGAAATATTTTGATTTGAAAATTATGAAGTAACAACCACATTTTTTTTCTTCCACGCCCTTTATCTTGACCTAAAAACAATGAAAGTTAAGGGCTGGAAGAATTTGAGTGGAAACAGGATCGAATGAAAGAAAATTACTAAAAAGACGAAAACACACATTGGGCTATAGCGTCGTTAATTTAATGAACGAGATTAATTAAATATATTTCACAAACATACAGCCATCATGAGGTTTTAAAAAATATTTGCTTATATTTTAATTTTTTTTTATTACCCACCAAAAATAGTAAGTTGAACTTTTTTGAATTGTTTAGACAAACCATTTTATTTGTTAAGCTTTCATTGTGAGTCTAATGATGGTTAATTCAAATATATGTCAACCCGCTTTGGAATATCTAAATTTTAAAGTTTGACGTATTGACTGCTACCACAAAAACTTTAACTAAAAAGTACTGAAAGTTATTCATACTTATGGCATCCATCTTTGAAGGTGTGCAAGTGCAATTTTAATAGTTATGAAGAAGTAACAATACCAGAAATGTCTATCATACGTTTTAAGTGTTTAACAAACCTTTTAATTATTTTTTACTATTTATAGAAAACCACTGTTTAGCCAAGGTTATTCAGCTCTTAGACTGCATCACAGTAAAAAAATATTAATATTATTAATAAAAAGGAATAAAATTATTGACGAGAAAATTAATGTCACTGTCAAAAAAAAACTGATGTCAATCAATGTCACTGCTTTGTATGACATTTTTAGACTAACTCTGCGTTTCGGAATAGAAGCACCCCTCGCTTTTAGAACAGTGACATTAGTTCTCTCGTCAGTAATTTTATTCCTTTGTTAAGAATTATTTTTTAATTTTTGGTTTGATTAACTCTAATAGCATGTTTTTTAGTTTTTTTAAACTATAGTTTATTGTGTTAGATCATACGTGAATATTGTTTTATTATTGCAATTAAGTTTTGAAAATGGAAACTGCAGCAAATGTGTGTAATACAGTTTTAGAAAAGTAAGTTAATAAAAAGTATTTACTGTTTACATTCGTTTACATTTCGTTAACATTTCACCTTAGTAATAAGCAATTTTAAAATTATATCCTGAAAAACTGGTTCAGGTATTATTTGAAATGATTTTTCATAACAAAGAATAATTCTTTTTAATGAAAATTGTATTTTATTTAATTGACACTAGGAGTGACAGAATCAACCTCAAATTTAAAAAAAGCTTATACTGAAATATTTTATTCGAATAATTATTTATTATTACTTAATTGAATTTTTTATCAATGATCTGCACTTTATTGAGACTTATTATCAACAGTTAATATTTATTTATATAGTTTACGCATATAACAGCAAACTTTATACACAACACTGTAACTTAAGTGCACAGCTGATGGCTGACAGTACCGACTTCGAAATGCAGTTTAAGTGGTTATGAATAACCAACAAGTTTACAGTTCAAGAAATTACTCCCACAAAATATAAGAAAGCGGGAGGAAAGATGTTACACATCTGTTACACACTTCCCCTTTCACGAAATCACTTCCACAAATTGCAATATTGAATGAAACTGTCTGATGTAATTTTTTTCTTTAGATTATTTGCCTTGAAAAAATAATATAAAAAAAAATTGTATAATACAAATTTCATTTCGAATTACATTACATACATTTTTTACTTTGTTTTCATAGAGCTATTTTTTTGGTACCTACTCTGGAAAGTGGCATTCTTTGTGCATGCCCGAGTTGTAATCGTTGTATGTCTTTTAATTCAATATTTTTTCTTAATTTTGTCGTTTATTATCCTCTTCATTTTTTATTTATCGTCTGTTTTTCCTTAGAAGTCATTTCTGTTACTTCTAGCAAATTTTTTGTACTTTTTACTTTTTATTTGCATCATTTCAATATTTGTTACGATGCTTCTGTAAATTGGTTTTTATTTATGCTGTTATTTCATAGTTTACAACAGGTATAACCTTCCTCTCTGATACATAAGTCGGTTTTAAATCGCGTTATCTACTATCTTCTATCTCCGAAAAAACGGAAAAAAAGAGGCTCTACAATTAAACACCACACAGCTCCATACTTATGTTTTTGTAAAGTACTGATTACGAGGGCAGTTTGATAAGTCAGTGACTTTTTGAATTTCCCGCGCAGTTACTCCAAATGCAACAGTGCTGCCGTCAACTATAATCTATCAGTGGGCAACTTTCTAATTATGAGCAAGCTACGTCGAGCAGTTAGTGTTTGATAGCCGTTCAAAGCAGACAACCTCGTGAATTTTTACGAAAATGGAAAAAAGTGAATTTCGTGTGCTGATTAAGCATGACTTTTTACGTAAAAAATCCATCACTGAAACTAAGGAAAGACTTAATAAATACTACGGGGACTCGGCACCATCGATTTCAATGGTTAAGAAGTGGTTTACAGAGTGGTCGTACCAGCACTAGTGACGCCGAATGTCCAGGTCGCCCAAAAGAAGTGATCACGCCGGAAATCGTAGATAAAATCCATGAAATGATATTGGATGATCGGAGAATGACAGTGCGTGAGTTGGCTCATGCTGTAGGTATCTCAACTGAACGGGTACATCATATTTTACACGAATATTTGGACATAAAAAAACTCTCTGAGAGATGGGAGCCGCGATTGCTCACACTCGACCATAAGCGCAATCGTGTGACCACTTCAAAAGAGTGTTTAGCTATGTTCAGCCGCACTCCGGACGAATTTTTGCGCCGTTTTGTTGAAACATGGATCTATCACAACACGCCAGAAACCAAGGAACAATCGAAAAGGGGTTGCTCGGGGTGAACGTGGACCAAAAAAGGCGAAACAGAGTCTGTCAGCCAACAAGGTCATGGCCACAGTTTTTTGGGATGTACGCGGTGTCATTCACATCGATTACCTCAAGAAAGGTAAAACGATCACCGGCGAATATTATTCAAAGCTTTTGAACAGATTCGACGTTGATTTGAAGCAAAAACGACCGCATTTGGCGAAGAAAAAAGTGCTGTTCCATCAAGACAATGCACGTGTGCACACTTGTCTAGTCACGATGGCCAAAATCCACGAATTGGGATACGAACTGCTACCCCATCCAGCATATTCTCCAGATTTAGCCCCCTGCGACTATTTTCTGTTTCCAAACCTAAAGAAATGGCTGGGCGGTAAGAGATTTGAGTCGAATGAAGAAGTCATTACCGAAACAAACGCGTATTTTGAGAGCTTTGAAAAAACCTATTATTTGGAGGGAATAAAAAAATTAGAAAAACGCTGGACTAAATGTGTATCGAGCTAAAAGGTGATTATGTAGAAAAATAAAATGTTTATTTGCGGAAAAAAATTTGTTTTATTCAAAAAGTCACTGACTTATCGAACCGCCCTCGTATTATTACTTTTGTTAAAAATATTATTCTTATACATTTAAAAGGGGCAGATCTGTCGGAGGAATTCATTGTGGTCACACGCAAGAGTCCATTGATCCCTTAATCATTTAGTTGTAACGGATCGACGATTAATCAAGAAGATTTTTATAATTTTATTGTCGCGTCACAAGGGTTGAAAAAATTCGACATGTAAAATCAATCATTATCGATTTGTGTCGCGCTTAAAAACCGAATGACCATGACACGCACCGATTGGTCTTCAAATGGAAATTATTATCCTCTGCGAGTGTATAACTTGTATCCGGTTTTTTGATTGCACGTGATGACTTTTTTGAGAGATGATATTTCACACGAACTAGGCTTGATAATTGATAAGGAAATAATGTTATTGATTTTTTAAATTCTTTTCTACGTGTGTGTTCTAATAAACCTTGTGTATCTGGCGAAGATAAATCCAAATGTATCTCGTTTGGTTTTCTACTTTTATCGCATTCGCCGTTTACGTATCATCGTTATTCTGGCAGGTCATTAATTATAGGTAAGCGATTCCATAGGAATAATTCCGGAAGTTTCGACATTTTTTTAATGCTTGCATTAATTCCATTTTAACGATACAATTTTTGTATCACTAACACAAGTCAACAGGAATTTTGAGTCTGGGTTCGGTACGTCTGATTTTGATTTCTTATGCCTAACTAATTGAGGAATAGTTTTACCCAATAAAGTTTGCTTTTGTAGCTACTAGAACAAAATTTCAAATTTAAAGAAAATTTTCTCTTTTCATAAATTTAATTATAAATAAAAATAAACGAATTTTAATTTATATACAGGATTTATTAAGAATGGGTAATCTCTAAACTGGAGATACTATACACCAAAATATGGCGATTGAGCTTAACATGTCTTATACAAATGTTGCAGGTTTACGAGATCCACAGGGTTTTTAAAGTTGGAATTTTAATTTGAAATTTCTTAATAATTTTGTCATTTTAAGCGGCACCGTCTTGAAAATTAGCAACTTCATGTTTTTGGCATGAAAATTACGAATTTTATGCTGAATTTAGCACTATTCATACAGGGAGTTAGTAACACCCTGTTACTAGGGTAAATTACAACAAATTT
Organism: Agelastica alni; assembly: GCA_950111635.1. Lineage (NCBI taxonomy): Eukaryota > Metazoa > Arthropoda > Insecta > Coleoptera > Chrysomelidae > Agelastica > Agelastica alni. The sequence continues at coordinate 26,037,091 of OX467715.1, forward strand.
GAACTTTCTGGGTCATCTGGAACTGGGTTAGAGTTTTGATCTATAGGTCAGTCAGTGATAAAAATGACGATTTTTGGACGTTAATATCTAAATAACTGTTTGAGGTGTGTTTATAAAATTTGGAGCACATATGTATCTCGCAAGTCTTAATATATAAGCCAAATATGACATGTTTATGTGAAATAGTTTTTAAGTTATGGCTCCAAATGGTTCGTGTAATATTACACACGGTACCGCTCACCGTTCTGTTAGCTTGAACTTGGCTTGATATGCAGTCATTTCATATGGAATATATTGTATTAAATATAAATTAAACACAACATATAATAAATTTCTGAAACTTAGACATATAAATGTAGATAATAAATGATCTATACTGTACATCGATTCTTTTCCAACATATCAACTAGTGGGGCATAAGCGACGATGCCAGGTAAGAACTATTAAAAGTATGTGAAAGTATTAGTGTATGCTTACATATAAAAACTGTATGGGTAACGTCTCCACGGGTACAGTCTCGTACAACCTCGTTAATTCGTATCCGCTGTTACGTATAATAAAAATCAAACATTTTGACAGTAATTTTAAAATCTATATCCATTTGATACGAGTTAAATAAGCTTTATTTAATTTTTAGGGGGAAAAACTTAATTTTCAAAGGAGGTGTCAAAAAAATTAATATTTTGCGCTAAGATTTATTTCACGATTTTTAACTTTTTATTATTTTTAAACTTATGTAATACTTTTTGTGTAATGTGTATTTATCTTATTTTAAAATAATAGATAAATAAAACGTTACTGAAATAATAATAAATATAACTAAACAGTAGTGAATACAAGTATGTGTGGATGTACCGTTCGGTGAGTACGTTTAGTACGTGTGCCATGTAGGCGAAGAACTATAATGTAAGATGCTAACAACGTTAAGTAGGTACCATTAAAAGACCAGCTTGTTTAAATAAATTTGCACCTTACGAAAGTACCCACTAGAAACCTCATTTATCGTAACTGATAAAAGAGTAACTACCAATAATTAAAAAGGGGTCATAATTTTGTAAATGCGATACATACCTTCATTTTTGTATGAAATAATTAATGGGTCGTTAAAAAAAATATTTTAAAAGAAATTTAGGCAAGAAAACTGTCATGTCAAAATAATTATTGCACCAAAATTAAATAATTTTACTACAAAATGTTTACTCAGAATGATAAAACGACTTTAAATAAGCTTCCAAAAAATCTTCGTGTATAAAATTTTGTTAATAAATGGCAAAGTAAAAAATACGAAGTGATAATTACGTATTTTACATTATTTTAAGACATTTTGGCCAGAATCTCATCGTACTGGTTTGAAGGTGCATGTGTGAACTAACCCAGCACCAATAATTGGTAAGAGTCGACTAATTCTTAGCCAAAAAAGAGGAAATACTTTAAGTCCGTAATTCCCAAAGTGGTCCAAGTAAACCCTCAGGGGTCCACGGGAGACTCTACGGGGGTCTACGTTGGCGTAAATAAAAAATCGGGGTTCACAAGTTGTAAGCGATTAACACAGAACTCATCAAATATCTGGAGAAATTTGAGATAATTCATGACAGACAATATGGATTTCGACAACTTCGGTCTACTGGAGATTTGCTGGCTTATGTCACTCAGCTAAGGACAAACACTATTGAAAAGTTTGATGAATCCCGTGCAATAGCCTTGGATATATCTAAAGCATTTGACCGCGTTTGGCACCAGGCATTGTTAAGTAAATTATCTGCCTACGGTCTCTCAACCAAACTGCGCCAACGGCTCTTGAGCTTCATGCAATATCGCTCCTTACATGTGGCAGTTGACGGTATTTCTTCTGATGCGTTTAAAACCAATGCCTGGGTCCTCCAGGGTTTTATCCTGTCCTCCACCCTATTTCTTTAACACATTAACGACCTCTTAAAAACCACCACGAACCCCATTTACAGTTTCGCAGACGATAGCACACTTGTCTCAACTTTCACATCCTATCGATCACTTTCGGTGAATTATACAAATAGACTCAGGCAGGAACAGGTTGATTCCATCAATAGAGATCTTAAAGCAATCGTCGAGTGAGGAACCAACAATCTTGTTCAGTTCAACGCCCAAAAAACACAAAGTGCCACGTTTTCCAAGAAAGTCAATTCCTCAAATCATCCCATCACAATGTCCGTAAATACCCTTGAACCAAGTCCCTCCACCTCGATTTTGGAAGTCACGGTGTCCAATAATATGTCTTGGCATGACCATGTTGCTAACATCGCAAAGTCGGCAAGCCAGAGGCTAGGTTTTCTGTGGAAAGCCAGAAAGTTTTTTACTCCTAAATAATTGTTGACGACGTACAAGGCTCAAATCCAACCTCTACTGGAGTATTGCTCGCACATTTGGGGTTCAGCACCAAGGCATTCTCTTCGTCTTCTAGATTCCATTCAGAAAGGATCCATTCGCTTAATAAACAGCTCAACTCTCATAGATACCCTTCACCCTCTAGAACATAGAAGAAGAGTTACAGACCAGTCATTGCTCTACAGATATTTCCATGGCAGATGCTCCAGAGAAATAAAAACTCTTGTACCACCATTGGTCACATTCGGCAGAAGAACTCGGCACGCTGATCAGTCTCACACATTTACTCTCAAGCTTGACGCTACAAGGACCAATCTTCATCAAGAATCCTTCTTTTACAGGGCTGCTACGGAATGGAATAAGCTACCAAAATCAGTTTTTCCAGAGAACTATGACCTGCAACTTTTTAAAAAAGGTGACCCTGTCACTATGATAGGTAGACAACTGAAAAATAATTGGGGTTTGTTTTGTAAAAAATGTTCGAAATGCCATTCATATTCAGGATAAAGGGCGTTGAAGAAAAAAATGTATACACATTTATTACTATTTTGCCGTAACTACTGGAAACATTGGAATGAAATTTTATACGAATATGTTTTAGAAGCTAATACATTCCATGAATTTTTTTTATATCTGACTCTTATATAGGGCGCTAGTTACACAGTTCGTACCAAGTAGTATTGAACATAACTTTTTTAAGGTTGCTTTATTAATAAAAAATTTAAGTAAACTTTTGGTAAAACTTGATACTGTGTACCGTTTTCGAAATATTTTGATTTAAAAACTATGAAGTAATAACCGATGCTGGTATCAAGTAATGATAAAGTTATTAATTATTATTAATATTAATTAGTATGCATTAGGTGAATTAAAAATGTTTTGTTGCGTAAATGAGACCTTATCGATAAAATGGATACATTTAAAAAATTTGGATTGAGGGCTGTCCTTTCTTGTAATGTTTGACAAAAATCCACTCTAACCAGTAGATCGTCTGGCAAGAGCTCTTGAACTTATCTGTAATGATAAGGATGCATCTGCTGCTCTTTAAGTGTCCTCCAAGTAATTGAAGAAGACGTTTTTGTTTGTCTTGCCATATTCCTAACGCTAACTGTTGGATCTTGATCAACTCAATTTAAAGTAATTTTTTTTTTATTAATGGTTCTTGTTGTTTCTGACCTACTAGAATTTATTATTTTTGGTCTCACATTCCCAGTTTCTCGACAACGTCGTTCAATGGCTCTAAATGTATTTTTACTTGATAAGTTTCTTCTAGAAAACTTTTCTGCATAACGCGTAACAGCTGCAATAGAGTTTCCTAATCGGTGTATTGTGTCAAAAAAGGCACGTCTGGCGGTGCATAGAGGTGTGTTGGTTCCTACACTTATGTATGGTAGTAAATGTTGGGTTTGGCAGAAGAAGCATGAAAATAGGATTAATGCTGCAAAGATGAGTAGTCTGAAAAGTATAGCCGGAGTGACTCGGTTGGATAAAGTAAAGAATAGTGAGATAAGAGAACGCTGTGGTGTAAAAGAAGATGTGGTTACAAAGATAGATAAATGAATGCTTGGATGGTTTGGACAAGTAGAAAGGATGGATCAAGGAAGATTGACGAATCAAATTTATAAGGCGAGTGTGAATGGGCAAGTCGGTAGAGGTCGACCTCGGAGAACATATCTCGATCAGATCAACATTGTTTTGAAGAAAGGCCAGGTCAAGAGTACCAACAACCGAAGAGCATGTGTGAGAGCACTGATGAAAGTAGAGGAAGTAAAAGATGTGTGGGCGATACGATATGATACGTGAGCTTAATCTAATTTATAATATAAAACACTAACCTTAACCAATATGCCACCCTGTATATATCAATAACCATAAAAGTAATATACAAACCACCTAATGGGTAACAAGCAACTTTGGATAAAAACTGTCTTTGTATATTTAAATTCCTTATTACAAATTAAAACACGTGTACTCTCTACAATATTACATCCTTATTTACATCCAAACCCGTTTCCACTTTTGAACGTTTCCCATAGAAAACACAATTATCGACAGAATACCTCTTTCTTGTCGTTAAAAATAAACAAAAAAAGCTTTTAATTAATTAAAAGAATCCCGGACAGCTATCACTTCGCCCCAAAACAAGTTCCAAACATCTTATCTATTTGACTATCTAGACGGCACTATCAGTGAAAAAAAAACAAAAAATAAAAAAAAACTTTATAGGTATTATAATCAAATGAGCCGTTCTTTTTATTCTTTTATTTAATACCCGATTATCGTAGCGTCAAATCTCAGTGAACTTTGATTGATCACTGAAAGCTTAACATCTGAAACATTAATTTTATGTGGCTGACATTCGTGTTAATGTATTTACTGTTATGAATACTATTATTTGCTGTGGTAATATAATTATTGTAAATATTAGGAACATGTTATTATTATTTTAAAAAAAATATGTTTATTAAAAGTGTACCTAATTTTTTTCATTTTTATGTGTAGGTACAGGTGTGTATTATACCATTTCCAACTGTATTTAAAAATTAATCACTTGTAGTTCAAATTATCTGATCGGATTTAGTAAAAAAGTATTTAAACTTTACAATTATTTATTATTTACAATAATCAATAATAAAATAAATGTATTTTAAATACATTACAAAAATTATTATAGTTCGGAATGTAAGATTTTTGTTTCAGAAATGGTCAATTATATTTTAGAAACGGAATTTTTGAAATCTAAGTATATATAATATAACAGGGTGTTTCAAACAAAAGGTGCATCGACTCTAGGATAAGTAGAAAACTGAAAAATAATTGGGGTTTGCTTGGTAAAAATTTTTCGTCACACCATCCGTATTCAAGATAAAGGGCGTTAAAGAAAAAAAAATGTATACCCATTTATTACGATTTTGCCGAAACTACTGAAAACATTGTAATGAAATTTTATACGAATATGTTTTAAAAGCTGATACATCCCATAAATTTGTTTTTATATCTGACTCTCATAGAGGGTGCTAGTTACACGGCTCGTACGTAGCAGTAGTATTGAACATAGCTTTTTAAGGTTAGATTTATTAATGAAAATTTCAAATGAACCTAAACATCATTTAATATTATACCAAAAAGGTACTCTTGGTAAAACTCGATACTGTGTACCGTTTTCGGAATATTTTGATTTCAAAATTATGAAGTAATAACCGATGCTGGTATAAAGTAATGATACATACATAAAGTCACGCCTTTTTACCATAGGGGTAGGCAGAGACCACTTCCTTCCACTTGCTACGGTTCTTACACACATCTTTTGCTTCCTCTTCTTTCATCAGTGCTTTCATACATGCTCGTCGGTTGTTGGTACTATTGACCTGGCCTTTCTTCAAAACAATGTTGATCTGATCGAGATATGTTCTCCGAGGTCTCTCTACCGACTTCCGTCCATTCACACTCGCCATATAAATTTGTTTCGTCAATCTTCCTTCATTTATCCTTTCTAGGTGTCCAAACCATCTAAGTTTTCTTTTATCTATTTTTGTAACCACATCTTCTTTTACACGACAGCGTTCTCTTATCTCACTATTCTTTACTTTATCCAACCGAGTCATTTCGGCTATACTTCTCAGACAACTCATCTCCGCAGTATTTATCCTATTTTCATGCTTCTTCTGCCAAACCCAACATTCACTACCATACATAAGTGTAGGAACCAACACACCTCTATGCATCGCCAGACGTGCCTTTTTGAACACTTTCTGGCTATTCATAAAGCTATGCAGTGTCTTATTCATTTGTTTTCTTGCCAACAACCTTCGCTTAATGTCACTGTCATACTTTCCATCTCTAGTAAACTTTGAACCCAAGTACACAAATTCATTTACTTGTTTCACTCTTTTTCCCTCAATCGACACTCCACAGTTTGTTATGCTTTCTTCTCTTTCAAAAACCATTACTTTTGTTTTGCTCACATTTATTTTTATCCCTTTAATTTTCAGGGCGTTATGCATAACATTAACCATCGCCTGCAAGTCCTCTTCAGATAACGCTAAAGGCTAATGGCACTGAAATCACCAAAACCCAGGAGGAAACAGATAGAGATGCAGTTTTTTGCATTTGAATCGTTAGCTCATTTAGTAACTTTATTTGTATTTTGTTTTTCAGATTTCATGAACAATGAATTTGTGCATCAAAACTGTATAATTTCAAGTGATGGAAAAAAAATTCATATCTGCCACAAAAAACTGTACAAAATTTTGCACTCAAGGGTTTTTCAGGTCGCGGAATTTGAATATCATGTCCAAATTAGCCCCCTGTACACCTGGAGGTCAGGACGGCATTCGGAACGTCATCCCCTGGAGTTCCTGCTTAACTTGTGATAAATCAAGTGAAACTCGTGGCTCGGGGGGTTTTTAAGGCCAAACGTCATGAATTTGACATCGACTACCCGCCCCGGAGGACCTGGTGCACCGGACGACCTGACTAGTAACGTCATCGCCTGGAGTTTTGATGGAACAACTTACAGAATCGTTAAAAACTCGCCGTCCGGGGGTTTTTTAGGTCGCTCTTCACGAATTTGACATCGGTGACCTGCCACAAAGGACCTGGTGCACCGGACGACCTGACTAGTAACTTCATCACCTGGAGTTTTGATGGAACAACTTACGGAATCGTTGGCAACTTGCCCTCCGGGGGTTTTTTAGGTCGCTCTTCACGAATTTGACATCGTTGACCTGTCCAGGAGGACCTGCTGCACCGACTTATAAAGTAATTTTGTTATATTTTATGAACACGAAGCTTGGCCTTCGATCTGATCAAAATCGATTATCACGACAATATGGGTAGATGTTTGTGAAATGATTAAAAGAGAAACTATTACCATCGTTACATGAACCATCTGTCATTGTATTAGATAATGCTTCGGACCATTCGCAAATTTTAAATAAGCAACTAACAAACTCCTGGACGGTACAGAATATAACACAATGGTTAAAGAACGAAAATATTTCATTTCCACTGTATTGCTTCAAGCCGGAATTATTATCGATAGCTAAAAGACACGAAACTAAAAAAAATTTACAAAGTGGATCAAATTATACTTAGTTATGGACATCATGTGCTAGGACTTTCGCCCTATCATTGCCAATTTAATCCCATAGAGTATTTTTGGGAAATATGCAAAACTTATTATGACAATCACATTGGATGTAATGGTTACAGTGATAAGGCTGTTTTTGAAAATCTGGCAATGAGCATTTAATACTGCCACTCCTGAAATTTGGGACAAATGTGTCACAAAATGTGAGAATTTAATATAGGAATGGTGGGTTCGTGAAAACCGCATCGAAGCATTTAATCCTGTTAACATTGACAATCCGAATGAGGATATCGACGATTATGATAACTATAAATCTGATGTTTTATAATACCGTAAGTACTACCCACATGCTTAAACATATTCATTAAATTGGTACCGATAATTTATTTTTGTTGCATTCCCTTTTAACATAATTAAATACGTGCCTATTTCTATTTATAACCAAAAAACTCGTCGAGAACTACATCAACGATTTCTGTTCAGAATAAAGCAAAAAATAAAAATAAAACCTTTCAACAAAAGCATAACAAACAAAAAATTTTCGGGTGTAAATCTTAGGGGAATTTACTCATGTACCTCTCAACACAGTGCGCCCGTTAAGTCGATGCCTCGGTGACTAATCAGATACCGTCGTATATTGGTGAAATAAGCTATAAGTAGAGTTTGTGGAGATATAATGATATTTTCTCAAACTTTTTGTTTTGTCTTTGTTAGGCGGGTGCTTCTGGGAATTCTGGGACTTCTAATAGCTCTAATGATCACAGGATATTTTTAATATACTATACTACTAAAAAAATTCAAAAATCAAATAAAGGATTTTATTATGTACCATCTTGTATTTGGACTGTTCTTCTTTATCTTAAATAAGAGAAAGAGTTATGCATAGAACTACTGCAACTAAGCTTCATTGGGCCCCTAAACATTCTTACTATTAGACAACCTATTGTTTTGAATTTAACAGAACTGTAATATTTAACAGTTTAAATCACAAACAAAAATAAGATTTAAATTGAAGTGAAGACAAGCCATTGAAAAAAATGGTTTAAAGAGGATAAAAGCAGTAAGATTTAGACATAAAATAAAAAAAAATAAAAGCTGTCTGTAAAGTAAACTCTTATTAAAAAGATTAAACCAGAAAAAATGTTCTGGATTATTACTTTCATATTTTTCGACGACTATTTTATAACCAGTCTACCAAATATGTTAATTACAAAACTTGAAAAAGTATCATTTAATTCAGCGTAAGACGGATAAGAAAAACAAATTTGTTTAGATGTAATGACATAATAATATCTTCGACCTTATACGGTGGGCGAATCAATTTTAATGCATAATATTAAAATCGGTTTTTTTTAAAGCGGAACTGGTTTCTGAAATGGTATGACCTGATCGATTGACAGGTGTTAACGAAATTAAAATTCCAATTTTTTTAATGACCATTTAAAGTTTCTTTTTGATTGGCAGGTTATTGAAATTAATTTTCGTGGGCTTTAATCTCGAAGAGTGCGAAAATGCTCAAAAAAACTTATGTCATTGACACTTAATAATAGCGTAATTTGTTACTAAGCATAATTTATTATGTATATATAGTATATATAGTTGATCGTGACAATGAGAATAGAAGGCAACCTGTAACTCAACTAACAAAGTTGTGGACACTGACATCAGCTACTCGTTGGGAACCCACACCTCCGTATTTCAGGCAGAGGTATACGCCATCCTTCAATGCGCGAAGGAGAACAATAGGAGAAATGTTGAAAACGCGCATATCAACATCCTATCAGACAGTCAAGCGGCACTTTAAGGCCTTGTACAGCAAGAAAGTGACGTCCAAGCTGGTATGGAACTTCAAAGAAGTACTGAGAACGCTGGCAGACCGTAATCACGTAAAACTGACATGGATTCCAGGACACCAGGGAATTGCAGGTAATGAAAAAGCAGACGAACTTGCAAAAAGAGGTTCGGCAACTCCTCCAAACCAAGGGCAGATGCTAGTGGTACCAAAGCGTACAGTAGGAGTGTCTGTAAAAAACTGGATTGGGGAAAACACAAAAATTACTGGGAAAGTAGACCAGGAAACAAACACGGGAAAAAATACATCAGAAGAGCGTGTCATAAAAGGACGGCAGAACTGTTAGCAATGAACAGGAATCAGCTAAGAATAACTACGGGGCTCTTGACCGGTCACGCACCAGTAAAGAAGCACCTGGACAAAATGGGACTGTATAATGGTGACCTGACCTGAAGAATGTGCGGCAAGAATCCGAAAACAGTAAAACACATTCTGTGCTACTGCGTGGCACTGGACCGCAAAAGACAAGAAATCTTTGGGCAGCCATCCGGCGACCCAGAACTATATTGTTCTCACCCAGTACAGAACTTGTACATAGTACGAAAGTACTGGATTGGGTACAATAATATAAAACATAGGCAAGATACAATGGCCAACAGGCCTAATTGTCACCGGAGGCAATAGCCAGACGAAGCTAAATGGGGGTGGAGTTTTTAGTAAGTAGACCTGACATTAGTCAGGGAGTCTCACAGTAGACCGTGAGCTTACAGACTCATAACTTCTCCGTAACGGATTTTTTCCACCTCTGCAAAAAAAACAAAGTTGTGGTAGGATATGAATCTTACAAAAACTATGAAAATCTATCTGATAAAATCATTGGTGTTTCCTGAGTTGATTTCAAGGGTCGAGCAAGAGAGTTTACGATTCGGTTTAAAACTCAACCGACAAAAAACAAAACTTATGGTTATAGATCGTACCAACAAACTAGCAGCCGCACATAACATTCATGATGTAGAAAATGTAAGTGAAATAGTCTATCTGGGTGCCCATATAAATAATGAAGGCAACTCATCAACGGATATAAAAAGAAGAACAGCGCATGCCAAATCGGCTATGACTAAACTAACAAAAATTACAAAAATAACCACATTACGAAGGCAACAAAATGCAAGTTAGTTAGAATACTTGTATTTCCCATTGCCATATACGGAGCGGAAGCTTGGACCTTAAGGGTCGCTGACATTAAAAAGCAGGATGCCTTCGAGATGTGGGTGTTGCGAAGATTCCTGAGTATCACTTGAACAGCAAGTAGAATCAATATTTCCATACCGGAAGAAAAAGGAATTCAGGAAAGGCATTCAAGTGTGATTAAGCAGCGAATCCTGAAATAATTGGATCACGTCACTAGAAGGAAGGACGACAATTTGAAAAAACTGGTTGTGCAGGGGAAGCTGGAGGGGAATCGACCTCGAGGACGCTTCCCAAGACGATGGATCGACCAAGTTAAGAAATTCACCGGCGCTTCCTTTCATGAAAACATCAGGAATACCTCAGACAGGTATAAATGGGGAAAGATTGCCCAAACCACAACTTAAATGGCAACCATAAGATCACGACACTTTAGCCATAAAGTATACGACTGGAGAGAGAGTCTTCTCCTACGACTCAGAGACATGGGTGATACGTGCTGCTGACAGAAGATGCATAGACGCCTAAAAACAAGCATTGTTTCTTTGAGATAGGTTGGGTACAATAAAAAAAAATAAAAATATGATACTTAATTTAGCTTGCACAGTTTTTAAAGTGTAGTCAAATTGATGGCACTTAGGGCACAAACTCTCACTAAGAGAAAAAAGGTCTCCTGCACCGTGTCTCAAAGTTCCCCACTCCCACAGGTCATGAGGTTTCGTTCTCATGACTGTGCAAGACCACCAACGTCGCAAGCAAAAATGACACATTTGGAGTCGTTCTAAAAACATCGTGAAATCTGTTCCGAGATTTGATCGTAGTGCAGTCAAGTTTTGTTTTTTTGTGCTAGTTCTACAAACTGTAACATTGTTGGTAAGTTTTTCTTTTAATTTAGTTAATGTTGCTGAATATGATAGTTGAATTATATTATTTGTGAAAATATTTTAAGTGTTAAGTGAATATTTTTTTTAAAAGAAAGGTAAATTAATTAAGAAAAAATCTATAAAGTGCCAAGAAAGTGAATAACTTTAAAAAAATCGAGACATAACAAGATCTTACACTCTCTCTTAAAGAGAACACAGACTAAGTAGTAGAAGCTTGTGAAGTTGGTTTCAGTACGGTAAAATGCATGTTAAAAAAGCGAATAAAAAATAATCTGGTAGTCACTTTACGCCACCAAAGAAAACCATACAACTTTCAAGGAAGCAGGTAATAAATTTAAGGAAGAAATCATTAAAAAAATTATTTATTCGTATGCAGCTATTCATAAAAAAAACCCTTTAGATTTAATGTCAGATTTCTCAATCAACACTTTTCTATTGTCTTCTGCTTTTCTCCACCTAAATGCCATTTTTTAACCTAATTTTCTTTAAAAATCGATCTTGCCTGTAAAATTCATTTCCTTTTCATATTTAACAGCTTCAAATATACTTTTAATGGTAGGCCTTCCCCACTGTTATTCTATAACAATTAATTTAAGCCTATAGAAAACGTACTAACAACAAGAAGAAAATTAAATTGAGATCTTGTTTAATAATCATGGATTTCTCCATGAGAAACTAAAAATTAATTAAATTATTCTGTTCATAGTTTTAAAATAAATATTAATGCGAAAGTAATGGGTCGTTTATAAGTAAGTATATTATTACCATTGCAATGACTCCAATATGTGACGGCGAGGTTCAAAATTTAAATCAAAATACATTAAATAATTAACAAAAATTTTAATTTTTTTATGTACCCATTACGATTATAAACACCCAAAAACAATTTTTTAAAAAAAATATCGATAAATTTACTAGCACTCAATTGATTAAAAAAATATAATAATATACGTAACAGAGAAGTCATAGGAATTCTTGAAACAAAATACATTTTTTATTAAATCCGCATTTTTTCGGTTTTGCATCAGAATGTGAGTTACTATAAATATACCAGACTTTGACCGTTAGTAAATAAATCGTTCGATGTAATTATATTTTTAAATCAAATACCTAAGGTTAGTTGATGTTAACTAAAATATATTATTGGCATAAGATGTGGAATTTTTTTTAACAACATAGAGAAAAATAACAGTGGTCTGGGTGCGACCCGAGAGGTGCACACGACTAACTTTCCAGTGGAAAGAATGAAAAAATACCATATGTTTTGTTGTTATAATTATTACTATTATTAAAATTATTTAAAATTATTATAAAAAACGATTTCAAATTGTTTATAACAAATTATAATTGTCATTACCAATATAATGTTTTTGTCAAACGTATTCTTTCAATCTTTTTCTTATCATTTCATACGCGAGAGCTATTTTCAATTGTTTATAACAATTGACAATTCTTTTTTTAATTATTACGATCAATAATCATTTGTTAGTAACAATATTTAATTGTTATAAACAATGCTTGATTATTACTAACAATAATTTTTCACTGTTATAGCGTCTTCAATGCTATTCTTTCAATACTGACACAAGTTTAAAATTCTCCAATTTCTATTTTGTTTTCTAAAAATATCTCTTTTTATGAAATATTGTCATCATATTTTTCATACAAATATTCCTAACATGCAATAATCATATTATTTGAAAGATCTTAAAATTCTGTATTTAAAATAGTATAATTTATAAATTGCAAAATACAGGTAGTTTACCATTTTTTTCAGTTTTTTGACACTCCATAATAAAAAATCGACCGATTTTACTGAAAATTCCACACCTGCAATTTTGACCCAATCAAAATACGTTATTTTTTTCTCGTGGGTTACCCAACAGCGAATTATACTGGAAATGTTTTGACGTTTACAATAACAGACCATTTTTGTTGGTTCCCCTCCATTGTCAATTTTCTCCACAAAAAATTCAAGTTTTTTTTTTATGAAAATAGTCTCAAAAAGGGTAGACCTAACGTGTGGGCCGCGGACGGCCCGCACTGCGACTATTAGAAGGGGAAGGGATTATAGAAAGGAAATGATTGTGGACACGCTTTTTAAAAAGTTGCAGGTCATAGTTCTCTGGAAAAACTGATTTTGGAAGCTTATTCCATTCCGTAGCAGCCCTGTAAAAGAAGGATTCTTGATGAAGATTGGTCCTTGCAGTGTTAATCTTGAGAGTAAATAGGTGAGACTGATCAGCGTGCCGAGTTCTTCGGCCGAATGTGGTCAATGGTGGTACAAGAGTTTTTATTTCTCTGGAGCATCTGCCATGGAAATACCTGTAGAGCAATGACTGGTCTGCAACTCTTCTTCTATGTTCCAGAGGGTGAAGGGTATCTGTGAGAGTTGAACTGTTTATCAAGCGAATGGCTCTTTTCTGAATGGAATCTAGAAGACGAAGAGAATGCCTTGGTGCTGAACCCCAAATGTGCGAGCAATACTTCAGTAGAGGTCGGATTTGAGCCTTGTACGTCGTCAACAGTTGATCAGAAGTAAAAAACTTTCTGCGTTTCCACAGAAAACCTAGCCTCTGGCTTGCTGACTTTGCGATGTTAGCAACATGGTCATGCCAAAACATATTATTGGACACCGTGACTCCCAAAATCGAGATGGAGGGACTTGATTCAAGGGTATTTCCGGACATTGTGATGGAATGATTTGAGTAATTCACTTTCTTGGAAAACGTGGCGCTTTTTGTTGTCTGGGCGTTGAACTGAACAAGATTGCTGGTTCCCCACTCGACGATTGCTTCAAGATCTCTATTGATGGAATCAACCTGTTCCTGCCTGAGTCTATTTGTATCATTCAAAGGAGCTGCCGCTCCTTCATTTCCTCTCCAGGCCATGACCAGCAACGTGGAAAAACTTTTTCTGCAGTCCTTCCGGAGTGTTTTCGTCCCAAAACTCAATAATTTTTCTCAGCTCGTTTGCTGATAGTGCAGATAAACTTTCCTTTCTCTTGGTTGGATCCATTTGTAGCTTCCGGCGCTTAGCATTTCTTGCAGCTCTTGCGTTCAAAAATTGTATGTCAAAGAATGGATTAAATTTGCGATTATACTTTTCAAAAAAATATTCCTGCAACTGCTTGGCTGTGGAATTCCATAAAACTTTGATAACACTCTCCTTGTAGTCTTCGGAGTTCTTTTTTTGCATGTTGAACTTCTAGTGCTCGAGAATAAGCGCCAATTATTCCACAGGTATATCCGCTCTATTGAAATTATACGATTTTTCTGCGCAAAAGTTTGTAAACTGACTCCATACGCTTGACTTCGATTTCCTGGTATTCGCGGGTGTCAACTTCTTAATCTACTGGCGAATATTTTCTCGGCTTTCTTGACCGAAGCGAAACATTTTTTTACGTCGTGCCACTTGGCAGCTTCAAAAGTAAAATAATAATTTCGAGGTTATGGTCTCACTTGGTTACCATGGCAACTCAACAATCAAGTCGACCACACATTTTATGTTTCGCTGGTGACTTGGTGAAGAAAATAATTTGTATTGTTGAGAATCGAAAAATAAATTTGAAAAATATTTGATTTTCCACCACAATTCGGTGTAGAATTTTCTTACCGAATACCACGCGAGGTCAAATTAATATCCGGAAATTTTCTGACCTCTGGTGGTATTACTAGTGAAAATGTAATCAGTGCAAGTTGCGTAATTATGCGTCGAATGCAATTGGTCCCACGTCGATATCATTTTTTGTTCTCGAGATAATAGAGACGAAAAATAATTCCGAACGCAAATACGAACATACACACACACTGACGTCTACTTAAAAACTATTGTATTCGACTGTATTCGACTCTGGCGACCTTGAAATGTCGAAATATGTCAAAATTCGGGATTCGCAGAATGTCGCACTGGGAAGTTAAATATAGTGTGAAGATTTTGATTTATAGTATTTAAAATATTTTAAATTTATTACTAAAGCAAATTCTGTTACATATTACAACAATTTTTTTTTTAAAACGTCGAAATAGATCTAATACAGGATAATAAATTAAATTATAAACACCTAGATTTTGCGCAGAATATCATCACGTAATACTATTATTATTACTAGTACCCGTTAGTCAAAGTACTGCTGCTATAGTGAGATACATTTTATGAATTTGGTCCGTTGAGAGATAAATTATTTAATAAATATTTCGTAACGGTATCAAATATATTTTGAGATAATTCTATAAATTCTAGTTTTATTTAACATTTCAAAAACTATCGGTTTATGTTACCAGGATTTGGTGTGAGTGGAGTCAAATACAGGGCGTTTCAAAAAAAAGGTGACCCCGTTTCTAGGATAGGTAGAAAACTGAAAAATAATTGGGGTTTGCTTGGTAAAAAATTTTCGTAACGCCATCCGTATTCACGATAAAGGGCGTTGAAGAAAAAAATGCATACACTATTGCGATTTTGCCGAAACTACTGGAAACATTGTAATGAAATTTTATACGAATATGTTTTAGAAGCTGGTACGTCCCATGAATTTATTTTTATATCTGACTCTCATAGAGGGCGCTAGTTACACGGTTCGTACCAAATATTATTGAACATACCTTTTTTAAGGTTAAATTTATTAATCAAAATTTCAAGTGAACTCAAACACCATTCAATTTTACACTAAAAAGGTACTCTTGGTAAAACTCGGTACTGTGTACCGTTTTCGGTATATTTTGATTTGAAAATTATGAAGTAATAACCGATGCTGGTATAAATTACATTACATATAAACATGAGCTTATAATCCCCTTCGAACATTGATTAAATTTAAAACTTATAATGACCCTTTCTATTTCCCCAAAATTCTTTTCAGTTTGTTTCTATTTTAAGAGTTTTTAGTTTTTATTGTAAATTCATGCTTGTTTAAATCGCGGGCGATTTTTATTTTTCATAATGTGAAGTTTATACCTAAATTTCGAAATTATTTGATATTGTTACGGATTGTGGTCAGCGAGTACGCCCCTGGAGCCATTATATGACCGCGGTTGAAGAAAGTTGAAGTTGAAGTTTAGTTTTGTAAACATAGAGACTGGTAAAGCGAATGTCCAAGTGATTTTTAAAAAAATGTTAATTGTATTACATACAAGAAAGATTTAATTAAATTATTTATTTTTTGTACTGAGTGTTTTAAATTACCGAATTTAAGAGGAAATATCGTAGCAATATATTTTAAATTGTTAAATCCATGAAATTTTCATACACCTATGATTCGTTTGTAAATAATCCATTTTTAATTTTTAAAAGCATATAATAATTCCTCTTCCGCTTATAAAACTCAAAATAAAATATTTTTTACAATTCATTAAATTTAAAAAAGATGTTTGCATCGATTAAAAAAAACCAAAAATACTTATTTCTTTCTAACTTCCTCCCCTATCGTACAAGTGCAGTGATTAGAACTGCTCTCTCGAGGTTTTGATAGGGCTATTTATATAAATTGTAGCAACTACCCTTTTGAATGCAAGTTAAGAATGTTAAGGTGGTGTAGTTTAATTGTACACTTTAAAGGGGTGCTTTAAAAAGTAGAATCTCTATTACTCCGTTAGTTGATACCCTTGTGTGTAGCCTGTAATAGAAGGGGTGAAAGAATGTTACCATTTATCAATTGCCAGACTTTTAAAGCTTTTAAATTTTTTTAGACAAATAGTTTAAATATTTTTTTTAAATGTACCTATTTAGAATTATAAACTAGAATTGTTTTTTGTTAATTTTCATTGTTTGAATGAGTCAAATATTTAATTAAAAATTTAATGATTACAAGAGTTCAATGTTCCTATCCAGTCCCAGTAGTTTTACCATAATCTCATCCCCAAAAATGGCAACAAAGTTTACAGTCATAATAATAATGGAAAAGACAAATTGCACTGTCACGAGTAATATGGACTCATTTGCACGTTTAATATGGTAAACTTAACAATGTAGACAGTAAATTGAATTCTGTACTGGCTTCTGACTTTACTATTTGTAATTGGCTTCTTGCTTTACTGTTTGGCATTGACTTCTGGCTTTGCCATTTAGCAGTGGCTTCTGGCTTTGCCATTTACCACTGGCTTTTGGCATTGCCATTTTTTATAGGGTGTTGGCTTTTTCATTTGGTACTGGTTTCTTGTTTTGCCATTGGATTTTTTGCTTTGCCATCTAGCATTGACTTCCGGCTTTGCCATTTGGCAGAGGCTTCTTGCTTTGTCATTTACCACTGGCTTTTAGCATTATAATTTTCTATTGGGTGTTGGCCTTTTTATTTGGTACTGGCTTCCTGTTTTGCCATTGGTTTTTCTGCTTTGCCATCTGGCATTAGCTTCTTGCTTTACCATTTTAGAACTGGCTTCTAATTTTGCATTTAGCATTGGCTCTTGGTATGGCTAAATAAAGTATATTGATAGTGTGGACGCGGCTAAAATCTTGCAATGTCGCATCTTCAAAAGTTTAAGAATAGACGTTTGATTCCAATGGCATTCCATATATTGTTTAATTATAACCCTAAACTATATGAAAGTTTTGTACAAAGTGTGATAACGTATAAAGCAGAAATATGGGATATAACAGAAACACTGAGAAAACTAATTGCAACTGAAATGGATTTTTTAAAAAGAACGAGAACAAGAACAAGAACAAGATAATCAAACAATATATACATAATAATAATTTAAAGTTTTATGTCCAGATTTAAAATCCAGTTAATTGACTCTGGTGTAGCCAATCGAAAATCCTCAACATTGCCCAGGTAGGCACGTAGAGGGCAGTCACTTACAATGTGCTGGACAGTCTGGTTATCGGCACCGCAGTCGCAGGATGGAGAATTTGCCCCACTTATGCAAATAGTCTGCGAAGACCGTGACCTGTTCTGATCCTGTTGAGTGTGGACCAAACTTTACGTGGAAGATCAAAGCCGGGGGGTTCCTCGTTTACCATCTCTAGTAGTGATTCATGGAGTTCTGGTGGAGCCTTTTGATGCCACAATAAGTGCCTTTTTTCATTTTTTTTCCTGCCAACACCCTTTGCTCAATGTCACTGTTATACTTTTCATTTCTCGTAAACTTTGAACCCAAGTATACAAACTCATTTACTTGTTTCACTCTTTCTTCCTTAATCAGCACTTAACAGTTTGTCATGCTTTCTTCTCTTTCAGAAACCATTACTTTCGTTTTGCTTACATTTATTTTCATCACTTTGGTTTTCAGGGCATCACGCATAACATTAACCATCGCCTGCAACTCCTCTTCAGATGACGCTAATATGTCTTGATCATCGGCGTAAAGAAGGCGAAGCCACACGTCCCTGTCTTACAGGTTTTTTGATGTTAAACCAGTCCGTGTAAGCTCCGTTTATCGTGACACAAGCAGTGGAATCCTTGTAAAGTGATTTCAGTGCTCGTATTAAACTATCGCTCACCCCATACATAGACAATGTCGACCACAATTTACTCCACACCACTCTGTCATAGGCCTTTTCCAAGTCTATAAAATCGCAATAGACCTTATAAATATATATAACCCTAAAAAATTGGGCGTAAACGAGGTGTTAATCCCTCTAAAAATCCATAATAAATAAAAATAAATAAATTTGCCTATTTTCAATTTATTGGTTATCGTATACTAGTATTTCGTATAAATTTTTATAAATTAACTTTTTATGTATACACTTTTATGTATAGGTAAGTTTAAGGTAAGGTTTAATCAACCTATTTTTGACCCCAGAATATGCGGTGTAATTTATGACCGATCTTTTCGGGACAACCTGTATATGATGAATAAGTTCCATGCAGAATAATTTTTTTTTAAATAGTTTTAAATTTAGTATGGTCATTAATCTGCATTTGTTTATTGAAAATAAAATACTCCCTTTTTAAAAACATTAATTATCCTTATTGGTGGAATAAATGATTAGTTGGACATTTTCTTGTTAAACAATTTATTTTAACTTAATGCAATGGTGAGAGTTTTGAGGCGAGACCTTCGAAGATAAATCAGTCTATAGGACATTTGTTACTTTCTTTTTCTATTTGATGGTTAAGTGGTAAGGAAGGATGCAGGAAACTGTCTTCCGTTCCTTCTCGTTTCGAGTGATCGAAAAGAGCTTTGAAAAGCTCTTTTAAGCGACTTACGTTTCCCTCAAATCCCCTACTTCTATTGTTTTTGGATTACACGCTGTACTTAAAACTTAAATGTACGTATGGAGGGTTTGAGGGTTACAGTAAAACTAGACGGTACAAAAGTAACGTTTTTGGTTTTTTCTAAACTAAATTTTTTGATTTTTTTTTAATTAAATAGATCCGCCAGAATTTTTAAATGTTAAATTTGCTAGATAGTGTGTAGGTCATCAGAATGATCAGATTTTTGGTAAAATGTAAGTTTCTTATTAGCCCTCTTAGGACATTTACTTACTAGTAATATTTTTAAAACAGATGATACTGCTTCCTTAGCAAAAGGTTTCATTATTTAAGAAACTATATCACTGGGAAATTTTCTCAAAGCGAAATTATGGACTCCAAAAACAATTTTGGCGATTTATTAGGACTAAAAGAAAAGAGATCAATAAGCTAATGGAAACAAATCAGTTAGCAAGGGAAGCCTGGGTTAATTATCTGACGAAACTATATAAATTAGAAGAGTCTGAGGCTGAACTAAATACACCCGAAATCGTAACAAATGACAACGCACAAATTGAGACAGACGATGTAAATATAGATCTTCGAAAGCTCGAAAATAGGAAAAGCCCAGGGCAAGATGTTATCCCAAACGAATTACTTAAATATGGTGGTCAAATTCTTATACAGCAGCTAACGTCTCTTATACAAAAAATTCTCTACCAACATAGGATACCCGACGAATGGCGTTTAAAAATGGAGATAAGAAATTGCCTTCAAACTACCAAGGCATAAATCTCTTAAGCACTACACTGAAACTAACAACAAAAGTTACAGCAAACAAAATTAATATTCTTACACCCCTAGCAGATAAACAGCAAGGATTCAGATCGGGCAGATCATGCACAGATGCGGTTTTTGTCATAAGACAGACCAGCATACATGTGTTTTATTGATTTGGAAAAAGCGTTTGATCGTGTGCGGTTAAGAGTGCGGTTATACACCTTTTTTACAACAGGCAAATCCCAAAATCTCATCAAATCCATAGAAAATATATACAAAGCAAATCAGATTCAAGCAAAAATAAATAACCGAACCAAAAACTGTGGGCCAAGATATTCGACAAGGGGATTCCCTGAGACCGCTGCTCTTCAACATCATTATGGACGAAGTAATAAGCAAAATACGTTTACTGAAAAGATACAGAATGGATGACCGTGAAATTACTGTTATATGCTATTATTGCTATTGAAGTTTGTAGAATGTTACGCACGGTCCCAACTACTTTACGGGGTGGAAACATGGACGTTAAAAGCACAAATAGTAAAAGAGATCTAAGCCTTTAAACTTTAGATATACAGAAGAATGAGAATTTCATGGACGGCCAGAGTCACCAACGACGAAGTGCTGAGAAGGTTGGGTCGAGAGAGAAAATTATTAAGAACAATCAAAGTACGCATGACAGCATACCTTGGACACATATTGCGGAACGAAAAGTACAAGCTGTTGCAGGTCATCATGTAGGGTAGAGTAGAAGGGAATCTGTAGTAATAAAAAGTCATGGCTACGAAATATTCGACTGGACAAACATGAATGTGGAGGAATTATTCCATGCGGCTAGAGACAGAAAAACTTTTGAAAATGTGGTCGCCAACCTCAGTTAATGGGGACGGCATAGAAAGAAAAAGAAGGGTAAGCCACAATAGACTCTTTAAGGGGTGGCTGGCCTGCTACGCCCCACTCACATGATACCTAACCTTATATTTTTTCAACTCTCCTTAACCTTCCAATATGTGTACTTGTTGTTAAAGCTACTTTTCATGTTTGTTTTATTTTTTTTGATACCTTTTTATATTAATTTTAATATTACCCGTTTTAAATTTATTTAAACTAAATTTTTAAAGTAAGGCAAGTAGGCAGAGACAACTTCCTTTCACTTGCTACGGTTATTACACACATATTTTGCTTGCTCTACTTTCATTAGTGCTCTCATACATGATTGTCGGTTGTTGGTACTCTTGACCTGGCCTTTCTGATCGAGATATGTTCGCTGAGGTCGACCTCTACCGACTTGTCCATTCACACTCGCATTATGAATTTGTTTCGTCAATCTTCCTTCATCCATCCTTTTTACGTTTCCAAACCATCTAGACATTCCTTTATCTATCTTTGTAACCACATCTTCTTTTACACCACAGTGGTCTCTGCTCTCACTATTATTTACTTTATCCAATCGAGTCACTCCGGCTATACTTCTCAGACTACTTATCTCCGCAGCAATAATCATGTTTTCATGCTTCCTTTGTCAAACCCAACATTCACTACCATACATAAGTGTAGGAACCAACACACCTATGCACAGCCAGACGTGCCTTTAGTTGTCACTTTCTGGCTGTTCATGAAGCTATACAGTGCCCTATTCATTTGTTTTCCTGCCAACACCCTTCGCTAGTAAATGCTTCAGTCATAAATAATCCATTTTAAAAACAAAGAAAGTCTTGTTGAAATTGTCACCAATATTATTTTTTCACTACTGAAACATACGAGTAAGTTTCGACAACCCAGTGTCTTTGTTAAACTACTGGCTCGTAGTTGCTGAAACAAATGTCATTCGTGAAAATAAAACTTGTAAAAATTTAACCATAATTTTTTTTTTAAATATTTATCGTTGGCTTTTTTAGTAAAGTCAAAAAATATAATCTTCTGGTTTTATCATTGATATAGTGAATTAAAAATTACCTCTTAGTTTAATCTCGGAATTCGCCTATTTAAATTCAACGTGCGGATAATTTAATTCTCATTTTTCTGCACAATAAGTAGTAAACATCAACTCTAGTTACACCCTTGAAGAATGTCTGGGCGCGCCAATGCCCCATTTAAATCCGGTATATACCATCAAGTAAAATATGTCTTTCTAGGTGGGTATCATACAAGACCGTACAAAAATAAATCAATTAAAGTTGAGTTTACTTGTTTGACATGCACCATTTATAACGACAGCATATTGTTATTCAAATGTCATATGTACGACTTTAAGACTCGTAGAATCTATTTAATAATCTAAAAATTCTAGCGGCATCGGCATCACCTTTCTTGTGTTAAACAGCTGAAAGGAATGATTCTGAAAAGAACTGGATCGTTCGAATGAAATACAGGACAGAATAGTGGAAGGTAACTAAAAATAATTTATACGAAAATGTAGCAATTAGGAGCAAGAGTATCACAAAGCAGTTTATTAATAAGAAATAATTGATTACCAGTGTTTGTTTCTTGTAGACAGCCACAATAAAATTTGACGGTCACGTAGAAGACGAACGTTGGTTTTCTCACAAGTAAGTACTTTCTCCGAACAACATCGTGAGAAAACTATTATTACATATTACATTTTAAAAATAATTCAATTTATTGAAACTATATTTTGTAGAGCCAACGAATATACAGGGTGTTTCATCATAATCAACTGGAGAAACCTTAATAAATATTTAACTTAATATACTTACATTTAAATATAATTTTCCTCCCTATCGAATTTAATTTGAAATTTTTAAAAATGTTTAAGACCATTGTTTTTGTATCTCCCAACATTTGTTGTTTATACTTGGTAAACTGTTTATGTACGTTAAAATACTTTACAATAGTGGTTTTTCGTTGGATACTGTCAAGATTCGAAGACATATCAACTTATCTGACCCAAAACAAAAGCACTTGTGAAGAGCTTTTTACATCAAACAGTATTTAAGAGTAAAACAGCACTTCTTTAAATAATTTAACCCAATTTATCCCAATTTTTAAGCTGCAGAAAGTGCAGCGGCTAGCTTGTCTGGGAATCACAGAGGCAACATTCACGTGCCCTACTGCAGCCGTAGAGGTAATGCTTAAACTTCCACCATTGCACTTATGTGTAATGAAATAAGCAGCAATCATTGCCTTCAGACTGAGCCAGACAATAAATCTTAAAGCAGGAAATCGGATTGGGCATTTGAAGATTTTGGAAAATATTTTCCTAGAATCCATGTCTAAGCCGACAGATATTATGCCAGTTAGGTAGGACTTCGAAATGCAGTTTAAATTGGTCATAAACAACTACCAAGTTTGCACAGAGAACGGACCTTTGAGATGCTTTAGTATGGTACACTGATGAATCCAAGATGGATGAAAGGGTTAGAGTGGGCGTTACAGGGCCAAATTTTAGGCTTTAAAAACACCTTGGTAACACCCCAGTCATTTTTTAAGCAGAATTACATCCCATAGAGATATTTTCCCAGGAGTACATCGAAAGGAATACCCAAAGGGAAGATATCCAAGCAGCACTAAATGCTCTAAAGTCATACAATTTTGAGTCTAAGCTGACCTGGGACTGTAAATGAGACAACTGGCAGCAAACAATCAAGTTACTCTGATGTGGGTTCCAGGTCACAGGGGAGTTGAGGGCAACGAGAAAAAAGACTGCCTTACCAAGGAAGGCGCATGTACACAATTTTCCAGCCCAGAACCCTTCTATGGACTCTCCAAAGCCCACTTAAAAGAAGAGGTTCGACGCTGGAAAACAGATGAAATAAAATCTCACTGGCATAAAGTGCCAGGACAAAGACAAGCGAAAAGGCTAGTGAGCCTTTCGCCAGGGAAAGCTAAGCAGCTTTTCGAGTTGGAAAAGAAAGACTTGATTTTTAATGAAACACTCCGTATAAGTCAGAAGACTGTGTAATTAAATATTTTAAACTCGAGTAATTTTATTTAAATTAAAGAAGCCATAATTTTAATACACGACCTTCTTTTGACAAAGTACTTGTCGTTAAATTGGTTACGTTACAATAATAATAATTATTAAACACCAAATGTAAATATATAAAAAAGCATAAAAAAAATAAAAGACCGGTAAGCCGAAAGGAAAACCTATAAAAATAATTTTAAATAAATATTCATGTACATACGTTGTAGAAATTGGTGTCTGCAAGAACGATCATAATAATTATTGCTCGCAAGAACGTGTTCTGTGCAAAGAAGTCCACTGTAATATAACATTAAAATTTATTACTATCAACCAAATGATTTATTCAGGATTATTAACCGTTAACTGTCGGAATAGTGAAGTTATCGAATCTGTTTGATGTTTAATGAATATGGGTAAAATGCTGCCTTTATTACAAATTGTTTGTGAATTATTTGGAAGGTCTGATTCTTACTTTTTACTACTCCTTTCACATCATCGGTGGTTTACAGCGAAGTAGAAAAGCTGGATTGTAATATCTTGATTCCAATAATAACGTTATCACTTGACTTACAACACTATAGAATTTCACATCAAGATTAGACTATGCAAGTATTGTAACGTGTGATTGGTAACATAGAAATGAAATTAATTAAACTTAACAAACAAATAAATAATGGTCTAATTAAAAATACGTGTAAATTTTTATTTCTTTTCTTTATAGTGTACATTCTACGATTGCTATGCTTAAATGGTTAAATTAGTTTCTTACCACAAAGTACATTATTATCATCATTTGCCATTCTACTGACACTATTCAAATGATGCAAGCATATAGTTATTTAGATTACTGTACCTGCATAATCTCTTAAGCACCACAGAAGTTTCACTTTAACCCAATGACACGTGCCAGAACGAGTAAGATTGGATATTGAGCCAATAAGTATTTTGCTTACCATGTCGAAAATTTTAAAGATAGTTTTAGAAACACAAATTAAAGATTATTTGCGTACCAATTATTTACTAGATTTCAGTCGTTCATTCGATACCATACATTATGATCATAAGATAAGCATGTTCCTTGCTGGAAAACTATATAAAATCTAGACAACAACAAGTGTATATTAATGGTCCAAACTCGAGTTTTTATCGCTTAATTCAGGTGTTCCACAGGGTTCCATCCTAGGACCTTTATTGTTTTCTATATATACTTCTCAACTCCTAACCCAGCCGGTTCTCAAACTTTTGTTATTCACGCCCCCCTGTTTTAATTTAAAAAATGTTGCGCCCCCTAATCCGTAGACCTAGGAATTTGGACTAAAATAGGCAACATTGTCTCGTCGAGAGCGCCAAAGATGCTGTCGAAAAGTTCGCGGCGTTCGTGCCACGTATTCAAGCTTCCTGATCTTTCTCGAACTGTCTGAACGCGACTATAAATACAGAAGCGCACATACGGTATTCTTAGTCTCTCAGTGAACAGTGAAGGTGTTTTAACACTAAGCAAGCATTATTGTGAAGTGTGAGTGTATAAGTAGATGTAGTATGGATAAATTTTTAAAACGAAAACTTGAGGATGACGGGGCTTGTACATCGACAGGTTCAGGTGGAAATCGTCCGAAATCTAAAACAAGAAAATATGACCCATCATACCTAAATTTGGGCTTTACTAGCCTTGAAGTAGGTGGCGAAGAAAAACCACAATGCGTTATCTGTTTAAAAGTATTGGCTGCAGATAGCATGAAACCAAATAAATTACAGAGGCATCTAGAAACGCTGCACAGAGAATATGTCAATAAACCGCGAGATTTTTTTGTGGAGAAACTCAGATTGTTTAAAAAACAAAAATCCAGCTTCCATAGAGTACTGGCAGTAAATGAGAAGGCTCTCTTGGCATCATATAAAGTGGCATACAAAGTAGCTAAATGCAAAAAACCGCACACTATTGCAAAACAACTTATTTTACCCGCTTGCAAAGACATTGTAGAAATAATGTTTGGTGAAAATTTTACTTCACAACTAAACAATATTCCTCTGTCAAATGATACAATCTGTCGACGAATTAACGATATATCAGTTGATATGCAGCAGCAGCTTGAATCTGAGCTTACTGGAAACTTGTTTGCTATACAACTTGACGAAGCAACTGACTCTAGTAATGATTCCCATTTGATTTGCTACATTAGATTCTGTCAATGTTCTAAAATATGTGAAGATTTATTGTTTTGTAAACAGATTAAAGGAAGAACTATGTTCTCTGTTCTGTGTGAAGATATGGGAGCTGAGCATCAATCTTTGTTGTTTTATTCCTCATCCAGATGGTTGTCACGCGGTAAGACGGTTAAGCGTGTCTTTGAATTAAGAAGGGAAATAGCGATATTTTTAAGCGAGGAAGGTCACAAGCATTCAACAGATTTTTTCGACAAATTATTTTTACTGAAGCTTTCTTATTTAGTAGATATTTTTGAAAAACTTAATATACTTAATCTTCAGCTGCAAGGAAAAGACGTAAATATATTTGATTTAAGTCAAAAGATTGATGCTTTTTGTAAGAAATTGCAGTTATGGCATAACAAATTGAAAGAAAACAGTTTGGAAATGTTTCCCACATTTTGCGATTTTGTGCAAGATTCCCCATTGGAAGATATTTATAAAGCTGTAATGCTAAAAACCATAGAAAGCCATTTAGAAAACTTAACTGAGAATTTCAAGCGATACTTCTTTGGAGAGAAAGATATCAAGTTGTCAGACTGGAGCTGGGTTTTAAATCCATTCGAAAATAGACCTGTCGGACTATCACTGCAAGAAGAAGAACAACTGATAGATATTTCAACAAATCCCTTACAAAAATCAAACTTTGTTAACAAATCTTTAACAAACTTCTGGACTGAACTTCCGAACGACTACTCCGTTATAAAAGCCAAAGCGCTTAGAATTCTGTTGCCTTTTCCAACGTCCTACCTTTGTGAAACTGGATTTTCTGCACTTGCTGTCGTGAAATCTAAATACAGAAATAAACTTCAAGTAGAAAATGAACTCAGAGTGGCCATCTCTAACATAGAACCAAATTTAGAGAAGTTGTGCGCCTTAAAACAAGCTCATGTTAGCCATTAGTCCTTAGAATGTTTCTTTGTCATCATTAAGTAAGTAAAATTTCAATAAAGATTTTTTAAAAATCTATCTGTAGCATTTTATCATTACCATTTTATTTTTAATCTGTACTGCGCCCCCCCCCCCAATCATGTAAACGCGCCCCCCTTAGGGGGCGCGCCCCACAGTTTGAGAAACGCTGTCCTAACCAATATAAAAAAATTGCAACGTGCACTTGTATGCTGATGACACTCAACAATTTAAAAGCATTTATTGATTAAGCAACTGCGCATTCTCTGATTATTAATCCGAAAAAATCAAAAGTGATGCTATTAGGTAATAAACAACACCAACAAACTTTAAAACATTCAATTTATATCAACAATGAAAAACTTGAAGTTGTAAATGAAGCACAAAACTTGGGTATTACCATAGACCTATTATCCAGAGGAGACGCAACATTCCATTCATAAAACTCTGTTTTGTCGCAATGATTATACGGGAGTTGCCATGAGTATGACAAAGAATACCAATCGATTTTCTTTTTCCCGTTCTCGTGCTGGCAAAGATGTAACATTATTGTAGACTTACGGCCACGCTTGTAATCAGTGCTGTTTGTTCAGAATGAGAATATATCTATCGGGTAATATTTAGGTTTTTATGAGAATATATTTATAAATAGGAGATACTCAGTTTTTTATCAAATTAAAGTGTTGTAGCCTACTAAAAGTATTTTTCTAAACCCCAAAAGTTGGACGTCAAATTGTGTTACCCTAGCTAAACTGTTTTTCTAAAGTTACAAAAGTGGGGTGCCAATTTTAAAAAACTAATTTCCCAAATGTTGGGCGACAATTTTGTGTTACGTTAAAGTTTCCTTTCTAAAGCCAATTGTGTGTAGTATAATGTTTTATTTTTATAAAACTAAATTATTTTAACTCAAGGGCTGCTAATTCTGTTTTACTCATACCCGTTAAGTTAAATTATTTTATCAAATTAAAATAATTTTACCTAACCGTCTGAAATGAAAAAAAAAACTTAATAATTATCATTAATATTAATTGGACAAATAAAACGTAATGTATTTTAAATTTTAATTTTATTGTCCAAACTATTTAATAACAGCTAAGGCTTAGGCTTCAATATATTATCCTAAGTTAAAAGAAGAAATGATATTTTAAGTTGTTATAAAATATATTATGTTGCTATAAATGAATTTGAGGACTGACCATTGAGCTTGGCACCCATTTACATCTCACTTCTTTTGTCGTTGAAGTCAACAACCAAGGCATTGTTGTATAATAATTTTGATATTGACTGGATTGGCTGGTTTTGATTTTGGATTGGACTTTGACTACGATTTAAATAATAACAATTTTGTTGTTGACTGGATTGGCTTGGTTTCGATTTTGGACTGTTGTACAAGAATTTTGTATTGACTGGTTTTGATTTCGTATTGAACTTTGACTACGATTTGGATAATAACAATTTTCATATTGACTGGATTGGCGTGGTTCGGATTTTGGACTGCTTTATAATAATTTTGAATTTACTGAATTGGCTGATTTTGATTTTGGATTGGACTTTGACTACGATTTGAATAATAACAATTTTGTTATTAACTGGATTGGCTGGTTTTGATTTTGGATTGGACTTTGACTACGATTTGAATAATAACAATTTTGTTATTGACTGGATTGGCTTGGTTTCGATTTTGGACTGTTGTACAAGAATTTTGTATTGACTGGTTTTGATTTCGTATTGAACTTTGACTACGATTTGGATAATAACAATTTTGATATTGACTGGATTGGCTTGGTTCAGATTTTGGACTGCTGTATAATAATTTTGAATTGACTGGATTGGCTGATTTTGATTTTGGATTGGACTTTGACTACGATTTGAATAATAACAATTTTGTTATTAACTGGATTGGCTGGTTTTGATTTTGGATTGGACTTTGACTACGATTTGAATAATAACAATTTTGTTATTGACTGGATTGGCTTGGTTTCGATTTTGGACTGTTGTACAAGAATTTTGTATTGACTGGTTTTGATTTCGTATTGAACTTTGACTACGATTTGGATAATAACAATTTTGATATTGACTGGATTGGCTTGGTTCAGATTTTGGACTGCTGTATAATAATTTTGAATTGACTGGATTGGCTGATTTTGATTTTGGATTGGACTTTGACTAAGATTTGAATAATAAAAATTTTGTTATTGACTGGATTGGCTTGGTTTCGATTTTGGACTGTTGTACAAGAATTTTGTATTGACTGGTTTTGATTTCGTATTGAACTTTGACTACGATTTGGATAATAACAATTTTGATATTGACTGGATTGGCTTGGTTCAGATTTTGGACTGCTGTATAATAATTTTGAATTGACTGGATTGGCTGATTTTGATTTTGGATTGGACTTTGACTACGATTTGAATAATAACAATTTTGTTATTAACTGGATTGGCTGGTTTTGATTTTGGATTGGACTTTGACTACGATTTGAATAATAACAATTTTGTTATTGACTGGATTGGCTTGGTTTCGATTTTGGACTGTTGTACAAGAATTTTGTATTGACTGGTTTTGATTTCGTATTGAACTTTGACTACGATTTGGATAATAACAATTTTGATATTGACTGGATTGGCTTGGTTCAGATTTTGGACTGCTGTATAATAATTTTGAATTGACTGGATTGGCTGATTTTGATTTTGGATTGGACTTTGACTAAGATTTGAATAATAAAAATTTTGTTATTGACTGGATTGGCTTGGTTTCGATTTTGGACTGTTGTACAAGAATTTTGTATTGACTGGTTTTGATTTCGTATTGAACTTTGACTACGATTTGGATAATAACAATTTTGATATTGACTGGATTGGCTTGGTTCAGATTTTGGACTGCTGTATAATAATTTTGAATTGACTGGATTGGCTGATTTTGATTTTGGATTGGACTTTGACTACGATTTGAATAATAACAATTTTGTTATTGACTGGATTGGCTTGGTTTCGATTTTGGACTGTTGTACAAGAATTTTGTATTGACTGGTTTTGATTTCGTATTGAACTTTGACTACGATTTGGATAATAACAATTTTCATATTGACTGGATTGGCGTGGTTCAGATTTTGGACTGCTTTATAATAATTTTGAATTTACTGAATTGGCTGATTTTGATTTTGGATTGGACTTTGACTACGATTTGAATAATAACAATTTTGTTATTAACTGGATTGGCTGGTTTTGATTTTGGATTGGACTTTGACTACGATTTGAATAATAACAATTTTGTTATTGACTGGATTGGCTTGGTTTCGATTTTGGACTGTTGTACAAGAATTTTGTATTGACCGGTTTTGATTTCGTATTGAACTTTGACTACGATTTGGATAATAACAATTTTGATATTGACTGGATTGGCTTGGTTGAGATTTTGGACTGCTGTATAATAATTTTGAATTGACTGGAATGGCTGATTTTGATTTTGGATTGGACTTTGACTACGATTTGAATAATAACAATTTTGTTATTAACTGGATTGGCTGGTTTTGATTTTGGATTGGACTTTGACTACGATTTGAATAATAACAATTTTGTTATTGACTGGATTGGCTTGGTTTCGATTTTGGACTGTTGTACAAGAATTTTGTATTGACTGGTTTTGATTTCGTATTGAACTTTGACTACGATTTGGATAATAACAATTTTGATATTGACTGGATTGGCTTGGTTCAGATTTTGGACTGCTGTATAATAATTTTGAATTGACTGGATTGGCTGATTTTGATTTTGGATTGGACTTTGACTAAGATTTGAATAATAAAAATTTTGTTATTGACTGGATTGGCTTGGTTTCGATTTTGGACTGTTGTACAAGAATTTTGTATTGACTGGTTTTGATTTCGTATTGAACTTTGACTACGATTTGGATAATAACAATTTTGATATTGACTGGATTGGCTTGGTTCAGATTTTGGACTGCTGTATAATAATTTTGAATTGACTGGATTGGCTGATTTTGATTTTGGATTGGACTTTGACTACGATTTGAATAATAACAATTTTGTTATTGACTGGATTGGCTTGGTTTCGATTTTGGACTGTTGTACAAGAATTTTGTATTGACTGGTTTTGATTTCGTATTGAACTTTGACTACGATTTGGATAATAACAATTTTCATATTGACTGGATTGGCGTGGTTCAGATTTTGGACTGCTTTATAATAATTTTGAATTTACTGAATTGGCTGATTTTGATTTTGGATTGGACTTTGACTACGATTTGAATAATAACAATTTTGTTATTAACTGGATTGGCTGGTTTTGATTTTGGATTGGACTTTGACTACGATTTGAATAATAACAATTTTGTTATTGACTGGATTGGCTTGGTTTCGATTTTGGACTGTTGTACAAGAATTTTGTATTGACCGGTTTTGATTTCGTATTGAACTTTGACTACGATTTGGATAATAACAATTTTGATATTGACTGGATTGGCTTGGTTGAGATTTTGGACTGCTGTATAATAATTTTGAATTGACTGGAATGGCTGATTTTGATTTTGGATTGGACTTTGACTACGATTTGAATAATAACAATTTTGTTATTAACTGGATTGGCTGGTTTTGATTTTGGATTGGACTTTGACTACGATTTGAATAATAACAATTTTGTTATTGACTGGATTGGCTTGGTTTCGATTTTGGACTGTTGTACAAGAATTTTGTATTGACTGGTTTTGATTTCGTATTGAACTTTGACTACGATTTGGATAATAACAATTTTGATATTGACTGGATTGGCTTGGTTCAGATTTTGGACTGCTGTATAATAATTTTGAATTGACTGGATTGGCTGATTTTGATTTTGGATTGGACTTTGACTAAGATTTGAATAATAAAAATTTTGTTATTGACTGGATTGGCTTGGTTTCGATTTTGGACTGTTGTACAAGAATTTTGTATTGACTGGTTTTGATTTCGTATTGAACTTTGACTACGATTTGGATAATAACAATTTTGATATTGACTGGATTGGCTTGGTTCAGATTTTGGACTGCTGTATAATAATTTTGAATTGACTGGATTGGCTGATTTTGATTTTGGATTGGACTTTGACTACGATTTGAATAATAACAATTTTGTTATTGACTGGATTGGCTTGGTTTCGATTTTGGACTGTTGTACAAGAATTTTGTATTGACTGGTTTTGATTTCGTATTGAACTTTGACTACGATTTGGATAATAACAATTTTGATATTGACTGGATTGGCTTGGTTCAGATTTTGGACTGCTGTATAATAATTTTGAATTGACTGGATTGGCTGATTTTGATTTTGGATTGGACTTTGACTACGATTTAAATAATAACAATTTTGTTATTGACTGGATTGGCTTGGTTTCGATTTTGGACTGTTGTACAAGAATTTTGTATTGACTGGTTTTGATTTCGTATTGAACTTTGACTACGATTTGGATAATAACAATTTTCATATTGACTGGATTGGCGTGGTTCAGATTTTGGACTGCTTTATAATAATTTTGAATTTACTGAATTGGCTGATTTTGATTTTGGATTGGACTTTGACTACGATTTGAATAATAACAATTTTGTTATTAACTGGATTGGCTGGTTTTGATTTTGGATTGGACTTTGACTACGATTTGAATAATAACAATTTTGTTATTGACTGGATTGGCTTGGTTTCGATTTTGGACTGTTGTACAAGAATTTTGTATTGACCGGTTTTGATTTCGTATTGAACTTTGACTACGATTTGGATAATAACAATTTTGATATTGACTGGATTGGCTTGGTTGAGATTTTGGACTGCTGTATAATAATTTTGAATTGACTGGAATGGCTGATTTTGATTTTGGATTGGACTTTGACTACGATTTGAATAATAACAATTTTGTTATTAACTGGATTGGCTGGTTTTGATTTTGGATTGGACTTTGACTACGATTTGAATAATAACAATTTTGTTATTGACTGGATTGGCTTGGTTTCGATTTTGGACTGTTGTACAAGAATTTTGTATTGACTGGTTTTGATTTCGTATTGAACTTTGACTACGATTTGGATAATAACAATTTTGATATTGACTGGATTGGCTTGGTTCAGATTTTGGACTGCTGTATAATAATTTTGAATTGACTGGATTGGCTGATTTTGATTTTGGATTGGACTTTGACTACGATTTGAATAATAACAATTTTGTTATTGACTGGATTGGCTTGGTTTCGATTTTGGACTGTTGTACAAGAATTTTGTATTGACTGGTTTTGATTTCGTATTGAACTTTGACTACGATTTGGATAATAACAATTTTGATATTGACTGGATTGGCTTGGTTCAGATTTTGGACTGCTGTATAATAATTTTGAATTGACTGGATTGGCTGATTTTGATTTTGGATTGGACTTTGACTACGATTTGAATAATAACAATTTTGTTATTGACTGGATTGGCTTGGTTTCGATTTTGGACTGTTGTACAAGAATTTTGTATTGACTGGTTTTGATTTCGTATTGAACTTTGACTACGATTTGGATAATAACAATTTTGATATTGACTGGATTGGCTTGGTTCAGATTTTGGACTGCTGTATAATAATTTTGAATTGACTGGATTGGCTGATTTTGATTTTGGATTGGACTTTGACTAAGATTTGAATAATAAAAATTTTGTTATTGACTGGATTGGCTTGGTTTCGATTTTGGACTGTTGTACAAGAATTTTGTATTGACTGGTTTTGATTTCGTATTGAACTTTGACTACGATTTGGATAATAACAATTTTGATATTGACTGGATTGGCTTGGTTCAGATTTTGGACTGCTGTATAATAATTTTGAATTGACTGGATTGGCTGATTTTGATTTTGGATTGGACTTTGACTACGATTTGAATAATAACAATTTTGTTATTGACTGGATTGGCTTGGTTTCGATTTTGGACTGTTGTACAAGAATTTTGTATTGACTGGTTTTGATTTCGTATTGAACTTTGACTACGATTTGGATAATAACAATTTTGATATTGACTGGATTGGCTTGGTTCAGATTTTGGACTGCTGTATAATAATTTTGAATTGACTGGATTGGCTGATTTTGATTTTGGATTGGACTTTGACTACGATTTGAATAATAACAATTTTATTATTGACTGGATTGGCTTGGTTTCGATTTTGGACTGTTGTACAAGAATTTTGTATTGACTGGTTTTGATTTCGTATTGAACTTTGACTACGATTTGGATAATAACAATTTTAATATTGACTGGATTGGCTTGGTTCAGATTTTGGACTGCTGTATAATAATTTTGAATTGACTGGATTGGCTGATTTTGATTTTGGATTGGACTTTGACTACGATTTGAATAATAACAATTTTGTTATTGACTGGATTGGCTTGGTTTCGATTTTGGACTGTTGTACAAGAATTTTGTATTGACTGGTTTTGATTTCGTATTGAACTTTGACTACGATTTGGATAATAACAATTTTAATATTGACTGGATTGGCTTGGTTCAGATTTTGGACTGCTGTATAATAATTTTGAATTGACTGGATTGGCTGATTTTGATTTTGGATTGGACTTTGACTACGATTTGAATAATAACAATTTTGTTATTGACTGGATTGGCTTGGTTTCGATTTTGGACTGTTGTACAAGAATTTTGTATTGACTGGTTTTGATTTCGTATTGAACTTTGACTACGATTTGGATAATAACAATTTTCATATTGACTGGATTGGCGTGGTTCAGATTTTGGACTGCTTTATAATAATTTTGAATTTACTGAATTGGCTGATTTTGATTTTGGATTGGACTTTGACTACGATTTGAATAATAACAATTTTGTTATTAACTGGATTGGCTGGTTTTGATTTTGGATTGGACTTTGACTACGATTTGAATAATAACAATTTTGTTATTGACTGGATTGGCTTGGTTTCGATTTTGGACTGTTGTACAAGAATTTTGTATTGACTGGTTTTGATTTCGTATTGAACTTTGACTACGATTTGGATAATAACAATTTTCATATTGACTGGATTGGCGTGGTTCAGATTTTGGACTGCTGTATAATAATTTTGAATTGACTGGAATGGCTGATTTTGATTTTGGATTGGACTTTGACTACGATTTGAATAATAACAATTTTGTTATTAACTGGATTGGCTGGTTTTGATTTTGGATTGGACTTTGACTACGATTTGAATAATAA
This sequence comes from Agelastica alni, assembly GCA_950111635.1. Classification (NCBI taxonomy): domain Eukaryota; kingdom Metazoa; phylum Arthropoda; class Insecta; order Coleoptera; family Chrysomelidae; genus Agelastica; species Agelastica alni. Next base: position 26,072,583 of record OX467715.1, read on the forward strand.
CAATTTTGTTATTGACTGGATTGGCTTGGTTTCGATTTTGGACTGTTGTACAAGAATTTTGTATTGACTGGTTTTGATTTCGTATTGAACTTTGACTACGATTTGGATAATAACAATTTTGATATTGACTGGATTGGCTTGGTTCAGATTTTGGACTGCTGTATAATAATTTTGAATTGACTGGATTGGCTGATTTTGATTTTGGATTGGACTTTGACTAAGATTTGAATAATAAAAATTTTGTTATTGACTGGAATGGCTTGGTTTCGATTTTGGACTGTTGTACAAGAATTTTGTATTGACTGGTTTTGATTTCGTATTGAACTTTGACTACGATTTGGATAATAACAATTTTGATATTGACTGGATTGGCTTGGTTCAGATTTTGGACTGCTGTATAATAATTTTGAATTGACTGGATTGGCTGATTTTGATTTTGGATTGGACTTTGACTAAGATTTGAATAATAAAAATTTTGTTATTGACTGGATTGGCTTGGTTTCGATTTTGGACTGTTGTACAAGAATTTTGTATTGACCGGTTTTGATTTCGTATTGAACTTTGACTACGATTTGGATAATAACAATTTTGATATTGACTGGATTGGCTTGGTTGAGATTTTGGACTGCTGTATAATAATTTTGAATTGACTGGAATGGCTGATTTTGATTTTGGATTGGACTTTGACTACGATTTGAATAATAACAATTTTGTTATTGACTGGATTGGCTTGGTTTCGATTTTGGACTGTTGTACAAGAATTTTGTATTGACTGGTTTTGATTTCGTATTAAACTTTGACTACGATTTGGATAATAACAATTTTGATATTGACTGGATTGGCTTGGTTCAGATTTTGGACTGCTGTATAATAATTTTGAATTGACTGGATTGGCTGATTTTGATTTTGGATTGGACTTTGACTACGATTTGAATAATAACAATTTTGTTATTGACTGGATTGGCTTGGTTTCGATTTTGGACTGTTGTACAAGAATTTTGTATTGACTGGTTTTGATTTCGTATTGAACTTTGACTACGATTTGGATAATAACAATTTTGATATTGACTGGATTGGCTTGGTTCAGATTTTGGACTGCTGTATAATAATTTTGAATTGACTGGATTGGCTGATTTTGATTTTGGATTGGACTTTGACTAAGATTTGAATAATAAAAATTTTGTTATTGACTGGAATGGCTTGGTTTCGATTTTGGACTGTTGTACAAGAATTTTGTATTGACTGGTTTTGATTTCGTATTGAACTTTGACTACGATTTGGATAATAACAATTTTGATATTGACTGGATTGGCTTGGTTCAGATTTTGGACTGCTGTATAATAATTTTGAATTGACTGGATTGGCTGATTTTGATTTTGGATTGGACTTTGACTAAGATTTGAATAATAAAAATTTTGTTATTGACTGGATTGGCTTGGTTTCGATTTTGGACTGTTGTACAAGAATTTTGTATTGACCGGTTTTGATTTCGTATTGAACTTTGACTACGATTTGGATAATAACAATTTTGATATTGACTGGATTGGCTTGGTTGAGATTTTGGACTGCTGTATAATAATTTTGAATTGACTGGAATGGCTGATTTTGATTTTGGATTGGACTTTGACTACGATTTGAATAATAACAATTTTGTTATTAACTGGATTGGCTGGTTTTGATTTTGGATTGGACTTTGACTACGATTTGAATAATAACAATTTTGTTATTGACTGGATTGGCTTGGTTTCGATTTTGGACTGTTGTACAAGAATTTTGTATTGACTGGTTTTGATTTCGTATTGAACTTTGACTACGATTTGGATAATAACAATTTTGATATTGACTGGATTGGCTTGGTTCAGATTTTGGACTGCTGTATAATAATTTTGAATTGACTGGATTGGCTGATTTTGATTTTGGATTGGACTTTGACTAAGATTTGAATAATAAAAATGTTGTTATTGACTGGATTGGCTTGGTTTCGATTTTGGACTGTTGTACAAGAATTTTGTATTGACTGGTTTTGATTTCGTATTAAACTTTGACTACGATTTGGATAATAACAATTTTGATATTGACTGGATTGGCTTGGTTCAGATTTTGGACTGCTGTATAATAATTTTGAATTGACTGGATTGGCTGATTTTGATTTTGGATTGGACTTTGACTAAGATTTGAATAATAAAAATTTTGTTATTGACTGGAATGGCTTGGTTTCGATTTTGGACTGTTGTACAAGAATTTTGTATTGACTGGTTTTGATTTCGTATTGAACTTTGACTACGATTTGGATAATAACAATTTTGATATTGACTGGATTGGCTTGGTTCAGATTTTGGACTGCTGTATAATAATTTTGAATTGACTGGATTGGCTGATTTTGATTTTGGATTGGACTTTGACTAAGATTTGAATAATAAAAATTTTGTTATTGACTGGATTGGCTTGGTTTCGATTTTGGACTGTTGTACAAGAATTTTGTATTGACCGGTTTTGATTTCGTATTGAACTTTGACTACGATTTGGATAATAACAATTTTGATATTGACTGGATTGGCTTGGTTGAGATTTTGGACTGCTGTATAATAATTTTGAATTGACTGGAATGGCTGATTTTGATTTTGGATTGGACTTTGACTACGATTTGAATAATAACAATTTTGTTATTAACTGGATTGGCTGGTTTTGATTTTGGATTGGACTTTGACTACGATTTGAATAATAACAATTTTGTTATTGACTGGATTGGCTTGGTTTCGATTTTGGACTGTTGTACAAGAATTTTGTATTGACTGGTTTTGATTTCGTATTAAACTTTGACTACGATTTGGATAATAACAATTTTGATATTGACTGGATTGGCTTGGTTCAGATTTTGGACTGCTGTATAATAATTTTGAATTGACTGGATTGGCTGATTTTGATTTTGGATTGGACTTTGACTAAGATTTGAATAATAAAAATTTTGTTATTGACTGGATTGGCTTGGTTTCGATTTTGGACTGTTGTACAAGAATTTTGTATTGACCGGTTTTGATTTCGTATTGAACTTTGACTACGATTTGGATAATAACAATTTTGATATTGACTGGATTGGCTTGGTTGAGATTTTGGACTGCTGTATAATAATTTTGAATTGACTGGAATGGCTGATTTTGATTTTGGATTGGACTTTGACTACGATTTGAATAATAACAATTTTGTTATTAACTGGATTGGCTGGTTTTGATTTTGGATTGGACTTTGACTACGATTTGAATAATAACAATTTTGTTATTGACTGGATTGGCTTGGTTTCGATTTTGGACTGTTGTACAAGAATTTTGTATTGACTGGTTTTGATTTCGTATTGAACTTTGACTACGATTTGGATAATAACAATTTTGATATTGACTGGATTGGCTTGGTTCAGATTTTGGACTGCTGTATAATAATTTTGAATTGACTGGATTGGCTGATTTTGATTTTGGATTGGACTTTGACTAAGATTTGAATAATAAAAATTTTGTTATTGACTGGATTGGCTTGGTTTCGATTTTGGACTGTTGTACAAGAATTTTGTATTGACCGGTTTTGATTTCGTATTGAACTTTGACTACGATTTGGATAATAACAATTTTGATATTGACTGGATTGGCTTGGTTGAGATTTTGGACTGCTGTATAATAATTTTGAATTGACTGGAATGGCTGATTTTGATTTTGGATTGGACTTTGACTACGATTTGAATAATAACAATTTTGTTATTAACTGGATTGGCTGGTTTTGATTTTGGATTGGACTTTGACTACGATTTGAATAATAACAATTTTGTTATTGACTGGATTGGCTTGGTTTCGATTTTGGACTGTTGTACAAGAATTTTGTATTGACTGGTTTTGATTTCGTATTGAACTTTGACTACGATTTGGATAATAACAATTTTGATATTGACTGGATTGGCTTGGTTCAGATTTTGGACTGCTGTATAATAATTTTGAATTGACTGGATTGGCTGATTTTGATTTTGGATTGGACTTTGACTAAGATTTGAATAATAAAAATTTTGTTATTGACTGGATTGGCTTGGTTTCGATTTTGGACTGTTGTACAAGAATTTTGTATTGACCGGTTTTGATTTCGTATTGAACTTTGACTACGATTTGGATAATAACAATTTTGATATTGACTGGATTGGCTTGGTTGAGATTTTGGACTGCTGTATAATAATTTTGAATTGACTGGAATGGCTGATTTTGATTTTGGATTGGACTTTGACTACGATTTGAATAATAACAATTTTGTTATTAACTGGATTGGCTGGTTTTGATTTTGGATTGGACTTTGACTACGATTTGAATAATAACAATTTTGTTATTGACTGGATTGGCTTGGTTTCGATTTTGGACTGTTGTACAAGAATTTTGTATTGACTGGTTTTGATTTCGTATTAAACTTTGACTACGATTTGGATAATAACAATTTTGATATTGACTGGATTGGCTTGGTTCAGATTTTGGACTGCTGTATAATAATTTTGAATTGACTGGATTGGCTGATTTTGATTTTGGATTGGACTTTGACTACGATTTGAATAATAACAATTTTGTTATTGACTGGATTGGCTTGGTTTCGATTTTGGACTGTTGTACAAGAATTTTGTATTGACTGGTTTTGATTTCGTATTGAACTTTGACTACGATTTGGATAATAACAATTTTGATATTGACTGGATTGGCTTGGTTCAGATTTTGGACTGCTGTATAATAATTTTGAATTGACTGGATTGGCTGATTTTGATTTTGGATTGGACTTTGACTAAGATTTGAATAATAAAAATTTTGTTATTGACTGGAATGGCTTGGTTTCGATTTTGGACTGTTGTACAAGAATTTTGTATTGACTGGTTTTGATTTCGTATTGAACTTTGACTACGATTTGGATAATAACAATTTTGATATTGACTGGATTGGCTTGGTTCAGATTTTGGACTGCTGTATAATAATTTTGAATTGACTGGATTGGCTGATTTTGATTTTGGATTGGACTTTGACTAAGATTTGAATAATAAAAATTTTGTTATTGACTGGATTGGCTTGGTTTCGATTTTGGACTGTTGTACAAGAATTTTGTATTGACCGGTTTTGATTTCGTATTGAACTTTGACTACGATTTGGATAATAACAATTTTGATATTGACTGGATTGGCTTGGTTGAGATTTTGGACTGCTGTATAATAATTTTGAATTGACTGGAATGGCTGATTTTGATTTTGGATTGGACTTTGACTACGATTTGAATAATAACAATTTTGTTATTAACTGGATTGGCTGGTTTTGATTTTGGATTGGACTTTGACTACGATTTGAATAATAACAATTTTGTTATTGACTGGATTGGCTTGGTTTCGATTTTGGACTGTTGTACAAGAATTTTGTATTGACTGGTTTTGATTTCGTATTGAACTTTGACTACGATTTGGATAATAACAATTTTGATATTGACTGGATTGGCTTGGTTCAGATTTTGGACTGCTGTATAATAATTTTGAATTGACTGGATTGGCTGATTTTGATTTTGGATTGGACTTTGACTAAGATTTGAATAATAAAAATGTTGTTATTGACTGGATTGGCTTGGTTTCGATTTTGGACTGTTGTACAAGAATTTTGTATTGACTGGTTTTGATTTCGTATTAAACTTTGACTACGATTTGGATAATAACAATTTTGATATTGACTGGATTGGCTTGGTTCAGATTTTGGACTGCTGTATAATAATTTTGAATTGACTGGATTGGCTGATTTTGATTTTGGATTGGACTTTGACTACGATTTGAATAATAACAATTTTGTTATTGACTGGATTGGCTTGGTTTCGATTTTGGACTGTTGTACAAGAATTTTGTATTGACTGGTTTTGATTTCGTATTGAACTTTGACTACGATTTGGATAATAACAATTTTGATATTGACTGGATTGGCTTGGTTCAGATTTTGGACTGCTGTATAATAATTTTGAATTGACTGGATTGGCTGATTTTGATTTTGGATTGGACTTTGACTAAGATTTGAATAATAAAAATTTTGTTATTGACTGGATTGGCTTGGTTTCGATTTTGAACTGTTGTATAATAATTTTGATATTGACTGGATTGGCTGGTTTTGATTTTGTATTGGACTTTGACTAAGATTTGAATAATAAAAATTTTGTTATTGACTGGATTGGCTTGGTTTCGATTTTGGACTGTTGTACAAGAATTTTGTATTGACTGGTTTTGATTTCGTATTGAACTTTGACTACGATTTGGATAATAACAATTTTGATATTGACTGGATTGGCTTGGTTCAGATTTTGGACTGCTGTATAATAATTTTGAATTGACTGGATTGGCTGATTTTGATTTTGGATTGGACTTTGACTACGATTTGAATAATAACAATTTTGTTATTGACTGGATTGGCTTGGTTTCGATTTTGGACTGTTGTACAAGAATTTTGTATTGACTGGTTTTGATTTCGTATTGAACTTTGACTACGATTTGGATAATAACAATTTTGATATTGACTGGATTGGCTTGGTTCAGATTTTGGACTGCTGTATAATAATTTTGAATTGACTGGATTGGCTGATTTTGATTTTGGATTGGACTTTGACTAAGATTTGAATAATAAAAATTTTGTTATTGACTGGATTGGCTTGGTTTCGATTTTGAACTGTTGTATAATAATTTTGATATTGACTGGATTGGCTGGTTTTGATTTTGTATTGGACTTTGACTAAGATTTGAATAATAAAAATTTTGTTATTGACTGGATTGGCTTGGTTTCGATTTTGGACTGTTGTACAAGAATTTTGTATTGACTGGTTTTGATTTCGTATTGAACTTTGACTACGATTTGGATAATAACAATTTTGATATTGACTGGATTGGCTTGGTTCAGATTTTGGACTGCTGTATAATAATTTTGAATTGACTGGATTGGCTGATTTTGATTTTGGATTGGACTTTGACTACGATTTGAATAATAACAATTTTGTTATTGACTGGATTGGCTTGGTTTCGATTTTGGACTGTTGTACAAGAATTTTGTATTGACTGGTTTTGATTTCGTATTGAACTTTGACTACGATTTGGATAATAACAATTTTGATATTGACTGGATTGGCTTGGTTCAGATTTTGGACTGCTGTATAATAATTTTGAATTGACTGGATTGGCTGATTTTGATTTTGGATTGGACTTTGACTACGATTTGAATAATAACAATTTTGTTATTGACTGGATTGGCTTGGTTTCGATTTTGGACTGTTGTACAAGAATTTTGTATTGACTGGTTTTGATTTCGTATTGAACTTTGACTACGATTTGGATAATAACAATTTTGATATTGACTGGATTGGCTTGGTTCAGATTTTGGACTGCTGTATAATAATTTTGAATTGACTGGATTGGCTGATTTTGATTTTGGATTGGACTTTGACTAAGATTTGAATAATAAAAATTTTGTTATTGACTGGATTGGCTTGGTTTCGATTTTGGACTGTTGTACAAGAATTTTGTATTGACTGGTTTTGATTTCGTATTGAACTTTGACTACGATTTGGATAATAACAATTTTGATATTGACTGGATTGGCTTGGTTCAGATTTTGGACTGCTGTATAATAATTTTGAATTGACTGGATTGGCTGATTTTGATTTTGGATTGGACTTTGACTACGATTTGAATAATAACAATTTTGTTATTGACTGGATTGGCTTGGTTTCGATTTTGGACTGTTGTACAAGAATTTTGTATTGACTGGTTTTGATTTCGTATTGAACTTTGACTACGATTTGGATAATAACAATTTTGATATTGACTGGATTGGCTTGGTTCAGATTTTGGACTGCTGTATAATAATTTTGAATTGACTGGATTGGCTGATTTTGATTTTGGATTGGACTTTGACTACGATTTGAATAATAACAATTTTGTTATTGACTGGATTGGCTTGGTTTCGATTTTGGACTGTTGTACAAGAATTTTGTATTGACTGGTTTTGATTTCGTATTGAACTTTGACTACGATTTGGATAATAACAATTTTGATATTGACTGGATTGGCTTGGTTCAGATTTTGGACTGCTGTATAATAATTTTGAATTGACTGGATTGGCTGATTTTGATTTTGGATTGGACTTTGACTAAGATTTGAATAATAAAAATTTTGTTATTGACTGGATTGGCTTGGTTTCGATTTTGAACTGTTGTATAATAATTTTGATATTGACTGGATTGGCTGGTTTTGATTTTGTATTGGACTTTGACTAAGATTTGAATAATAAAAATTTTGTTATTGACTGGATTGGCTTGGTTTCGATTTTGGACTGTTGTACAAGAATTTTGTATTGACTGGTTTTGATTTCGTATTGAACTTTGACTACGATTTGGATAATAACAATTTTGATATTGACTGGATTGGCTTGGTTCAGATTTTGGACTGCTGTATAATAATTTTGAATTGACTGGATTGGCTGATTTTGATTTTGGATTGGACTTTGACTACGATTTGAATAATAACAATTTTGTTATTGACTGGATTGGCTTGGTTTCGATTTTGGACTGTTGTACAAGAATTTTGTATTGACTGGTTTTGATTTCGTATTGAACTTTGACTACGATTTGGATAATAACAATTTTGATATTGACTGGATTGGCTTGGTTCAGATTTTGGACTGCTGTATAATAATTTTGAATTGACTGGATTGGCTGATTTTGATTTTGGATTGGACTTTGACTACGATTTGAATAATAACAATTTTGTTATTGACTGGATTGGCTTGGTTTCGATTTTGGACTGTTGTACAAGAATTTTGTATTGACTGGTTTTGATTTCGTATTGAACTTTGACTACGATTTGGATAATAACAATTTTGATATTGACTGGATTGGCTTGGTTCAGATTTTGGACTGCTGTATAATAATTTTGAATTGACTGGATTGGCTGATTTTGATTTTGGATTGGACTTTGACTAAGATTTGAATAATAAAAATTTTGTTATTGACTGGATTGGCTTGGTTTCGATTTTGGACTGTTGTACAAGAATTTTGTATTGACTGGTTTTGATTTCGTATTGAACTTTGACTACGATTTGGATAATAACAATTTTGATATTGACTGGATTGGCTTGGTTCAGATTTTGGACTGCTGTATAATAATTTTGAATTGACTGGATTGGCTGATTTTGATTTTGGATTGGACTTTGACTACGATTTGAATAATAACAATTTTGTTATTGACTGGATTGGCTTGGTTTCGATTTTGGACTGTTGTACAAGAATTTTGTATTGACTGGTTTTGATTTCGTATTGAACTTTGACTACGATTTGGATAATAACAATTTTGATATTGACTGGATTGGCTTGGTTCAGATTTTGGACTGCTGTATAATAATTTTGAATTGACTGGATTGGCTGATTTTGATTTTGGATTGGACTTTGACTAAGATTTGAATAATAAAAATGTTGTTATTGACTGGATTGGCTTGGTTTCGATTTTGGACTGTTGTACAAGAATTTTGTATTGACTGGTTTTGATTTCGTATTAAACTTTGACTACGATTTGGATAATAACAATTTTGATATTGACTGGATTGGCTTGGTTCAGATTTTGGACTGCTGTATAATAATTTTGAATTGACTGGATTGGCTGATTTTGATTTTGGATTGGACTTTGACTAAGATTTGAATAATAAAAATTTTGTTATTGACTGGATTGGCTTGGTTTCGATTTTGGACTGTTGTACAAGAATTTTGTATTGACTGGTTTTGATTTCGTATTGAACTTTGACTACGATTTGGATAATAACAATTTTGATATTGACTGGATTGGCTTGGTTCAGATTTTGGACTGCTGTATAATAATTTTGAATTGACTGGATTGGCTGATTTTGATTTTGGATTGGACTTTGACTACGATTTGAATAATAACAATTTTGTTATTGACTGGATTGGCTTGGTTTCGATTTTGGACTGTTGTACAAGAATTTTGTATTGACTGGTTTTGATTTCGTATTGAACTTTGACTACGATTTGGATAATAACAATTTTGATATTGACTGGATTGGCTTGGTTCAGATTTTGGACTGCTGTATAATAATTTTGAATTGACTGGATTGGCTGATTTTGATTTTGGATTGGACTTTGACTAAGATTTGAATAATAAAAATTTTGTTATTGACTGGATTGGCTTGGTTTCGATTTTGGACTGTTGTACAAGAATTTTGTATTGACTGGTTTTGATTTCGTATTGAACTTTGACTACGATTTGGATAATAACAATTTTGATATTGACTGGATTGGCTTGGTTCAGATTTTGGACTGCTGTATAATAATTTTGAATTGACTGGATTGGCTGATTTTGATTTTGGATTGGACTTTGACTACGATTTGAATAATAACAATTTTGTTATTGACTGGATTGGCTTGGTTTCGATTTTGGACTGTTGTACAAGAATTTTGTATTGACTGGTTTTGATTTCGTATTGAACTTTGACTACGATTTGGATAATAACAATTTTGATATTGACTGGATTGGCTTGGTTCAGATTTTGGACTGCTGTATAATAATTTTGAATTGACTGGATTGGCTGATTTTGATTTTGGATTGGACTTTGACTAAGATTTGAATAATAAAAATGTTGTTATTGACTGGATTGGCTTGGTTTCGATTTTGGACTGTTGTACAAGAATTTTGTATTGACTGGTTTTGATTTCGTATTAAACTTTGACTACGATTTGGATAATAACAATTTTGATATTGACTGGATTGGCTTGGTTCAGATTTTGGACTGCTGTATAATAATTTTGAATTGACTGGATTGGCTGATTTTGATTTTGGATTGGACTTTGACTAAGATTTGAATAATAAAAATTTTGTTATTGACTGGATTGGCTTGGTTTCGATTTTGAACTGTTGTATAATAATTTTGATATTGACTGGATTGGCTGGTTTTGATTTTGTATTGGACTTTGACTACGATTTGGATAATATCAACTTTGATATTGACTGGATTGGCTTGGTTCCAAATTTGGACTGTTGCATAATAATTTTGATATTGACTGGATTGGCTGGTTTTGATTTTGGATTGGACTTTAACTACGATTTGTATAATAACAATTTTGGTATTGACTGGATTGGCTTGATTCCGATTTTGGACTGTTGCATAATAATTTTGATATTGACTGGATTTGCTGGATATGATTTTGGATTGGACTTTGACTACGATTCGAGTAATAACAATTTTGTTATTGACTGTATTGGCTTCGTTTCAATTTTGGACTGCTGTGAAATTTGATGGTTATTTTAAGTATTGTTTGCAATTGTGAGTAAAAAAAGTTTAGCTGGCATTAAAATAAAGCATTTGTTAAATAAATAAAATTTTAATATGGATTGGGCATCCCAGAAAAAACAAAATAAAATAATGGGATGTAGCAACGTACACCGGGTTTTTCTAGTCTTTATTAAAAATATTACCTTATTTTAATGGAGTTTATCAATGTTTGGTTTAATTTTGCTTTAAATACCTTCTGGCTCCAAAAGTTCAATGCTGTTTCATGTTACTACAAAAGTAGTTGAGATTTGATATATTCTAAAAATATTAACAGCGTAGTGCCCACCCTAGAATATCACTTTAACACGATTCGTTTCCCTACCGTAATATAAGATTTCCATAGTTTTCCATAACCGTAATAGAAACAAATTGTCAAAGTATCCATTATTTTTTTCCGAAATAATCACATTAACATCGTGCCATTGCACCTCACGCAAGCGGAAGTCTTGTATGTGTGGATTTGGAAATAGGGGTAAGGGTGTCATAGTCGAAAGATCAAAACGCTAAACCCAAGTGAGTCATTTCTACTGATTATTCGATTATCTACCGAAATCGGATACGATTTATGAGTAACTTGTAGCGCTAACCGAACAAGATCATTAAAATTAATTTTCTTATGTACCGATGAATAATGGGTTTGTTTCAAAACAAGGGTAAGAGGAATTTCATACAGAACAGGACCGTCTCGAACAATACACTGTATGGACAACAAACAAATGTAGATGATTTATTAATATACATACATATAGTCACGCCTTTTTCCTGTAGTGGTAGGCAGAGACCACTTCCTTCCACTTCCGCTACGGTTCTTACACACATCTTTTGCTTTTCCTACTTTCATCAGTGTTCTCATACATGCTCGTCGGTTGTTGGTACTCTTGACCTGGCCATTCTTCAAAACAATGTTGATCTGATCTAGATCGATGTTCGCCGAGGTCGACCACTACCGACTTGTCCATTTACACTCGCCTTATAAATTTATTTCGTTAATCTTCCTTCATGCATTCTTTCTACGTGTCCAAACCAAGTTTGGTTCCAATATAAATTTTCAATTATCCTATTGATTGCTTCATCTTAAAAGATAGGATAATCTTTATCCTTTACCTTCGGGGACAACGAGTTTGATGGTGACATTCCCAATTATGTTAGCACCCATACAAAAGAGGTGGAATGGGGATGAAATATAAAAACTATTAAATACGCCAATATTAGTGTCGAATTCGTAGTTGTCGAGGTCGCTTAGTTTGATAGTGATATTCTCCCATGTAAATCTCAGCCGACAGTTGATCGATTTCTGTCGAAATGGCAAACAAGAACTTATTCATGGCGTCTTTAACTTTTGTTGATCAACTAAAATCGTTCAACTAAACTCGATTTGTAAGAACGCGCCCTAAATAATAGTGGGAAATTAGTCCGACATCAAATGGTATATGAAACCCAGGTATTCGGCACAAAAATTTAATTTTTGAGACGTTCATTTATTTATCTTTTAAATTAAATATATCAAATCACAATCATTACTACTTATCTTATTATTCGTAACATATTTTGTTCATTATGCTGACTGCAGTTTTGGCGCTAAAGTTGTCGATTAGAGAAATATAATGAAATAATAAGCGAATGCATTAACAATTATTTTGACTAGTGAAATTTAAAACCTGATCAACATCACATATGCAATTTAACAAAAAAAAAAAAAAAAAGAAGTGTCGATATGATACTAAATGCATACTTGTTAGCACAAATCCAAAAGAGTGTTCCTTATGAACTCTTGACCATTTTCTGAACCGGCGGAAAAAGATCATCGTCAATAGCACATGAGTTTTAACTTTTTCATATAGTTTTCTACCCTTGTAACGAAAAGAGGTTCGACGCTGGGAAACAGAAGAAATGAAATCTCACTGGCATAAAAAGCCAGGAAAAATACAAGCGAAAAGGCTAGTAAGCCTTTCGCCAAGGAAAGCTAAAAAGCTTCTCGAGTTGGACAAGAAAGACTTAAAAGTGGTGACGGGACTCCTCACTGAACACTGCCTTCTGATCACCTTCTATCACCTAAAAAAGGGGCAAAATTGGACAAACTTTTATGATTTCTAAATGGTCCGTAACAGCTGTTATAGTGTGGATTATTATATTTTACTTGAACCAACCCGTTTTTATTTGGAAGTCTGCAGCAAACAAAAGGTTTTATCAGCAATAGGGTTATTTCCTACCTGCAGTGGTGCGACTATGGGTATAACCATAAAATTCTTATATCACTTATATCACTATCACATAATTGGGTGGAATGAGGTCTAAGATTTGATCGAAATATTCTTCGCCTTTTATTTCTTTATGGTAATCGCCAATATGATTTGACTGAACCATTAACAAACCGCCTTTAACAAAACCATGAACACTTCCCAGATGGCGGCTTTAGTCCGTTGGACCAACCTTCTGAGAATGCTTGACGAAAAATTGAAATTTTGAAGTCATACACTTGTGAGTCTAAGCCGACTTGAAACTGTAAAAAATCCCTAAGACAACTGGCAACAAACAATCAGGTTACTCTGATGTGGGTTCCAGGTCACAAGGGAGTTAAAAGCAACGAAGAAGCAGACTACCTTGCCAAAAAAATAGCAAATACACAATTTTCTGGCCCAGAACCCTTCTGTGGACTCTTCAAAGCCCACTTGAAAGAAGAGGTTCGACGCTGGGAAACAGATGAAATAAAATCTCACTGGCATAAAAAGCCAGGACAAATACAAGTGAAAAGGCTAGTAAGCCTTTCGCCAAGGAAAGCTAAACAGCTTCTCGAGTTGGACAAGAAAAACTTAATTCAAACTGGTGACAGGACTCCTCACTGGACACTGCCTTTTGAGGTATCACCTTAAAAATATGGGCAAAACAGAGAGTGATAGTTGCCGCTACTGCGAGAACTTCGCTAAAACTGCAGAACATTTGCTTCGCGAATGCCCAGCGCGTTTCTGCAAGAGGCTCAAGTTCCTGGGAGGGGCCTTCCTAAAGCCCTTCTGTCAGAAACTTAGCCCCCAGGAAATTGATAAACTTTGCACGAAGTTTCGGAATCCCGGGCCTCGAATAGATTAAGGTTTAGGCCCAAAAGATCTGATAGGTCGAAGTACTTGAGAGGCAGCATAGCCTTTACGACCCCCCTACAATCTACAATTATTACCCTTGTAACGCACGATTCGGAAAATGTTTATGTATTAATAACTGTGTAAATAGCTGTATTTTTTTAATAAATATAAATTTCAAACAAAAATTTGTCCTCTTTGGGATTGTATTACTTATAAAATCACACTTAAACGAATGATAAATCATCAAACGACACTTCATCGAACTACACTTAATCGAAGATATCAATTAATTGAATGACTTAATTCGAATTACTTAATCGAATAATTACATGATCGATTCAATTTGATCGGAGTACGGGAGAGTTTACTTTCATTTGTTAACCTTTTGTTATTTATTATTGTAAATGGAAGATTTCAATGGTCAATACTTAATTGTCCACTTCTTAAACTTTTATGTATGGGTAAATTAATAATGAATATTTTATTACTCAATTAGAGTCGAAGGAAAACAGAGTTTTATCAAAATATTGACTTTTTTGTGGTAGAACCATCAAATTAATTAATAAAATAAAAGATAACGTCACGATAATCATTAATGACCATATATTTAATTTAAAAAACATTGAAATAACCAAAGCACAAATGGATCATTACTAGCAGCCCCGTTGCCAGAATAACTTTGATGTAGAGTAGAATGCCCTAATATCAGATAGTTGCCTAATATCGGATAGTTCTGTTTTAAAGAAATATGTAATCTGATTACTAAGAAAACTGTCTACAGTTTAGCATGGAGCTAAACCCAAGCCACCGAATAATATTTTATTGTCTCTGATAAAACATAGAGGGCTCTAAATTCACTTATACCGGACTGTCACATTTCGAGTTTTGCTAGTTGGAAAAATAATTTTCAGGTAAGTTTTTAAATTTGACACTGTAGTCTTTAATATGTCTACTTTAATTTAGTGCATGTGGACAATGCATTATTATAGTTTGTTCCATAAACTTGACATTCAACAGGAGAAAATTTGCCTAATATCAGTTGGTCGCACTGTCTTAATATCAGATATCCGATATTAGGACAAAACCATTCTACTAACAAAATGCAGCCGCTGAACCTAGCATTCATGAAGCCTCTTAAAACCTATTACTCAGAGGAGATTGAAAATTTTCTGAAAAACAACTCTGGAAGAGTGGTCACCAGCTATCAAGTTTGCGAAATGCTTGAAAGAACGTATTTAAGATGTGCTACAGCTTAAATCGCTTTAAATGGTTTTTAAAAGAGCGGTATTTTTCCATTTAATAAGCACATTTTTCGAGACCACGACTTTGACATTCACCATCAAGGGGAAGGTGATCGAATTCTAGTTCTAAATCCACCCGATGCTAAACAACAAAAGCAAGTGACTCCTTCAAGGCATGTGACTCCTACAAGGCATGTGACTCCTACAAGGCATGTAACTCCTACAAGGCGTGCGACCCCTCCAAGAAGTATTGATACGACCAAATGTGTGGAGAATTCATCATCTAAGAACATTTCTAATTGCAGAGATCCAAAAGTGCGGCCACAAGATATTAGCCCTTTACCGACCACTTCATTTTACAAGTCTAGTAATAAAGGAAGAAAGTCCAAAAAAGGATTTGCTGCCGTAATTACAAGAAGAAACCCATATAAAGATACCTTAGATGGAAATTTGTCAGAACAGAAGAGAAAAAAAAGTACTTTAAAGGGAATTGAAAATAGACAAATGTAAGCCTTCCAAAAACAAATAAAAAAATGAAAATCTATTGCTAAAAATACAATGAAAACCAAGGTAAGAAAGAGGAGTGTTAAGAACGAGGTATCTTTTAGTTCATCTGAAGAAGATGAAGTACTCATTTTAGATGATGATTCTGACATGGACTGTGACATTGGGGTAGAGGAAGCAGAATGTATGTTTTGTACTGGACTCTTTTATGAAGATACCTCGGGTAAACAATGGATTCAGTGCTCAAAATGTTTCAAGTGGGTTCATGCCGACTGTGCCAATATAGACAAAGAAGACACACGCTCACTTCTCTGGAACACCGTAGAAAAGTTAGCGATTTGTCTTTATTTTATGGATATTTTCATGGGCAATGCTTTTCTGAAATATCAACAATCGTTCCTCCTTTAGCTGTTTCTTCGAGATTAACCCGTCAAGTTCAGACTTCTCACCCATTCGTGGTCACTTTGGAGACCCGCAGAACATCTCTTTCCAAAGACTCGTTCATCCAACGAACAGCGAGGCTTTGGAACACATTCCTCTAGGCATACAACCTCCAAAAATTCAGAAATTTAAGAAGAACATCAATTTCTTCCTTTTTTCACTTGGTTCTCACGATGTTCTCTGAGCATTATAGGATATCTCTTTTCGTGGGAACCAGAACATATTGTTACGATATTTTGTTCTTTCTTGGATTAGGTGATTTTAAACTCTCGATACAGTAACAAAACAATTTTTATTCCAATACTTTTACACAATAAATTTTACTTTTATAAATCACTTAAATATTTAGTGTTTATTTCAAAACTAATAAACACTTTTAAAACTGTCATTTGTTACGACCACTGTCCCTTTTATATTTCTCAATTATAATTCCAGACCATTTCGCGAAAGCGATAGAACCATCTCTAGGCGCGGCGAGAGTTTATTAGACGGAGGCGAAAGCCGACAAAGGGCTCATTAATATGCACCCTCGTTGTGGTCGATGCTTGGATGCCGATAAATAAACAGGGCCGGTATGTAACAATATAAAAAAATTGAAAGAGCCTCGCCTTTAACAGATGAGGTATATTGCAGATTCATTCACATTTACACAAAACCTGCAGCACCATCTATCTCCTTCCTGTTTTAATATAAATGGACGATGGTATCTGGTGGTGTCTTTCATTATTTTCCAACACACTACATTATTTTGGCAAGTGGTTCCAAAAACAATGATTTTCGTTTTTCCATTAATCCCTGTATCCTTAAAAATAATATTTTGTCTGTCGATCCTTTGTATATTTATTACAATTACAATAATTTAATTAAAAATATGAAAATACACGAATACAGTAGCAATGCTCCAAAATGATAGTATAATACAAACTACTCTTTTTTTGCCGCCTAATAAAGTAAAAGCGTGAAATTCTAATGGTGAAGGTTGGAAATTCGGCAACGGTCCTGGTTTTAAAGGGTGTAATAGATAACTAAAATAAGTGAAGTGAATTATACACAATGCGAAATGAAATGGATTTCGTTTTCAGAGTCACGATTGAATAAAAGAACCTTCAAAGTGTCTAAAAATGTCACATTTTCATTACTGGATAATTTTCAATCTTAATTTATTTGCTCAGTGATGATTGAAAAAAACAATGGCAGGTAGTTCATACAGTGTTAAAATTAATCACAAAATATTCATTATTCGTAATTTTTTTTTTAATAAATTTTTTATGGCTACGATTTTCTTTTACATGCAATGACCAAAAAACCTCTTCTCTACAGGGTGTTTCAAAAAAAGGTGCCTCCGTCCTAAAATAGGTAGAAAACTGAAAAATAATTGGGGTTTGCTTGATAAAAAATTTTCGTAACGCCATCCTCAAGATAAATAATTAAATTAAATAAATCATTACTTTATTCCAGCATCGGTTATTACTTCATAATTTTCAAATAAAAATATTCCGAAAACGGTACACAGTATCGAATTTTACCAAAAGTATCTTTTTGGTGTAAAATTGAATGATGTTTAAGTTTACTTGAAATTTTAATTAATAAATCTAACCTTAAAAAGTTATGTTTAATACCTCTTGGTACGAACCGCGTAACTAGCGCCCTCTATGAGAGTCAGAGTAAAACGAAGTTTAGGATAATAAGTAAAAACCAAGACATCCGTGGAAACTTATTAGCAGATGGATCTCCTGGAAAGGGTTAATAGTTACGTATACTTGGCAATA
Organism: Agelastica alni; assembly: GCA_950111635.1. Taxonomy (NCBI): domain Eukaryota; kingdom Metazoa; phylum Arthropoda; class Insecta; order Coleoptera; family Chrysomelidae; genus Agelastica; species Agelastica alni. Next base: position 26,090,969 of record OX467715.1, read on the forward strand.
AACATTAATGATGAGTGGAACCACTCTATTAAGATCAGAACTCGCAATGAAAAGGCAAGAACCGCATTTCTCGAGATGAAAAGTCTTCATAAGCCACGACATACAGCTAACCACAAAAATACGTTATGGAGTCGAATCGTGGACGCTTACGAAGGCTTCCTTCAAGAAAGTTGAGGCATTTGAAATGTGGGTGTACCGGAGAATTCAATAAATACCTTGGATTCTAAAACATATTCGTACAAAATTTCATTACAACGTTTCCATTAGTTTCGGCAAAATCGTAATAAATGTGTATACATTTTTTCTTCTTCAACGCCCTTTATCTTGAATACAGATGGCGTTACGAAAATTTTTTACCAAGCAAACCCCAATTATTTTTTAGCTTTCTACCCATCCTAAAGACGGGGTCACCTTTTTTTGAAACACCCTGTAAAATGTACAGAACTTTGTAATGGAAAACATAAAAATATTAAAACAGGAGATTTTATATTTAGTTATAAAAATTATAACACAAAATTAAATAATAGTATATTTTTCAACGAGCGTATATTATAGCCATTATACGCGAGTAGAAGACTATACTTTCTCTTCGACCATCGCAGACAATTGTGTAATTGAGAATTAAAAAGTTTAATAAAACTGAAACATAGGTGGAAATTAGGATTTAATTTAAATCAACAATATTGGCAAGTATGCGATTATAAGCATTACTTACTGGTCATACTTATTGACCAAGTTGATCGTTATATTTGAACAATTCGTAAAATTTAAATTCTCGATAGCCCTCTGATTTGCGTTTTAAAAATGCACGTAATTGTTTCAATGTTGGTATTGCTGTTCACATTGATCGTCCTTCTCAACATGGAATACAGCTTTCATAGCGACGATGATTTATATTTGTCGTATTTGAAAAATATGCTAGAATGATATTCTCTAAAAATGAATGAACGTGGTTTGATTTTCGCCAATCCATGAATTCTGCTCAAATAAGAATCGATAACACCGCGTCCGACGAGATCAAAATCCTGAGAGGCGTTCGTCAAGGATGCATTTTATCACCACTGTTATTTAATTTGTATTCCGACAGGATATTTCAAGAGGCGTTGGATGAATGTGACGAGGGGATATCTGTCAATGGGTTTAATATCAACAATCTGAGGTATGCGGATGACACGGTTCTTGTTGCCGACTCACTGGAAGGACTGCAGGAGCTGGTAAGCCGCGTGACGGCTGCAAGCTCAGAGGCCGGTCTTAGCCTGAACGTGAGAAAGACAAAGTGGCTAGCAGTTAGCAAATCAAACAACGTGGACGGACACCTGACAATTAACGGTCAACGAATTGAGCGAGTAGAAACTTTTAAATATCTTGGGTGTCAACTAAATGAGAAGTGGGACAGCATGCAGGAGATTCGTGCCAGAATAGAACAAGCTCGTGCTTCGTTCCTGAAAATGCGTAAAGTACTTTGCAGCAGAAATTTAAGCTTGCCTCTGCGCGTCCGAGTGCTTCGCTGTTACGTGTTCAGCATACTGTTTTATGGAATGGAAGCTTGGACTTTGACAGATACGATGTGCAAAAAATTGGAGGCCTTTGAAATGTGGACGTACAGAAGGCTATTAAGAATCTCCTGGGTAGAAAGAGTGCGTAACACCGAGGTACTTCAACGCCTCGACAAGCAGCTGGAAGTTCTGTTTACACTAAAAAAGCGCAAACTGGAGTATTTTGGTCACATCTTAAGAAATGACAAGTATCGACTTTTAAAGCTTATTATAGAAGGGAAGATCGAAGGACGAAGAGGCCCGGGTAGAAGAAAGATATCCTGGCAAAAAAACTTAAGACAATGGTATGGAGTGAGCACTACCACATTGTTCCGCCGAGCTGTAGACAAGGTTCAGATAGCGCTGATGATTGCCAACGTCCGAGGAGGACAGGGCACCTAAAGAAGAAGAAGAAGATGAATTCTGCATATGCCTTTGTATATTGTTTTCTAGATTTCTCTGGCAATAAGTTGAGAGATGTAACTTTTGCCATCTCTGAAATATCTGGCGGTGTACAAAGTTCACCGTTTTCATCACTATCACTTGTTAAATTCTCCATCTTATTGTCGTTCATCAGAATGAACATGACATTTGCGATATTGAGTTATAGAAGCAGAACCCACTTATGAAAAAGCTGTTTTATTGCAGCTTCCCCATTGGTCTCAGCCTGTTGGATCCCAAATATTGAAATTGGTGATTGGTTGTCAGCTGTTGAATAATGTTATCAGGATCCAACATATTTAAGGAATCATATCCATTCATCAATAGATAAAGCATAATTATGTAATTGTTGTAGAATCCAATGGCCGTAGAGAAAATAGCACAAGATTTTTTTTACAGAATAATACCAAATTGGTTTTTGAACTTATTTGAATGAAAGCAGCAATTGATAATTATTTATCCAGTAAGAAGTAATTAATAAATGAATTGTTTTAAAGACAATAATTTGAAAATTCTATTAAAGTAAAATTGTTTCACTTAATTTCACGCAAAAGTTGTGCACTAGTAGGTTAAAAAATTATAGATCCCGTATATTTCCATATTCAGTTTTTAAGTCAATAGCCGTATTTGAAAAGTGTAATACTTGCAAAGAAATCAACCGCTAAGAAATCTTGTAATTTCTATTAAATATTAATGAGCTTTCAAGAAAAGCTAAGATATCTTTTCACGTTGCATAATTGTGCCGCGGTCGAATCAGTCGCGTGTGTGAATGATAAGAAATCCGCAGAAAACTAATTTTAGATTCAGCATAGAATATTGTAAAACGGAACATTTATTATGAAATGTAGGTCGTGCCAAAAATCTAAAAGTGACAGAGATTATTATTTGTGATATAAATTAATTATTTGTACGTTTAAAAAAGAACCATACGGTCTATTAAATAAAAAAAAAAGGTTACGTAACAGAAAAACTTATTTTAAAGTCAAATAAATAATTGATGTCAACATGTAGCAAAAATGCCGTCGTATTATTTTCTTAATCATTTTGGCGATTGCTAAACGAGTTTCCAGAAGCTGCTCTGCAAAGCGTATTACTTTTTTTTTCGCAAAAAGGGTGCAAAAAGAGATGATTTTGGACCCACTTTTTGGAAAGTTGCAGGTTATAGTTCCATAGTTCTCTTGAAAATGTCGCAAAAAGGGTAGACCTATCGAGTGGGCCGCGGACGGCCCGCACTGCAACTATTAGAAGGGGAAGGGATTATAGAAAGGAAATAATTGTGGACCCGCTTTTTGAAAAGTTGCAGGTCATAGTCTCTGGAAAAACTAATTTTGGAAGCTTGTTCCATTCCGTAGCAGCCCTGTAAAAGAAGGATTCTTGATGGAGATTGGTCCTTGTAGTGTCAATCTTGAGAGTAAATGGGTGAGACTGATCAGCGCGCCTAGTTCTTCGGCCAAATATGGCCAGTGGTGGTATAAGAGTTTTTATTTCTCTGGAGCATCTGCCATGAAAATATCTGTAGAGTAATGTCTGGTCTGCAACTCTTCTTCTATGTTCTAGTGGGTGAAGGGTATCTGTGAGAGTTGAGCTGTTTATCAACCGAACGGCCCCTTTCTGTATGGAATCTAGAAAACGAAGAGAATGCCTTGGTGCTGAACCCCAAATGTGCGAGCAATACTCCAGTAGACGACGGATTTGAGCCTTGTACGTCGTCAACAGTTGATCAGGAGTAAAAACTTTCTAGCTTTGCACAGAAAACCTAGCTTTTGGCTTGCTGACTTTGCGATGTTAGTAACATGGTCATGCCAAGACATATAATGTCCACCAAATCGGCATTTTTTAGCCATTAGACATCAAAATGTTTGACGACGACGACGCGATTCTTGCCTCTGCAGCATTCATAATCATTGCAGCTCAAAAAAAGCGTCGTCGACGACCAAGATTTTGGATTAGACCAATTCTTCAAAGCATGTATCGTATTTTTATCTTTGTAGCATGGGTTTTTGCAATTCGACGATACATTTCGAGAACTATACAGCTCTATCAAGGACAAAACCTGATCGTTAAACCAGTTTATTATTCCAAAATTAAAGTTCCAAAAGATTCAATTATAATAGTATACAGTCTACAAAGTAACGCATAAATTCATTAGTAGCTAAATAAGCAGTGATATGAAAAAATCCAGAAAAAGGTCGATCTTTGGAACGAATTTCCTTAACGCGGCTTACGAGTAGTGCGATTTAGTAGAAATCGTCACGTAACGAAATGTATCGGTGGTTCAGTGGTGGAATGATCGCCTGTCACGCGGGCGGCCAGGGTTCGATTCCCGGCTGACGCATTTCTTTTATGCTTTTACCGTTTAATACATAATTTTTTTATTAAGTAAAACAAATCGAATTAAAAAGCGAAAATAAATTATGGTTAAAGAAAACTAAAAAACACGCTTTTAGAGTTAATCAAACTAAAAAGTAAACAATAATTCTTAGCATAGGAATAAAATTACTGACGAGAAAATTATGTCAATAAAAAATTAATGTCATTCAATGCCACTGCTTTGTATTACATTTTTAGACTAACTCTGCGTTTCGGAATATATGCACCCCGCGCTATTAGAACAGTGACATTATTTTCTCGTCAGTAATTTTATTCCTGTGTTGAGAATTATTTTTTACTTTTAGTTTGATTAACTCTAGAAGCGTTTTTTTTAGTTTTATACATACCTAATATCTTTTCTGTTTTATTGGAGTATCTGTTCTATAATTAGTGCAGTTAGTTCTTTTTTAAGGTTATAATAATATAATATTTAGACATTTACTTTAGTTTTAATTTATATCGACATTAAAGATGGCATTTTGGCGACCATTTAATACCTTCGAGAACGAAATGAACAATTCGGGTAAGTATATCCGCCACATTGTACTACAAAATTACTATTATTTATTTTGTATTATTTTGAACATTTATTCTTGTTTACGAAAAGAAAATAGTGACTTTTCGAACAATAAAGTGATCATGAGAATATGTTCACTTACCAGACTTGCCCGTTCTACAGTTTTAAGAGTTATTACAGCTGGCGAAGTAATTGATCACTCTATTAAACGTAAAAGAGTTGGACAAAAATTAAATAAGCTTGATAGGTGCACCAAAGGAGATATTCGTCGGCTTGTATACGATTTTTAAAAAAAGAACAAAGTTCCAACCTTAGAAATGATTCAAGCGAAATTACAAGAATATCCCAATAATTATGAATATAAATCTCTTGACATCTTGAGAAACGTTTTACAGGAATGCTGATTCATTTACAAAAAATTAGACAAACGAATTTTGATTATGGAATCTGCACGTATTGTCGTGGTCAAATGCAATTTAAGTACTCTATGTTGGATGGGTAAAAGAATTGTAATCTTACATGCCGGATCTGTGAATGGATTTGTACCTAACGCTTTGTTGCTCTCTGCCAAAAACATAAAGCAGTACTCAGCTGACTACCATGAAGATATGACGGCCGACCTATTTGAGCAATGGGCAATGGTGCAACTTTTACCTAACATTAAACCTAATTCGGTAATACTAATGGACAATGCATCATATCATTCTCGAGTACATACCAAAATTCCAAATACAACCACCAAAAAAGCAGATATAATAAAAATTTTAGATACCAAAAACATAGAAATACCTTTTAAAAACTGCACAAAAAAAATTGTTGGAACTAGTGAAACAACAAAATTTTAAGAAAGACAAACTTTTTGAATCTTACGGTCATACAGTTTTGCGTTTGCCTCCATATTATTGTGTATTTAACCCTATTGAACTAATCTGGGCTGCTTTAAAGAACAAATTACGAAAGAGTAATCAAGCTCCTTAATTGGGCGATTCTGTTTTAACAAATATAAGAAAAGTAATTAATGAACTCGCCGAAACTGACTTATGGACAAATTGTGTTTACCACGTCAAAGAAAAAGAAAAACAATATTGTGTTTTGCCACAAATCGAACCGATAGCGATAAATACCCAAGAAGACTCAAGTACTGATGATAGTGACTAATATTTAATAGTGTTTAGTTTAGGGTGGTCACCTTATCACGTAAGTCAAAACAATACTTACTTAAAGTTTTTGAAAAAATTTTAAAATGAGTTTAAAAATACATGCCAATCTACGAACCCAATCAAATAAGTTTTGAATTTAAATAGGTATACTCCAAAACCCCCTTTATTTATAAAAATATATTTCAAAATATATACTTTATTGAGAACATTGTTAACCCAATAATTATTTAATGCAGTAAAACTACTATTAAATTGTGACGCCTATGCAACAACAAAGTTCGGCAAGCCACCGGATGAAATATTGTTTTTATACTTGTCCAACCGACTTCGTAAGAACTATAATTAACTACACGACTCCAATTTGAATTGTTTCCACTTCGTTGACATGTGTTTGCGCCGTTACTAATCAGTATGAAAATGTTAGCCACGAAGTTTACGTCTGACTAATCAGAAAAGAGACTACGACTTATGCTTTTTCTTCTTTTTCCTTCTTGACTTTAGGCAAATCGCCTGTTCATTCTTCGTTAACTTGCCTATTGCTCTGCATTCAGGTTGCCGCTCCATCTCTTTCGAGGACGCCCTACACTCCTGCGCTCCCGTGGTATTCGACTCTGGGGACCTTGAAATGTGAAGATATGTCAAAATTCGGGATTCGCAAAATCGGACCCGTTACTATAACTTTTACTGGGAAGTTAAAAAAAAAACAATAGCCAAATCTTAGACACTATTTTACGGATATAACACCAAGTGCACCATCTAGTCGTAAATGTACATTTTTCAGCAATAGTATTTGTTCTCTTATACATACATATAAAACTTTTTCCTAGTTAACCGACTTTCTTCATCACGGTTTGTTTCAGGAGAGTTCAACGAAGAGAAGATAATTTTATAAAATAATTAATAGGTGAACAAAACACTGTATCCTGTATCAATAATAAGCATTATTATTACGTTATTTATCAGCACAATAATTCATCAGTTCATTATTTGATCCATTTAAGTCATTTCTAATGATAATGTCATTATTTATGCGAAGCAGTTAAATAGATGTTTAAGTCACAAGTATTCTACTTTGGATAAGAAGAGATAAACATTTTAATCGTTAAAAAACTATTAATGCATACATGAACATTGTTTGTCACATGAATTAAATACTACGAAGATATTGCTAATTACGTAATGGCAATCACATTATTATTTTTCGTGCAGTAATCATATTTTAAATCACAAAGAAGTATGTACACGGATTGTCCTTGTAGTTTGTTTTCAGCAATAGCACGAAGTTTCCTGGGGTTGAGCAGGAAGATAACTTTAGTAGTTGATATTCAGTGAGATCTTTTATGAGCGATTTTGAATTTGTTGAAGTGAAAACTTCTTTAGGTAGGTTAGATGGGAGTAATGTTTAAGCATCCGATGACGTCAGCGACAGGGGTATTTTCGATGTAGAAGGGCTGTCAGCAGTGGTCAGAATAATATTAAAATATAATAAATAAATTTCTTTACGGAGAGGTTACGAGTCAGAAAGCTGAAGGTCTACTGTGAGACTTCCTGACGGTAAGGTCTACTCACTAAAGGTCCAGTGCCCCGCAGCAACACATGTGTTTTACGGTTTCCGAAACGTTGCCGCACAATCTGCAGGTCAGGTCTTCTTTATACAGTCCCATTTTGTTGAGGTGCTTCGTTACTGGTGACGATGCTTCCTTACAAACATAAGAAGAATGAATCTCCGGAACGTGACCAATTTCTGAACAGCTCCGAAATATTAGACCGTCGGATTTCAATACGAAGTTCAACCACGATTTTATCCCTTATGTCTTTTTGTGTGCTGAAAATGTCATATGACAAAAGCGAAATAAAGAGAAATTTAGAGTTAAACTAGGTTGCGTTTTTCTGAAAATCGAATTTTCCTTAATATTTTTTTTTTTTTTTATTTTTTTTATGAAAATAGTCGCAAAAAGGGTAGACCTATCGTGTGGGCCGCACTGCGACTATTCGAAGGGGAAGGGATTATAGAAAGGAAATGATTGTGGACACGCTTTTTAAAAAGTTGCAGGTCATAGTTCTCTGAAAAAACTGATTTTGAAAGCTTATTCCTTTCGTTAGCAGCCCTGTAAAAGAAGGATTCTTGATAAAGATTGGTCCTTGTAGTGTCAATCTTGAGAGTAAATGGGTGAGACTGATCAGCGTGCCGAGTTCTTCCGCCGAATGTGGCCAATGGTGGTACAAGAGTTTTTATTTCTCTGGAGCATCTGCCATGGAAATATCTGTAGAGCAATGACTGGTCTGCAACTCTTCTTCTATGTTCTAGAGGGTGAAGGGTATCTGTAAGAGTTGAGCTGTTTATTAAACAAATGGCTCTTTTCTGAATGGAATCTAGAAGACGAAGAGAATGCCTTGGTGCTGAACCCCAAATGTGCGAGCAATACTCCAGTAGAGGTCGGATTTGAGACTGTACGTCGTTAACAGTTGATCAGGAGTAAAAAACTTTCTAGCTTTCCACAGAAAACCTAGCCTAGTTAATTATGATTATAATTATAATAAACACCCTTAGGGCAACAGTAGCTCTTGTGCCTAAATTTTCATGCATAGAATTTATACTCCTCTGTTGCTTCATAAAATGGCATAACGGAAAAAAATTTCTTTACAAAAGAAAATTCGAATTTCACGCAGATACCGCCATAAAATCCAAAAATTTTCACATATTTTACTCACCTTGATTTCATTTTTCAGTTCTCTCAAAGGCATAAGGGATAAAATCGTGACTGAACTTCAATTGAAATCTGACGGTATATATGCCCCGCCCACCAAAACGTATATAACCTGCGACTGTGACATACAAATGTCTCAAACCGTTAGCCTTAAAAAGCCGACTAAATTATGTACACCTCCCGAAGATGCCATCCACTCGCGACGGCAAAACGTTGAGAATTACCTCAGACTTACATACAAACATACATATAGTCTCGCCTTTTTCTCGTAGTGGTAGACAGAGACCACTTCCTTCCACTTGCAACGGTTTTTACACACATCAGTGCTCTTATACATGCTCGTCGATTGTTGGTACTCTTGACCTGGCCTTTCTTCAAAACAATGTTGATCGGATCGAGATCGATGTTCGCCGAGGTCGAACTCTACCGACTTGTCCATTCACACTCGCCTTATAAATTTGTTTTGTCAATCTTCCTTCATCCATCGTTTTTACGTTTCCAAACTATCTAAGCATTCCTTTATCTATCTTTGTAACAACTTCTTCTTTTACGCCACAGCATTCTCTTATCTCACTATTCATTACTTTATCCGACCGAATAACTTCGGCTATACTTCTCATACTACTCATCTCCGCAGCATTAATCCCATTTTCATGCTTCTTCTGCCAAACCCAAGGTCGAACTCTACCGACTTGTCCATTCACACTCGCCTTATAAATTTGTTTTGTCAATCTTCCTTCATCCATCGTTTTTACGTTTCCAAACTATCTAAGCATTCCTTTATCTATCTTTGTAACAACTTCTTCTTTTACGCCACAGCATTCTCTTATCTCACTATTCATTACTTTATCCGACCGAATAACTTCGGCTATACTTCTCATACTACTCATCTCCGCAGCATTAATCCCATTTTCATGCTTCTTCTGCCAAACCCAACATTCACTATCATACATAAGTGTAGGAACCAACACACCTCTATGCACAGCCAGACTTGCCTTTTTTGACACTATCTGGTTGTTTATAAAGCTATGTAGTGCACCATTCATTTGTTTTCTTGCCAACACCCTGCGCTCAATGTCACTGTCATATTTTTCATCTCTCGTAAACTTTAAACCCAAATACACAAATTCATTTAGTTGTTCCACTCTTTCTCCCTTAATCAAAACTTCAGACTTACGACGGCCAAAAAAACCGAAAAACCATTCACCGCTAGTTTTTTATTGTCACTTTTAAGTACTTTAATTATTTTAGAAAAAACACAATATTTGTCAAATTGGAACAACGTCGTACTTTATTTTGTTTATTTATTTAATGAAAACGGATAAAAAAATCAACTTTATATTTTACATCAATCGTAAAAATGAACATAAACGTCTATTTGAACAAAATATTTATAACCAAAAACAAAAACGTAGTGTAATATATTTACAAAAGGTAAAATATACGTATAGTAATGAATAAAGTTTGTAGGATGTTACAGTGATTTCCAGTTCTTACGAGGTAATAAAAAATGTTAATAACCTATTATTAAAATTATGTTACAATTAATAAAACTGAATATAAACACCATTTATGCAAATATTATTAGAAGAAGAAATACTTTCTGTTGTCACTTTCAAAGAGTAGAAAACTAAATTTATTAAAAATTTGTTAGTTTACTGGTTATGTTTTCTACTTTTTTAAATGCATTTAATCGTGAATGAAAAAATTCAAGTAAAATGATACCAATATAATAATATAACCTAACCTAACCTAAAAAATGGGTTAAATTATTTGGATGTCATCCAAACGGATGACGTCCATTGGATTTCATCCATTCTTAGCGATCATGAATATCTTGCTTCAGAAAAAAATGTACTGATATCAATGCTGAGTATTAAATTACCATCTTAGCAGTTCCTTTTGGACAATTTTTAAACCGTTTTATTGCCCGATATGCCCAAATACCCTGGTGACCAAATAAGGCATATTTTGTTGCCTTTTGCTAGTTTGAGGCGTACGTGTAAATTGATTTAATTTTTTTTCTTTTCAATATTAAATGAATAAATAGGACTTGTGGAGGGGGTCTAATTTTTTCGCTAGACACTGCAGCATTGTCTTCTTTTTGTACCTTTCCAGCTCGTTAGTTTAGTCCCATTTCTTCAACTCTTCTGTTAAGGAGTAGAAGCTACTGCTTTTGCCCAGGTGGATCACTCCCTTAGCCATGAGGCCCTAGGTAGTGCCTCCACTCGGTGGTGGCTTCGCATTTGAAGATAATGAGTGGTTGTTTCCTCCTTCTTATTACATAATCTGCATATAGGTTCTGTGTCAGACACGCCTACATTGTACAGATGTTTCCTCAAAAATCAGTGTCCGGTACAAAGGTGATGGTTCTTTCAGCATTAACTTGCTGTCTCTGGCTGTGCCCACTTCAGCTGATGCTGAGAGTGGACCAGCCATTGATCGCTGCTTTAACGTTGGCATTGTGTATCCCTATTATTGGTTCTGGCCCAATAAATGGTGTTCCAGAGCCCCGCCTAGCTAATTTGTCCGCTTCTTCGTTAGCAAAAATACCTTTATGCCCTGGCACCCGCAACAAAGTGACTTTGTTATGGTTAGCCAAAGTTCGTAGATTTCCGGCACATTTCCGGACCATTTTCGAGTCTATTCTCCGTGATGCCAAAGCATGAGGTACCGCTTGACTATCTGATCTAATGAGAATTGTTTTCTTTTTGTATCCTCGTCTTAGATTTTCAATAGCACAAGCGTTTATGACAAGTACTTCAGCTTGGAAGATCATGTCTTCCCAATGAGTTTAATTGCTCATATTTGGGTTTGAAAGAATAGACGCCTAAGCCAGTTCCTTCGCTGATTTTTAATACATCTGTGTACCAGGTGAGTTCACCAGGTTGATCATCATTTTCTTTGTCATCCCTGAGTTTTTCGTGAACCTCATAGTTTTTTTTAGAGAATATTTCTACACTCATCTAATCAGTTGCCATTTCTAGAAATGGGTGTCTGATTATATTTTTTATGATTGTATGTCCATGAGTTTTAGTACCTTTCCAACAGTTCTGTTGTTCTAGTCTATACGCGCATTGCCTTGCCTCGCCCGAATAAAAATATCTAGAGGTGGGAGGTTTAGCATTGCTTCCATATTAGCAGTTCTCACAGCCCCAGTAAAGATAGGCAAGCTAGCCTATGCTAGCCTTTGTTACGCCAGCAAATAGAGCCATATGTTATCTCGGGTCTTATCATAGCCGTGTATAGCCAGTCCCTAAGACTTTCCAATGACTCTTTTTGAGGCCATTAGCACCATTTTGCTTTTGTTTGAGGTATGCTGCAAGTGGGTATTCCATGAAAATTTCTTGTCTAGAAAGACCCCGAGGTATTTTGTTTTCTCACTGTATTGCAGTGTTCTCCCATTAAACGTTTCTTGGTGAAAGCTATTAGCGCAGTCTTTTCGGGATTGACTTTAAGTCCCCTATCCTGACACCATTGTTTCACCTGGTTTAGAACTTTTGAGTTAGTTTTTCCAGTGTGCTGCCCTAGGTTAGAATGACAATGTAATCAGCTTAGCCCTGAGCATTCATTAAAATAAGCACTTTTACTTTTCTTGTATACATTTGAACATTGTAAATTTTGCGATTAGAACTTTGAAATGTCTATGAACACGCACCTTAATCCTTGAGCTATGTGGTGAATGAATACAAGATAAATAAGTTTTTATAAAACTTTGCACAATCAAGATGACAATAATTTCTAGTTGTATTTATGTATTCTTTACCATAGAACTTAGCGAATGATATATTTATAGCTAAGAATCCATTACTCAACAAAAACTCACAAAGTGGGTGGGCATAGCCAATATAACATCCATTTACGGTGATTGTGATGAACAAAAACGAAGTATTCTATTGTCGTGTTTATAAACAGATAGGTACTTTAACTAACTGGTAGCAGCAGATTGTGACTGCATCAAGTTTTTGCTTATAAAAAGTATTAAATTGCCATGAAGGTGTAAACCACCTGGTTAAAGTCGGAGTGTTTATGAAGAATCGAATATCGGCTTAAGTTTCATTGTTGTTTTATGGTTTCTTTATTAGGTAGACTTTATTTGGTAAATAAACTTGGGTAACACGTTAAAAAAATTAAACCTATCTCTGTTAAAATTCGTGTGTTCCAAAACGTGTATGACGAAACAAACAATATAAAGTATCACCAATGTACTTATTAACATGTCCGATTATATGCCTGTAACTAAATCTATACGATACTTAAAAACTACTAGAATTGAAGCGATTAAGAAATTGGCTATTTACTTTCTTACCATTGTTTTCTCTATGTGGTATTTTACTTCTCAATATACCAAAGACATCAATTAAATTAATTTCACAGAAGTATGACGTGAGTCATATGAAGTAAGAAGAAATACAAAAACATGTTCCATGATATCATAAAGCGATCAAGGAAAGCAAAGATACTCAGAAAAATTCCTGGAAGAAATATAGAAAAACTAAAGAATCCGGTAACCAAAGGAATTTTTATAAAATTTTAATACATCATTAAAAAACACGATAAAATCACTATACTTATAGAAATTTTAGCGCGGAAACGTTTGGAAATACTTTTTTTTTTTAAATGTTTGGTAAAAATAAAATTTATTATGGTGGCCACGTCAAGAGTATTTTGCATAACAAGTTTTTACCTCGATCAAACACTTAAAATTCCTCGCACTTTTTTGCAGCACAAGTTACACATTGTAATTCACCTACATATTTCACATATTTTTTTGCAGTTATTTAACGAAATAAACGTCAATAATTCGGAAGGAATTAATCATTATTTGATAGACATAAACAGACAACTTGTTTGACAAATGACAGCATTCCAAACTCGAAGTTGGTATTGCGTCGTTGCCAATTCAAACCAGAAATAATGGTACATTAAATAGAATAGGCGCACGACACCCCTCTCAGGTTGCAGAAATGCCCCGTTTAAAAGTTAGGCCCCTTTTAATTTTTAACTTTCCAATTTTTGGAGGCACATTTTCTCGTCCGAAACGTTTGGGCACAGTTTGTACGATGGTGTTATTCCAAGAAGCATGATCAACCGAGTCGATTGGCACCACTCCCAAGTTCAGCAAACGGCCCTTTCAAAAGCTACAACACTTTTTAATTTTTCATTTTTAGAGGCGTTTCCTCCACATTGCGCGACTGACAATACTACCACTAGTGTCATTCGACGCAGTATGACCAACCGAATAGAATAAACTCTACAAATGTTGAGTTAAGGGCCGGTTCAGCCACTTGTGTCATTCGACGCAACCAATCTTTCAATTTTTAGAAAAACATTTTTTTACCCTTTATATAATTATAGACAACAATCTTGATCAAATGAAAGGGGTGCTCCCCCCTTTTACTCATATTAACTATCAATTTTTATGTAATCATAGACAACAATCGTTAAATTTGATTAAGATTGTTAAGATGAGTAAAAGGGGGGGGGCACCCCTTTCATTTGATAAAAATTGTTGTCTATAATTATATAAAAATCGATGGTTAAGAGGGGTAAAAAAATGTTTTTCCTAAAAATTGAAAGATTGGTTGCGTCGAATGACACTAGTGACTGAACCGGCCCTTAACTCAACATTTGGAGAGTTTATTCTATTCGGTTGGTCATACTGCGTCGAATGACACTAGTGGTAGTATTGTCAGTCAGTCGCGCGATGTGGAGGAAACGCCTCTAAAAATGAAAAATTAAAAAGTGTTGTAACTTTTGAAAGGGCCGTTTGCTGAACTTGGGAGTGGTGCCAATCGACTCGGTTGATCATGCTTCTTGGAATAACACCATCGTACAAACTGTGCCCAAACGTTTCGGACGAGAAAATGTTCCTTCAAAAATTGGAAAGTTGAAAATTAAAAGGGGCCTAACTTTTAAACGGGCATTTCTGCAACCTGGGAGGGGTGTCGTGCGCCTTAGCTCGACTAAAATTGGTTTTTTTTTTGGTGAGTCCCATAAAGTACATTTAAGCCCATAAATATTAAAATTTTATCATGTTTTAGAGCATTTGTAAAAATTTCATAAAAATCCCAGCTTGCCCCATATTCTTTACCTTTACAAAAAAAAAGTGACATTACCTAAATTAAATTAAGAATGTTTAATGTAATACCAAAAATTTAAAGCGCATTATTTAGTTTTTTTTATAGCTGTTAGGACCCAAAAAGAAGTGGTTTTCCGAACAAAATTTTTTAACGAATAAAAATGAGTAGATCCTGAAGAAAAGTGTGTAACCAGGTGTGAAGAAAAGAATGTTAAAAACTGTCTATTTAATATTTTAATATATTTGTTGTGAAATAAGATATTCGAATTATAAATAACATTGAAACTTAGCTTTTATTACCCGTAATAATCTTTTAAAAAAATAAACCTGAAGACATCATTCATCGTAGATTATAAACGGAACTTTTATAGCCAGCCTAAGATGGGAAAATGAATTATTCTTAATGTGCAATGAAACACAAGTGACATTTTAACTATCGAACGTGCGTTGGTACTGTGATCCTTCGGTTCATATTTTGATGTTTACATGTTGTTGAAAGTAACAATTAATCAGTCAATGAATATCCAATCAAGTTTGGTCTTTGTTGCTTTACGACTCGACTCGCAAATCTAAATGACTGTATTATAAAGATTTTTTTTTAATAATGAAAGAACTCAAAGGCTATGTTTGAACAAAATATTCTTTTAAATCTTTGTAATAAATTTATTTAACTAAAATGCTTGCTTTGGATTTGTTTCATTAGTTTTCTTCTTCTTAACCCATTAGTCCCCAACGTTGCGTGTGGCTGCTTCATTAGCGAGAAAGTTCACTTTTTCATTGTCCGTAATCCCAGAATGGGCTTTAATCCAACACAAAAAGATTGTTTTTTTCATGTTTACAGCATCAGTATATATTTGAATTATATCTAATATTGTATGGACAAAATTTGCAGCTATCTGTATGTTTTTGAGTTTTTCTATGAAGCTTTTTGAATCCGAAAAAACAACAAAGTCAGTTTCTTCTTGTTTCAAACATAAAAAAATTGCTTCTTTTATAGCTGTTAACTCTGCATTACATATGGGTATGTGGGGACATCTTAAAAGTAAAATCTATAAAACACAACCAGCGTCGTTGGAAGATTTGCGTCAAAGAATCGTTGACGAGTGCCATCGAATTACTCCGGAACTTCTTCGAAAAGTGCGTGAACGTTTTAAATAAAATCTTTATTATTATATGGAAGCGGGCGGTCATCAGTTGGAACATTTAATCAATTAAGGAGTAAGTAAGCAACTAAAATAATTGGAAACGTTTTTCAAAGTATTGGGAGGAAATGTAAAATTTATAGATTATTGTAAAGAGAATTGTCAGAGCTTTCAAAAGACATCTTATTCGACCCTCAATGCCATTCAAAAATGTCGCTTGGGGTTGAAAGTAGTGGAGTCAAAAATACCGAAAAGAAGTCTCCCCCTTTAATCAAAAATCGACGGGTCTGAGCGTTTTTCTTAAATGTTGACGATGTTCCTGCAAATGGCTCTGTTTCGTTTTCGGTTCGCCCCCCGTATGAGTGCTGGTGTAACATTTCACAAGTAAGTATTTTCAATACTAAATTTGTTAAATATTGAAAAATAAATAAGAATTGTATTATAATAAAATTCATAGGTTAAAACCACCAATCACAAAGTATGCGTTTTGGCGTAGCTTAGGGTAAAATTATAAGTTTGTGGTACCTAATTTTGTTTACATAGATACACTTTAAAAGACTTTTGCACACGATTTAATCACATTAGAATTTGAGATTAGGATAGAAATCAGATGGTTATTATTCTGGAAGACAATCCATTATTAATATAAATGTAAAAAGATACTTAATCAACCATTACCATACAAAACATTTGTAGGTAGGTATTTCGATTTCTTGATGTGTATATTGATAGTGTATTTTGTTTGTTTTCTTTTACTGAAAATAGTCGCAAAAAGGGTAGACCTATCGTGTGGGCCGTGGACGGCCCACACTGTGACTATTAGAAGAGGGAGAGATTATAGAAAGGAGATGATTGTGGAACGGCTTTTTGAAAAGTTGCAGGTCATAGTTCTCTGGAAAAACTGATTTTGGAAGCTTGTTTCATTCTGTAGCAGCCCTGTAAAAGATGGATTCTTAATGGAGATTGGTCCTTGTAGAGGAAATGGGTGAGACTTATCAGCGTGCCGAGTTCTTCGGCCGAATGTGGCCAGTGGTGGTACAAGAGTTTTTATTTCTCTGGAGCATCTGCCATGGAAATATCTGTAGAGTAATGTCTGGTCTGCTAGTCTTCTTCTATGTTCTAGTGGGTGAAGGGTATCTGTGAGAGTTGAGCTGAATGGAATCTAGAAGACAAAGAGAATGCCTTGTTGCTGAACCCCAAATGTGCGAGCAATACTCCAGTAGAGGTCGGATTTGAGCCTTGTACGTCGTCAACAGTTGATCAGGAGTAAAAAACTTTCTAGCTTTCCACAGAAAACCTAGCCTCTGGCTTGCTGACTTTGCAATGTTAGCAACATGGTCATGCCATGACATATTATTAGACACCGTGACTCCCAAAATCAAGATGGAGGTACTTGATTCAAGGGTATTTCCGGACATTGTGACGGAATGATTTGAGGAATTCACTTTCTTGAAAAACGAGGCGATTTGTGTTTTCTGGGCGTTGAATCAAATTTTCTAAAAATATTCGCGAGAGAAAAAAATTCCGGATATCAATTTGTCCTCGCGTGGTATTCGGTAAGAAAATTCCACACCGAATTGTGGTAGAAAATCAAATATTTTTCAAATTTATTTTTCGATTCTTAACAATGCAAATTATTTTCTTCATCAAGTCACCAGCGAAACATAAAATGTGTGGTCGACTTGATTGTTGAGTTGCCATGGTAACCAAGTGAGACTCTAACCTCGAAATTATTATTTTACTTTTGAAGTTGTCAAGTGGCACGACGTAAAAAAATGTTTAGCTTCGGTCAAGAAAGCAGAGAAAATATTCGCCAGTAGATTGAGTAGTTGACACCCGCGAATAGCAGGAAATCGAAGTCAAGCGTATGGAGGCAGTTTACAAACTTTTGCGCAGAAAAATCGTATACTTTCAATAGAGTGGATATACCTGTGGAAGAATTGGCGCTTATTCTCGAGCACTAGAAGTTCAACATGCAAAAAAAGAACTCCGAAGACTACAAGGAGAGTGTTATCAAAGTTTTATGGAATTCCACAGCCAAGAAGTTGTAGGAATATTTTTTTGAAAAGTATAATCACAAATTTAATCCATTCTTTGACATACAATTTTTGAACGCAAGAGCTGCAAGAAATGCTAAGCGCCGGAAGCTACAAATGGATCCAACCAAGAGAAAGGAAAGTTTATCTGCACTATCAGCAGACGAGCTGAGAAAAATTATTGAGTTTTGGGACGAAAGGAAGGACTGCAGAAAAAGTTTTTCCGCGTTGCTGGTCATGAAGGCCTAGATAGGAAATGAAGGAGCGGCAGCTCAACTTGAATTTTTTGTGGAGGAAATTGACAATGGAGGGGAACCAACAAAAATGGTCTGTTATTGTAAAGGTAAAAAAATTTCCAATATAATTCGCTGTTGGGTATCCCACGAGAAAAAAATGTCCACTAAAATACCTCCGTTGTCGTGGTGATCTGTCAAAATAACGTATTTTGATTGGTTCAAAATTGCAGGTATGGAATTTTCTCTTAAATTTTTGTGTTCCGCTAGCGCAATTTAAATTTATTTGCACATATTAAAAGGAAAATACTGACTGCACGTTTAGAGAATAATTACTAAAATTAACTGTAACCGATACAACAATTAATGAAAAAACTAACGAACGATCACGAAGAAGTTTAAAATACTCTGAATTTTCGCTAAAGAAATAACTGTTTATAACGAATATTTTCGCCAATCAATTGACCAATGAAAGTTTATCAGATATGTAATTATTTGCTGCATACTAATTAAAATGACAAGAAAATAATTGTTTTCTTTAGATTGATTGAAGGAAAGAAATTTAAAAAATATATGAAGAAATGAGACATTAAAAGCTTCATGTTAATTATACATTTGCATAGTTTTTCTTTCAAGCTTAAAGATGGCGTTAAAAACTAGGTAATTGCCTTAAAAGACGTATTTGTTAAATATTTGTGGCAATAATTTTTGGAACGAAGCTCCTTAACGCGGCTTACGGGTAGTGCGATTAGAAATCGTCACGTAACGAAATGGATCGGTGGTTCAGTGGTAGAATGCTCGCCTGCCACGCGGGCGGCCCTGGTTCGATTCCCGGCAGATGCATTCTTTTTGTGCTGTCACCATTTAATACATAGTTTTTTTTGTGAGTAAAACAAATCGAACTAAAGAGCGAAAAATAAATTATAGTTTTGAAAAAACTAAAAAACACGCTTTTAGAGTGAATCAATCTAAAAAGTAAAAAATAATTCTTAACATAAGAATAAAATTACTTACGAGAAAATTAATGTCAATGTCGAAAAAAAATTAATGTCACTGCTTTGTATGACATTTTTAAACTAACTCTGCGTTTCGGAATGAAAGCACCCCACGCTTTTAGAACATTAATTTTCTCGTCAGTCATTTTATTCCTTTTATATTAAAAAAAACCTTCTTCTTTTACTCACTCTCCAAAGACTACTATTACTATCATCTCAAAGGACTATTACAGTTTATAACAGGGATATACAAAAAATATGTTGTACATTTGAATGTACATAACTTAAAACTATTGTAATATCAATTTAGTAATGTAAATTATTTTTCTTCATGTCATGTCAGAGATAATAAGTAAGATAACTCACATAAAATTGTTCTAATTTTTTTTGTCCTTTATACTTTTTGGTAACATTAATAATAGGAAGACATAATATATAACATTTTTTTCGTATTAAATTTATTCGATAATTTTTATTGTCGGTTTTCCTCTTCTTGGGCATCTTTAAAGTAAAAAAAGAATTTTTGTGACATCTAATTCGTTCTAAAATTCTGAAGATTATTTTTAATAATATTATATTAACCACACTCCTATGACTCGTCTATTTCCGCTCCCCTCGAACCCGCAAACGTCTATGTTAAAAATATGAGTCACTCTCTACAATTGTGGGATTCTACTATAGTTTTTAGTTAAATATACATATATGGTCGACAAAAGCAGGAGGCCTATGGTAGCAAAAGTAGACAGGCAATTTGTTTCTTTTAACACCGTATAGGTACTGTGAGTTTGTTATCAAAATATTTTAAAAACCTGAAGTATGCTTCAAATTCTCGTATGCGGATAACCGTTAAAATGAATGATAAATTAATGTAACAGAAAATTAAGATTACGAATCTACATTCCATGATAGGATCAATCCTCTTAAAAACGATAGAATATTTCAACTAATGGCATGCAGACGATCGCTTTTTAATAAGGTCTTTAATCAAATTTTAAAGTAGTCAAACTTGGATCAAATAAAAAAAATTAATTACTTTGACATTCGGAACATTAAAATGAGTTTGATATCACAGGCACGGTTTTAAAGTAATTTAATTACGAATTATGATAAAAAATAATACAGTGTAACCCATTTAGATAAAATTCACTGATTGGTGTCTCTCTGCTTAAAACACTTTTTACTTAACTGTTAAAATGCTCTAAACTAGAGGGGAGATTAGGTTGCGGTGTCTTCTCAAAAGACCCCTCACTTAGCCTGTCGTTTCATTTGCCTGATTACTGTAGTATGTATCAAGCTAAAATGACAGCTATTACCGAGGCAGCTGTCTGGATACTCCGCTACTAACAAAAGTTCAGCGAGATATCCATTCTTTGCGACAACCAGGCTGCTATCGAATCACTGAACTTACTGAACTTGACGGCGGTGCCATACCGAGCCGCCCTGAATGAGCTAGCAACTAAGTTTAGAGTTCACATTGTCTGGGTACCCGGACACAGGAACATAACAGGTAACTGTAAGGCGGACGAGCTAGCAAGAGAGGGCATCACCCTCCCAGCTGTATCTGTCTCATCTTAGCAAGGAGTACCGATTGCAAACGGCTGGCTGCTCCTGCATAGCAAAGTAGTTCAAAAAGCCAACTTGAGGTGGCAAAACGAACCCAAATGCACATCATCGAAACATACCTACGTCGAACTAATGATGTTTTAACTCTATCCAGGGAGTCCTTTGGAAATGAGATCGCAGCCATAACAAGACACTGGGCAAGTGGATCCCATGCAGGGCACATGGGAATCGCAGAGCTATGACACGACTTTTGTAGAAGCTGACACGATAAAGAAGAGGAGGAACCAATGGTACATCTTCTCTGCCACTGCACTGCCCTAGGCATAAAACGGCTTTCTATACTAGTGCAACCAAACTTTGATGACTTATCTGATCTCAACTCAGTTAGCATTAAAGACCTTACACTTTTTTTTAAAAGTTTTAACTGGTTCTCACGGTAGAGGGGGAAGGCACCTCCGTTTATCACAACGGGTCAAAAG
Source organism: Agelastica alni (assembly GCA_950111635.1). Classification (NCBI taxonomy): domain Eukaryota; kingdom Metazoa; phylum Arthropoda; class Insecta; order Coleoptera; family Chrysomelidae; genus Agelastica; species Agelastica alni. The sequence continues at coordinate 26,112,230 of OX467715.1, forward strand.
ACCTTATTTTGTTCCCTCCAAATCGCCTTAATCTAACCTAACCCATTTAGATTAAAAACTCCGCTGTAAAATTTTAAGTTTTTTTACAATATTTACTCCTTGGGTTCGGTGATTTTAAACCCTTAGTACAATAGCTAAACAATTTTTATTATAATATTTCTACACAATAAATTTTACAAAATCACACACAGAAATTTACAGTTACTTTAAATACATACTTGACTTCGAACTAATTTAAATTTAAAATTCGATCTATGATTCCGTTTAAATACCTCCAAATCAATGTTATAGAAAAATCGACACTATTCAAAATTCGAGAATCATCCAGTGTGTTCTAGCGGCTCGTTAGGTATTTACCCTAGTTATGTTCGATGCACTCTCGCCTCAAGGCAAGGTCGACAGAGACGGACCCAAAAAATCTTAACATTATTAACCGATTTTAACCAACTATTTATTAATTATCAAGTACTTACCTAATAAAAGGTCTACTTCGGGAAAACATTTAAAATGTTTACTCCTTGGGTTCGGTGATTTTAAACCCTTAGTACAATAGCTAAACAATTTTTATAATAATATTTCTACACAATAAATTTTACAAAATCACTAAGAAATTTACAATTACTTCAAATACATACTTGACTTCGAACTAATTTAAACTTATAATTCGATCTATGATTCCGTTTAAATACCTCCAAATCAATGTTATAGAAAAATCGACACTATTCAAAATTCGAGAATCATCCAGTGTGTTCTAGCGGCTCGTTAGGTATTTACCCTAGTTGTGTTCGATGCGCTGTCGCCTCAAGACAAGGTCGACAGAGACGGACCCAAAAAATCGTAACATTATATTAAGTGAACAACACATGGATACGGTTTTATTTTGTTTCTCATGGCAAAGCCTTCGGTTTTATTTTCGATTGTTTTGTCTGAAAACGTTGTTAGTTTTTAAGCTATAAACTTAAACAAAAGCTTATTTTAAAGCTCTTTTTAAGTACTTTAAAAATTATAAATTAAGTTTTTCTCGGAAAATCGTTCGTTGTCCCGTTATTCAACGTTGAAATGTTGCAATTCAGTTACCGTCGAACCAAGAGTCATCTTTAACGAGTCATAAGTCGGTTGGTTTTACAGCTACAGAAAATTTTAAAAACCGATCATTTTGTTAATTTATAAGCTTTATTTTTGCTTTGAATGTTTTTTTTATAAAACTTAAGGTTTTCGAGATATTTGTGAAAAATATTTCAAAAACATGCATTTTTTAGGTCGAAACAAACATATTAAATCATAAATAACTCAAGAACTATTAAAAATCGCCTGAATCGTACCATTTAATTTCCACCCCCTGAGAGAGGGGTGGCATTCACCCCCAATGAAAAAGCACATCTCGGCACAATATAACTTTTGATTAGGAGGGTAATATGAAATTATTTACAAATTTTGATTAGAAGGGTAATATGAACTTGTTTACAAATTTTTATCAAAATCGGTGCTGTTTGAAAGAATTCGGACCTAAATACGGCTACTGACTAGACTATTAGTGAGTTTCCGTTACTTTGTTATTAATATATTTTTATGTAATTTTGGCACTTTGAATGCAGTGGCCTAGTAATTTTTTTTAATAAATTAATTGTCGATAAAATTTCATTTTCGACTACGCAGTGAAAATTGAAGTAAACGTTTTAAATTTTGTCCTGAAGTTTAGCACCAATGCATTCTCTTCGTCTAGATTCCATTCGGTTGATTAACAGCTTAATTTTCACAGATACCCTTCACCCACTAGAACATAGAAGAAGACTAGCAGACCAGACATTACTCTACAGATATTTCCATGGCAGATGCTCCAGAGAAATAAAAACTATTGTTCCACCACTGGCCACATTCGGCTGAAGAACTCGGCACGTTGATCAGTCTCACCCATTTACTCTCAAGATTGACACTACAAGGACCAATCTCCATCAATAATCCTTCTTCTACGGGTCTGCGACAGAGTGGAACAAGCTTTCAATATCAGTTTTTCCAGAAAACTATGACCTGCAACTTTTTAAAAATCGGGTTCACAACCATCTCCTTTCTATAATCCATTCTTCTTCTAATAGTCGCAGTGCGTGCCGTCCACGGCCCACACGATAGGTCTACACTTTTTGCGACTATTTTCATTAAAAAAAAATTTTACGGGTTGAACTCTGGGAGTGCCGGCAGAAGTGAAAACTTAAGTATTAACGTTGTGCGCCCTGCGCCACCTAAACGAAACAGCCGGCGCTGGCATACATTTTCGCCGCGCCGTAGAAAGAGAGGGGGATACTCCCTCTCGTACGCCACGCCAGCTGTCTACTCTCCATCCGTCTTACGAATTTTCGATCAGGTCACGTGTCCTGACGCGAGTTTAACATTTTTTACCCATTACAAAAAAGTGTACAACGCCGCTAAAGTAGTTTTCACTTCAAAAAATATTATTTTGAATCTGAAAAATATTGTCTCCAGATTTCCATAGTTTATGAATAATGCATTTTTTTTTATTAACGCTTTATTATAAATCATATATTAAACATCAGTACCAGATTTGAATGTTTTCGATTTCTTTCTTCCGCTTTTTGCTTGATCTTCTTTCAATAGGGCGCTTTTCTTCCTACCTAGACTTTTTCGTTTTCGGCTACCTCGTTTTCGGTTTTGTCGCTTTTGGCTACGTCGTCTACGGCTTCTGCTTCTATTTTTTCTTCGTCTTCGAGCCTCTGTTATCGGCAAACCAAAACCAAATTTAAACCTTCCCCCGTTCTCTTTGATCAAACCAACTTTCAGTCCAGTTTTTAATGATTTTTTAACACAAATTGATGCATTTTTAACGGCTTCTTGCACTGATAAATTATTTGATCTAAAATTTTGTCGGGGGAGAACCATTAGAGTCATTAAGACACGCTATGGTGTCCATAACATCTGCTAAAAACGACACCTCTCCTTGGACCATTTTAATGCAGCAAAAGCAGAACTCAACCAATAAACTAATGAAAAGCACTTAAATTTTGAATTTAGCTACTAAATTAATTTGTCAAAATGACATAAAAAATGTACTTGAATTTGTCAGTTTGTTGAATAAGATTGCCAAGTTACCAGTCAAGAAAAGAAAGAAAAGAGCATTTTATATTGCTCCAGTGAAATACATCCGTCTTACGAATTTTCGATTAGGCCACGTGTCCTGACGCGAGTTTAACATTTTTTACCCATTACAAAAAAAGTTCACAGCGTGCCATAAGAAGTTATCACTTCAAAAAACTTAAAATTTTACAGGGTCTAAAAGGGTCACACTGTAGGTTGATAAATATTAAGATTAGTAACGATTATTTTAAAACATGTTATAAATTATTACGAAAATATTAATCAATTGTAAACTTTCTCGACTGAGCCCACCCACGATCATATCCAATGAAATTTCGACCTGCACGTTTTGTCTCGAAGTTAATTTTGTAGCTAAGAGAATCTCAAAAATTCTTCTCATTGCAGCAATTAGAAGAAACTCAACGATTAGAAAACTCCATAACAATAATTACACTTACCCACTTCCGACCCTAGTCTCCTTCGCACTGAGTCCTTTGTAATAAATCCTCGTTTCAATTTCACCATCTGTTAGCACGTTCGTAGAAACAAAATTGGTTATTGCATGCGGGGACGTTTCGACCGCGAAACACGACGCCGTCGTCAGAGCTAAAGTGCAAACGATCGCCACCAGGAGGTGGCCAATACACCTGGGGCGCGGTCTTTTAAAGCACCGCATTCACTGGGAGGGTAAAGGGTTGGAGGGAGTGTGCGGTATTTGGAAAGTAAAAGTTATTTGTTATGTTGGTTGATTTGGTTCCATCTGAAAAAAAAATTGATAATAAAAGTTTTATAAAAAAAATTGGAATTCCAAGAATGTTGCTGCTATTTTCAATAAAATTGCTATAACATATAAAAAAGTGAATTCTTTCAAATTTATTTGAAAAAGTTGTATTAAATTAAACTGCGCAAATGTTTATTATTATAACAACACCAAATGTTGTGGTAACAAAAAACTATAAATGCAAACATTTCTGTGCGATGAACTTTTTTTCTTATTTTTTTATCGAAAGTAAAAATAAGTCTCATTTTATATCCTATATACAGGGTGCTTCATTACTAATTGGAAATATTTCAACCATAGAATCCTAAACTTAAAATATAAAGATTCAACCCAAATCACCTATAGTCCGTACACAATTTGTTGATAGCTCACTGCAAGTTTGACCCTCATTAGAGAACTGAAATACAGAGAGGACAGGTAGTATGATATAATAACAAAAACCAACCTAAAACTGGCAGTTTAAGATGTTTTCGACTAACCCACCTTGTATCTGAAGAAATACAATACAGCTATAGAACTTTTAATCCGATTATGTAGGTATTTTGAGTGGAAGTGACTGACCAGTGTCGTAGAGTATATGATTAAATCATTACGTTACTTTAAATAAATAAATATATTAATATTCTTAAACTGTAGGTACTGTAAATTGTATTTTTATTTTAATAAAATTTCTTTATTTTATTTAAAATTAAAAAGTTACTTGCAATTTGTAAAAGATACATTTATTTAATTAATACCTATTTTTAAATGATATAAACTACGATTACTTACAAAACTATTCAAATTCAAAATAATCAGGATCATCTTCGGAATCCGAGTCGTCTTGCAGGTTAATAATTAGCGGTTGTGTCTCTACAGTCGCATCAATTATATTGTCAAGATCCCACATTTTTTGTTCTTCTTCTATTACATGTCTTACTGCATCTCGCCAATTTTGTTCTGTAATATGTTGTAAAGACTCATATAACAATTCACGTACAGCTTGTATTTTATATGACGTATTTTTTCTAGCCACATAGCTTTTCATTTGTGCCCAAATGAGTTCAATTGGATTTAATTCGCAGTGGTAGGGTGGAAGTCTAAGGACTGTGATGTTTCGTCTTTCCGCCATTTTGTCAACTACTTATTTCTTGAACTTAGATTTGTGTTGCCGGGCAATTTTTAAAAGTTCTGCTTTAACCATTCCATCTTTGTAAGGCAGGGACTTATTCCGCAGCCATTCAATGATATCCTGTTTCTTCCACGCAGTCGTTGAAAGTCTTTCTACTAGTCGTGAATGATAAGGTGCATTATCTAATACTATAATTGAGTTTGGTGGTATATGTTCAATCATCCGCTCAAAATACTCTTCGAAAACATCAGCTGTCATCTCCTCGTGATAGTCTTTTGTGCTTTTGGATTGAAATTTCAACAAACCATGCTTAGCAAATCCTTTTTCACTGCCAATGTGAGAAACTATTAATCTACTGCCTTTACCAGAGGGTGGGGAAATACCAGTAGACCAACCTTCCATAAAGGCTTGCCTGGAGCTTGATATATTTTTATCTGACCAAATTTTTGTGAGAGTATGACCTGCGTTTACCCACGTTTCGTCCTGATAGTAAATTGGCTTTCCTTCAGCCCGAAATTTTCGTATAGATCTTAGATACTTTCTTCTCCAACATATTATCTCTTCCCGGTCAATCAAAAGTGATTTTCGGTCTGATTTCTCCCACCGGAAATTTAATTCTTTTAAAACTTGCCACAATTTGGTTCGTCCGACATGAGGCAAATCCGGGTCGTCTCTAACTTCTTGTAAAATTTTGTTTAAGTTGGGTATTTCTTTTTTGTAAAAAAATTCGTGAATTTTCCTTCGAATACCATTTTTGGCAAATTCATCAATTTCAATAGGTTTTCTCCCCCTCTTTAAGTATTCGTTTGTATTTGGGTTAGCTATACCTTGTTTTTTTCTTTCTGATAGGAACCTATGTATTGTTGACTTCCCTACGCCCGTCATGTGGGCACAACTCTTGATTATGTTTTGAACAGTGTTTGTGGGATTCTGAGAAAGCAGAGCATCGTGAACGTTCAAAACAATAGTCTTCTCTCTTGGTGAATAGACAGACTTACTGACTGTACGCAACAGTACCGGTGTAAAACTTGATGATGTTGATGATGATGACGAAGCCATCGCAAGCAATCAAACAAAACAAGCAGGAACGAAAGGTACGTATATGTTTGTAGGAATATGAAAAAAAGTTACTCACGCACTGCACAAAATTCGCAAAATAAATATTAGAGACGTTAATTACTGCCGTAGACGCCGAAACACCAACGAGCCGTAAATTAAATGCGATCAAAAACGTACTAAACCTAATGAGGGTCAAACTTGCAGTGAGCTATCAACAAATTGTGTACGGACATGAATAAACACCTCAGGAACCTCCGCCTATGATTTTACGACTATTACGGCCGTTTTATGACTTGGACGCACATTTTGTGCTATCGACAAATTATGAACGGACTATAGATAAAATGTGTCTCCTGTCGTGAGTTACAGGGTGTTTTATTTAAAAATGATTTGTGCCCAGTACTTAAATGCTATTCGAAGTATTATTGTCATATTTAGTGGGGAGTGTAAGTACTATACACCCTACTAAATTATGTGAAATGAACGTTTCTGGCTACTACCAGAGGCGTACGACGGGTTGATCCCGCCCAAATTCTACGCCACTGGCGGAATTGCAATTTTATCACAATTTTTCGATTTTTCAATACTTTCGACGTGAATATTGTGCTTTTTCTCCATGGCGATAAAGTAATTATTTTTCGAGATATTTCGGGTTAAACATGCAGCTGCACAATTATTTTGATTTCAATGTGTATTAATTATGTCGGTGTTTTGGGTCATTTGATTGCATTTTTTACGAATTTTTCAACGAATAGATGCATTAACAATGCATTATCATCATTTTATCCAGGTGATTTGGGTTTAATCTTCATATTTTGAGTTCAGGATTCTATAGTTGAAATATTTCCAATAAGTAATGAAACACCCTGTATAATGACTAACAGTTTTCGAACATCTGGACTAATTTCTCAAACGGAGCACATAATATAAATTACAGTTACTTCCTACACTCCAAAAATCTGACCCAATTTTTAATAAAAGATTTAATTTGTTTGATATTAATAAGACAAAACGACAATTATTTCAATCATCTTCCAATTAAAATAAAAATGGATCGTGCGCATTGTAATAATTCTTCATAGACAAATTACTACCACATCAATTATTATTAATTGGATACGAAAGAGCTATTTCATTAAGAGGCGGTAAAGGTTCTTGATCGATAAAAATACGACATTTAAAAAAATTGTAACATATTTATTTTATAAGAAGATAAGTTCTATTGAAACACACGGTGTCTGAAAATATTTGTTGTCATGTTTTAACTATTAAATTAGATTAAAATTAATGGCACAACTACCGAAGAAATTCCTGTAAATAATGGTACTCGACAAAGAGATTCCCTTAGCCCCTTATTGTTCAACATCGTTATGGACGAAATAATAAAAAGCACTCGTAACCTGAAAGGGTATAAAATGGGAAATAAGGACGTCAAAATCATATGCTATGCCGATGATGCTGTTCTGATTGCAGAAAACGAAGATGACCTACAGAGATTACTATTCAAATTCAGCACAACGGCAAAAAGTCTAAAAATAAAGATATCTGCACTTAAAAACACCTAACAGATGCAAACTGGTTGTGGATGATCAAATTATGCAACAGGAGATGAAATTTAAATGCCTAGGCATAGAAATATCATGATACGGTGACATCGAGGCGAAAGTAAGAAACCAAGCGGCAAAAGCAGCACGAACCTTAGCTTACCTGAACGATACAATCCTCCGAAACAAATATATCGGAATCGAGACCAAATCCCGAATCTACAAGGCGGTCATCCGACCTATATTAACATACACAGCGGAAACTAGACCAGATACATCGAACACAAAGAGAATATTAGAAACCACCGAAATGAAAATAGTGCGCAGGATCGCTGGCAAAACACTTTTTGACAGAGAAAGAAGCGAGGACATTAGAAGAACATGTAAAATAGACAACGTAAATGAATGAATACTTGAAAGAACAAGAGAGTAGAACAGACACATAGATCGGATGGATAACGTCAGAATAGTCAAAATAACTAGAGACAAGTCGCCCTTAGGGCGCCGAAGCGTTGGAAAACCCCGCGAGAGATGGAGCGACAACCTCTCTAACAATTGAACGGCAGAGGATACGAAGAAGAATACATTAAAGAAGGAAGAAGAAGAAGATGATTTAACTATCTTGGATACAGTCGTATCATTAGCCAGACCAAAGTAACTAGGATACGTAAATCTTAGTTACTATTAAAATTTTTGTCAGTAGTTGATTTTCTACAGTAACAAGAAAGAAATCTGGTGAATAACTGGACCACAAAAGTGATACTTTTTTTTGTTCAAGAGATGGAAAACTTTATACCACCTTGTAGTGATTCCAGATTACCTCGGTTACCCCACTAAAACAAACCCTGAATGAATTCTCCTGCCATATGATGAACACGAAAATAACCTAGTGAGGCATGCATCATGGTCACCGGCCCAAAACAATCTTACTACCTACATAACTTTTCAAGATTTTCGACTTCCCTCACCACTTTTACTAGTTTCATTCATGCCTTTCTTTTTCCATATCGATAATTCTCACTCATCAATTTTTCACATAATGTCCAATTTTTGTCCAATTATTACTGTTCCTTAGCATTAGCATCACAACATTCGCTGCGTTCACCCTTTCGCTCAGTTTCTCCTCCATTTTCTCTATATCCACCCACCACAGATCACAGGTCAACACTGCATACTCTGTACATACAGTCTTCATTTGATCGCTTTTCTACCCTTTTAAATATACAGTGAAAGCACTAATAACTTCTTCTTGTTGTAATGCTTTCTTCATTTAATGAAGGTTAGCGATTACATTGGCAAATAACTCTCGGTTTTCTGCTACTCTTATTAGTTCTTCGTAGTTTAGACCTGTCCAATTACGAATGTTTCTAATCCATGAAAGTTTCTTTCTTCCAACGCCTCTTCTTCCTACGATTTTTCCCTTCACAACCAATTGAGGTAGGTAGTATTTATTATTTCTGAGTATATGGCCCAAATACAAAGTTTTACGAACTTTGATAGTATGCAGTAACTCTCTATCTTTATTAAGAGTTTGCAGTACTGCCACGTTTGTTACATGATCAGTCCAAGGAATTTTTAGTATTCTCCTATAGGTCCACATCTCGAATGCTTCCAATCGGTTCATGGCAGAGGTCGTGAGTGTCCATGATTCCACCCCATACAATAGCACTGACCAGACATAGCACTTTAACAGGCGAATTCGAAGGTGCAGATTAAGATGAGGGTCACATAAAAATCCTCTTAATCTTATGAATGTAGTTCTTGCCTGTTCCATCCTGCATTTAATTTCTTGTTCTGGGTCCAATTTGTTATTAATCCAGCAGCCCAGGTATTGGATTTTATCAACCTGCTCCAGTCTTAACCCATTGGCAGTAATGGGCAAGGTAACGTTTTGAGATCTTGAAATTCTCATTATTTTAGTTTTGGTGCTGTTTATTTTCATGTCAAACTCAGCGATTGTGGTATTTAGTTTGTCGATAAGGCGTTGAAGTCCTAAGTCAGAGTCTGCTATGATGATGGTGTCATCCGCGTATCTTATGCTAGATATATTTACTCCATTGATCTTTATCCTATCTTCTACATTTTCGAATGCTTTCTTAAATATGGCTTCCGAATACAGGTTAAACAGACATGGCGACAGCACACATCTCTGTCGAACTCCTCTGTGTATTGATATTTTTTCCGAGAAGGTGTTTTCAACTTTGATTCTCGCCGACTGGTGCCAGTACAGGTTTGTAATCAATCTGATGTCTTTGTCATCTAATCCAGTGTTCTGTATTATCTGAATTAATTTTGTGTGGTTGATGGTGTCGAAAGCTTTTTATAGATCGATGAAGCATACGAAAATGTCCTTTCTTTGGTCATAGCATAATAACTTGGTAAGAGAATATCCTGTGCCCCGGTGCCCGAACTTGACTCACTCTTTTACATCCCTAATTAACTTTCTCGTCTATATCGCAACTCTTTACCCCCTCGTCCAACTTTTCTGCGATTCATTCAAACTATTTTCCCTCGCCTCACTCTTTCCTTACCGCCCATGCTCTTTACCGTGACAGGGCGCCTACAGATATCGTGCCCGCTATGACGGCTGACACAGTTCTATACCCCACACCTAGGCGGAGAGTCATTCTTCTTTTGATGCCTCAATACCGACACCCACACTGGTGCTGCGTATAGAAGCACCGAAAAGCAGCCATCAAAGCCTTTGTCTTGCCAACGTATTGACTCATATGTTCTGTGAAAGCAAGTTTGTCGTCAAGCCAGGCACTCAGGTATTTGACCGCTCTAACAGACTGCTCCAATACCCCTCCGACTTAAAAACAAACCGCCGTTCTACCTCTTGGCACTGCCAAGATAACACTCTCCCTCTTGCTCGCTGCCAACTCCAGTCTATTCTTCCTCATTCACCTGCTCATCATATGCAACGCTTTCTTTGTCCTCTTGCATAGGTCTATTATATCCTTGTACCTTATACCGAGAGCAAGATCATTAGCGACCCAGGTAATACTACTATGTATTGATAGTAACTGCAAGTGAAAGGGCTCTTGCTAGGGTGAGATATCTCCAGGTACTTAACCCGTTGTAGGCAGGCGCGACAAATGGAATACATGTACATAGTCACGCATGTGCGTTAGGATTTAGGTCCCGCAGATCTGAGTGAATGGTCAGCACTATAGTAAATTTACACTGAGCCGATAAGAAACATCACTGCATCACGAGCATTTTACGAAACAGGGATCTGTAGATTTGGAACACCTATGAAAATAATAACAGATCAGGGCCGACAGTTCGAATCCAACCTGTTTAGAAAATAAGCAATACTTTATGAAGCCAAGGTGCAACACCTACGCCATTATACAGGACGTTCAAGTGTGCGATGAAAGCCCATAATAATGTAATATGGACAGAACCCATTCCTACTCTTCTTCAAGAAAAAATAGTTTTTTGAGTGATTGCAATTTTAATAATAAAAAAGTTATAAAGTTTGTGAAAATAATAAAATGTTTGTGGCAAACGCTACAATACTATCTCAGGTATAAGCTAGTAATATAGTACCTATCTATTATTACATGTATGAACTTGTCTCTGAAAGAACTGAAAACAAAAATGGATATACTAAGTAATTGTAAATTAACGAAATATGGATTTCTTAGTTTTTTTAACACGCTTATATTAGTTTCACCTGTATCTTGTTTGCTTGTATGTATGTTTGTAGCTGACTGTGCGTGAACTACGCATGCGCGCAGAACAAATATTCTCACAGTTCATCGCATCGGGGATTCAGTGGTAGAATGGTCGCCTGCCACGCGGGCGGCCCAGTTTCAATTCCCGGATTGTGCATTCTTATTGTCCTTTTACCATTTAATACATAATTTTTTTAAATTGCATAAAGGTATTCGCGAACTACATTTTAAAATTGTTTGGCCTATCAAAACGGAGACAGATAGAGATTGTGTAATGGCAAATCGAACTTAAAAGCGAAAAATAAATTATAGTTTAAAAAAACTAAAAAACACGCTTTTAGAGTTAATCAGACTAAAAATTACAAAATAATTCTTAACATAAGAAGAAAATTACTGACGAGAAAATTAATGTCTCTGTTCTAAAAGCTTTCATTCCGAAACGCAGAGTTGGTTTAAAAATATCATAAAAAGAATTTTTATTTTTATGTTAAGAATTATTGTTTACCTTTTAGTTTGATTAACTCTAAAAGCGTGTTTGTCAATAATAAAATTTATTATCATTTACTTCACGGCAATCTCGACCAATTTAATACGTTTAAATGCGGTCCTGCTTATTTGGTATTGAATTTTTATTTTAAATTACCTGGTTTTTAATAATTATGTTTGTTTAATATTTTAACAGTTTGGTTTTAAATAGTTCCATAGAAATAGATATGTTTCGTAATTTAGAAACTTTAACAATATACATTTACCTCTTTTTTATAAGGTTGATTTTTTAATTTTTTTTAAAAATCTTAAAGCCAGGGTTTTTCAACCTGTCAGTCGCGACCCACAGGAGGGTTTTGAGGTCTTACACCACAATAAAAATTCAACAAAGTCTGTGAGAAGGCTGTGCCTGTTTATTTTTCGCTAAATTGTCAAATCGAAGTTGCATATTTGAGACGTAAATCTAAATCATTTCTGTTTCTGTTTCAGATGACCCATTGTTTCTTCTCTTCCTCATCGTGACAGCTTCTACAGAAGTCGTGTCGTAGCTCTGCGATTCTCTTGCGCCGTGCATGGGTTCCACCTGCCCAGTGTCCTGTTATGTCCGCAATCGCATTTCCAATGGACTCCCTGGATAGAGTTAAAACATCATTAGTTCCACGTAGGTCTAGTTTAGGCCAGATCTGTTTCGATGATGTGCATGTGGGTTTATTTTGCCACGTGAAGTTGGATTTTTGAACTACTTTGCTCTGCAGGAAAAGCTGGCAATTTGCAATCGGTACTCCTTGCTGAGATGAGACAGATACAGCTGGGAGAAAGCTAGAAAGTTTTTTACTCTTGATCAACTGTTGAGACGACGTACAAGGCTTAAATCCTACCTCTACTGAAATACTGTTCGCACATTTGGGGTTCAGCACCAAATCATTCTCTTCGTCTTCTAGATTCCATTCAGAAAAGGGCCATTCGGTTGATAAACAGCTCAACTCTCACAGATACCCTTCACCCACTAGAAGAAGAGTTGCAGACCAGACATTACTAAGCTTCCAAAAATCAGTTTTTCCAGAGAAGTATGACCTGCAACTTTTTAAAAAGCGGGTCCACAATCATCTCTTTTCTATAACTACTTCCCCTTATAATAGTCGCAGTGCGGGCCGTCCGCGGCCCACACGTTAGGTCTACCATTTTTACCATTATTTAGAGCAGCTGTAAATAAGGTCATCATAACCAGGATGATCGCCAATATTCGGAACGAATAGGCACTTGAAGAAGAAGAAGATCAGCGAGAAACGTTAATTTTGCGAAGTAAATATTTGCAAAATAAAGTGTTTTCAATGATGCTTTTATCTCCCTCAAAGCGCACAAATACCACAAATTGCCCACCATCTGACACATCAGTAGATTCGAGAAGGTTGAAAAACACTGCTTTAAGCTAACATTAGAATTTCTCAGACAAAAAGTTTTTTTACAATGGGTACCCGCACTTTAAAATAAATAAAGTAATCGCTCAATTCTAAGAATCCAAACTAATAAACTTAATTAAATAAATACTGTCAGCTTTGGTAGATCTTCTTGTATATATAATTTTATTTTGATATCTGTCGTCAGTACACAACCCTTTAGCAATAAAATGAATATTTGTTTATTTGAAAATGTGAAGCTGTAAACTAACACCCGCTATAACACTACTGTTGGAACTCGACATTGTAATACCTACATCCGTAAAAGATAAGTTTTAATAGGCGGCCACACACGTTTAATTTATTGGCATAAGTCTTATCATTTAAAGGAATTGTAAAACATTTTTAGTTCTTGAAATGCTGAAACCAAAAATTGAAATTGAATACCCAAAAAAATAAATGCACTACTTACGTAAATGATTAGAAATCAATATATAGCTCATTTCACCAATATACGAAGGTATCAGATTAGTCACCAGGACATCGAATTAACGGGCGTTTAATTGGAACATCCATTAGTTTTTAAGTCTACCAGCAGAGTGCACGAAGCTCAGTGTTGGGAGAAAGAAACATTTATTGATTATAAATGTAGACATAAAGTTGTATATAACAATTGGTTGATAATTTTTGCAATGCTGACAAAAATATATTCTTGTTAAATAAATTGGTTTAAAGTTCAGAATGCATGATCAACTGAGGATTTTGAAATAAAAAAGGGCGTCCGCCAAGGGTGCATCTTGTCTCAGATGTTGTTTAACTTGTATGTGGAAAGAGCATTCACTGAGTCAATCTCCGACAGTCCCATAGGCATTAAAGTAAATGGAATTCCCATAAACAATATTCGATATGCGGATGATACCGTGATATTGGCGGATAGTGCAAATGATCTACAAACTCTACTAGATAAGGTCAATGAAGAAAGTCAAAGATTGGGTCTGAAAATTAACATCCGTAGAACCAAATGTATGGCCATTAGTAGAAACGATACTCCAAATACTACAATATCCATAAATGGAGAGAGCATTGAACAAGTCACTCAATTTAAATACTTGGGATGCATGATCAACCAAAAATGGGACTCAGATAGGGAAATAAAATGCAGAATCGAGCAAGCTCGAACAACGTTCTTAAGACATTATCAACAAACTTAAGGCCTTCGAGATGTGAACCCTGCGACGAATGCTGAGAGTATCGTGTGACGAACGAGGACATACTGAGAAGAGCTAGTTAAGTAGACCGTGAACTTTTCGGAAACATCAAAAAAAGAAAAACTGGCTATCTTGGACACATACTACGTGGAGAACGTTATCATTTCCAACGTCTTATTCTCCAGGGTAAAATAGAAGGAGCAAAAAGAAGAGTAGGTAGAAGAAAATTATCCTGGCTACGAAATATACGACAATGGACAGGAATACGGGAATTCCAGGCACTGCAAAATGCTGCAATTAATAGAATCTCTTTTAATGAGAAAACCGATGGACGCCTACGCGGGAATCTGCTTGGCACTTTAAGAACAAGAAGAAGAGGTATGGTTATGAAAATGAACATCTATCCACATTTAATATGCAGAATAGAAAAAAAAGTAAAGTAGCCGATGTCGTACCTTCATCCATGAAGGGGTTGGAGTGGACGTTATAGGGCCGAATTTTAGGCTCTCAAAACCCCTTGGTAACACCCCAACCATCTTTCAAGCAGAATTACATGCCATAGAGACATGTGCCAAGGAGTGCATCGAAAGAAATACCCAAAGGGCAGAAATCTATATATCAGATATCCAAGCAGCACTAAAAGCTCTGAAGTCATACACTTGTGAGTTCAAGCTGACTTGGGACTGTAAACAGTTCCTGAGACAAATGGCAGCAAACAATCAGGATACTCTAATGTGGGTTCCAGGTCACAAGGGAGTTAAAGGCAACGAAGAAGCAGATTGCCTTGCCAAATAAGGGGCAAATACAAAATTTTCCGGCCCAGAACCCTTTTGTAGACTTTCCAAAGCCCACTTGAAAGAAGAGTTTCGACGTTGGGAAACAGATGAAATGACATCTCACTGGCATAAAGTGCCAGGACAAAGACAAGCGAAAAGGCTAGTAAGCCTTATGACAAGGAAAGCTAAACAGCTTCTCGAGTTGGACAAGAAAGACGTGAAACTGGCTACTGCGAGAACTTTGCTGAAACTGCAGAACATTTGCTTTGTGAATGCCCAGCGCTTCTCTGCAAGAGGCTCAAGTTTCTGGAAGGGGCCTTCCTAAAGCCCTTCGATGTCAGAAACTTAGCCCCCAGGAAACTGATAAACTTTGCTCGAAGTCTCGGAATCCCGGGCCTCGAATAGATTAAGGGTTATGCACTAAAGATCTAATAGGTCGAGGTGCTTGAGAGGCAGCATGGCCTTCACGACCCACCCTACAATCTACAATCTACCTTTATCCATACATATTTTTTAACAAAGTTTTAATTCACTCTTTATTCTTTTTATACTGTGAAAGGAATAGAAATTATCTCAAAAATAAAAAAAATTATTAACATTAATGTAAATAAAATTTTTATCAACGCCAACTTAAAGGAAAAAAACATCTTATATTTTATACTACTGAGTTGGTATCCGTCGCGCATCACGCTAAAGCAGTACTTTTTAAAGTGCCCGATTGAGCTAGGCGTTGCTGTAGTTGGAACACCCTATATTGAGCATTATGCCGTACAATGCGCTCTTGTGCTGTTATTGGAAAACTACCTGTGTTTCATCAGCGAGGGTAGTCCATTTTTAAAATTAACCATTACAATTATTGGGGTAACTATGGTTCTTATGAGTTATTTTATGTTTTTTTTTGTGTAATCATATTTTTTACTGCACCTCTGCAATAAGAAAAATTGTGGCTTCGGAAGCTCGATCGGTAAAAAATAAACAAATATACGTTCGGTGTTTATTTTAATTTCCAAAAACAATTGCATTATATTCGGATATACGAAACATAAACCTTCCAAGTTTATTTTGTTATCTTCGGAAAAGTTTCGTGTAGTTATCTTTTCAACGCGTCGACAAGATTTTGATCAGTCGCCTTCTGTCAAACAGACTACCGGAATCAATGTAAAAACTCACATAAACTGTTTAACTTTTGTAACAAACACATCGTAAATTTTAAACTCTATTTGTTCGTTCGATAAAGTGTTGTCATTTTAAATGAAAGTTTTAAAATATGAGTGGAAAAAAATACGATAAAATAAATAGGTTAAACTGCGAAAAAAATTAGATTGATTAGAATATTTTTAACGTCAACATATTGTGGAACTCATAGTTACCTACCCATGTATTTAAATAATTTCAAACGAAACAAGAGATTGCTGGCTATTATTAATTTTTGAAGTGATAACTTCTTATGGCACGCTGTGAACTTTTTTTGTAATGGGTAAAAAATGTTAAACTCGCGTCAGGACACGTGGCCTGATCGAAAATTCGTAAGACGGATGTATTTCACTGCAGCAATATAAAATGCGACTTTTCTTGACTGGTAACTTGGCAACCTTATTCAACAAACTGACAAATTCAAGTACATTTTTTATGTCATTTTGGCAAATTAATTTAGTAGCTAAATTCAAAATTTAAGTGCTTTTCATTAGTTTATTGATTAAGTTCTGCTTTTGCTGCATTAAAATGGTCCAAGGAGAGGTATCGTTTTTAGCAGATGTTATGGACACCATAGCGTGTCTTAATGACTCTAATGGTTCTCCCCCCAACAAAATTTTAGATCAAATAATTTATCAGTGCAAGAAACCGTTAAAAAATGCATCAATTTGTGTTAAAAAAGCATTAAAAACTGGACTGAAAGCTGGTTTGATCAAAGAGAACAGGGGAAGGTTTAAATTAGGTTTTGGTTTGCCGATAACGGAGGCTCGAAGACGAAGAAAAAATAGAAGCAGAAGCCGTAGCGACGTAGCCAAAAGCGACAAAACCGAAAACGAGGTAGCCGAAAACGAAAAAGTCGAGTTAGGAAGAAAAGCGCCATATTGAAAGAAGATCAAGCAAAAAGCGGAAGAAAGAAATCGAAAACATTCAAATCTGGTACTGATGTTTAATATATGATTTATAATAAAGCGTTAATAAAAATAATGCATTATTCATAAACTATGGAAATCTGGAGACAATATTTTTCAGATTAAAAATAATATTTTTTGAAGTGAAAACTTCTTTAGCGGCGTTGTACACTTTTTTTGTAATGGGTAAAAAATGTTAAACACGCGTCAGGACACGTGACCTGATCGAAAATTCGTAAGACGGATGGAGAGTAGACAGCTGGCGTGGCGTAGGAGAGGGAGTATCCCCCTCTCTTTCTACGGCGCGGCGAATATGTATGCCTGCGCCGGCTGTTTCGTTTAGGCGGCGCAGGGCGCACAACGTTAATACTTAAGTTTTCACTTCTGCCGGCACTCCCAGAGTGCAACCCGTAAAATTTTTTAACAAAGCTTGTACATACATAATGTGCCAAGAATTGGTTTCATCTACGAACTCAAAATAATATAGCGTATAGCTCATTTCACCAATATACGACGGTATCAGATTAGTCACCGAGGCATCGACTGTGTTGAGAACTTCCCCTAAGATTTAAACCCGAAAAATTTTTGTTTATTATTATCCTTTTGTTGAGAGGTTTTATTTTTATTTTTTGCTTTATTGTAAACCGAAATCGTTGATGTAGATCTCGATGAATTTTTTGGTTAGAAATAGGCACATTTTTAATTACGTTAAAAAGGAATCCAACAAAAATAAATTATTGGTACGAATTTAATAAATATGTTTAATCATGTAGTAGTTACGATATTATCAAGCATTACATTTATAGTCATTATAATCGTAATCACTGTCGTCGCTATCCTCATTCAGACAGTGAGTATAATTTCTTAAAAATTCAATTCTTTTTTGCACGACTCTGGCTTTTTTATACAAAGCCTTTCGATTGTACTCATTTTTAAACTTAAACCCTATGTTTTAAAATTCTACCAAGAGTCGTACTAGAAATTTTAAATAGATACATCTTTTTCTCAAATTAAATCTAAAGAGACATGTTCCTTTTTTTTACGCATTTTGTACATAATGTCACGAATTTCTAATTTGTAAGCTTTGGGAAAGTCAACAGTCTTTGGATGTAGGCGGAGTTTATATTTTTTAACTTTTTGTTTACTATTTCCATCTTTTTAAAACTAAGGTTAATTTTGTTTTACCAATACCCATCGCATAACATACACGCTTACGTATAGATAAAACTGGTAGCAACGGACCTCCATTGTCCTTTTCCACAGTAAAATAAGCGTGTACATTCAATATTACTGCATCTACATCTTAAACACGTCGCGGCATTTTCGCGGTCTATTAGGTATACATACATACACTACTTGAAATTACAATCGGTACTATACGATTTTAATGTCGGTACCCATTACAATGATAACCCAGGATTACTAATTACTTTTCTAAAAATCTAACAAAAATAAATCAACAAGCCAAATTGAAGCTTTATAGCTTAGTTAAATAGTAAAATTTGTTTTGATTACTTACTTATCTCTCTTATTATGTACAATAAATAATGTAATTATGAACAGATTTGGTTGCATAATTAACCGTGCTAACAAATAAAAATATTGAATCTTAATTTCCAAACAAGAAGTCCCTTATGAAATGAAATTCGTCACCTACGAAATTTGTTTAAAAATATTAGGGAAATTTACTTTCTTACTTCTTAAATGTACAGTTGAATACTGAAACCACAGTATATTCGTTAAATATGCTATAGAATATAAACCTCAACAAGTCGAACATACATACATATAGTCACAACTTTTTTCCGTAGGAGTAGGCAGTGACCACTACTTTCCACTTGTTACGGTCCTTACACACGTTTTCCGCTTCTTCTACTTTCATACATGCTCGTCGGTTGCTGGCACTCTTGACCTGGCCTCTATTTTAAACATTTTTGATCCGATTAAAATACGTTCGCCATGTCGAACATGTGCACATAAAAACCTCTGTAGGTCAAAACATTCATCTGTCTAGACCTCTGAGTGGTAGTTTTTATGGTACTTTCCGAGTTGACTAAGATCAAGACTTCCTTGGTTTATTTTATTGGTAGATAATGGAAGGTTTTAAAAAAATTAAAGTTATTACTCTGGTGACTAATGTTCAACAATAGATAAACAACAAACAAAAATAACATTGTCAGCATTGGCTGTGAAACTTGTTTTTAATTCCTGTAAGTTAATTTTGATTCTTGTTTAGTAGTTTTTGGATTTATTGCAGACTTGTGACTTAGTTTATGTTTTTTTTTTTTCAAAATATACACTAATTTACAAAGCTATTAAAGTAAAATACAGAACCGTTCAATTTCAAAAGTGCTCTTCTTGCTGTACAGGCAGAGTTTCTTGGCACCAATTTTTTACTTAGAATACAGCATTGTGCAAAGCATGCTGACAATAGGACAGCCCATAACCAAATACGTGATTGTTTCTAGTGAGCACTTTATATTCGACTCCTTCATAAATTCCAGAAGTGAGTTTCATGTTATAATTATTAAGTTTCTAAAAGCATGATTTTAATGATTTTGATTTCAGGGAGGGTAAACGTTTATCACAAACCCTCTTTAAAAAAAACAGATATACCTTCAGTAAACAGATACAGGGTGTTTCAAAAAAAGGTGACCCCGTCTCTAGGATAGGTAGAAAACTAAAAAATAATTGGCGTTTGCTCAATCAAAAATTTTCGTAACACCATCCGTAATTTAGTATAAAGGGCGTTGAAGAAGAAAAAAATGTATACACATTTATTACGATTTTGCCAAAACTACTGGAAACATTGTAATGAAATTTTATGCGAATATGTTTTAGAAGTTGATACATCCCATGAATTAAGTAAATTATCTGCCTACGGTCTCCCAACCAAACTGCGCCAATGGCTCTTGAGCTTCATGCAAGATCGCTCCTTACTTGTGGCAGTTGACGGTATTTCTTCTGATGCGTTTAAAACTAATGCCGGGGTCCCACAGGGTTCCTGTCCCTGTCCCCTTATTTCTTTTACACATCAACGACCTCTTGAAAACCACCACGAACCCCATTTACAGTTTCGCAGACGATAGCTCACTTGTCTCAACTTTCACATCCTATCGATCACTTTCGGTGAATGATACAAATAGACTCAGGCAGGAACAGGTTGATTCCATCAATAGAGATCTTAAAGCAATCGTCGAGTGGGGAACCAGCAATCTTGTTCAGTTCAACGCCCAGACAACAAAAAGCGCCACGTTTTCCAAGAAAGTGAATTACTCAAATCATTCCATTACAATGTCCGGAAATACCCTTGAATCAAGTCCCTCCATCTCGATTTTGGGAGTCACGGTGTCCAATAATATGTCTTGGCATGACCATGTTGCTAACATCGCAAAATCGGCAAGCCAGAGGCTAGGTTTTCTGTGGAAAAGCCAGAAAGTTTTTTACTCCTGATCAACTGTTGACGACGTACAAAGCTCAAATCCGACCTCTACTGGAGTATTGCTCGCACATTTGGGGTTCAGCACCAAGGCATTCTCTTCGTCTTCTAGATTCCATTCAGAAAAGAGCCATTCGCTTGATAAACAGCTCAACTCTCACAGATACCCTTCACCCTCTAGAACATAGAAGAAGAGTTGCAGACCAGTCATTGCTCTACAGATATTTTCATGGCAGATGCTCCAGAGAAATAAAAACTCTTGTACCACAATTGGCCACATTCGGCCGAAGAACTCGGCACGCTGATCAGTCTCACCCATTTACTCTCAAGATTGACCCTACAAGGACCAATCTTCATCAAGAATCCTTCTTTTACAGGGCTGCTACGGAATGGAATAAGCTTCCAAAATCAGTTTTTCCAGAGAACTATGACCTGCAACTTTTTAAAAAGCGTGTCCACAATCATTTCCTTTCTATAATCCCTTCCCCTTCTAATAGTCGCAGTGCGGGCCGTCCGCGGCCTACTCGATAGGTCTACCCTTTTTGCAACTATTTTCATTAAAAAAAAATTAAAATTGTTTTTATATCTGACTCTCATAGAGGGCGCTAGTTACATGCAAATAAGAGCTCATTGATAAAAACGGATACATGTTAAAAAATTGTTGGAATTGATGGCTTTCCTTTCATGTAAATTTTCACAAAAATCCATTTTAATCGGTATATCTTGATTTTCTCCAAGTTTGCCATGGAAAACTGACATTTATTGATAGTTATGACAATAAGTCAACAATAATTAGATTTTGAAACCTTGTTATTTGTAAAATTAGATATCGTTAATCAAAATGTACTCTAATGTTAAATACACCGGCATGTTATCAACCTTGGCGAGTGTTTAGGAAACTCTAGTGCAGCTGTTACGCGTTATGCAGAAAAGTTTTCTAGAAGAAACTTACCAAGTAAAAATACACGATATACAGTCGCTAATACATACCGCAAGGAACATAGAAGCAATGGAAAATGTTATCGCAAACATCCGTTAGTGGATACGCATTAGAAGAAGAAGAAGAGGTATTATCGATGTTAATGTCAAGTCCCATTTAGATGCATTCGCTATTCACTGCAACTAGTAGGGTTTGTAACTCTTCCATACTTTCAGCCATAATCACTGTGTCGTCTGCAAATCTTATAGTGTTCCTTATTTCACCGCCAATTCTTATCCCTCCTTTTCGTTCCCATAAGGCTTTCGTGAAGATGAGCTGCGAGTATTCGTTGAAGAGCGTCGGAAACGAGATGCATCCCTGTCTTACTCCTCTAGCAATCGCCTTGTAGGTACCCTTAATTTTTTTCGGTTACTGAAAGGAGCCCTGGGATGCGAGTAATTTGAAAACAACGATAAACTAAAAGCGTTTGGACGCAACCTTTTTCTTTGGACAAAACGGAATTGAAAAGACAAATTATTTCTGAATCGAGATAATGCAGAAAAATAAATAAATAATAAATAAAATTGTTTCAAGATAATAAAAAATATCATCCTTCTACAAAAAAATTTAAAGATTCTTTTGTGAAGATTAGCTTCCTGGTTTGGTGCCATAATATGGCGGCCATATTCTGGGCACTGCAATAAAAGTATCTAATATCTATGCCGATGAAAAGATTTACTTTTGGATTCATTGTATATTCTGAAGTAGGTAACACCGATTTCTATTGACACCCCATGGTTCTTTCAAGTACTTAGTTGACACCTTTCGTAAAATGTCCTGAGCAAAAATAACCCCTTAAAAAAGCAATAAAATTATTTTACAATCGAAGAATAAAGGATTTTTCGAATAACTTATAATTTTAAATCCAAGGAAGGTAAATATTTTTGACCTGATCCTATTTCGAAGAAATTTGTGAGTAATGAAAGTTGGTTGACAAAAAATCAAAAATTCAAACTGAAAGTTGGATATTTAAGAATGAAATTGTTTATAAAACTGCTCCAATTATATACAGGGTGATTCATTAAGAATGGGCAATCTCCAAACTGGAGATACTACACACCAAAATATGGCGATTGAGCTCAACATATCTTATACAAAAATGTTGCAGGTTTACGAGATACAGGGTATTTAAAGTTGGAATTTTAATTCGAAATTTCTTAATAATTTTGTGATTTTAAGCAGCATCGTCTTGAAAATTGGCAAAATTGAAAATTACGAATTTTATACTGAATTTAGCACTTTTCATACAGGGCGTTAGTTACACCTTGTTACTTAGGTAAATTACAACATATTTTTTTTGCCTAGTAAGTTATGGCTAAAATGACTAGAAAATCTAAAAGGCAGTTCAAATTTGAATAAAAAATGTAGGTACTTTTGATTATTTCATGTAACTCTATCAGTTTTTGAGTTATTTGCATTTTAATCATTCAATGAATTTTGTTTATTGTAAAATGAATTTATTCCTTTAAATAATATTATGCGGGGTAACAACAGTAAAGACAACAAATAAAAATCAGTAACAGTAATAAAAAAAAAATTCAAAGTGATTGCTTAAAATGCCCGCCTTCCACTTTAATACACTTTGTAAGGCGTCTCCTTAAAGATCTTTGAATATTAAATAACATTTGTCGATTATTTTTAATAATATTAGCAGCTTCTTAAATTTTCTGTCGTAATTCTATGATGGAATTAATTGTATCTTTGTAAACAATGTCCTTCATTTGTGACTATAGTGAGAAGTCTAGAGGGTTTAAATCTGGACTTCTAGGTGGCCAAACAAATTCACTACCACGCCCAATCCACCGGTGTGGAAAATGTTCGTTCAGGTATTGCCGTACTGGCGGAGAAAAATGTGGCGGCGCCCCGTCTTGCATAAACCACATGTTCCGCCTTATAGGTAGTGGTACATCTTCTAGTAGTGTGTTTAACTCTTGTTCAAGGAAGTTTAAATAGAGGGCCCATTCAGATTAGGAGGAAGTTCAAAAGGACCTATAAAAAAACCAGATATCACATCACACCAAATATTTACCTTGAATTCATGCTGAAAATGTCGTTCCTTTAGAGCATGTGGATTTTTGGAGTCCCACAAATGATAGTTTTTCCAATTAAAAACATCTCGTCTAGTAAACGTCGCCTTATAATCGGTGAAAACGAGGTAATTAAGAAAATCCTGGTTTTCGTTTTGTTTATCTAGCATAAATTGAAAAAACTGTAAGCGAACTCGTAAATCTTGAGGTAGCAAATTTTGGACAGGAGTATAGTGATATGGACGGAGATTATCTTTCTTTAAACTTCTCCAGATAGACGATTGGCTTATTCCTGTTGCCGCACTTAACCGACGAGTACTGAGATCTGGATTTTCCGAAATACGAACTAAAACCTCCTTTTCATCATCGACGTTGATATGTTTTGGAGAACATTTAAGCTTTTAGGACGAAAACACTCTGTTTCGCCTAGGCGGGTATAAATACGTCTGAACAGTTTGTGATTGGGTTGGTTTCGATTTGGGTATGATTCTAAATAATATTTCTCTACACGAAAAACTGATAAGTTCTGACACAAGCCTTCTTGAAAAAAAGTCAATGTAATAACGGTGGCTTGGGAGTCTTTACGCTGAATGTTTAAAATGCAAATAACTCAAAAACTGATAGAGTTACATGAAATAAACAAGAAACCTTTTTTATTCAAAATTGAACTGCCTTTTAGATTTTTTTTTTTAGCCATAACTCGTTAGGCAAAAAATATATGTTGTCTCTTACTTAAGTAACAGGGTATAACTAATGCCCTGTATGAATAGTGCTAAATTCAGCATAAAATTCGTAACTTTCATGCCAAAAAACATAAAGTTACCAATTTTCAAGACGATGCTGCTTAAAATAACAAAATTATAAAGAAATTACAAATTAAAATGCTAACTTTAATTACCCTGTATCTCGTAAACCTGCAACATTTGTTTAAGACATGTTAAGCTCAATCGCCATATTTTGGTGTGTAGTATCTCCAGTTCAGAGATTGCCCATTCTTAATGAATCACCCTATATTATTAAAGCAGATTTGTGTTAAAGCAACGTAAAATAGATGTACTTATACCTATACCTAGCATTTAAATGTGTTTGTAAATTTAGCAGAATTCAATAGCACATATCACGATAACATTATTTACACTGCTCAACAATTAATAGGAATCTCCTATATTTTTTAACGAAGCGGACGTGCGATATCATCAAATAGCACAAATGAGGCAATAATTTGTTCAGCAATTATATCATACTTAATATCTTATTGTTGTATCATTAAAAATAAGTAAGTACATCTGTTGAAACAAATGCCACCCTAACTCAAATCGACCCTACTTCAAAAAGCGTGGTTGGTTTCATATATTGCTCGTCATACCGCTGTCTTCTTTCTTATCATTGTAAAAGTTAAATAAACAAAATCGGGATGAAATTAGACAAATACAAGTTACAAAGTTTTCAGATGCAGCAACGAGTTAACCTCAAGTTAGGTTAGGTTAGGTTAAAACGGCGGTTCGGAGGAAACCCACTTATGCCTTTTGGCCCGTTGTGTTACCGTGATGGACGACGGTGCCTTCCTTCTTTACCGTGAGAACCAGTTGAAACTTAATAAAAAGTGTGAGGTCTTTAATGCTAACTGAGCTGATATCAGATAAATCATTAAAGTTCGGTTGCCCTAGAATAGAAAGCCGTTTTCTGCCTAGGGCAGAGCAGTGGCAGAGAAGATGTACCATTGTTTCCTCCTCTTCGTCATCGTGACAGTTTTTAAGGTAGTCGTGTCGTAGCTCTGCGATTCCCATGCGCCATGCATGGGATCCACCTGCCCAGTGTCTGTTATGGCCGCGATCGCATTTCCAATGGACTTCCTGGATAGAGTTAAAACATCATTAGTTGGACGTAGATCTAGTTTGGGCTAAATCTGTTTCGATGATGTGCATGTGGGTTCATTTTGCCTCCTCAAGTTGGCTTTTTGAACTAATTTGCTGTGCAGAAAGAGCCGGCAGTTTGCAATCGGTACTTCTTGCTAAGATGTGATAGATACAGCTGGGAGGGTGGTGCCCTCTCTTGCTAGCTCGTCCGCCTTATAGTTGCCTGGTATGTCCCTGTGTCCGGGTACCCAGACAATGTGAACTCTAAACTTACCTGCTATCTCATTCAGGGCGGCTCGGCATTGCACCGCTGCCCTAGAGGTTAAGTAGACTAAGTTCAGTGATTTGATAGCAGCTTGGCTGTTGCAAAAAATGGATATCTCGCTGAACTTTTGTTCATTGTGGGGTGTCCAGACAGCTGCCTCGGTAATGGCTGTCATTTCGGCTTGATACACGCTACAGTAGTCAGGCAAACGAAACGATAGGCTAAGTGTGGGATCTTCTTAGAAGACACCGCAACCTACTGTCCCCTCTAGTTTAACTAGATTTAACCTTAACAAGTTTCTAGTAAAGCTGTGAAAAACTAATACAGAAGCTCTTTTTATGCTAAAAGAAGTATGTGGAAGTGAATGTTTATCAAGCAATAGATTCGGACTTCCAGCACTGCTTTAAACAGTCGAAAAAATTCGTATGAAGTATTTTAGGCATCGGTATGGAGAGTACATTCCAGTACATAAGCTTTGTATGTAATTGGTAATATCAATTATATGTTTTGTAGCACCAGGCCAATTAAATATTGCCAACGACGCCTGGATACTCTGTGTTGGTTCCTACACTTATGTACGATAGTGAATGTTGGGTTTGGCAGAAGAAGCATGAAAATAGGATTAATGTTGCGGAGATGAGTAGTCTGAGAAGTATAGCCGGAGTGACTCGGTTGGATAAAGTAAAGAATAGTGAGATATGAAAACGCTGTGGTATAAAAGAAGATGTGGTTACAAAGATAGACAAAGGAATGCTTAGATGGTTTGGACACGTAGAAAAAATGGATGAAGGAATATTGACGAAATAAATTAATAAGGCGAGTGTGAATGGACAAGATGGTAGAGGTCGACCTCGGAGAACATATCTCGATCAGATCTACATTGTTTTGAAGAAAAGCCAGATCAAGAGTACCAACAACTGACGAGCATGTATGAGAGTACTGATGAAAGTGGAGGAAACAAAATATATGTGGTCTCTGCCTACCCCCATGGGAAGAAGGCGTGACTATATGTATGTATGTATTTGTAACCGACTCTTTGGCCTTAATTTTGCCTAACTTTAAGCGATCAGATTTAATTTAAACTTCGCACACTTGTCAAAGACCGACTACAATGCAATAATTTGATCAAAATATCTTATCATCCTGATTAATTTTGCCAGGATTCATAAATTTTTTAAGGTATCCTTTGCGTGAGAGTAAGAGAGATAGAACTTGTGCGTGAACTACACATGCGCGCAGTTCCAATGTCATATTCGCCCAATCCAATATACTGGTGAGAAACGTGCCGAGGGATGAATGGCAAGAGGGTGAGTAAAAAATAAAACTAAAAAGCGACAAATAAATTATAGTTTTGAAAAAAAATAAAAAACCCGCTTTTAGAGTTGTCACGTGCCTATTTTTTTTCCCTTCTACCGTTCCATTAGTAATTGGGTCTCTGATAGTCTGGTGCTCGTAAATAGTTTTGCATACCGTATTTTGTTTTAACTTAAGTATATCATTCGTTGTAAATAGTGTTGCATACCTAGTAGTGATAGGATTTAATTATTAATGGCTGTGACATTTTTGCTAATCAATGGATGATGGTTATGGAACGGCACATGCTAACCAACAATGGCTTCCCTCAAATATATCCCGCATGCGGTTATTTTAACTCGACACCAAAAATATCAAAAACGAAGGTAAGATAGAATGGCCAAGTTAAAAATCAAATGATTTTTCTTCAAAATCCAATTAAGATGGCCCAAATACAGCCAGATATGAAGAGAAAACCGTAGAGGTTTTGTTTTGTTTTGTTAATATGACACGACGACCACTAAAATCCTCACTACCGACTCCCAAGACTGACACCAAGCGACTGTCTCCAACTACTCACTCCCAGGCCGGATATCAGAAAATGACACGGGACACGCGTCAGCCAACCATCTTCGCAAATCTATGTTCCAAACTCATAATCGCGCTCGTCCGTGTTGATAGCCAGCCCATCCACACATAAAAGCAAACCAAACAATAATATAGCTGACAACACACGACAATCGAGGCCAAAAATAAAGGCAAAATCTAATAACAAAAACCCCCACTCCATCTCCATTGATTAGCAAAAATGTCACAGCCATTAATAAATAAATCCTATCACTACTAGGTATGCAACACTATTTACAACGAATGATATACTTAAGTTAAAACAAAATACGGTATGCAAAACTATTTACGAGCACCAGACTATCAGAGACCCAATTACTAATGGAACGGTAGAAGGGAAAAAAAAATAGGCACGTGACAGAGTTAATCAAACTAGAAAAAATAATTCTTAACATAAGAATAAAATTACTGACGAGAAAATTAATGTCACTGTTCCAAAAGCGTGGGGTGTTTTCATTCCGAAACGCAGAGTAAGTTTAAAAGTCTCATACAAAGCACCCCACGCTTTTAGAACAGTGACATTTTTCTCGTCAGTAATTTTATTTTTTTTTAAACTATAATTTATATATATATATATATATATATAGTAGCAAAGCACTTACGAGGGATAAGGGAATTATGTCTATTGTAAGTATGTAAAAATAAAAAATAAAGCCATTTTGTTAAAAACATTTTTTTTTGGCAACCCTATGGGGAAATAAAGAAGGCTAAAGAGATTATAGTCATAGGCCCCGTAGTTCAAAGAGGCCCCCAAAAACAGAGAATTTTGATGTTTCTTATTAGTCAGTAGACCAATTAAAGGCTAGTATAAGTAAAATCAGATCCCACTTAACTTACTGAGTAATAAGTATGAGAAAGAACTTTTGTCTTCATTAAATTTTGTTGATATTGTTAAAAAACTAAAAACTAAAAATCATATTTTTTTCTTTGAGCGCTTCTTAAATTTTTGCCCCAATGGCCGGCTTATCCGGCGTTGATTTATTAATAATTAATTAATTTATAAATAAGTGATGTGCGTTTATTAAAAAATAATTAGGTTAGAGTTAAAACATATAAAAAAGTAGAGTTTGTTATTCGAGATATCTACGTTTTAAATGGCAAGTGTATTGCTGAGTTTTACAATTTTTTTAGCGCCAATAAATGTATACAAATTTAATAAATATTATATTCGTAATATGTGCTATTATCGACAAAAATAATTTTTGCAAAAATAATGCTTTTGCAGGCTGACGTGGTATCGTAGAGAATTTCAATCATTTTGTATGATACTTTCGAAATATGAAACTTAAATAAATAATTCGATATTTGCCATTGCAAAATGCGCGTAGGTACCTATAGGAATTTTTTTAAATTATGTAAACGTGGATGAAACGAATGGGTGTGACAATTACCTACTTAAGTTTGTTTATATTGTATTAAAAACAATGTGTTAATAAATTTAATAAATAAAATTTCAATAAATATTAGGTATATTTTACTTAAATATGAATCAATAGGAAGTGTTTCAATAAAAAAGTATTTTTGGCGTAGTCTACACAGCGTAACGTTTAATTAGGTAGGTATCTGTAAATCTCTTGGTCTGGAGCCTAAATTATTTTAATATTTGTTGTATGTCTCTCCAAGTAGAATAACTACCGGTAAATTGCTTCAGACGAGATCATGAGAATAAGAAGGCTGTATTATATTGATATTATTAACGAGCTTTGGGTACTTCTTCAGAAATGTCTGCTGAAAGCCGTGTTTGAAATGTTTCGATTAATATACATAATTTTTATTTTGGCAAAAAGTTAATTGATGACATTTGTCTCTATTCAATATTTTAGGGAAATGATGCACAATTCGAATTACTGTTAACTACGTGTATTTATTGAAACGAAAGAAAAACTTGGCAAGAGAGGCGATGTGCGTCAGTGTTGAAGTTCGTCGGGAGACTGTTCGGGTTCGTTGAGAGACTGTGTCGGGGCCTGTTGAGAGACTGACTGTCGGCAACTTGTCACGTGCCTATTTTTTCCCTTCTACAGTTCCATTATTAATTGGGTCTCTGATGGTTTAGTATTCCTTAGGTACTCGTAAGTAGGGTTGCATACCGTATTTTGTTGTAACTTAAATATATTATTCGTTGTAAATAGTGTTGCATACCTTGTAGTGATAGGATTATTGTTTGGTTTGCATTTCTGTGTGGATGGGGCTGGATATCCACACGGACGATGTCGATTCTGGGTTGACGTTTATTCCGTGTCATTTCTTGATTTCCGGCCTGGGGGTCAGTCGTTTGGGGAGAGTCTTCGAAGTCGGGTGGTGGTGAGAGTTTTTGGAACGATTTGATATTAACACGTGAGCAGAACCTCTACGGTTTTTTCTTTCATATCTGGCTGTATTTGAGCCATCTTAATTGGATTTTGAAGAAAAACCATTTAATTTTTAACTTGACCATTATATCTTACCTTTGTTGTTGATATTTTGGATTTTGGTGTCGAGTTAAAATATCCGCATGCGGGATCTGATGGAGGGAAGCCATTGTTAAGTAGCAGGTGCAGTTCCATAATCAAACCAGCCCTAGGAGTAGGCCACAGGAGTAGGCCACAGGATTAGTGAATTCGTATACCCAAAGGTTATAAGTGATTTATTTTTAAATATATAACGCCGTGACTTATTTTGACACCACGATTAAGTTTTGTTTTAGTTTATTAATATAGTACATTGTTGGAAACTATTTATTGCATTAGATAATATGCCAAAACTAAACTTGGATTAAAATAACCTTCTCAATAATTCTTTATGTCCAAGTAAAAATATATTTTCTTCCTACTTATTTGTAAATATCCTACAATCTTGATATTTTAAAGGACAACCATTGTAAAAATATTTTTAAATAAACTCGATTGTTTTGGCAGTGAAAATCTTTATGTAAATGGTTAAAACGAGTAAATTAGCAGCCTTATGTAAACGTTTGAGTTAGTGTTATTAATGAGTTGATTTATATACGTTTTACTTTTTTTTTTGGTAACTTGGTAAAGTCTGTTACTCTTACTTCTGTTCTGGTTATTTTATAAAGTTGTAAATTTTAAATTTTTGGTTTGTTTTAGCAAGAAAATTTACCATAGCTGTTAATTTTGAGTATATTTGTTATAATGTTGCTATTGAGCTGTGTACTCTGATTTATTGTGTGAGTAAAGTATCCAATATTTTTTTGCTATAATTTTATTTATTTGGTTCACCATAATCTTAGTTGTTTATCGTGTGGCTCTGCTAGTGCCTATAAGACCTAGGGGTTTCCGGCTTGAACCTCTAAGTCGGTGGGCGGCTCACTTTTATATTTTTTTCTTCTACCCTCTACGGCTGAGCTCGGGCATAATTTGCCAGTAGAGAGACCGCTGGCAGAGAACGAAAAAAAAGACGTGGCAAACTGACTGACTCCGTGTACCTCTGTCCGTCCTTTTTATCTTCATCCCCCAAGTCGTTGGTTTTATGATGGATTCTAGAGAATGCTTAACTTGGAGAAAAGAAATTTTTAGAGTTATACAGATTAACATTGCTACTGCGAGTGTACGTGAGTAGCTGAAAAGGAAAGAAGCTTCTGATCATAAAGGTTAGGCTTTCCTGAAAAGGACAAGACTTGGGATTAAAAAGATCTTTAGCGAAATTAGGCGTCGGAATTTTGAGGATTCAAAAATGGGAATGTCCCGTTTCATCGTCTGTCCATAAACTATCCGTATGGCCGCTACAAAAGTAAATTTATATCACATCATCGTACAAAATTAGATAGACCACACTGTTACTATTTACTATTGAATAAATTTTGCACAACTTTAAACATCTTCAAATCATCAGCCAAGAGAAAAAAATCACTAAGAATAACATTATTTAATTTGTAAACAAAAAGATTGAAAATTAAGGGTTCTAAATGAGATCCCTGTAGCACATCAGATGTAACTGTGATTGAGTTACTGTAGTAACTGAGATACTGAGTTACCATATTTTACCATTGGATCCTATCGAGATAATTTCCAGTCTATTTCAGAATCACTTATATTTAAACACGCGTTATTTTCAATAGAATGAGAGATATCTTTATTTATAGTATGAGCGATATTGTTGAGCGATATAAAATTGCTTTTTTGAGCGATATTTTTTGTAGACGAGCGATAGAATATAATTAAGTGAGCAATAATCAATTATATTTTGAGCGATAAAATATTATATTTTAAGCACTAAAATTCAATAAAATTGCATTATTTCAAAGGACAAGTTTATTTATTCATATGTCATTCATAGTTTAGGTTAAGCACACAATCATGATATAAAAAATGCAAATAAAAGATAGAAATTTAGATAAAATGAAAGAATACTGAGAAAATGTGTCCGACAATATTAAATTAATCCCGCAAAAGGGCCTTGGTGGCCATCTTTGGTCGTCCACGCTTGAGTTTTTAGCCGATCTTCTTGGCTGCTGCTGGAGATTAGAATAGGTTAGGTTCATCTACATCGTTTCATTGTTGCAATTATACGCAGCTCAAGATAAAGATAGATACAAAGAAGTAGTCAATATGGGAGTCGTCAACGCTTAAGAAAGCAAGAGACTGTAAGGAGAAGGATTTTTTTTAAATCGAAAAAACAATTAAATACAAAAAAAGTTCGTGAGTATCGTGGAACACTCAGTTGAAACGAAGTTCCTTTTGTAGTATATTATTATTGATAAATGTATTATATTTTAAATATTTTAAGACAAACACGTGGACTACACAAATAGACGTCGCGTTGCTAAATATTTCTATGCTACGCGTCTCCTCTCCTTTACAACAGCACGCATGCGCGTTATTTTTGCAACTACTGCTGTTTCGTGTTTCGTGACGGAAAAATCTTACACTTTCTTTTGCCTAGCCCCCATCCGCCAAGACTGTACCGTGCGATAAGAAACTTTGTTCCAAAAAATTTTCATAATTTTTATCCTCCTAGAAAATTTTGTTTTATGTTGTTTGTAGATAAAGAAATAAATAGCATATTACCAATGCATCAACAAGTACCTATAAGCGCCTCACAATTAGTTAAAAATGTTATTTACTTTTCTCTTTAGTTCACCATCATCATCACTCGTTGTGGGGTCTTAACAATTATATCAAATTAAGCGTTTTATCATCAACAATTAGTTTAAATAATTATGGTAACTCTGTAATCAATATTTATTTTTAATGCTCTTGTTTATTAGTTTTTGCACTTAAATGACCCCTAATTAATTAACTTCTTCTTAAAAAAAAATTATTTATTTGAAAAAAAAGGGGTTTCTTAATTTTATTTTTTTTTATTTAAACCTTATTTATTAAAATACCTTAAAGACAATAGTTAACTTCCCAGTGGGAAGTTAAAATAATGGGTCCGATTTTGCGAATCCCGAATTTTGAAATATCTCCACATTTCAAGGTCCCCAGAGTCAAATACAATAGTTTTTAAGTGGAACTCTGTATGTGTGTATGTACGTATGTGCGTATGTTCGGATGTTCGTATGTTTGTATATGCGTTCGGAATTATTTTTCGTCTCGATTATCTCGAGAACAAAAAAATATATCAACGTGGGTCCAATTACATTCGACGTATAATTACGCAACTTAAAACTGATTAGATTTTCAGCAAAATCGGTCGAGTTGTTTTTTATGGAGAAAATTGAAAAAAAAGATTAACTTTCGGAATTATTTCTCGTCTCGATTATCTCGAGAACAAAAAATGATATTGATATTGATTCCATTCGACGCATAAATACGCAACTTAACACTGGTTAGATTTTCGGCAAAATAGGTCAAGCTGTTTTTTATGGAGAATTAAAAAACTGAAAAAAAATGGTAAACAACCTAAATTTTGCAATTTATAAATTATACCTACTATTTTTGATACAAAATTTTAAGATCTTTTGAATAATATGATAATAGCACGTTAGGAATATTTGAATGAAGAATATGATAACAATATTTCATAAAAAAAAATAGTTTTAGAAAACAAAAATAGGAATTGGAGAATTTTAAACTTGTGTCAGTATTGATAGCATTAAAGACGCTAAAACAGTGAAAAATTATTGTTAGTAATAATCAAGCATTGTTGATAACAATTAAATATTGTTACTAACAAATGATTATTGATCAAAATAATTTAAAAAAAAATTTGATTGTTATAAACAATTCAAAGTAGCTTATAAAATGATAAGAAAAAGGTTAAAAGAATACGGTTGACATCAACAGAATATTGTTAGTGACAATTATAATTTGTTATAAACAATTTGAAATCGTTTTTTAAAAAAAATTAAATAATAATAATTATAACAACAAAAGATATGGTATTTTTTTATGATATTTTTTTATAAGTTAATCGGGTCGCACCCCGACCCCTGATATTTTTATATTATTATCTTAAAAGAAATTAATTTACCTAATTACATAGTTAATTATGATTATTTTCTTAATTGTTGGATTTTTTAAGATAAAATGTTGTATTATTGAGGAATAAAAACAAAGCCTTGTCCAAATAGTATCTAGTAGGTAAGTGAATTATTTAAATTATTCCATCACAATGTCTGGAAATACCCTTGAATCAAGTCCCTCCATCTCGATTTTGGGAGTCACGGTGTCCAATAATATGTCTTGGGATGACCATGTTGCTAACATCGCAAAGTCAGCAAGCCAGAGGCTAGGTTTTATGTGGAAAGCTAGAAAGTTTTTTACTCTTGATCAACTGTTGACGACGGACAAGGCTTAAATCCGACCTCTACTGGAGTATTGCTCGCACATTTGGGGTTCAGCACCAAGGCATTATCTTTGTCTTCTAGATTCCGTTCAGAAAAGGTCCATTCGGTTGATAAACAGCTTAACTCTCACAGATACCCTTCACCCTCTAGAACATAGAAGAAGAGTTGCAGACCAGTCATTACTCTACAGATATTTCCATGGCAGATGCTCCAGAGAAATAAAAACTCATGTACCACCATTGGCCACATTCGGCCGAAGAACTCGGCACGCTGATCAGTCCCACCCATTTACTCTCAATATTGACACTACAAGGACCAATCTCCATCAAGAATCCTTCTTTTACAGGGCTGCTACGGAATGGAACAAGCTTCCAAAATTATTTTTTCCAGAGAACTATGACCTGCAACTTTTCAAAAAGCGGGTCCACAATCATTTCCTTTCTATAATCCCTTCCCCTTCTAATAGTCACAGTGCGGGCCGTCCGCGGCCCACTCGATAGGTCTACACGTTTTGCGACATTTTCAATAAAAAAAAAAAAGGTTAAAATGGCAAATTTTTGCATTTTTATTTTCATTTTTTATGCGAATCCATTGTTACAGGGTCCTCATGAAGAATTTAATAAAATTCGAAATTATGGTGAAATAAAAAAAACCTCGTAAGTTAATTATTACTGGTTCATCAACTGTATCAAATTCTAAATTTAATTGTTAAATTATTTTTAGAAAAAATTTGAAACAAACATGCAAAAGAAATTATAAAAATCTTGTTATCGAGCGTCTAATAAGAGGCGTTTAGTTTATTTTTAGTTAAACACTCGAATTCAGTTTAACATTTTTACAATTCACTAATGGAGATTTCCCCGAAAATAATTATTACGCAAGTACACATTCGTCAGTTCATTCGTTTCAATGGAACGCTCTGTATATCAAACGATTATTATAAAATAATTTTAGACCACAAATTAAAAAAAAATAAAAGCAAATTGTTTTTTGTTACCACAGTTTTTATTTACACTTTTCATTAGTTTAATCAACAAAATAATTTAAATAAACTATTAATTATTAAAAAAGAGGGTTTAAAATTTCATATTTTTAAATTATTTCAGGCGTTGTTTACATTATATTATTTTGTAAATAAATTTGAAGGTCCCTTTGCATTCGGTTTAGTTTTTTAATTTTTAGGTGAAATATGTGATTAAATTATTTCTAATCATATTTTCATGAATATAAAAAAAAATGTATGCAAATTTGGGTTTATATATAAAAAAAATAGTTAAAATTTGTCCTATCGCTTTTAGATTTTTCTTGTAATACTTACTTTTTAACAGTAAAAAACACTAAATAATCCAAAAATTATGTAAACAATAAATGACCGAAACACAAAAATGTACACAAATAAATATGAAAACAATTTCAAGAAGTTCCGGCCGCAAAACTTAAAAGCTCAGTCGGCGAAATCAGGAAACAATTGGCGATCTCTGAACACGCACGCGACCGTCTTCTATTTCTCTCGTGGCCGTCTAGATCTCGAGCCGACGAATGCGATGATACTGGCACTCCATGGCCTATTAGGATGCACTTTTGTGCTTTTTGACACGAGACTAGGAGGCTGTGTGAATTGGCGCCCCTTCCTTGAAGGACGGCAGATTTGCGGTTTTCAGTTGTTTTCGGGAGCTTCGAGAAACAGGATACCAGAGATAGAGGAGTCAACTAGTGTGGGTGGACCCTTTCGAGATAATACAAATGAAATGGATGTGCTAATGACGACAAAGTTAGTAAGCCAAGGAAGTTGGTGTTAAAATGACAGTAATTATGATTCATCGAAAAGCGGTATCATTTTAACAAAACTTTTTAAATAAAAATGATATATACATACATATTACGTACTGTTACATCATAAAGCAAACAGTAGTAGTGATACGATGATAAAACATATTAATTATAAAAATAACAAAATATTGAATAAAAATGTTAATACATAATATACGCTTTACTTTCTTATGATTTGTTATGATTTTTTGAATACATTATTTTTTTTATTTTAATTAATAATTATTAATACAAATACATTTGTTGTCAATATTAAAACATTTTAGTCATTGCCGGGATATATTTTAGCAATGAAAAATTATTGAAAATTAAAAAATGGATAATTTTGAGATATTTTTTTTGGAACGCGTCCTATCTAAAAAAGTTCCCAATAAAATGTGTTCATCATAACGTCATCTGTAAAGAAGGTCCCGAAAAAAAAGTGCTAACATTGTTAATTAAGCGGTTAATGTAGAATGAAAATTTTATATTTCGTTTTTGCAACCGCAATCGGGTGTTTATCAACATATCGGTTTGAAACTGGTACATTGTGTAAAGGAGCCAAACCCCAAGAGAATCGTGCAGGATTTATCGATCTGCGAGATAAAGTTTAGCAACAATCTGCGATCATCGAAAAATCTTTGCCCTTCAATAGAAGCTTCGTATTATCATAAACAAGCGATTTGAAAAAAAAATTGTTGAAAATAGATACTGTTTTTCGGCGACTAGACCTTAGTCCTTATTGGATTTATATAATAATAATAATAATAATACCTATTTGTATCGAAATTCTTAGTTAAAAATGATTACATCAGATGAAACTGAAATGGATGAAGATATTTTAAGCGGTACACCTCCTGAGATATTACAAGCAGCAGCCACAGCTTCTGGTGATTTGCTGCTACAAAAATCTCGGAGTCAATACGAACGTATATACAATCTTTTTATGGAATGGCGAAAAAATAAACAAACAGTGTCATTCTCGGTGAATGTGTTACTTGCGTATTTTCAAGAACTGTCTACAAAAATGAAATCCTTTTCTTTGTGGGCAATTTCTTCTATGCTAAGAATGACAATATCCGAAATTGTCTGCATTTCTGAAACGCAAATTAGACGGATACAAACTTAAGAAATATAAAGCATTGACACTTTAGCAAATCAAAGAGTTCTTATCTTCAGCGCCAGATGAAACCTTTGTATTCACAAGGGTAAGCTATGTTTTTATATCTAAAAATATATAGTCTACCCCAGGCAGTACTTTACTTCTCTAGGTGTCGTCTCCGCTTCGAAGGTTGGCAATCATCATAGCAATTCTTATTTTTGAGACCGCAGCTCTAAATATTTCATTATTACTGCATC
Organism: Agelastica alni; assembly: GCA_950111635.1. Taxonomy (NCBI): domain Eukaryota; kingdom Metazoa; phylum Arthropoda; class Insecta; order Coleoptera; family Chrysomelidae; genus Agelastica; species Agelastica alni. The sequence continues at coordinate 26,149,848 of OX467715.1, forward strand.
CAAACCAATCCCTAAGGTTCTTCAGCCATGAATTTCGTCTCTTGCCTTGAATTTTTCACTGTATAATTATTTGTAGCATTTGATATTTTTATACCCTCATGACATGTCCCATGTACAGCAGTTTTCTTCTCTTAATTGTCGGTATTACTTCTCTTTCCTTATGCATACGTCTCATCACTTCCACGTTGGTTATTCTCTCTACCCATGAGATCCTCAATATTCTCCGGTATATCCACATCTCAAATGCCTCCAGTCTCCTCATGTCGGTTACCTTCAGTGTCGAGGTCTCCATCCCATAGTATAGTATAGACAGCACATAGCATCTCATCAGTCGTATTTTTTAATCAAGGTTTAATTCTCTGCAGTAGAAAAGCCTCTTAATTCTTGTAAAGGTGCTTTTTGCCTGTTCTATTCAGACTCGTATTTCTTGGGAGCTGTCATTGTTCTCATTAATAATCGTGTCTAGGTATTTGTATTGTCTTACTCTTTCAATAGGCTGGTTCCTCACATATATCTTGCGATTGTCTTGAGTTGTTTTTGATATCAGCATATATTTTGTTTTGCTTGTGTTTAGTGATAGTCCATATTCTTCGCTTACTGTGACCATTCTGTTAATTAGCGTCTGTAAGTCTTCGTGTGTTCCAGCTAAAATAACTGTATCGTCAGCATACCTCAGATTATTTATTGTCATGCCGTTAATTTTAATGCCCATGTCCCGATTATCAAGTGCCCTATTTGCTATGTCCTCCTAATACAGATTAAAGAGGATTGGTGATAGTATACACCCCTGACGAACACCTCTTTGTATTTCTATTTTCTCTGATGTCATGTCTTATTCGTACTCAATATTCTATAAATATCCTAACAACGCTCAAATACACTTTATTTTTTTCGCTAATTCCAATTTCCGAAAAAGTAGACTTGGTTTGAGAGAGATTATTTATGATTGATGTCGCCAATTTATAAGACGGGCATATAATATACCAAAATATTTTGGTCATAATCAGTACCTGGACAAATAAAAACTCAATTTATTCATGTATTGTTTTAACTTATTATATTAGGTTATTGTATTAATAAATATATATATATATATATATATATATATATATATATATGTATATATATATATATTCTTGTTGTTTACGCTTTTTAATTTCTGTAACATAAAGAGTTTCTCTAACAATGAAATTTCTGTTTTTAATTTGTTATGTACCATCATTATACCTTCTGCCTCTCGTTCTAGGCTTTTTATTTTTCCCTCTGACAAAGAAACAAAGTAATATGATTTCTTCTTTAGTCAGTAAAATTAGCTTTGCAGATGTCTTATCAGTGTGTCAAAAAAAAGTTATTACTTTTATTTGCTATTCTAATGTGAGTCCTCATCTGATTGTATTAATATTTTATATAAAAGTTAAATCAACATATTTTTTTCTTGAAACCTTTATTTTTTGAAAGAACAAGAAATTGTCTTTCTGTAAAAGTTATATATAAACTTTTAACGACTATACGTATTGTGTAACTAATAGTTTTAGCAAAACGTTGAATATTCGATGATATTATACAAATTGGGAAAACTACCTTGATAGCAGGATCTTTAAGATTAAATTTAAGTGATTGTTTATTTTATTAATTTTTTTTTATATTTAAGTTTGGCTTTGAAATAAATTTTAATCAAATGGGGCAATTTAACAACACCATATTTAAATATGTTATTTAAAGGTGTGGATTTACATATCTAAAAATCGGAATGATGCTGTTTTTTATTGTTAAACATTATTTATACATTTTTTTCACTTGAATACAGAGTGAAACCTATTGTTTTAAACCTTGCAAACGATATTCATGAACCTATAAGTAAGGTTCTTGTAAAGTCAAAGTTGTTGTAGACGTAAATATGAACAGAACTTTTAAAAAACGTGCTTGAACAAGCAATAAGTAATTGATTAACTTTTTTTTTTCGCGGTGGATAGCGGGTTTAGGGTGAAAGAAAACAAACTTCTTGCTCTCCTTAAATCGCCAACGTTTCGATCTTTATTTTAGATCTTTCTCTAAGCTTTTTAATTCGTGGAAGTCCTTAAGTCTATGGTAATGTAAAATTTCTGATATCGTATCCATCACAGAATCAGGGAAAAACATGGCTGTATTGCATATTGTGAAATACATAAACACCAGCAGAACTTTAATAAATCTGAAGAGACACTTAAAATTAATAGAACATGGGTACCTGTACTTAAAAATACAAGGCTGCTTCCTTACAAAAATAAGAAGAATGAATCTACGGAACATGACCTATTTCTGAGCAGCCATCAAATACGCCCCGCCCTCCAAAACGTATAAAACCTGCGATCGCGACATACAAATGTCATAGACTGTCAGCCTTAAAAATCAGACAATTATATCTCCAGAAGATGCTATTCACTAGAGATGGCAAAACGTCGAGCACAAACTCAGACCTACGACGGCCAAATACCCGAAAAACTATTCACCAACATGGCTGTATTGGCTGTAAATTTTAGACTATATGTTTGTTAATATAAAAAATATTAAAAAAAAGAGGTCGGGATATTTACAAACAAAATTCATAATCTCGCCAACAGTGCTACCTATCGGGTCCAACTATAATTAAGAATCATTCATGTGACCCCATAAGTACAAAAAAAATGTCATAAAAATCGGTCAAGCCGTTTGGAATGAGAAGAATTACAAACACACGCACACCGGAATATTTTATATATAAGATGTACCGGAAATCAGAACACTGATAAACTCATATTAAAAAAAATATTCATAATCATTTAACTCTTTAGTTGCAATATGTCGTTTTTAAGCAGAGAATCAAATTTTGTTTATGTTTCTTTTCTGGATAATGTTTTATTAACAGGTCCCAAATTTGTAAAAGCTCTTGATGTTTATTTTGATCTTGAATTATCTTCTTAAACACATTATCTTAAATATATATATAACATCTTTACTCTTCAAAATTTCGTGATACGAAACATGAAGCCTTTTTTTATTAAGTTGGATTTATGATATATTTTTTTAAATTTATATTATTGACAATTCTCTTTTAGAGCTTATCACTCTTAGATATATTGATTATATTGCTATTACAAAGTTTACCCTATAAAAGATTGTTTTTTCTTTCTAAATTTCTACTTAACAAGTTAAATGTAACAAAATTACTGAAATGTAAAATTTTTACTCATTAAATAAATTATTTTAGCGTTCCGATAAAAGATAACAGTATAATTCTTTAAGAAGGTTGAAGCGTAGGCAAAAAAAATTTAAAATTATTTTTGTTCAGATCGACATTGTTTTGAAAAAAGGCTAGGTTAAGAACAACAACCAACAACCAACAACCGACAAGCATGTTAATGAAAGATTTTGTAGCATTTCTACATTGTAACAGGCATCGTGAGCATCATCATTTGTCATTACTGGCTAAACTTGTTACTTGAAAACTTTTTTTGCGATTTTGGTATTTCAATTTGACGTAGTTGTTTATCCGTTTTAAAAGTTTGAGGTTATGTTATCAGCTGTCAGTTGCTGCTAATAAAAGTAAACACACGCTAATTACATTGCCAATCTCATGACTATTTGCGCTGTTGCCACATTTTTACGACTACACACATAAATTCGGACTCAATTTTCATCATATTATTTGAATAAAAACCATATATTTTATTAAATCATAATTAAATAATGATTCGTCGATTAATTTTGTGCTGATTTTTTTGTAAAAGTTTCTGTCAATTTTATTTACAAAAATCAGTATATTTCTTATTTGAAGTTGACAACGCTAATTTTATTTAACATGTTCAGCATAGGACCCCCTCGCGTCCTTCTTCATCGCCCCGCTCTGACCATCGAACCTCCTTAATTAGAAGTTTTCTAAGCGCTATGAAATTTTTTTAAAATAATCGTAAAATGTAAACATAGCTAATTTTAGTACAGCTTACGTTATTTGTTTATTTGTTATAAAACAAAATGTGTCAATTATATGTTGAGTTGACATGTTTTCCATAAAACTACATACAGTGGGTGGCCAAATTATTAGGGACACAATATAATTATGTTAATTTTCAAGTTAAAGTGAATTTAATTAAGTACTATGTAGGTTTTTGTTTTTGTATTTATTTTTATTTCATAAGAGAGCTTTATTAAGAATAATATTTTATTTAGCAATTATCGTTTACATGAAAAACTAAAAAAATATATAAAAAATTGGCGAATATTAAAAAAAATTACTATTTTAACGCCGCCGCCCTACGCCGCGATGACGGCCTCCAGGCGTCTAGGCCTGCTCTTTATGCAGACTTGAGCATTTTGACGGAGTTTAAGATCATGGTTCCATACCCTAATAAGGGTTTCTATGAGTTGGCGCTTGGTCTTTAGTGATCTCTCTTTTTGTGAGCTCCCATAAATTTAGTTGCCGACGCAGTTAAGAAGGGTGGTAATTGTTTACTTGAGAAAATAGCAAAACTCTTCAATCTTTGTCTTTTCAACAGCACCATACCAGATAGATGGTATAACGCCATCGTGATCTTAATACACAAGAAGGGTTATACAGCTGAACTGGAAAATTATAGGCCAATAAGCTTACTTAGTCATCTCTATAAACTATTCACGAGAATTATCACTACACGACTGGAAAACAAACTCGATTTTTACCAGCCAATAGAACAGGCCGGATTCCGCAAAGGTTTTGGAACAAATGACCACCTACAAAGCATCAAAACCCTGATCGAAAAATCAATAGAGTATAACAGACCGCCTGTCATTGCCTTTGTGGACTTCCACAAGGCCTTTGACACTGTTCAGATGAGTGCAGTTTTAAACTCCTTACAAAAATGTCGTGTCGACTATCGTTACACTAAGCTAATATACAACATATATAAGAATGCTACCATGATGGTAAGACTGCACGAAAACACCACTATGTCACCCAAACTGTTTACCACCATTTTGCAATACGCCTTTGGAATGCTTGAATGGAGCGGAAAGGGCTTGAATATAGATGGATTAAACCTAACAGACCTGTGCTTCGCAGATGATATAGCCTTGGTGTCCGACAGCCTACAGGATATTAAGATAATGCTGGAAGATCTTCAGGAGGTATGTGCTCGGGTTGGATTAAAAATTAATATATCGAAAACGAAATATATGACGAATCTGGTTCCTAGTGGAAATATTGTTATTGATGACGGGGAGGTAAAGTTGGTGGATAAGTACACATACCTTGGTCATGAGATAAAAATCTCGAGAGACAATCAAACATGTGAATTAAGAAGAAGAATTACGCTCTCTTGGGCTGCATTTGGCAAAATGAGGGAAGTGTTTAAGAGCAATCTCCCAATGTGTCTGAAGCGAAAGGCCTATAATCAGTGCGTTCTACCGATTATGACCTACGGAGCCGAAACTTTGACTCTGACAGCCACATCCGCTAAGAAGCTTAGAGTAGCCCAGCGTAGGATGGAAAGATCGATGCTTGGTGTGTCACTCCGTGACCATATAAGAAATGAAGACCTAAGGGCGAGAACAGGAGTCACGGATGTTATCTATCAAGTGGCAAAACTCAAATGGAACTGGGCTGGACATGTGGCCCGCATGACAGATGGACGATGGACAAAAAGGCTGCTCGAGTGGAGACCAAGGGCTGACAAGAGAAACAGGGGAAGACCTCCCACGCGATGTACGGACGATATCAGAAGAATGACTACAAACTGGATGTAGAGCGCTCAAGACAGAAGACAGTGGGCAGAAATGAGGGAGGCCTATATCCTGCAGTGGATGCGACAGGCTGATTGATGATGATGATGATGATAAATTTTCTATCGGGGTCATGTCCGGCGAATTTCCCGGCCAAGGTAAAACTGTCACGTCATTATCATCCAGGAATGCAGTAAGACTTCTGGCTTTGTGGCAAGTTGCTGAGTCATGCATAAAAACATACTCTTCATCATTAGGGAACCATTCTCGCACCTGAGGCAGAAGGCAAATTTCCAGTTTTCGCTTGTGCGGATCTTGCCTTATAGTCCCTTCTACGATGTAGAGGCGTCCCAGACCCCTGGCCATACCATTATGCTAAGGGGATGTTTCATCCTTTGAACAAGACAGTCAGGATGGTGCTGCTCTCCTGGGCGTCTTTGAACAAACATGCTTTTATCCACCAAAATTTGAAATGTGGATTCATTTGAGAAACAGACCTGTAAAAAATTTACCATATTACAAATAAAGCGTTTGTCGGAGTTTCTACTAATCATATTTACCCGACTCCAGTCCTTAACAGTCATATTCCGGTGTTCTCTTGCCCAATGCAGTCTCTTTTTCTTCATCGCTTCAGTTAAGCGAGGTTTCTTGAGTGGCCGACACCCCTTAAGATTGAACTCGGCCAACCTTCTCCGGACTGTCCTGTTGGAGACTTTGATCCCTTGGTTATTGACAATTGTAGTCAGGTGGGTTACGGATTTTTTACGATTTTTGAGGCACACGTCCCTTTTTTTAGGGTCCTTTTTTCTGCCGCTTTTTCTCACGCAGTTGGCGGTTAACGGCAAATTTTTGTCTATTTTTAATTTTATACGGTTTACTACTGATTTAGAAACACCTGTAGCTGAGGCTATCTGTCTTTGTGAGTACGTGAAATGCAGAAGTAACGCCTCTATTCTGCTATAATTCCCTGGGGATATATCGCAAGACTTCCCTGTACTAAAAAAGGAAAAACTGAGGTTGTGATGAGTAAAAGTCCTAACAAAACTGATAATTATCCATTAAAATTAGTAAGACTAATTAATTATCCAATAATACCTACATTTTAATAAGTTTTAACTGAAAACACTTGCAAACACAGTTTAAAAAAAGTAAGAAATCAATTCAGTAAAATAAACGTTATTGTCAACTTTACCTCAAATCTGACCTAACATTACTTCTATAGCCGTAAGACAGACTGGCAGTGTTGCCACTTCTTAAAAGCCATTACAGATGATACCAACGATAAAATTACGAAATATAAATCATCTAAGACCGATTCAGGGCATGCAAGAGAGCCGTGGGAAAAACCTGGGGTCTAAAACCGAGGGTAAGCCTGTGGTTATATCAGGCGGTATTACTACCGTCACTAACGTATGCAGCAGTAGTCTGGTGGCCAAGGGTAGAAGGGGCCGGGGCTGTGAACCTGTTGAGAAGCCTGCAAGGGAAATACTTTCGGGCTGCAACTGGGTTAATGAGCACCAATGGATCAGGTATCAAACCTGGGGCCGTATGATAATGGATACAAGCGATCTAAAAGAGACAGGGCCAACAGAAATCCTGAGGTTTGCCAAAATCAGCGGACTAGAAATATGATGCACTGAAGACAGCGGTAGTCACAGAGGATCAAAAGATCTAGGTGACTTAGGTGCCGATACCAAAGACCCAACCGCAAGATTGTAATGTAATGTAATGTAAAAGACGGATTCATCTTCTCACAAAATTAATTCAATACTAAATATTACAAAAACGCTATAGTGTCCATAATAATTTGGCCACCCACTGTATAACAGTTTTATTATATTTATAAACGTTAAATTTTTTAACGAAAATTTTTTCATTAAAAAATCTTATAGACAAAAATTAATTTAAATTTTTTTTCATTATATCCGCACTTAAAATAGTTTCTGCAGTTGTTATCATATAAACTATTGGAACTGTATCTACTAAAAGTTCTATAAATACCTCTTGTTTCAAGGCATTTAATCAATTGATCGTATTAATTAATTCTTAAAAAGTAAACAAATTTAAATGTCATTTAAAGAACCCGTTGGGTGGTAAGCTTTTGTCATTTACTGTTTTTATGACTTGCAAAAGCAGTAAAACTAATTAAAAACTCAACGAGATATAAAATATTGGAAGGTTTGGATTCACTAGTTTTCTTTTTACATTTTTGATCAAGGTAACAATTCAATGCCAAAATGTTAATAGTTGTATAAACATATTTAAATTATATTATATTGCAAAACTAATATATTTATAGTAAATAATTGAATCTCTTTGATGAACGTTTCGAAACGGTCTACTATCTTTCCTAACCTTTACCTTTTTAAGACCCACATTAATAAATGAATATTTCCATCCGTTTGAATAATCTCTGTACTAATTATAATTCCAAACAAGTACTTATATTTTAATTTATTTTAAACGTAACCTGCACTTAGAAATTCAATATCTATTTTAAACAAATTTCGTAGATAACGAATTTTATTTTATAAGGGACTTTCTATTTGGAAATTAAGGGTCAATATTTTTATTTGTTAGCACGGTTAATTTTGCAACCAAATCTTTTCCTAATGACTTTATTTATTGTACATAATAAGACAGGTAGGTAATTAATTCAAACAAATTTCAATAATTACCTAAGCTATTAAACTTTAATTTGGCTTGTTGATTTATTGTTGTTAGATTTCTAAAAAAGTAATTAGTAATCCTAGGTTATCATTGTAGTGGGTACCTACATTAAAATCGTATGGTACCGATTGTAATTTCAAGTAGTTTAAGACCGCGAAAATGCCTCGACGTGATTTAGATATAGATGCATTAATACTAAATGTAGACGATTATTTTACTGCAGAAAAGGACAATGGAGGTCCGTTGCTACCAGTTTTATTTATACGTACACGTGTGTACGTGTGTTGGTGAAACAAAATTAACCCCAGTTTTAAAAAGTGTGAAAGATGGAAATAGTGAACAAAAAGTTGAAAAATATAGACCCCGCCGACATCCAAAGACTTTGACTTTCCCAAAGCTTACAAATTTGAAATTCGTGACATTGTGTACAAAATGCGTGAAAAAAAAGAACATGTCTCTTTAGATTTAATATTATAAAAAGTAAAAGAAAAAAAAAGTAAGTATTTGAAATTTCTAGAACGAGTCTTTGGAGAATTTTGAAATATATAGGGTTTAAGTTTTAAAATGAAGACAACCGAAGGGCTTTGTGTGAATTGAAATTAAAATTTTAAGAAATTATACTCACTGTAAACAAGAATGATCTTTATTTATTTATGTGGACGAAACTTGGATTTTTGCTAAAAGTGGAAAAAAAAGAATTTGGCTGGACGATAACATAAAGTCTATTGCCAATTTAATTTAATATTTTTAATTTTAATATTTCGTATCAGATATTTTGATTATTGCAATTAGCATATTGTCGATAAACGACTACTCGTAATAATGCGAGGTAAGCAATATCTGCTAAATGTATATTAGATCATAGGTAACCGGGTTAATAAAACCCATTGTATATAAATTAATATAACTAACTATTAGGTACAGTCTTCATGATGGTCTTCATGACAGTCTTGATAATAGTGTAGTATAGTCATCATTCTCCAGCCATTTGCGTCTGCTGTCGGACATAGGCTTCCTCAAGTTTCTTCCAAGTTTCTCGGTCCTGTGCCTCTGTTATCCAGTTCGTGTTGATCTTTTTTAAATCCTCTGTCCATTTACTTGGTGGTCTTCCGGGGTTTTGTTTGTCTGACCAAGGCCTCCATTCCAGAAGTTTTTTCGTTCATCTCTGATCTGTTTGTCGTGCTACATGACCGACCCACCTCCATTTCGAGATCTTTTCAATTATGTCTTCTACCTTTGTTCGTCTACGAATCTCCTCCTTTCTTACTCTGTCTTCGAATGATATCCCCAGCATAGATCTTTTCATCTTTCTTTGTGTGACACTCAATTTCCTTGCTGAAGCCTTAGTGAGCGTTAGGGTTTCTGCCCCATATGTAAAGACCGATAGGATACACGTGTTAAAAGTCTTCCTTTTTAGACTTATAGGAATTTTGTCCTTAAATATGTGTCTTAATTTGCCGTATGCTGCCCATCCGAGGTTTATGCGCCTTAAAAGTTCACAAGTTTGGTTGTCCATGCTGATTTTTAATTCATGTCCCAGATAGGTATACATTTCGACATATTCTACTTGCGCTCCCTCTATGTATATATTACCTATTGGTACTAGGTTTGTCATTGCCTTAGTTTTGGCATAGTTTATGTTCAGACCAACCGCTTTTATTTCGTTTTGGAGTTGCTGCAGCATATCTCGTGCTTCACTTAGATCAACACTATATCATCCGCGAATCGGAGATTATTTAGTTGTTCTCCATCTATTGTAACACCCTTGTTATCCCAATTTAGTCTTTTAAAACCGTATTCCAAAACCGCTGTGAATAGTTTTGGTGATAAAGTTTCTCCTTGTCGTACCCCTCGTTTTATATCTATTTTCTGCGTAGTGCTATGTAGTCTTACATCGTTGTTACATGTTTATATATATCATATACAACTTCGGTGTACCTGTGATCTATTCTACATTCTTTGAGAGCCTGGAGGATAGCATACATTTCCACTGTGTCAAACGCCTTTTGGAAGTCTACGAAAACTAGAACTAATGGTCTATTATATTCTATTGTCTTCTCTATTAACGTTTTTAGGCTTTGGAGGTGGTCATTCGTCCCCAATCCTGTCCGGAACCCTGCCTGCTCTCTTGGCTGGTATAGGTCGAATTTTGATTCTGAGTATAGTATAGTCTCCATAATGTAGTCTTAATAAAATAGTTTAGTCTTCATGACAGTCTTCATGACAATCTTCATGATGCGAACAATAAAAGCTAGAATAGTCAGAATATAATAGCCACCCGTAAAATGTTGTCATAATGTAGTCTCTCACTACATTCATTATTAACCATCTAGGATCTGCCATTGCAAGATCCGCTACAATGACAATCCCATTGGATATGATGGTTACAGTGATAAGGCTGTTCTGGAATCCTACTGCCATTCCTGAAATTTGGGAAAAATGTATCACAAAATGTGAAAATTTAATAGAGGAATTGTGGGTTCGTGAAAACCGCATCGAAGCAGTTAGTCCTGTTATCATTTACAATCCGAATGAGGATAGAGACGACAGTGATTATGATGACTATAAATCTGATGATTGATAATACCGTAAGTTCTACACGATTTAACTTATTTATTAAATTTGTACCGATAATTTATTTTTGATGCATTTCCTTTTAACATAATTAAATATGTGCCTATTTCTAACCAAAAAACTCATCGAGAGCTACATCAACGATATCTGTTCACAATAAAGCAAAAAATAAAAATAAAACGTCTCAACAAAAGCATAATAATAAACAAAAAAAATTTGGGTTTAAATCTTATAGGATTTTTGTTTTTAATGAAAATAGTCGCAAAAAGGGTAGACCTATCGTATGGGCCACAGACGGCCCGCACTGCGACTATTAGAAGGGGATGGGATTATAGAAAGGAAATGATTGTGGACCCGCTTTTTAAAAAGTTGCAGGTCATATTTCTCTGGAAAAACTGATTTTGGAAGCTTGTTCCATTCCGTAGCAGCCCTGTAAAAGAAGGATTCTTGATGGAGATTGGTCCTTGTAGTGTTAATCTTGAGTAAATGGGTGAGACTGATCAGCGTGCCGAGTTCTTTGGCCGAATGTGGCCAATAGTGGTACAAGAGTTTTTATTTCTCTGGAGCATCTGCCATGGAAATATCTGTAGAGTAATGACTGGTCTGCAACTCTTCTTCTATGTTCTGGAGGGTGAAGGGTATCTGTGAGAGTGGAGCTGTTTATCAACCGAATGGCCCTTTTCTGAATGGAATCTAGAAGACGAAGAGAATGCTTTGGTGCTGAACCTCAAATGTGCGAGCAATACTCCAGTAGAGGTCGGATTTGAGCCTTGTACGTCGTCAATAGTTGATCAGGAGTAAAAAACTTTCTAGCTTTCCACAGAAAACCTAGCCTCTGACTTGCTGACTTTGCGATGTTGGCAACATGGTTATGCCAAGACATATTATTCTCCCAAAATCGAGATGGAGGGACTTGATTCAAGGGTATTTCCGGACATTGTAATGGAATGATTTGAGTAATTCACTTTCTTGGAAAACGTGGCGCTTTTTGTTGTCTGGGCGTTGAACTGAACAAGATTGCTGGTTCCCCACTCGACGATTGCTTCAAGATCTCTATTGATAGAATCAACCTGTTCCTGTCTGAGTCTATTTGTATCATTCACCGAAAGTGATCGATAGGATGTGAAAGTTGAGACAAGTGTGCTATCGTCTGCGAAATTATAAATGGAGTTCGTGGTGGTTTTTAAGAGGTCGTTGATGTGTAAAAGAAATAAGGTGGGGGACAGGATGGAACTCTGGGGGACCTCGGCATTGGTTTTAAACGCATCAGAAGAAATACCGTCAACTGCCACATGTAAGGAGCGATCTTGTATGAAGCTCATGAGCCATTGGCGCAGTTTGGTTGGAAGACCGTCGGCAGATAATTTACTTAACAACGCCTGGTGCCAAACGCGGTCAAAGGCAATTGATATATCCAAGGCTATTGCACGGGATTCACCAAACTTCTCAATAGTGTTTGTTCAGAGCTGAGTGACATAAGCCAGCAAATCTCCAGTAGACCGAAGTTGTCGAAATCCATATTGTCTGTCATGGATTATCTGAAATTTCTCCAGATATTTGATGAGTTCTATGTTAATCTCTTTTTCCATAACTTTGGATATGACTGAGAGCAATGCGATAGGGCGATAATTTGCAGGAATAATCTTCTTTCCTTTTTTTTACTAATGTACCTTTTATCACAGTGCGCCCGGTAAGTCGATGCCTTGGTGACTAATCCAATACCGTTGTATATAGGTGAAATGAGCTTTCCTACCCTTTACCTTTTTAAGACCATATTAATATATTAATATTTCCATCCATTTAAATAATCTCTGTACTAATTATAATTTAAAACAAGTACTTATATTTTAAATTTATTTCAAACGTAACCTGTACTTAAAAATACAATATCTAATAATTGTATTGGATCTATAAATAACTATTAACGAGAAGTGGACCTATTATTTATCATTCAATTCAAAAAAAAATTACAATTTCTTATAGATTACCGGAGCATAAGAAATCATATACATAATCTAGCCTCTTCTATGGTGTTAAAAATTTTTTTTAAAGAGTAACCAACAAATAGGAAATAAAAATCATCAAACTGGCATATTTATATCTTTTGCTTTAATGAATAGTTTATAGTGACGGTAAGTGGGTGCATTTCAATGGTTTGGATTTTGTAAAAAAGTCCATCGCTTACAGTGCGGTGGTAATTTAAATAAAAAAAAAGCAGGCACAGTTTTTAAAAATAAGTTATTTTGTCTGTGTTGGACTTACAGAGTCCCAAAATTTTTTGTTAGGTATGTTGCGTATTATTTTCTATTTACCTTTTTTTGTCTACTTTCGAATTTACTTTACAATGTATTTAAGATTTTTTTACCTTATGTAAATGACCATGACCAAGTTTAAGTATTTAGGTACTTAGATAACATCTGATCTGAATCCTAATACAGAAATTAGATCACGCATAGAACAGGCCGGATCAGTATTCAAAAAAATGATACCAGCGCTTTGCAACCGATCACTGAACTTGAAATTACTACCAAGGTTTGTAAATTGTTACGTCTATTCCTTGTTACTCTACGGATGCGAAGTCTGGACCCTATAAAGGCCGACACACTAAGGCGACTAGAAGCATTCGAGATGTGGATATACAGAAGGCTCTTAAAAATACCCGGATAGACCACATTAGTAATGAAGAAGTCATTAGAAGAATAGGTAAGGACAGAGAATTAATAGCTACCATAAAGAAGAGGAAAACCACGTATATCTATATATATATATATATATATATATATATATATATATATATATATATATCTATATATCTATATATCTTTATATCTATCACGTATATCTAAAGTCTTTGACCGCGTTTGGCACCAGGCATTGTTAAGTAAATTATCTGCTTACGGTCTCCCAACCAAACTGCGCCAATAGCTCATGAGCTTCATGCAAGATCGCTCCTTACATGTGGCAGTTGACGGTATTTCTTCTGATGCGTTTAAAACTAATGCCGGGGTCCCCCACCTTATTTCTTTTACACATCAACGACCTCTTGAAAACCACCACGAACCCCATTTACAGTTTCGCAGACGATAGCACACTTGTCTCAACTTTCACATCCTATCGATCACTTTCGGTGAATGATACAAATAGACTCAGGCAGGAAAAGGTTGATTCCATCAATAAAGATCTTGAAGCAATCGTCGAGTGGGGAACCAACAATCTTGTTCAGTTCAACGCCCAAAAAACACAAAGTACTTCGTTTTCCAAGAAAGTGAATTCCTCAAATCATCCCATCACAATGTCCGGAAATACCCTTGAACCGAGTCCCTCCATCTCGATTTTGGAAGTCACGGTGTCCAATAATATGTCTTGGCATGACCATGTTGCTAACATCGCAAAGTCGGCAAGCCAGAGGCTAGGTTTTCTGTGAAAAGCTAGAAAGTTTTTTACTCCTGATCAACTGTTGACGACGTACATGGCTCAAATCCGACCTCTACTGGAGTATTGCTCACACATTTGGGGTTCAGCACCAAGGCATTCTCTTCGTCTTCTAGATTCCATTCAGAAAAGAGCCATTCGTTTGATAAACAGCTCAACTCTCACAGATACCCTTCACCCTCTATAACATAGAAGAAGAGTTGCAGACCAGTCATTGCTCTACAGATACTTCCATGGCAGATGCTCCAGAGAAATAAAAACTCTTGTACCACCATTGGCCACATTCGGCCGAAGAACTCGGCACGCTGATCAGTCTCACACATTTACTCTCAAGATTGACACTACAAGGACCAATCTTCATCAAGAACCTTTTTTTTACAGGGCTGCTACGGAATGGAATAAGCTTCCAAAATCAGTTTTTCCAGAGAACTATGACCTGCAACTTTTTAAAAAGCGTGTCCACAATCATTTCCTTTCTATAATCCCTTCCCCTTCTAATAGTCGCCGTCCGCGGCCCACACGATAGGTCTACCCTTTTTGCGACTATTTTCATAAAAAAAAAAAAAAATTTAGGACATGTTATTCGGATTGAATGAATAAAACTGCTAAAAATAATAATGAAAGGCAAAGTAGAAAGCAGACGAGGTAAAGGAAGGCGCCAACATTCCTGGTTAAAAAATATAAGAGACTGGACCGAACTAGATTCACACTCCTTATTCCTAGTGTTTTTTTGTTTATTTATTTTTTTATACTCTTTTGCCGTCGTCTATATTGTTTGGTACTAAAATTGGACATTGTACTTTTATTATTTTTGTCTTCTCGGTATATTCTTTCTGTTTTGGTGTTCACATTTTGTCTTCTTGGAAATAATCATTGTTTTTGTCTTTTTTGTATTAATCTTGAGATCAGGTGCATCTCCCTCCTTTGTGACCAATAATAAGATTTTGAAGCTCTTCTTGGCTATTAGCTATTATAGTGGTGTAGTCTGCACACCGTATATTCATTCACTGATAAATGTTGGTAACATTGTTGACATTGTATGCACCAATTCTCTAATATTTTTTAACCCACTCCGATCTTTTATATTTTTCAACCATGATTTCTGCTTTCCTTCAATACTTCCTTTAATGATTAACTGTAGTAATTCATACTTTATACTGTCACATTATGTGGCCAATATAAGACATTTTATAACACTTGACATTTTTTTTTTTTTTTTCATGTTCTGGTTCCCACGAAAAGGGATATCCTGTAATGTTCAGAGAACATCGTGGGAACCAAGGGAAAGAAGGTAGGAGTTGGTGTTCTTCTTAAATTTCTGGAGGTTGTATGCCTCGGGGAACACCTCCATAGGCAATGAGTTCCAAAGCCTCGCAATTCGTTGGATGAATGAGTCTTTGGAAAGTGATGTTCTGCAGGTCTCCAAAGTGACCACGAAGGGGTGTGAAGACTGAACTTGACGGGTTAATCTCGAAGAGACTGCCAAAGGAGGAACGATTGTTGATATTTCAGAAGAGCATCGCCCATGAAAATATCTATAAAATAGAGACAAATCGCCAACTCTTCTACGGTGTTCCAGACAAGTGAGCGAGTTTGTAAGCGAGGCATCACCGACGAGACGAATTGCCCTTTTTTGGACAGAATCCAGTAGCTTCAGGATATGTTTAGGTGCTGCACTCCAAATATGGGAACAGTACTCCAGTACAGGTCGGATCTGTGCCTTATAGATCATAAGCAGCTGACTGGAGGTGAAATAGCTCTTGGTACGAAACAAAAAACCAAGTTTTTGGGATGCACTTTTGGCAATGGACCTCACGTGATTTTCTCAGGAAAGGTTATTGCTGATAGTAATACCAAGCATCGATATGGATGACTTCAGTGGTATGGTTACTCCTGACAAAGTTATGTTAGGCACAGTGAGATCGGCTTTTCTGGAGAAAAGACATGCTTGTGTTTTGTTTGCGTTGAATTCTACCAAGTTATTGGATCCCCATTCGAGAATTGTTGCTAAGTCCATATTTATATTGTTAACATTTCTTCCTCGTTCATTTCTGGTTTCACGGGCTGATATAGGGGCCCTGGAAGAGAAAGCGGTATGGAGGGTACTATCATCGGCAAAGCTGTGTACGGGACATGAAGTTGCTTTCAATAGGTCGTTGATGTGAAGTAAAAATAGTGTTGGTGCTAGAATGGATCCTTGCGGAACACCAGCATTTATGAGTAGAGTGTCAGATGAAACTCCATCGACCACTACATGGAGAGACCTGTTTGAGAGAAAACTAGCAAGCAGAGAACACAGCTGAGGGGGCAAGCCATAAGATGGAAGCTTGGCGAGGAGTCCCTGGTGCCAAACTCGATCGAACGCCTTGGAGATATCTAATGCCACAGCTAAAGTTTCTCCATACTTTTCAATAGATAGCTGTCATATATGTGAGACGTATGCGAGCAGGTCACCAGTTGATCTCTGATGACGGAAGCCATATTGCCTATCATTGATAATTCCTGAGTCTTCCAGATATTTCATGAGCTCGATGTTGATGGCTTTTTCCATGACCTTTGAAATAATAGATAGCAGTGCGATAGGTCTGTAGTTGCTAGGTAGGGTCTTTTTGCCTTTTTTAGGGACTGGCTGTACTCTTGCAATTTTCCAATTGGACGGAAATACTCCCAAATTGTAAGAGTCGTTGAACAACTTGCAAAGAACAGGTGTTAGTTCGGGGGCACATTTCTTGAGAACAATCGGCGGGATTCCGTCAGATCCACAGGCTTTGTTGGTGTTGAGACCCAGCAAAATCTTTCTGATAGTACGTTGGCGAAAGGTGATCTCGGGAATGTGACTGTCAATAGGTGTAATGTTCGAGGGTTGTTTTCCCGAAGAATCCAGAGTGGAATTTCCAGTAAATAGGTGCGCAAAGATATTGGCTTTTTCCTGGGCAGTCGTTGTTAGAACTGTCAAAATTTTTTCAATAAAATTACATTTTTGAACATCTACGCCACTGATAAAGTTAACTCGATAGAAATTCAATATAATTTAACAAGAATTCATTTTAAAAAAATAATAAGATCATCTAGTTTATGTTAAGTTTATTCAAATAAACACATATTCTTTAAAGGGAGATATGGCAAAGAAGGTGTTTTGTTACAAAGATAATAGTGTTGTAACGTGGCAATTCGGTTGTCATGTTAAGTTGGAATTTTTATTTTCCGGTGTGTCTATAATTACATAAAATAGCATTTGAATTCTGCATTGCCAGAATATTTATGACAATAGCCTTGGTTCTTACACTCCTCTTTTAATTTTTTAAACCAAGAGGTTCTATTATCAATTCCAAACGTGTTACAAACTAGTGTTGCTAGTTTATTATGCAAAGAATTTAATTTTATCGATGCCGATAAAATTTTGTCATTTGCAAGTTAAACGAAGAATGATTTAAAATTCAATAACGAAGAAATTATTTCCCCTGTACACAGATAAAACCGTTTTATTTAGTTGAAATGAAAGACTATTTTTAAAAAATTATAATGATAATAAACATATTATTTTTACTTTAAAAATAATTTTAGAATTGTTTCAAATACATTTCTTGGCAAAATTAACGTAACAATACGAAATTATCCGAAAAATTAATTTTTATTACTCATGCGGGATAAGTAGTAACTTAGAAAGCACGCTGTTGCGGTTGAAAAATGGCTGTTTGCCCATTTGAGTGCGACAAAAGTTCACTTCATCAAGAATTGCATATTCTTAAAACATTCTCACACAATACTAGGTATTCCAAGCGGCTGAATAATGAAAGTTGATCATTTTTACAAATGTTAATACTAAATACATGTTTTGTTTTGTATGGATAATCTAGGTATACATATAAAATGCTTTCTCCTGAATAACTGATCAACGCACAGCCTAAACCGCTGATTTTTCGAAATTCTGCCCATAATGGGGTGAAAAGCGGGGCAAAGTTTGTATGGGACAACGTGCGAACAACAGGGTGACCCTACGGTGGGTACCTGGGCACCAGGGGGTGGAAGGAAACGAAAAAGCCGACACCCTTGCAAAACAGGGGGCCGAATCTGCGTTCACTGGACCAGAACCGGTTTTTGGAGTCACCACAAGTGCCGCCAAAACAATTATTTCGGACTGGGCGGAGAGGAAAATACTCACGTACTGGTCCGACTTACCAGGGCTAACCCACTCGAAGGCGTTTTTACCGTTACAACCCTCGAGAAACACAACTAAGCAGATCCTAGAATGGAGCAGAAATGACCTGCGTATTCTAACAGGACTGCTTACGGGACACTGTCGTCTGAGATACCACCTCAGAAAGATAGATCTGAACCAACAAACGGACTGTCGGTTCTACTGCGTGGAAGACGAAACTGCTGAACATATACTATGTTCATTCTCCGGCCTGGGAAGAATAAGGTTCAACATATTTGGTTACACTAACCTAGAACCTACCGATTTTAAAAAAATCTCACCCTATACAACCATGAACTTCGTAAGAAGGGCTGGATTGTGCGGTGAACTGTAGCCTCTAGGGGTGAGCCACAATAGACCTACTAAGGGTCGCGGTGGAGGGGCGACCACGCCCCGCTCACATAAAACCTAACCTATGGGACAACGTGATTCCTTGATCCAATCTACTTCAAATTTTGCATAAACATTCTCTAGCAGAATTGATGGAAGACGTGTTTCGTAATTTATTGAAACTCATCGCCTAACGGGGTTAAAAAGGGGTAGAAAGTTATGTTGTGGGTGAATTGCATCGAAGTTGATATCAATACTCCTTAGTGCCTTTGATTTAAATTACATTTTATTTTGACACATGTTTGTAAACTTAATCCGATTTTATTTAAAAAACGTAGTATTCACATAAAAGCTTGGTGCATTGCAATAAAATTGGAATGTCAAATATAAAAGCATATTTGTGGACGTCAGTGACAAAACCGAGCCTTCCCAAATATATGGGAACCCGTCTTAGGGGAGATGTTACTGCCGGACAGTTCTCAGATCCGTTGCTTGAAATAGGAAATGGTGATTTCGCGGAACGGGATAATATGCAATATAATTCTTCCTATAGCGTAAGGTACAATTGTTTTCACTGTAGAAGAGCTTATAGCTAAAATTTACCCAAACATTTATAATATTCACGATAAATCTGCAAAATGGTTATGCGAGCGTGCCATCCCAACACCAAAAAACGAACAAGCCTCAGTCATAAATGAAATACTTTTGAGATCATTCGAAGGGGTCGAATATCAATATAAATCCGTGATATGCCATTCATTATTCGGTCAATTCCTGAATACACTGAAGCCTCCCGTTCTCCCAACTCACATATAAAATATTGAGAGTTGGCGCGCCAATTATGTTACTGCGCAATATGAATTCACCAAAATTATGCAATGGCACCAGATTGCAAGTGAAAACATTGCATTGCAATATAATTGAGGCAACTATACTGACAGGTTGTTCTTGGGGAAAGTCTGTATTTATTCCTAGGATTCCTCTAACACCATCAAATTACCTCTTCGAATTCAAGAAAGGAGCGGAACAGCTACACAAGAGGAGTATAGAGTTGTAAGAAATAGAGTTAACACAAAAATAACAGCAATAAAACGGCAATTCTGGGAGGCATACTCAGTGAGCATGGAGCACGACCTCTATGGAGGACAAAAGAAAATTTGGAATATGCTTAGAAATCGTAAAAGGCCAGTGAATGAGTACGTTAACACTACAAAAATATCAACGGAACAGTGGGAGTCCCATTTTCGTATGCTGTACAGCGATTCTGGCCAAGAAACAAAACCAGTAATGGAAGAACAAATCAACAATGCAGACGATAACCCCATAGAGCAGACCCTATGTACAAGAGACATCAACCTAGCAGTGTCAAAACTAAAAAATCGAAAGTCACCTGGATTAGATAACATAAACAATGAACTTATAAAATATGGTGGGCCAACGTTGATGGAACAAATCACATTGCTATTCGACAAAATATATAAAAACAAGAAAATTCCAGTACAATGGAAAGAAAGCATTACAATACCATTGTTTAAGAGAGGTGTCAAAACAGATATGAACAACTATAGGGGAATAAGTCTGTTAAGTACAACATCGAAGCTACTGACAAAGATCATAGCCCAACAGGTGGCACAGACTGGAATTAATGAGGAGCAACAAGGGTTTCGACAAAATAGATCCACCATCGACGGGATTTTTATTCTTAGGCAGATAGCTGAAAAAGCAATAGAATACAACAATGTTGCTTACATGTGTTTTATTGATCTAAAACAGGCTTTTGATAGAGTCAGACTGAAGGATGTGCTTGCACTGCTCGAGGAAAGAAATTTGGACTCTCATCTTATCGCATTAATTAAAGAATTGAATACCGGAAATTCTACGTTTATAAGAGTTGAACAGAAGCTAACAAAAAGGATAGACATATCAACAGGTATAAGACAAGGAGATAGCCTTACCCCTATTTTGTTCAACATCGTCATGGATAAAATAATCGACGAAGTCAAAACGGCGGGAAAAGGATACAGGATGGGAGATCAGGAGTTTAAAATAATCTGTTATGCTGATGATGCGGTCATTATATCGCAAGACGAGGACAATTTACAGAGAATGCTATTTAAATTCGAGCAAACTGCACAACAGTATAACATGATCATCTCGCTAGAAAAAACACAATCTCTTACAATATCACGAGATCCCAAAAGATGTAAACTGGCATTATATAACAAGAGCGTGGCACAGGTTATGTCATTTAAATACTTGGGTGCTCAAATAACCAGTAACCGTGATCTTAAGTCGGAAGTCAAGTCGCAAACAATCAAAGCAGCAAGACTATCGGGATTCCTACGAGATGTGATATGGAGGAACAAGCACATGTCTATAGCGAGCAAAACAAGAATCTATAAGACCTGCGTAAGACCGGTAATGACCTACGCTACTGAAACGAGGGCAGAAACAGCAGCAACAAAGAGAATTTTAAAAGCAGCCGAAATGAGAACCTTAAGGACCATAACAGGACATACTTTACTCGACAGGCAGAGGAGCGAAGACATCAGAGCTACCTGCGGCATTCAAGATGTAGTAAGATGGTCCAGAGTCCGAAAGAGAGCTTGGAGAGATCATGTGGACAGAATGCCTGGAAACCGCCTCGTAAGAGCTGCTAAGCACAACAAGCCTGAAGGTAACAGACCACCAGGACGACCGCCCAAGAAGTGGCACGAGAGCTGGACATCAGAATCCCAGTTGCGGCTGCTATGAATGCTAATATATGAGGAAAAACAAGACAAATGTCTTAAGAAAAAGAAGAAGAAGAAGAAGCAGTTTCCTATCAAAGTCTGCTTCGCCATAAACATAAACAAAGCTCAAGGTCAAACTCTTAAGATAGCGGGAGTAGATAATTTTTGAAACAAAAAAAAAGTAGGATGAAACCCATTGGAAAAAGAAGAGAATATAATTAAAATGAAAGGAAAAATAATTTACGGGCGATCTGAGGTCGGGAAGTGAAAGGGTGGTGAGTTTTTAAGTGTAAAAATCGGTTTATCTTGATTTCCGGTAAAACTACAAGTCCTATGAAAAAAAGTTAAAAAGCAAAGTTGTAGGTATTAAAAAGATCTGTAACTTTTGTATTAACACTTTTTTCACATAACCTCAAAATGTATGCGGAAAATTCAAATAACCAAGTTTTTGGTTTTTTATTTTTATCTTTTACAAAAAAAAACTTTTTTGCACGAAATTTGGTGAAAACTTACCTTTTAATGTCAAACTGATTAAAAACTTGTATTGGGCACAAACAGCATACTCTCCCCGACTCTCTTTAATATACACTCAGAAAGGATTTTCCAGAAAGCGCTAGAAAACATCCAAGAAGGCATAAAAGTGAACGGGAGACTCGTGAATAACATACGGTATGTAGACGACACAGTAATAATAGCCAATAGTCAAGAAGGACTTCAAAACCTTATTGATACAGAAAGAACAAAAACAATAACTATCTCCAAAAAGACAAATGTGAACACCTATATAAACATATATAACAAACAAATAGAGCAGGTCGACAAGTTCAAATATCTGAGATGCTGAATAACAGGAGATTTAAACCCGGAAACAAAAAACAAATGCCGTATAGAAAACGCAAGAAGCGCATTCCATAATATAAAGAGACTCTTAACAAACCCTACATTATCGCTAAACACCAGATACAGATTCGTAAAAGCTTATATCTACTCAATCCTCTTATATGGTAGCGAATCATGGACGATGGGAATACGATCGATGCATAGAATAGAAGCCTTCGAAATGTGGGTAATGCGTAGAATGCTCAAACTATCATGGACAGAGCATGTCTCCAATGAAACCGTTCTAGGAAGTATGAAAGTGGACAAAGAAATCTTGGGAATGGTCAAAAGACGCAAGACAAGCTATCTGGGATACATATAAATAGGCAAGAGATACGAGTTCCTACAACTGATAATGGAAAATGCAAAAAAAGAACGAAAAAATCTGGAATCCGAAATAATTTTTTTTATCATTATGTACAATTTTGAGCTATTTATTAAAATTTACAATTTAATTACTCGAAAAACGTAAGATTCTATGTTACATTGATAAACAAAATATTAACAAATCGAAATATACTACTATAATAACCAACCAAATAAGTTAATAGGTAATAACGTCTACAATATTTTGAGAAAGTTGTAGAATCTTCTTTAAATTATGTGCGTAGATGCCTAATTATTGCTATTTTAAGATAACTTATATACCTAAGTGACCTTTTTTATTTATCAATGTTAACAAAGCTCAAAATTGTACACAATGATTAAAAAAAAATTTCGCATTCGAGTTTTTTTCGTTTTTTTGCATTTTCTGCGAAAATTTACCGCAGTAATAAAAATTTTTTTTACATCATCAAAGAGCGGAGATTTTAACGAACAAAAAACCCACCGACTTTTTAAAACAAGCAGATATTTGGACGGAAGAATTTTCGATTGAAAGTTAGGGTGCTTTTTCGATATTAAGTCAAAATAGGGTGAAAAAATAAATATTTTAAATTCAAAAAAATTATAGTGTATTTGGGACATTAAAAAGTAAGTTTCCTCCAAATTTTGAGAAAAATTTTTTTTTTTGTAAAAGATAAAAATAAGAAACCAAAAACTTGGTTATTTGAATTTTTCACATACATTTTGAGGTTATGTGAAAAAAGTGTTAATACAAAAGTTACAGATATTTTTAATACATACCTACAACTTTGCTATTTAACTTTTTTCATAGGACTTGTAGTTTTACCGGAAATCAAGATAAACCGATTTTTACCCTTCAAAACTCACCCCCTTTCACTTCCCGACCTCAGATCGCCTGTAAATTATTTTTCCTTTCATTTTTGTTATATTCTCTTCCTTCTCCAATAAGTTTCAACCTAATATTATTTTTTTTCACTATTTACCATTTTCAAAGGCTTTCAGCCTTGGTCTATTATGAATTATGCGTAGGTAAAGATTAACATTTGAATTGTAATAAAAAAAAATTTCTGTGTTGTTTTAACGACTGACATTTTATAAAATTTACTTTTACATAGCATCAACCCGACTTATTTTTTATTACTTTGACTATATATTTACATTTCGAAATGTTAACACTACGCAGGTATAAATAGAAACGATAAATCTCATCAACGCGTGGTTGAGACGAGGTAGGCGGAGAGAAGATTGAGAACAGCCCGAACAGTCCTTCAGTTCCAACCCTCGATTGCGTCACCCCAGAATTTCTATCAGGATCGCAGAAGGCTCGAACGGTGTCAGATTCTAAGGGATGAAAACCGTCTAATGGTGAGAACTGAGTAGTAAAACAAGAGAGAGAAAACATAAAAATGACGTCTAGGATTGTAACCGCATCTCTAAGCGGTACTGACCTAAATCTAGTTAAATTTGATTTATTAATATAGTAAATAGGTTTATCCTTTAATGTTCATAAATGTTGTTAATTGAAAATAATTATTATTAAATTGCAATTGTAAGGATTAACCTTTTGATCGATACGTTTCTTATTTATATTGACTAAGAGTATAAACATTTTTTTATCCATTTACAAAAGGAAACACCAGCATACCACAATTTTATAAATATTTAAAACGTTAAATGTATGTTCTTTGGATATTATTGAGTAAATAACTTTCTTTTTAAAGAGTGAGCAATTTTGTAAAAAAAAATTTTAGTTTTAAATCGTCAGAGATTAGGATTTTCAATTGAATTTAGTACTTAAAGCTCATGCAATATCAATATCAAAATTTTTTTTTTAATGAAAATAGTCGCAAAAAAGGTAGACCTATCGCGTGGGCCGCGGACGGCCCGCACTGCGACTATTAGAAGGGGAAGGGATTATAGAAAGGAAATGATTGAGGACCCGCTTTGTAAATGTAAATAAATTTAAGCAAAACGAAAGTAATGGTTTTTGAAAGAGAAGAAAGCATGACAAATTGTGAACTTTCGATTGAGTGAGGAAGAGTGGAACAAGTACACGAATTTGTGTACTTGGATTCAAAGTTTACGAGAGATGGAAAGTATAACAGTGACATTGAGCAAAGGGTGTTGGCAGGAAAATGAATGTGGCACTGTATAGCTATATGAACAGCCAGAAAGTGTCAAAAAAGGTACGTCTGGCTGTGCATAGAGGTGTGTTGGTTCCTACACTTATGTATGGTAGTGAATATAGGGTTTAGCAAAAGAAGCATGAAAATAGGATTAATGCTGCGGAGATGAATAGATTGAGAAGTATAGCCGGAGTGACTCGGTTGGATAAAGTAAAAAATAGTGAGATAAGAGAACGATGTGGTGTAAAAGAAGATGTGGTTACAAAGATAGATAAAGGAATGATTAGATGGTTTGGACACGTAGAAAGGATGGATGAAGAAAGATTGACGAAATAAATTTATAAGGCGAGTGTGAATGAACAAGGTCGACCTCGGCGAACATATCTCGATCAGATCAACATTGTTTTAAAGAATTTTGTGAAAAATCTATTATTAATATTTATTTCGTTCATTTATTAATTTTAAATTTTTGTTTCGACTTTTCAAAATCATACGCATCGATCTTGATATTTAAAATATTAAAAAAGATAAAAGAGATGATAGATTTGTAATATAATACGTTATAATAGGAGAAATAAAAAAAATAATGATTCAACTTATCTTTGACACGCTATGCTATGCATCAAGCATAAAAAAGATTAAGTATAGGTTGAATAAACGATATTAATGTATATGTTGGAACCCATCTCTGAATCGGACAAAAATGGACCACTGACAAATGCGCCAAGTCCGAAATAGTACATGATTTCGAACTTGGATCATTTGCAAATGATCATTTCGCGTATGAACAAATCAGGATCAGTGTGCAGAGTCTTCTTCTTCTTGTGGCTTATCCTTAGTGGACGTTGGCGATAACTATGGCCCATCTGATTTTATTTGCTGCAGCCCGAAATAGATCCATAGATGTCATTGTCCATTGTCTTAGATTTCGCAGCCACGAAATTCGTCGTTTTTCAGGACCTCTTTTGCCGTTTAGCTTGCCCTGCATAATCAGCTAAAGTTGGCTATATTTCTGGTTTCGCATAACATGTCCGAAGTTTGAAAGTTTGCGGTCTTTGATTACGTTTAAAAACTTGTTTTGTTTTCTCATACGCTGTAGGACGGCTTCGTTGGTTACGTGGTTAATTCATGATGTTCTAAGCATGCGTCTGTAGCACCACATCTCAAATACTTCCAGACGTTTACATGCAGCGTCGGTCAGAATCCAAGCTTCCACCCCATATGTTATGTTATGTTCTCGCTACGAAATCTTGACTCTAATAAGGCAGTAGAACCAGATAGAATTCCGAAAATTGTCCTGAAGACCTGTGCTCAAGAGCTAACCCCAGTTCTCTGTAGACTCTTCAAGTTATCATACAGCAAAGGAGTATTTCCGTCCATGTGGAAAAACGCTAAGGTCCAACCGATTCCCAATAAAGGAAAGAAGACTATTCCTGCGAATTATCGCCCTATTGCATTGCTCTCAGTCATATCCAAAGTTATGGAAAAAGCGATTAACACAAAACTCATCAAATATCTGGAGAAATTTGAGATAATTCATGACAGACAATATGGATTTCAACAACTTCGGTCTACTGGAGATTTGCTGGCTTATGTCACTCAGCTCTGGACAAACACTATTGAAAAGTTTGGTGAATCCCGTGCAATAGCCTTGGATATATCTAAAGCCTTTGACCGCGTTAAGGCATTGTTAAGTAAATTATCTGCCTACGGTCTCCCAACCAAACTGCGCCAACGGCTCTTGAGCTTCATGCAAGATCGCTCCTTACATGTGGCAGTTGACGGTATTTCTTCTGATGCGTTTAAAACCAATGCCGGGGTCCCCCAGGGTTCCATCCTGTCCCCCACCTTATTTCATCAACGATCTCCCTGAACCAAGTCCCTCCATCTCGATTTTGGAAGTCACGGTGTCCAATAATATGTCTTGGCATGACCGTGTTGCTAACATCGCAAAGTCGGCAAGCCAGAGGCTAGGTTTTCTGTGGAAAGCCAGAAAGTTTTTTACTCCTGATCAACTGTTGACGACGTACAAAGCTCAAATCCGACCTCTACTTTTCCTTCTATGGTCCGTATATTTATTTTTTAAAAGCTTCCATCTGTGTTCGGAGGCTTCAGCAACAGAAAAAGTGATTTAAAAAACGTTAAACTCACTGATTTTTTGGCACTTATGAACTTTCTCCATTATGTTAGCAATTGTCAGCAAAGCATTTTCTTTTAGTCGGTTGTTCTTGTATTTTCCATCAGTTTTTGCATAAAACTGTGGAAAGGCCGGTACCTGCTCTATCAACATGCCATCATCCATTATAATATTTTTTAATAGGAAATGGATGGTAGATATCTCGGTTGAGTTGAGCAGTCTAACTGGACTTCGCCGAGGATGATTAAAATAAAGACATTTTATTATTATTATTATTATTATTATTATTATATACTTATAGTTGGATAATTTTAGATAATGATAAAATTTAAAAAATCCGTATTTGAAATAAAATAACAAATCAATTTGGAGATTATGTACTGTTATGCACAAAACACAAAAGTCATTGTCAAAAAAGCTCCGATTTCATCGGTTTATTCTTATTTCTTATTTTATTTTAGTCATCTGTATAAACCAATGTTTTTTGCACTCATTCCTTATTTTATTTTATGTTATTTCTTATTTTATTTTATTTGCTGTATAAACTTGCCTTTACTTTTGTACTTCTTAAATGTACATTTAAATACTGGTTATCTAGTTTCTAACGATAATCCGAAACCACCGTATATTCGTGAAATATGCTATAAAGATACCTAGTTAATTTCTACATTACTGTTTTAAGTAATCTTTGCTAGATTTTGTCAAATATTTTGGGGTTTGCATCGATCCTATTTTTATTTTTTATTATTTTGTGAACAATATTTGTTAGATCTTTTTTACGAAACAACGTATATCGTAAAAGCCCAAAATGGATATTTTTTATGCCTTTATATAAATCGTCGAGTGGGGAACCAACAATCTTGTTCAGTTCAACGCCCAAAAAACATAAAGTGCCACGTTTTCCAAGAAAGTGAATTCCTCAAATCATCCCATCACAATGTCCGTAAATACCCTTGAACCAAGTCCCTCCATCTCGATTTTGGGAGTCACGGTGTCCAATAATATGTCTTGGCCTGACCAAGTTGCTAACATCGCAAAGCCGGCAAGCCAGAGGCTACGTTTTCTGTGAAAAGCCAGAAAGTTTTTTACTCCTGATCAACTGTTGACGACGTACAAGGCTCAAATCCGACCTCTACTGGAGTATTGCTCGCACATTTGGGGTTCAGCACCAAGGCATTCTTTTTGTCTTCTAGATTCCATTCAGAAAAGAGCCATTTGCTTGATAAACAGCTCAACTCTCACAGATACACTTCACCCTCTAGAACATAGAAGATGAGTTGCAGACCAGTCATTTCTCTACAGATATTTCCATGGCAGATGCTCCAGAGAAATAAAAACTCTTGTACCATCATTGGCCACATTTTGCCGAAGAACTCGGCACGCTGATCAGTCTCACACATTTACTCTCAAGATTGACACTACAAGGACCAATCTTCATCAAGAATCCTTCTTTTACAGGGCTGCTACGGAATGAAATACGCTTCCAAAATCAGTTTTTCCAGAGAACTATGACCTGCAACTTTTTAAAAAGCGTGTCCACAATCATTTCCTTTCTATAATCCTTTCCCCTTCTAAAAAAAAAATAGTTTTAATTATTTTTTGTTAGTAAAATTTATTAAATATTTAATGATAACATGCTAAATAAATTTAAACTATCGAATAAGAATCATCCAAAAAAAGTTTTGACATCAATAGAAGAGATTGCAATTTGTGACATACTGTACAAAATTCGAAGGGACAGCTCTGGAGGTCACTGAATTTATAATGTGGGTTATTTGTCATGGCTTTTTATTAAAGCTATCATTAAATCGAATTCCGCTTATAAATTCGTGATTTTTTAGCAGAATGCGGTAGATACAAAAGATTATTGGAAAAAATGTATTTGCATAATAGATGCAATTAAGTTATTACATTTTATATGCATATCTATAATTTTGACTAATCGGCCGATCTATAGATTAGTAACCATACAAGCATTTTAAATTTTTTGTGAATATACGGTACGACCCTATTTCCACAACCACACAAATATCCAGGTTGTGAGTAAATAAGTGCGACAAACTACGGGGGGTGATTCTGCATGAAAAAATAATGACAGTTTGCTATATAAACGTATGTCCGCAACCAGGCATTGTTAAACAAATTATCTGCCTACGGTCTCTCAACCAAACTGCTCCAATGGCTCTTGAGCTTCATGCAAGATCGCTCCTTACATGTGGCAGTTGACGGTATTTCTTCTGATGCGTTTAAAACCAATGCCGGGGTCCCCCAGGGTTCCATCCTGTCCCCCACCTTATTTCTTTTACACATCAACGACCTCTTGAAAACTACCACGAACCCCATTTACAGTTTCGCAGACGATAGCACACTTGTCTCAACTTTCACATCCTATCGATCACTTGCGGTGAATGATACAAATAGACTCGGGCAGGAACAGGTTGACTCCATCAATAGAGATCTTGAAGCAATCGTCGAGTGGGGAACCAACAATATTGTTCAGTTCAACGCCCAGAAAACACAAAGCGCCATGTTTTCGAAAAAAGTGAATTCCTTAAATCATTCCATTACAATGTCCGGAAATACCCTTGAATCAAGTCCATTCATCTCGATTTTGGGAGTCACGGTGTCTAATAATATGTCTTGGCATGACCATGTTGCTAACATCGCAAAGTCAGCAAGCAAGATGCTGGGTTTTCTATGGAAACCAAGAAAGTTTTTTACTCCTAATTAATTGTTGACGACGTACTAGGCTCAAATCCGACCTCTACTGGATTATTGCTCACACATTTGGGGTTCAGCACCAAAGCATTCTTTTTGTCTTCTAGATTCCATTCTAAAAAGTGCCATTTGGTTGATAAACAGCTCAACTCTTACAGATACCCTTCACCCACTAGAACATAGAAGAAGAGTTGCAGACCAGACATTACTTTAGAGAAATAAAAACTCTTATACCACCACTGGCCACATTCGGCCGAAGAACTCGGCACGCTGATCAGTCTCACCCATTTACTCTCAAGATTCACACTACATGGACCAATCTCCATCAAGAATCTTTTTTTTACAGGGTTGCTACGGAATGGAACAAGCTTCCTAAATCCAGAGAACTATGACCTGCAACTATTCAAAAAGCGGGTCAACAATCATCTCCTTTCTATAATTCCTCCCCCTTCTAATAGTATTAGTATTAGATAGTTCTTGATTATGTATTGAAGAAATAAAAAATACGTGTTAAGATGTTTTATTTTTTTGCATAAAAACGGCACCCTATACGAAAAAAGGCAAGAGAGATTTTTTGTCACAAATTTACCGAGAAATTTAAACTTGATTTTTAATTTCAAATATCTCAGTGGCGTACCATTTTTTTCTTTAAAAAAATTGTGATCATTACCTGTATGCGCGCCAACGATAAACATAAAATTCTTAATTACACGTAAAAAAATGAGCAATTACTATCTCTTAGAGCCCACCAAATTTCATTTGCGTATATTGACCGGTTTCAGACCAATAAATAAATCGTCAGTTTTAAGAAAAACTTTAATACCCTCTATCTCTGAAGCAAAGTATTTGCGGACATACGTTTATATAGCAAACTGTCATTATTTTTTCATGCAGAATCACCCCCTAAAGTTTGTCGCACTTATTTACTAACACCCTGTATATTAGGTTTTTTTAAAATAATCGAAAACATTTTTGCAGATGATTCCTTAAGCCTTAAGCAATACTATAACAAAAGAATTCACTTTAAAAATTCTTAAATTCCAAAGTGTTTTTATCGGTAAAAATGTTAACTACAACGTTTTAAAATTGCTTGGCAGAAACATCACAAAGCATTGTCAAAAAAAAGGAAATAAAATAAACCATAGTGCAGAGATTTATGGGTTCATTCTATATAATTTCGCCTCTCCTAATCAATCAAGTTAAAGAAAAATTGCTTATCGATCTAAGTATTGATTAGATTGTAATATAAGGGGTTTAGAAAAAAATGTAATTATTTTTTTTTAATACTTAATTATATTCTGGTTTGTTTCAAAAATTGTTTTATTTATAAGGTCTCTTTATAAAAAAATATGTGTGCACTATGTGTGCATACATATTATAAGTGAAACTCCTTTTCTGTACAACAGAACGCGCATGCGCGTTATTTTTGCAATTGTCATTTTGACAAACACGCATGGACTACACAAATAGACGTCGCGTTGCCAAGTATTTCTATGCTACTCCTCTCCTATACAACAGAACGCGCATGCGCGTTATTTTTGCAATTGTCATTTTGACAAACACGTGGACTACACAAATAGACGTCGCGTTGCTAAGAATTTTTATGATATTCCTCTCCTACACAACAGAACGCGCATGCGCGTTATTTTTGCAATTGTCATTTTGACAAACACGCATGGACTACACAAATAGACGTCGCGTTACTATGCTACGTGTCTCCTCGCGCACGCGCGTTATGAATCGTTACACATTTTCGCGTGTCGTGACCTTGAATATTTACTCTTAGCGCGCGTATAGAAGTTTTCCTTTAAAAATATACTAAAAAATAACTCAGTGAACATCAGTTATTTACCCATCTTACCTCTGTGCAAAAGTTGTAAAGAACATTCTAATTGACAAATCCATTGAACATTTGAAATACAAGTAGGTAAGCAAAACTAAGGTTCCCTTTAAGAAACTAATGATATCAAATCTAATTTCCTATGTTTTTTTCCATTATACATTAATTTGATTGATTTGTCTGAACCCAGTAGTAAAACAAGTTTTAAAATTATTCACTTTTCCTTATCGTTAATTAGGCAACACAGCATACACATCTTGAATGTACCCGCCCTGAAAGTTTGATTGTATTAACAAATTATACATTTAACGTACTGTATTTACTTTAATAGAAAATAAAGGGATATAACGTATCTCCCTTTTTATTAAATATTTAACAAATATTACCATTTTATTTTTATCTTTCAAAATTAAATTATGTTTTATGATTGGTTCTCAACGGCCGAAAACTTGTGAAAAATTTAATTAAATTATGTAATTAATGTTTGTATTTTAAAAATGCCACCTTTGTGGTTAGTTTACCTGCCAACTGCCTAGTGCTATATACAGGGTAATTCATTATTCTCCTTAAAGTGCCTGTTCGGTCCGAATGTTGGCAATCATTCTGGCTATCATTATCTTGTTTGCTGCGGCACGGAATAGCCCGGTCGTGGTAGTAGAGAACCACGTTCTCAGGTTCTTTAGCCACGAGATACGTCTTCTTCCCGGTCCTCTCTTTCCCAATATCTTGCCTTGGAGAATCCGTTGCAAAATTTCGTATCGACGCGCATAATGTGACCAAGATATTCAAGTTATCTGGTCTTAATAATATCCATGACTTCTAACTTCTTGTTCATTTTTGTTAGCACTGATTGGTTGGTCACATGGTCTGTCCATGGATTCTTTAGAATTCTGCGGTACGGCCACATTTCAAAGGATTGTAGTTTTTTGTGGTAGCCTCCGTCAACGTCCATGTTTCTACTCCATACAGCAACACGAAGAAGACGTAGCATCAAAGAAGCCTTATTTTGGTGTTCATTTGTAAATGTTTGTTTTTGAAGAGTGATGCCATTTTTAGAAATATTGTTCTCGCTTTCTCTATACGGCAGCGAATTTCTTGTGAGTGATCCCACTGCTTATTTATTATGGTCCCTAGGTATTCATATTGTTGCGTTCTTTTGATGTTTTCATTATTAATTGTCAGTTGTACATTATTGATAGGGATTTGCTAAGGACCATATATTTAGTTTGATTAATGTTAAGATCAAGCCCATATTGGTGGCTAGTTTTAGTTATTCGAGTCATGAGATATTAAAGGTCTTTTAAATTATCCGCGGGAACTACAGTGTTGTCGCCATATCTAATGTCTCTCCCCATTTACGAGTATTCCTGCTTCGATCTCCTCCAGTGCTTCTTTAAAGATTTGTTCGGAGTATATATTAAACAGTAAGTAAAAAAGAATACACCCTTGTCTAGCACCCCGTTGTATTGATATGGTATCTGTACGTTCTCCTTCCACCCTAACAAATGCCGTTTGTTGCCTATACAAGTTGGTGATTATGCTCTGGTCTAAACCTAGTTTTTCTAATATTGCTATCAATTTGTGATGTTGGAATCTATCAATTGATTTCTGATAGTCAATAAAGCATATGTATACATCACAGTTAAAATCTCTGCAACGTTGGATTCAAACTTGTATGGCAAATAGAGCTTCTCTGGTTCCCAGGGCATCACGGAAACCGAATTGGGTTTCAGATACCTGCTCTTCACATAATTTGTATAGTCTTCTGAGGATGACTTTGAGGAATATTTTCAGGAAGTGGCTCTTGAGAATGATTGTACAGTATTCTTTGCATTTTCTAGCTCCTGCTAAAATTATAGATTCTAGATTCTACACCTCAAAATATGACGATTCTGCCCAACATGCCTTATGCCAATAATGCGTTTTCGAGATTCTGGGTGTTTAATATTTAAACATGGATTTTAATTTTCGCAATAATTTTTTTTAAGTTTTTGCAAATTGGCAATTTTATGTTTTTTGGCATGAGGATTGCCGATTTGGACTCTAATTAAGCATTGCTAATAGAGGGCGCTAATTACACTTGGATGTGTTTAGTAAATTAATACAATGTTTTTTTTCGGCTGAACAATGAGTAATGTGATAAAAAATATTAAAAAGCGTTAGATTCTACAAAAAAAGACTGGTTTGAGTCATGAAACTCGATCGGTTATCGAGTTACATATTTGCTTCCAAAAAGTTTAATAAATTTTAATTTCATAAAAAAATTTATTCTTTAAATGTGTAACAATTACAAATTAAAAAGCAAAATTACAAAACTTTATAGTAAATGTTCAAAATGCCCACCATTTACTTTAATACACTTTATAATCCGCTTTCGCAAAGATCTATTTAATATCAAATAACCCTTGTTTATTATTTTTCATCACATTCGCGGCTTCTTCTATTTTCTGTCAAAATTTTGGAAGGAAATTAATTGTTTCTTTGTAAACTAATGCCTTCATTTGCGACCAAATTAAAAAATCCAAAGGATTAAAATCAGGACCTCTTGGTGACCAAGCAAACTCACTTCCACGACCAATCCATCGTTTAATAATAGACGAAATAATAGAGAATATTGTAGTGGTACGCCGTCGTGCAAAACCACATGTTTTGTTTTAAGGCGAGAGGTATATCCTTTAGTAATTCATGTAAATGTTCTTGAAGAAAATGTAAATAAAGAGGTGCATTTAAATTGGTTAAAAGTTTGAAATGACCTATTAAATAATTAGATATTACACCACACCAAATGCTAACCTTAAACATACATTCATACATATAGTCAAGCCTTTTTCCTGTAGGGGTAGGCAGAGACCACTTCCCTCCATTAGCTACGGTTCTTACACATATCTTTTGCTTTTTCTACTTTCATCAGTGCTCTCATGCATGCTCGTCGGTTGTTGGTACTCTTGATCTGGCCTTTCTTCAAAACAATGTTGATCTGATCGAGATCGATGTTCGCCGAGGTCGACCTCTACCGACTTCCGTTCATTTTCACTCGCATTATAAATTTGTTTTGGTAATCTTTCTCCATCCATCCTTTCTACGTGTCCAAACCATCTAAGCATTCCTTTATCTATCTTTGTAACCACATCTTCTTTTACACCACAGCGTTCTCTTTTCTCACTATTTTTTACTTTATCCAACCGAGTCACTCCGGCTATACTTCTCAGACTACTCATCTCCGCAGCAATAATCCTATTTTCATGCTTCCTCTGCCAAACCAACATTCACTACCTTACATAAGTGTAGGAACCAACACACCTCTATGCACAGCCAGACTTGCCTTTTTTGACACTTCTGGCTGTGCCCCATTCGTTTGTTTTCCTGCCAACACCATTCGCTCAATGTCACTGTCCTACTTTCCATCTCTCGTAAACTTTAAACCCAAGTGTACAAACTCATTTACTTATTTCACTCCTTAGTCAGAACTTCACTGTTGGTCATGCTTTTTTCTCTTTCAAAAACCATTATTTTGGTTTTGCTTACATTTATTTTCATTTCTTTGATTTTCAGGGCATCATGCATAACATAAACCATCGCCTGAAACTCCTCTTCAGATGACGCTTATATGACTTGATCATCGGCGTAAAGAAGGCATTTGACGATCAAATGATTAATTTTCAATCCATACGCACTCACTTTTAAATCTTTTAAACAATCGTCAATGTATAAGTTAAACAGCTATGGCAAAGCCATACATCCCTATCTCACACCTTTTTCGATGTTAAACCAGTCCGTGCAAGCTCCGTTTATCCTGACACAAGCAGTGGAATCCTCGTAAAGTGATTTTAGTTTTTGTATTAAACTAGCACTTACCACATACATAGACAATGTCGACCACAATTCACCCCTCACTACTCTGTCATAGGCCTTTTCCAAGTCTATAAAAGCGCAATAGACCTTCTGACTTTTAGCCAAGAATTTTTTGACTATACCTCGTAATAAAAAGACCTGATCCATACATCTCCTTCCTCTTCTAAATCTTCCTTTCATGCAGTATGAGAGTGACATTCGTCTCACCTTACAAAACTATCAGATAATAATCAAAGTGAGAAAATACTGCAATAAGTATTGCCTTAATTGCAGTTACAATTTTAAAGTTAAGCAACAACTTATATGCAACCAGTAATACTTAAAAATCCTCCTTGCATATTGTTATTCACAACAAATACAATTGAAAAAACAAAATATACAATGTTACAATGTAACAATGAAATTATACAATATCATAGAACAATCAGAAAAACCATATACAGGGGCGCGAAAAGTTTTTATTAAAAGTAAGGCGGATACAGTTATGTTAAAAATTACGAAGTTGTAGGTTTTGGATGATAATATAATATTGTCCTGAATGTGGCACTTCCGGTTATACCGGAAGTAGGCGTCAACTTTGTTATTTAAAATAGAACCTAATATTTTTCATTTTATTTTAGAATTCCACATGAAATTTTATATAAAATTTGTGCACATTGTCCTATACAAAAAAAATTAAGTATTTTCGATTTTTTTTAAAATTTTGAAAAAATCCTAGTCCACATTAAATAACGATATCTCCATTAATAATGAAGCTAGTGACTTGAAATTCTACTTGTCTTTATACAGTGGTATAAGCATTGTATGGTTGTCCATATACAATTGTTTCCATAGCATAATGTTGTCTTTATACAATGGTTCAAGCCTATTCTATCTCTTCTCTGTGTTCGGTCATTGTATAATGTTGTCTTTATACAGGGTGATTTTTGTCGATGGCACATTAGACGTTATGGAAAAACTAGTCAAAAAGAAATCTGAAAATTTGTAATACGGGGTTTTTGGCATTGGTCTATTGAATGAAAATATGCTCGACTTTCGGCGACTTCCGGTTGTATCGGATGTTGACGTGACGTCAACTTCGTTATTTTAAATGAAACAACCCGAATATTTTTCACTTTTTGAATTGTTTTCTTAGTTATAAATAACTTTTTATAACAAGGTACTATACCTTAATTTATTGTAAAAATATTGACGTTTTACTGTTATTTAGAAACTATTTATTTCGTGATAAATTATAATTAGTCAATTTTTACCATCTACATCTATTACTAATAGACAGCTTAATGTTATCCCAGAAAAATATTTTAAATTTTGTTTTATAGGGTGAAATAAAATCAAGGTTAATTTTAGATTATAAAAAATGCTAAAAACTAATTTTTTTTAAATGGAACACATAATTTTTTTTCGCCCTGTACAATTCTATAGTAGATTTAGAAAAAAATATTTTTAACATTTCCCTATACCCAAGGTTAAACATTTTCCGGGATTTTTTGGTTTTTTTATTTTTATTATTCGTATAGATACTGATATAGATATAGATACTCTAGATATTGTTACTAATTTTAGCTATAAAAAATAAACGTTATCTGACGAATTAACTTTTAAACAATGACTAATAAGATGGTAAAAGGTATTTCATAGGATAATGAAAAATAAAAACCAAAAAATCTTGGAAAATGTTTAACTTAGGTATAGGGAAATGTTAAAAATATTTTTCCTAAATCTACTATAGAATTGTACAGGGTGAAAAAAAATATGTGTGCCATTTTAAAAAAAATCATTTTCAACATTTTTTATGATCCAAAATTATTGTTGATTTTATTTTACCCTGTAAAACAAAATTTAAAATATTTTTCTGGGATAACATTAAGCTGTCTATTAGTAATAGATGTAAATGGTAAAAATTAACTAATTATAATTTATCACGAAATAAATAGAGTTTCTAAATAACTGTAAAACGTCAATTTTTTTACTAAAATAAATATTATTTTGTTATAAAAAGGTATTAATTATTAGGAAAGCAATCCCAAAATTAAAATATTCGGGGTGTTTCATTTAAAATAACGAAGTTGACGTCAACATCCGGTACAACTGGAAGTCGCCGAAAGTCGAGCATATTTTCATTCGATACACCAATGCCGAAAACCCCTTATTACAAATTTTCAAATTTCTTTTCCGATTAGTTTTGCCATAACGTCCAATGTGCCATCGAGAAAAATCACCCTGTGCAATGGTCGGTCATTGTATTCGGTTAACTTATCTTTGCCTTTGGGGACCGTAATAGAAAACTGTAAAACTGCTAGAATCGTTGCTCTTACCGATAATAGATGGCAGACTTGTGGTAATTATTTTATGCATACATAGACATTGTCATTGTATAAAGACAACATAGTAGAATGGTATAATCATTGTCTTAGGTATCAGGTTTTATTTATACAATGACAGGAGCAATGTAGGAACTTTTATTAAAAAATATTTTATCAGGTGCAGGAAAGAGAAGTATATAGAACTCCATCTCCTATGGAAGCTAACAAACTAATAAAATAACTCAAAAAAAAACGCTAGATGGTACTGCAGTCGTGAATCGAGCTTTTTGAGGCGGAGTCAAAGACGAACGCAGAAAAGAAAAACAGTGGCGTGTGTACCTTTCTTTCAAAATGTTATAAAGAAAATAAATATTTCAATGATGTTTTAAACAACATTTCATGAATTTGGTTTGGTTTTATGTTTTAGTTTGTCATTAATTACGATAAATGATTAGGATTGCCGATCGTCAACGATGCAATTCAAGTAATTACTTGTTTCTTTATCCGCAATTAAGGGGTCAAGTTGGTCTTTAAAACTAATGTTTTACTACTTAAGGCTAAAATTGGAAATACGTTGATATATTTTAATCACTATCTATACAATAAATAAAAAGTATTATTGTGTGTTCAATTATAGCTTATATATTACATATTATGGGAAAAGCTTAGTTTTTAACACGCTTATATTAGTTTCACCTGTATGTTTGTAACTGACTCTTTGGCCTCGATTTTTGCCTTCTTTAAGCGATCATATTTAATTTAAAGTTTAGCTAAAATTTTTATTTCTCTGGAGCATCTGCCATGGAAATATCTGTAGAGTAATGTCTGGTCTACAACTCTTCTTCTATGTTCTAGTGGGTGAAGGAGGGTTGAGTTGTTTCTCAACCGAATGGACGTTTTCTGAATGAAATCTAGAAGACGAAGAGAATGCTTTGGTGCAAATGTGCGAGCAATCCTCCAGTAGAGTTCGGATTTAAGCCTTGTACGTCGTCAACAGTTGATCAGGAGTAAAAAACTTTCTAGCTCTCCACAGAAAACCCAGTGTCTGGCTTGCTGATTTTGCGATGTTAGCAACATGGTCATGCCAAGACATATTATTAGACACCTTAACTTCCAAAATCGAGGTGAAGGGACTTGACTCAAGGGTATTTATGAACATTGTGATGAAAACGTGGCGCTTTGTGTTTTCTGGGCGTTGAACTAAACAATATTGTTGGTTCCCCACTCGACGATTGCTTTAAGATCTCTATTGATGGAGTCAACCTGTACCTGCTTTAGTCTATTTGTGTCATTCACCGAAAGTGATCGATGGGATGTGAAAGTTGAGACAAGTGTGTTGTCGTTTGCGAAACTGTAAATGGGGTTCGTGGTGGTTTTCAAGAGGTCGTTGATGTGTAAAAAAAATAAGGTGGGGGACAGGATGGAACCCTAGCGGACCCCGGCATTAGTTTTAAACGCATCAAAAGCAATACCGTCAACTGCCACATGTAAGGAGCGATCTTGCATGAAGCTCATGAGCCATTGGCGCAATTTGGTTGGTAGACCGTAGGCAGATAATTTGCTTAAAAATGCCTGGTGTCAAACGCGATCAAAGGCTTTAGATATATCCAAGGCTATTGCACGGGATTCTTCAAACTTTTCAATCAAATTTGTGAATTTATAAAAATATGCAAAAGATATTTATTAGCTAGTTTACAAAATAAATTACAGTGGACAGCAGAAAACTCAGAAGGAAATCGAATGGTCAACATACACTAAAGTAGTAAATTATTATAGCAAGAATCATTAAGTGCCTTAAATGTCGATTAACCTTTAATTCGAACCTTGAGTTTGAACAAAAGAACGGTTA
This sequence comes from Agelastica alni, assembly GCA_950111635.1. NCBI lineage: Eukaryota > Metazoa > Arthropoda > Insecta > Coleoptera > Chrysomelidae > Agelastica > Agelastica alni. The sequence continues at coordinate 26,189,548 of OX467715.1, forward strand.
TTTTTATACTCGTAAAATTTTGGATAATAACCAAACGTTATTGAGGCGTGTATTTTGCCATGATAAATTGTCAAACTATACTATAGACCAAAGGTGCTTAAACGGTCTATCACGAGTGCTTTTTGAGTCGATCTCGAGAAAAAATTCCGATATAGAACTATTTACACAGATTTTGTTTTAGTAGGTAGGTAATTATAACAAATTTAATGAATGAACTACTAAAATTTATTCTATCCACAATTGGGCCAGAATAGCTCCCTCATAACATTCTTTTGATAAAGTCGACATTTGCTAGTGGCAAAAGGCGGCTTTATCAAAGGAACGCGCGGTACTGGTCAAAGAAAAGTCACGTTTTTTATTTCCGTCACTTCTAAAAACTTCGGGCCGCGTGTTTGACGGGAACATTCGAGACTTCGTTCGCGCTGATATAAAGTTGCGCCTGCAGGAATTGGAGTCAGTCTGAGTTGTAACTTGAAGGAAATACGTCAATACAAAGTTTATTAATAAATATTACAAAATTAGTACGGCAAAGAAAAGTAAAACGTATCATTTTAATAATGATTAGAAGGAAGAATTTTTCTTTTGTTAATGATGTAACGTGAAATACATTTAATTTCAAACATTTACTATTTCATGTACAAATTTCATCCATTCTTTCTTATTTATTGCCAGATGTTTTGCTTCTGCCCATGTTTTTTCTTTCTTCTTTAGTATTTCTCCTATAACTCCGTCCCATGTCTGCCTTGGTCTCCCTCGTTTCTTCCTTTTTTGTATTTTTGTCTACCATCCTTGTTTGACCGGTCTTAAATTGTTCATTCTTTGTAAGTGTCCCCACCAACTCAGTTGCCGTTTTTAGATGAAATTGAAAATGAAATTGAGTGTTGACTGCATCTCTAGGTCTTCCCTTATTTTTATACTTCCAATTTTGTCTCTTTTTGTTACACCTTTCACCCTTCTGAGGTATTTCATTTCTGTGGCTTGTATTTTGCTTTTTTGTTTCTTCGTCAATACTCAGGATTCACAACGGAATGTCAGGATTGGTCTATAAATTGTTTTAATAACATTTATTTTTGTTTTTCTTAATATTTCCTTTTTGTTTATGAAAGACTTGTTCAAGTAAATGAATTTGTGTACTTGGGTTCAAAGTTTACTAGAGATGGAAAGTATGACAGTGACATTGAGCGAAGGGTATTGGCAGGAAAACAAATGAATGGGGCACTGCATACCTTTATGAATAGCCTAAAAGTGTCAAAAAAGGCACGTCTGGCGGTGCATAGAGGTGTGTTGGTTCCTACACTTATGTATGGGTTTGGCAGAAGAAGCATGAAAATAGGATTAATGCTGTGGAGATAAGTAGTCTGAGAGGTATAGCCGGAGTGACTCGGTTGGATGAAGTAAAAAATAGTGAGATAAGAGAATGATGTGGTGTAAAATAAGATGTGGTTACAAAGATAGATAAAGGAATGCTTAGATAGTTTGGACACGTAGAAAGGATGGATAAAGGAAGATTGATGACACAAATTTATAAGGCTATTGTGAATGGAAAGTCGGTAGAGGTCGACTTAGGCGAACATATCTCAATCAGAGCAACATTGTTTTGAAGATTGGCCAGGTCAAGAGTACCAACAACCGACAAGGATTTATGAGAGCACTAATGAAAGTAGAGGAAGCAAAAGATGTGTGTAAGAACCGTAGCAAGTGGAAGGAAGTGGTCTCTGCCTACCCCTATGGGAAAAAAGCGTGACTTTATGTATGTATGTAGACTTGTTCATTGCATAATATAGGTTCAAAGTTATCTCAATTCTGCTATTTAATTCTATATTTTGCCTTCCACTCTCTTCTACTTCTACTCCCAAGTATTTAAAACTCTTCACTTGCTTAATGTGTATTTTTTCTAATTGTATATCAATTGTCTTTTGTCCAATTACCATTACTTTCGTTTTATTTATGTTCAATTTCATTCTGTATTCTTTTAGTATTGTTACAAAATTTACTACTTCCTTGGGTTTTGTTATTTTAAATTCTCGATACAGTAACAAAACAATCTTTATTCTAATACTTTTACACAATAAACTTTACTTCTACAAATCACATAAATATTTTACTAATTACAACTATTTTAATTTCATAACTTATAAACACTTTTAAAACTGTCCTTTTTTACGTCCGCTGACCTTTTTATATTTCTAAATCATAATTCCAGACTATTCCACGTGTTTCTCGAGAGTCCGAAACAATCCTTCTACCATTTCGATGTCTCTAGATGCGGCGAGTATTTACTAGACGGAAGCTGAAGCCGACAAAGGGCTCATTAATATGCACCCTACTTGTGGTCGATGTTTGGATGCCGATAAATAATCAGGGCCGGGTTGTATCAGTATACTGTTCTATATCTCCATATTTTTTTGTAAGTCCTTTTCTTTTTCTGCTATGATTACTACGTCGTCGGCAAATGCTCCTTCTGATATATCTGTTCTGTTAAGGTATCTCCACACCGATATACCAAGTGCATAAACGTTGCAGGTGACTATGTTGAAAAATAAATTAGTTTTATTCTTGTCATGTGTTCGCTTCTTTGTGAACTATCCTCGTAATATAAACTATAACATTTATATCGCAATTTTTTATATACATTTCAACAAAGGAAATTTTAACTGTTATTCATACAAACTTACATGATATAATTTACATTGAAAGATCAGCTCATTTTTTACTTCTATTTTAATTGCCGCTAAACAATGTTTCGGAAATAGTAAGTTCTTATTCAACATTAATGTAATAATCTTTCCACGTAAGCAAAGAATAATTTTTTTTCAAATGAACAGTTATTGGGTCATCAACTGTTTATTGCTGTTATTAAATAAGTTTCTCATTACACATACAATTACGACTCGAAAAAATTAACAGTGCGTTGAGATTTGTGTAATATTCAAGAGGTCAGCAGTACACTTAAAGGAAAAATAGAATATCTGGATCATCAATACAATCATTAAATATGAATTTTAGAAAATATTTTTCATGCGTATTATTATATTCTATCGAAATATTGTTGGGTAAAAAAATACTTATGGTGTGCAGAAAAGTTAAAATGTCTCGCTTGTTTGTTACCTTGTTAAAAACAAGAAACAACTATTAGTAGAGGATCCGAAGTAAATTCGATCTTCACCCATCTGTTTAATGGATAAAAATTATTTTATAAGTAATTTAGTGTGTTAATAATTATAAAAAAAAGGTTGCCTAAAAAAATCCCGGCCAGGCTATAATTTATTAAAAATTTAAAAATCTACGATGACATATACCGCAGAAGCCAGGCCAGAAACAGCGAAAACCAAAAGACTCTTAGAGACAGCTGGGATAAAGATACTCCGTAGAATCACTGGAAGGACACTGCTGGATAGAGAGAGAAGCGAGAATATCAGAACAGCCTGTAAGGTCAAGAACCCTTCACCCACTAGAACATAGAAGAAGAGTTGAAGACCAGACATTACTCTACAGATATTTCCATGGCAGATGCTCCAGAGAAATAAAAACTCTTGTACCACCACTGGCCACATTCGGACGAAAAACCCGGCCTACTGATCTTCTTCTTCTTCTTCAGGTGCCTGTCTGTTCCAGACGTTGGCAACCATATTGGCTAATCTAACTTTATTTACAGCTGCTCGGAATAGTTCGTTGGTTGTCATGGAGAACCAAGTTCTTAAATTTTTTAGCCATGAGATTCTTCTCCTTCCGGCGCTTCTCTTTCCTTTTACTTTCCCTTGTAATATGCACTGCAAGAGATTATATCTGTTTTCATTTCGCATGATGTGACCTAGATATTGTATTTTTCTTGTTTTAATTATATTCATGATTTCTTTTTCTTTTGACATTCTTCTAAGGATTTCAATGTTAGTTACATGATCTGTCCATGATACCCTTAGCATTCTTCTATAGAGCCACATCTCGAATGCTTCAATCGTCGCTTTTTCGTCATTGCTTCTGTCAGTGTCCATGACTCCACTCCGTATAGTAACACGGAAAACGCTGATCAGTCTCACCCATTTACTCTTAAGATTGACACTACAAGGACCAATCTCCATCCAGAATGGAACAATTTTACAAAATCAGTTTTTCCAGAGAACTATGACCTGCAACTTTTCAAAAAGCGGGTCCACAAGCATCTCCTTTCTATAATCTCTCCACCTTCTAATAGTCGCAGTGCGGGCCGTCCGCGGCCTACACGATAGGTTGCGACTATTTTCAGTAAAAAAAAGAACATCAATGACTGGGTAGTAAACAAGAAGAAGGAATGGAGCAAACAAATAGGCAGAATGGGCAACCGCAGACTTGTTAGAATTGATCGCGACAAGTTGGGCGCCTCAGCAAACGATGGAGTGAAAGCCTCACGCAAGTGGACGATAATTGAACAGGTGACTCGCCTAAAATCAAGAATGAAGAATCGTTGTATTATATTAAGATTTGTCTGTTTGGTACACCCCCATAGTTGTATACCATAAGTCCATACTGGCTTTAATATTTGCTTGTATAGCAAAAGCTTATTATGCAATGACAAAGTGGAGTTTCTCCCTATTAGCCAATACATTTTCCTATATCTTATACCAAGTTTTTCTCTTTTTTTTTAACATGAGCTTCCCAGCGGAGCTTTGCATCGAGCGTTATACCTAGGTATTTTGCTGTGTTCGAAAATGGTACTATGGTATTATTAATATTTACTGGTATATGTTGGCATACTTTATTGGTGAAGTTGACATGTGTAGATTTCGCTTCATTTAATCTAATTTTCCATTTTTTAGTCCAGGTATTTATTCTGTTGACAGCTGTCTGTAGTTTTTCAGTTGCTTTTTCACTATCTTTACCTACTGCTAATATAGCTGTATCGTCAGCAAAAGTAGCAAGAGTATTATTTTTTAGTTGTGGTATGTCGCACGTGTACAGTAACAAGACCGGACCCAATACACTTCCCTGTAGCACACCAGCTTTACTTGGTTTCAGTTTTGAATAAGCTTCTTCTCATTTTATTCTAAAATATCTCTCAGAGATGTATGATTGCAACCAAATATGACAATAATACTTCGAATAGTTTTAAAGTACTGGGCACAAATAATTTTTAAGTTTTCAAATAAAACACCCTCAGACAGGAGACACATTTTATCTAGGTGATTTGGGTTAAATCTTCATATTTTTAGACTACTTTTTAGACTACTCATTACCACAGCATTAATCCTATTTTCATGCTTCTTCTGTCAAACCCAACATTTACTACCATACATAAGTGTAGGAACCAACACTCCTCTATGCACAACCAGACGTGCCTTTTTTTGACACTTTCTAGGTGTTAATAAAGCTATGCAGTGCCCCATTCATTTTTTTGCTTGCCAACACCCTTCGCTCAATGTCACTGTCATACTTACCATCTCTCGTAAACTTTGAACCCAAGTAATTAAACTCATTTACTTTTTCCACTTTGTAAGTATAAGTATAAGTAAAACAGCCATGTTGAAGCCACACATCCCTGTCTCACACCTTTTTCGATGTTAAACCAGTCCGTGCAAGATACGTTTAGCCTGACACAAGCAGTGGATTCCTCGTAAAGTGATTTCAGTGCTCGTATTAAACTACCGCTCACCCCATACTTAGACAATGTCGACCACAATTCACTCCTCACCACTCTGTCATAGGCCTTTTCCAAGTCTATAAAAGCGCAATAGATCTTCTGACTAAAAGCCAAGAATTTTTCAACAATACCTCGTAATAAAAAGACCCGATCCTCTTATTATGTACAATAAATAAAGTCATTAAGAACAGAGTTGGTTGCAAAATTAATCGTGCTAAAAAACAAACAAGAAGCCCCTTATAAAATGAAATTCGTTACCCACGAAATTTGTCTAAAACTATTAGGGGAATTTACTTTCGTACTTCCTAAATGTACAGTTGAATTCTGGTTATCGAGTTTTTAACGATAGTCCGAAACCGCCGTATATTCGTGAAATATGCTATAAGAAACAACTGTTGCAGAATGAATATTCTCACTCTAGAGTGTGAATGTTGTCATTGTGTTATTAAAAATAATTTCACAATGACTACATTCCAAGTATGGTCGTGGGGAAATATTTTTTGTACGCTTTTAATACTTGAAGAAAATCTGATTTTTTTGTAGACTCCAATCACCATATAAAAATAATCGATTCAAGTAGCGTCCATTACTATTATTTTTTAAAACTAATTACTCCAAAATAAGAGCTGATAACCTGTCGAATAATATCGACTCTTTTTACTTATACTGGCCAGTTGCCAGCATATTATATGGCTGCCTTGTCAGTCCTGAAACACCTAGCAAATAAGTCGATATAAATGAGCTGGAATATTTTTTTGTGCTGCTTTTTTTCCTTCGCAAACATGCATAAAATTTACAAAATGAAAAAATAATATAAGCTGATATATTGCAAGAGTTTTACGTCAAAATATTGCTTTTATTTTTTATAAAATAAGCAATAATTTCCATTTAAACTGAAAAAGACAATTTGTCTCAAATCACTTCATTAGCAAACAAACCTAAATTTTTACTTACACTTCTTTGGAACATTAAACGCAAATAAAAATAAATAAATAAAAAATTAAAGAAATAGAAATTTTCTACTTTTGGTTTTACTGAACTCCGTAATGATTGGTTCGTAATTTATCTTAGATGATATATCGGCTTCAATAGATAAAACAGCTGAAAGTCTCTCTTGACCCATAGCATTTCTTAAATAATTTTTAATTAGTTTCATTTTTGAAAAGCTCCTTTCAGCGGAAGCAGCACTTGCAGGTATTGTTAACAAAATTCTAATGACAATGTAAACATTTGGGTAAATTTTTATTAATAGTTTAAATAGCTTAAGAACACAGATTCAAATGGAAACGTAGATCACGAAATAAGAAATATAAACAACATGACAAAGGAACTCAAGCGAAAATATCTAACCATCGAGAAAACACAAAAAAAGAAAAAATGGATGACAGATGAGATTCTACGGTTTATGGAAAAGAGACGTATACAAAAAAACAGCAATAATAACTCTAAAATACACAGACAAATACAAAAGGAGTGTAGAAAAGCAAAAGATGAATGGAATGGAGAAAGATGCAGAGAAAAAAAGTTCATTCACATTCATTTCGTGCGCCAAAGAGTGGAACATCTTTGAGTTGAGAATTAATTCTACTGTATTTATTACAAGAAAAACCTTTGTGGCGTGTACTTTTGGATTTTCCATACTTTTTCAAATTTATTTTCGGCTGTGAGGCGCGAGGCCCTTTGCACCGCGAGGCCGTGGGCGATGACCCACACCGCCCACGCCTTACGCCGCCTCTGGTCAAGATCAACCAATGCATTCATAATAAAATCTCATTTTATCCTAAAAGTGTTCAATAAGTTTTTCACCTTTTATTTTATTCACTGAAATGTTGTAAACAATTGAAACGCGTAAAATGTAATAAACTTCTTGGGTCGATTTTAAATGATAACATCATATTTTAATCTGTTATTATCTAAAAAGTAACATTTCTGAAAGTGGTCGTCGTTTCATTCTTGAATTACTCAGAATATCCATTCATTTTCTCGATAAGGATTGGCGAGATGAAATGCCCTTTGAATTCTAACCGTGATCTGATTCTCATGTCCCAACTTGTGACGTAGGTATTGTGATGCATTTGCAAGGCGTTGTTGCCATGCTTTTATTATCAAAAATAGATAAATAAACCGAGTTATAATTAAATTAAAAATTGGACGAGAGCAGTGCTCTCAACAAATCTTTTTTTTTAAATTTAACTCTGCATGCGACCTAATAATAAATACATGACCGAATCATATCATGGCAGATCTTATGGTTTTTTCTTAATATTTATTTCATTTACATATTTTCTATTTTTAATTCAAAATTTAAAAAAATGTTGGGGTAGATTACGAATTATAATCGATCAATATAAAAAGATCCACAAATTCACTACTCTAATGTATTGTATAATTATTATTTTCTCTATATTTTTATATAATCAATTGAAGTATGTATAAACTATCAGTCCCAACAACGTAATTAAAATTGTGGAAGAAAATTTAAATGTTTACGGTGTAGCTTCTTTTTTATTACATTGGCAATTAAAAAGTAACTAATTGTAATTAATAACTAACGGTCAAAGAAATAAAGTATACAAAATCACTGTTTTAATATTATTTTTTGAACAACTTGCAGTCTCACAAATGGGAAAGTAGCATGTATACCGGTCAGGAAATAAACGTGGCAACGCTGATTTTATCATACCGCTTTGTTTATATGCGCAGAGAGGAGACAGCTCCCTCTCGGTTATTTACGTGGTACTGATCGAAATTTCTCTATTTCAGTGCTTTGAATGTACTCGGCAAGAATACGAGACTTGTGCAGAGTTGTATTCGTGAAAATCGAGTTGTTTATTTAATGTTTTAAACCGAAAGACGACGTTGATTTCCGAACATCTAGCTGTGAATAGTTTTAACGAACCCCAGGACACACGCATGATTTCAAAAGTAAGTCGAACAATTGTTTTTCATACGTATTTAGCTTTGTTTCTTTGTTAGACTGCATTTTAGGCTGCCATTTTCTCCCCTGTAGGACTTCTAATTTAATTTGAGTTTAGATGCACTTGCACCCTTTATTTATCATTCACGATTAAAATACTTGTTATCAAAATATGATAAAACGTTATACACATCCGATTATGTTTTTTATATATTTATTATTGTGGTCTGCGCGCTATCGCAATATCAATATTATTATAATGAGTTAAAATACCTTGAAAAATATGTAAAATTAACGTTAATCCATGTAATAGATACTATTATTTCAATATAGGAATTCGTCCTTTATTCTTTGTTGTTCGAGTCAGCTGTTTTGCAGTCTACTTTCACATCGGGTTTTCGCTACGTCTTGAGTTGTTGGTCTCTTACTGCGCCGTATTCCACGCGTGTGGGATGGAATAAGAAACACTTTTCTTTGTTTGAAATTTGCAATGTCGAGGTACTCTGAAATCGTGATGGAAAAGATAGAGGTAGACTCAGATGAGGTGCAAAGACTTTTGACCTCTGATTGCGGACGGACGGGCTAACGACTGAATCGGGGAAATAACCTGCTGCTTATTAGTGATATTAAATGTTTAAACGATCGTATTTATAAGGTTTTATATTGTTTTACATTACTGCAAATCATTGGTTGACGAACCTAATAAACGCCAACATTTTTTAAAAAACAATTTTTAATTACAAGGTAAAAATATAAGTATTTGTTTTTAATACACCATTGTATTAAGTAGTTTTAAATGACTTATTTATGATCGGATTTTTCGTAATCCCTACTTTGAATACCACTGTTTGCGTTATTTCTTTTGAGATAGTTCTTTGGCTTGAAATAATAAAAAAATATATGAATGGAGCCAAAATTTTAAATGTTTTTTCAATGATAATTTTCCTGAAGTAGTAAAAAAACAGACGACAGGACAATTAAAGTTTGTCAAGGTCATCACTTTTAATAATTGTCGATTATTCCATTCTACGTCTAATATCTTTTTAAATTAAACTTTCTTTGTACTACTATGTCTAAGATCATTTTTTAACTTCCCAGTAGAAGTTATAGTAATGGGTCCGATTTTGCGAATCCCGAATGACATATCTCCACATTTCAAGGTCGCCAGAGTCGAATACAATAGATTTTAAGCGGACGTCTCTGTGTGTGTGTACGTGTGTGTGTACGTGTGTTCGTACGTGTGTTCGTACGTGTGTTCGTATGTGCGTTCGGAATTATTTTTCGTCTCGATTATCTCCAGAACAAAAAAAGATATCGTCGTTTGCATTCGACGCATAATTACGCAACTTAGAACTGATTAGATTTTCAGCAAAATTGGTCAAGTTGGTTTTTTATGGAGAATTAAAAAACTGAAAAAAATGGTAAACTTTCGGAATTATTTTTCGTCTAGATTATCTCGAAACCAAAAAATGATATCGACGTGAGACCAATTCTATTCGACGAATAATTAGGCAACTTAAAACTAATTGGATTTTCAGCAAAATCGGTCAAGCTGTTTTTTTATGGAGAATTAAAAAACTGAAAAAAATGGTAAACTTTCGGAATTATTTTTCGTCTAAAATATCTCGAGAACAAAAAAAGATATTGACGTGAGACCCATTCTTTTCGACGCATAATTACGCAACCTGAAACTGATTGGATTTTCAGCAAAATCGGTCAAGCTGTTTTTTTTTTATGAAGAATTAAAAAACTGAAAAAAATGGTAAACTTTCCGAATTATTTTTCGTCTCGATTATCTCGAGAACAAAAAATGATATCGACGTGGGATCAATTTCATTCGACGCATAATTACGCAACTTAGAACTAATTAGATTTTTGGCAAAATCGGTCAAACTGTTTTTTTATGGAGAATTAAAAAACTGAAAAAAATGGTAAACTTTCGGAATTATTTTTCGTCTCGAATATCTACAAAACAAAAAAAGATATCGGCGTGGGACCAATTGCATTCGACGTATAATTAGGCAATTTAGAACTAATTAGATTTTTGGCAAAATCGGTCAAGCTGTTTTTTTATGGAGAATTAAAAAACTGAAAAAAATGGTAAACTTTCGGAATTATTTTTCGTCTAAAATATCTCGAGAACAAAAAATGATATTGACGTGAGACCCATTCTTTTCGACGCATAATTACGCAACCTGAAACTGATTGGATTTTCAGCAAAATCGGTCAAGCTGTTTTTTTTTTTATGAAGAATTAAAAAACTGAAAAAAATGGTAAACTTTCCGAATTATTTTTCGTCTCGATTATCTCGAGAACAAAAAATGATATCGACGTGGGATCAATTTCATTCGACGCATAATTACGCAACTTAGAACTAATTAGATTTTTGGCAAAATCGGTCAAACTGTTTTTTTATGGAGAATTAAAAAACTGAAAAAAATGGTAAACTTTCGGAATTATTTTTCGTCTCGAATATCTACAAAACAAAAAAAGATATCGGCGTGGGACCAATTGCATTCGACGTATAATTAGGCAATTTAGAACTAATTAGATTTTTGGCAAAATCGGTCAAGCTGTTTTTTTATGGAGAATTAAAAAACTGAAAAAAATGGTAAACTTTCGGAATTATTTTTCGTCTCAAATATCTACAAAACAAAAAAAGATATCGGCGTGGGACCAATTGCATTCGACGCATAATTACGCAATTTAGAACTGATTAGATTTTCAGCAGAATCGGTCAAACTGTTTTTTATGGAGAATAAAAAAACTGAAAAAAATGGTAAACTTTCGGAATTATTTTTCGTCTAAAATATCTCGAGAACAAAAAATGATATCGACGTGAGACCCATTCTTTTCGACGCATAATTACGCAACCTGAAACTGATTGGATTTTCAGCAAAATCGGTCAAGCTGTTTTTTTTATGGAGAATTAAAAAACTGAAAAAAATGGTAAACTTTCGGAATTATTTTTCGTCTCGATTATCTCGAGAACAAAAAATGATATCGACGTGGGATCAATTTCATTCGACGCATAATTACGCAACTTAGAACTAATTAGATTTTTGGCAAAATCGGTCAAACTTTTTTTTATGGAGAATCAAAAAACTGAAAAAAATGGTAAACTTTCGAAATTATTTTTCGTCTAGATTATCTCGAGAACAAAAAATGATATCAACGTGGGACCAATTGCATTCGACGCATAATTACGCAACTTAAAACTGATTGGATTTTTAGCAAAATTGCTTAAACTATTATGGAGAATAAAAAAACTGAAAAAAATGGTAAACTGCCTGAATTTTGCAATTTATAAATTATACTAATTTTAATATAGAATTTTTAGATCTTTTGAATAATATGATTATTGCATGTTAGGAATATTTGTATGAAAAATATAATCACAATATTTTATAAAAAGAGATAGTTTTAGAAAACAAAAATAAATAGGAATTGGAGAATTTCAAACTTGTGTCAGTGTTGAGAGTATGGCATTAAAGACGCTATAACAGTGAAAAATTATTGTTAGTAATAATCAAGCATTGTTTATAACAATTGAATATTGTTACTAACAAATGATTATTGATTATAATAATTAATAAAAATTTTCAATTAAAAATAGCTCCCGCTTATGAAATGATAAAAAAAAGTTTGTAAGAATACGGTTGACATAAACAGAATATTGTTAATGACAATTATAATATGTTTTAAACAATTTGAAATCGTTTTTTATAAAAATTTAATAATAATAATAATCACAACAAAACATATGGTATTTTTACATTCTTTCCACTGGGAAGTTAGTCGTGTGGACCTCTTGGGTCGCACCCAGACCACTGTTATTTTTCTCTATGTTGTTAAAAAAATTCCACATCTTATGCCAATAATATATTTTAGTTAACATCAACTAACCTTACCCTAGACCTACCCAGACCACTGATATTTTCTCTTGACATAGTTCTTTGGCTCAAAATAATACAAAGTAAATGAATGTAGCCAAAATTTTAACTGTTTTTTTAATGATAATTTTCCTGAAGAACAGAAAGGACAATGAAAGTTTGCCAAGGTCATCACTTTTAATAATAACTGTCGATTATTATTCCGTTCTACGTCTAATATCCTTTTTCGTGAATTTACCGTATTTAATATTTAATTTTTTTCTTGGTCCTTAAGTTTACGATTTGTTTACTTGGATTTTTCGATCAAAATTCATTTTAAATTAAACTTTCTTTGTACCACTATGTCTAAGATCATTTGTTTTGGTTTAATTTTTTTTTTTAATTTTTATTGGTACGGCTTCTTTGTTAGATTAAAAATAAAAAAATGTTGCTCTCTCTGCATATCCGATGCAAATGATGGAATGAATAATAATTTTAGGAAAAAAGTTAGCGGAAAGGAAAAAGCAGGTAAAAATGTACGTGAATCATTTAACATCGGGACATTGTACGATTAATTACTTTGAGGAGTTGAAAGACGAAAACAAGCACCATTGGAATTTTATTCTTTCGAATGAACCTAATCCGTCTGTAAATCTAACTAAAAGTTTTCGAAAACTATTTAGATCAACCGAATCGTGCCTATTAAAACACATAACAACTTTGTTGTTAACCAATTTAGACAGACATTTCTTGGAATGTAGTTTTAGTGCTTTCAGTTTGATTCGCTTCGTTTATCAAGAATTCAGACGAAAGTAAATATTAATTTTGGTCGCTAAACTTTACATACAACTTCTCCATCACACAGATTAGATAAAATGTTCACGCAAAACTCAAGGATGACGAAGGAAATGATGATCGACCTGGTGAACTCACCTGGTACACAAATGGATCAAAAACCAGCGAAGGAACTGGCTCAGGCGTCTATTCTTCAAAACCCAAATATGAGCAATCAAACTCATTGGGGAGATATGCCTCGGTCTTCCAAGCACCATTGAAATTTTCATGCTAACAAAAGTAATGAAATACGGTATTGATTAAGCGACCAGCTAGATGGTCGGATTTTTAACTACGTGATTTTTTTTTGACTATTATTTAATCGAGTTTTTATATTTCATCTCCTTCCCACAACTTTTGTATGGGTGCTAACATAATTGGGAATCTCACTATCAAACTCAGCGACCCCAAAAACTATGAATTCGACAATAATATCAGCCGTTTTAATTGTTTTTAAATTCCATTCCCTTTTGTAGGGGTGCTAACAAAATTGGGAATGCCACTATCAAATTGAGCGACCACAATAACTATGAATTCAACAAAAAATTCAGCTGTTTTGATAGTTTTTTTATTTTATCTCCTTCCCAGAATTTTTGTATGGGTGTTAACATAAATGGGAATCTCACTATCAAACTCAGCGACCCCAAAAACTATGAATTCGACAATAATATCAGCCGTTTTAATTGTTTTTAAATTCCATTCCCTTTTGTAGGGGTGCTAACAAAATTGGGAATGCCACTATCAAATTGAGCGACCCCAATAACTATGAATTCAACACGAAATTCAGCTGTTTTGAGAGTTTTTTATTTTATCTCCTTCCCAGAACTTTTGTATGGGTGCTAACATAAATGGAAATCTCACTATCAAAATCAGCGACCCCCAAAACTATGAATTCGACACTAATATCTGCTGGTTTAATAGTTTTTATATTTTATCCTCTTTCGTAGGCTTGCCTGCTTTGGGAATATTACTATTAAATTCAGCAACCCCTAAAACTAGGAGTTAGACACTTATATCGGCGTTTTTATTAGTTTTTATATTTAATCCCCTTCCACAAATCTTGTATTGGTGCCAATATAATTGGGAATGTCACTATCAAACTCAGCGACCCCAAAAACTATGAATTCGACACTAATATCAACCTTTTTGATAGTTTTTATATTTCACCCCCTTCCCACCCTTTTCGTAGAGGAGGTAGCAACATAGGAAATATGCATGTATTTCATCGGTACTTCTAGATACTTCACTGACTTTATAGGGACTTCATCGGTACTTCACGGACATCATCGGTACTTCTTCGGACTTCTTTGACTTCATCGATACTTCTTGGTACTTAATGTACTTCATCATACTTCACCGGCTTCTGTCAGGACTTCTTCAGGGTGTACACCTGACTTCATCAGCGGTTCGCCCCTCGTAGTTAATTCAATAGTCCACTCTTTACCTAATTTTGGTATTTATCATTGTTGTAATTCAAACCCTTTTGATGAACTATACACGCACGCCGCTCTTCATTAAAATCGTTGAGAACCTTCCACCGGCGTAACCCCACTTAACGCCTGCGCAGTAGAGAATGATTGTACCCTTCCTAGTCTAAACATCAAGTAAATTCCTGGTTAGGCACGTGGTGTTCTAATTCATAGACCTATTATCCAGAAGGGACGCAACATTCCATTCATAAAACTCTGTTTGTTTTGTCGCAATGATTACAATGAGTATGACAAAGAATACCAATCGATTCTCTTTGTCCCGTCCTCGTGATGGCAACGCTGTAACATTATTGTCGACTTATGGCCACGCTTGTAATCAGTAGCGTGCTGTTTGTTCAAAATAAGAATATATCTATCAGGTAATATTTAGTTTTTCATGAGAATATATTTATTAATAGGTGATACTTGGTTTTTTATCAAATTAAAGTGTTGTAGCCTACTAAAAGTATTTTTCTAAACCCCAAAAGTTGGGCGCCAAATTGTGTTACCCTAACTAAAGTTACAGAAGTGGGGTGCCAATTTTGTGTAACTTTAAAAAACTTGAGCGACAATTTTGTGGTGTTACGTTAAATTTTCATTTTTAAAGCCGATTGTGTATAATGTTATAAGTTACTTTTATAAAACTAAATTATTCCAACTCGAGAGCTGCTAATTTTGTAGTGAACAGTTTTACTAATACCTGTTAAACTAAATTATTTTATCCAATTAAAGTACTGAAAAAGAATTTTAAATAAATTTACCTAACCGTCTAAAATGAAAACAAAAAACTTAAATAATTATTATTAATATTAATTGTACAAATAAAATTTAATTTTAATGTTCAAACTATTTATTAACAGCTAAGTAACCTAAAGAAAAAGATAAAAATATTATACTCAGGGTTCCGTGACTCCTTGATTTCTCGATTGGATTAAATTTGAGGTGATGTATAGATTTCTTATGAAATACTACTATAAAATGGATCAGGAAGGTATATAGTTCTTCAAAGAACAACGAAAGATAGATGATACCACTAAATAAGTGTTGCTGAATAACAGGGAAATAATGACATTTTTTGAGAATATCTCTAAAAGTAATGATTTCCGCATCGTTGGGTTTTCAGACACGTGTTTTACGCCTCAAAATAATAATTCTATGATCTAACGGAATGAAATAGTTCAATGGTTTAACATTCCATAAAATGGGTTGTATTATTCAGGTTTTTATAATTCATGAAATACTAATAAGAGATAGCATTATGGTCACAATATTGTTGCAAATATAATCAACAAATACTATGGACGATTCAATAACAATCAAAAATCTCTTGCCATAACTAGAGAGCAGGCAACATCACACTCATCACAGCACAACACATTCCAGTCGGCCGCATAAAGACAATACAGTCGACCAGAAATTGGGGATGTATGATCGTTTTTAAATATTATATATATATTATATATAAATGTGTGTGTGAGGAATATAACTGCTATATGTACCTAAATATTTTTAATACATAGGTATAAGTGGGTCGATTATTTATCAGAAAACAAAATACTCCTCTGGCTATATGCCAACGACAGGCATTGAATTACATCTGATATATAACCGTCAACCCCCCATCACAAGAAGCAAGATATACAGATGCTTGTTAAATAAGAGAAAGGGTTATTGAATTTATTTGCACGAAGAAACCACCTGTATACTAGTTTTGGAGTGTTTGCTCCTCATCAGTACAGGGCAGGTTTTCTCGAACAAATACATTCAATCCAAGACTTCTAATAAGTACACATGAAGGACCACGCAAAAGCGTTAGTGGCGACATCTGTACTTTTTAACAAGCACCACCCGGTAATAACTTCCCAAAACGGAGAATACTATAATGTGCGAAAATTTTAAAAAACTGCATTTTTGCAATGAACTATAAAAGTATAAATGAAAACCGACAGCGAAAAATTATATATGAGGATTATAACTGCTGTATGTACTTACATATTTTTAATACATAGGTATAAGTGGGTATATATATAAATATATATATATATATATGACAGAGTGGTGAGGAGTGAATTGTGGTGGACATTGTCTATGTATGGGGTAAGTGGTAGTTTAATACGAGTAATGAAATCACTTTATGAGGATTCCTCTGCTTGTGTCAAAATAAACGGAGCTTGCACGGACTGGTTTAACATCAAAAAAGGTATAAGACTAGAGATGTGTGGCTTCGCCATGGCTGTTTACCTTATACATAGACGATTGTTGAGAAGATTTGAAAGAGAGTGCGTATGGATTGAAAATAAATGATTTAATTGTCAAATGCCTTTTTTACGCCGATGATCAAGTCATATTAGCGTCATCTGAAGAGGAGGTAAAGCCGATGATAATGTAATGCATGATGCCCTAAAAATCAAAGGGATGAAAATAAAGCAAGCAAAACGAAAGTAATGGTTTTTGAAAGAGAAGAAAGGATGAAAAACCGTGAAGTTTTGATTAAGGGAGAAAGAGGGGAACAAGTAAATGAATTTGTGTACTTGGGTTCAAAGTTTACGAGAGATGGAAAGTATGACAGTGACATTGAACGAAGGGTGTTGACAGGAAAACAAATGAATGGGGCACTGTATAGCTTTATGAATAGCCAGAAAGTGTCAAAAAAGGCACGTCTAGCTGTGCATAGAGGGTGTTGGTTCCTACACTTAACGTACACTACACGTAATCCTAAGTCCAATCTTGATATCTCGACTGGTGAACAACTTTTTCATTTTCGTAAATTTTGACCTGGCTATCTCTTTTCTCGTTCTTATTTCTCTTGTCTGGTCACCCGAATGTTCTATCTAGGCTCCCAGGTATTTGTCTGACTGCACATTCTCTATTAAGATGTCTGCTACTGACACGTTTACATGGTTGTGATTTTGGGGGAACTTTGTAACTACCATTAACTTGGTTTTTTTTTAAGATTTATCTTTAGACCGTATTCGTTACATCGATCATTTAATTTCTCTAGTAGATGTTGTATGTCTCTTTGATTGCTAGTTAACAAGACGGTGTCATCAGCATATCGCATATTATTTATAACCTCTCCGTTAATAACTATCCCTTCCGATTCTTCTTCTCTATACGACCGACGCCTTTAATTGCAGATGTACTGCCACGTATTAGATTTATACATTATATTGTTACTTTCGCAATCGCGAAACCTTTGTCACATAAGCACGTGAAATTCAAATCAAAGTCGACAACAGTAATTTATAATTTATTCTTAAAATTCTCATTAAATTATTTACTATAAATATTCATTGGATATAAATGCAAATGTTGTGACCTCCAGTAAAAACTGTAGTAATCTTGTTATCTGCTTTATTAAACTCATTATGGTAATGACTTATTTTGCAGTCTTTGCCTATAACTTGATGGGAATATTGCCAATCCAAACGAATTGGGTGCTACCGCTGCTTTCCTAAATTCACAAGTTAAACAATTATACCGACTATGACATACATACAGTGTGGAACAGCCAAATGGAATAAATTCGATAACGAATAAATGCGAGAGTGTTGGGAAAAACGCTTGGACACGTCGATTTGTATTTTTAGAGGCGCATTTTTTTCAAAAAAAAAAAATTATATAGGGTGTGTCATGTCACAGTGGCCGATACCAACTTTCTTATTTTAAATACAATCTACTGTATATTATTTATTTTTTGGATTCTTCAGAAAATTCCAGACATAATTCATGTACAATGTCCCATACCTACCTTCAACTGTTTCGGAAATATTAAGTGTTTTCAGATGTATTACAAAAATTAACATTAAAAAAATAAAATTATTTTATTTCACAAATTCGCTACATTACACTCAATACATTGCCGCTATTGGTCTAATGAGAATCCTCACTGGATGAGAGAGGAACATACGCAATATCCTGAAAAAGTTAATGTTTGGGCAGGAATTGTTGGAAATTATATCGTAGGTCCCTTTTTCATTGATGGTAACTTGAATGGAGATAAATACTTAGAACTGCTCCAAAATAATGTCGTGCCAACTTTGACAAACTTATATCCTGATCCAGCAAACCCACAAGTTCCTGCCAATATACTATGGTTTCAGCAAGATGGAGCACCGCCCCATTACCAAATCAATGTCCGGCAGTACGTGAACCAAAATTTTCCAAATCGGTGAATAGGGAGGCACGGATCGATAGAATGGCCAGCTCGATCTCCTGATCTGACGCCATTAGACTTCTTTTTGTGGGGATATGTCAAAAGTATCGTATACAAAACTGAACCACTCGACTTACATTGACTTAAAAAGACGAATCACGCTTGCGATTAGATCAGTCACGCCTGAGATGTTGAGTAACGTTAGAAGAAATTTCTATACCAGATAAGCATGTTGCCAAGGTGTTCGCGGCGAATATTTTGAACATCTCTTACATTAAAATTAATGTTTTTTTGTTTTTTTACATTATTTGTGAAATAAAATAATTTTATTTTTTTAATGTTAATTTTTGTAATACATCTGAAAACACTTAATATTTCCGAAACAGTTGAAGATAGGTATGGGACATTGTACATGAATTATGTCTAGAATTTTCTGAAGAATCCAAAAAATAAATAATATACAGGGGGTTTTTTTTTTTTTTTTTTTGAAAAATATGCGCCTCTAAAAATACAAATCGACGTGTCCAAACGTTTTTCCCAACACGCTCTCATTTATTCGTTATCGAATTTATTTCATTTGGCTGTTCCCCACTTTATAAGGAACTATGAAAACTTACTTAGTGTGTTGCAGAATTATGGAAAGAAATCAATCCTCTTTTGTGCAAATGTTACGCATCATCAATTTAGAAATATAAGGACAAATCTATTTAGTACTGAAGGGTGGATTATTTTTAAACTTTATTCATTAGATTTGCTTTTTGTTACGTTTTAGTAAAGTTTTATTTTTTACTTTTATGCACATGCAACTTGTACTTTTTAATACCAGTATAGCTAAAACAGGAATCAAAATACCAATTATAGGCTAATAGCAGATACATGGTGGGCCATAAGTCAGTTGTCAAAAATAAAGTCTAAAGCTAGCATTGCAAAATAAGCAGAATCACTCAATTTTTAGGGAAAAATTTAGTGCTAATTTAGTGCTGAAACGAGAAATTTAGTACTCTGGTAGACGAATTAAAAATTGCGACATTGATTGCTAGCTTAAGAGTAATCGACATTTTAGGCACTTAATGATGCTTGTTATAATTTAGTACTCATTAAGGGATGTCGATACAAAAAAAAATTTAAATTTTTTTTTTATTTTATAATCGAGACTTCTAGCTTAACACTGGATGAGCATACTCCAGTTTGATATGAAGGGTCATCGACATTAGGCACTTAATGATTGTTGCTATAATTTAGTGCTCATTAAGTGCTGTTTAAAAGATCTGAAAGAGAGTGCGTATGTATTAAAAATGAATGATTTGATCGTCAAATGCCTTCTTTACGCCGATGATCAAGTCATATTAGCGTCATCTGAAGAGGAGTTGCAGGCGATGGTTAATGTTATGCATAATGCCCTGAAAATAAAAGGGATTAAAATAAATGTGAGCAAAACGAAAGTAATGGTTTTTGAAAGAGAAGAAAGCATGACAAACTCTGGAGTTTCGATTGAGGGAGAAAGAGTGGAACAAGTAAATGAATTTGTGTACTTAGGTTCAAAGTTTACTAGAGATGGAAAGTATGACAGTGACATTGAGCAAAGGGTGTTGGCAGGAAAACAAATGAATGGGGCACTGCATGATTAGCCAGAAAGTGTCAAAAAAGGCACGTCTGGCGGTGTATAGAGGTGTGTTGGTCCCTACACTTATGTATTATGGTAGTGAATGTTGTGTTTGGCAGAAGAAGTATGAAAATAGGATTAATCATGTGGAGATGAGTAGTCTGAGAAGTATAGCCGGAGTGACACGGTTGGATAAAGTAAAGAATAGTGAGATAAGCGAGCGCTGTGGTGTAAAAGATGTGGTTACAAAGATAGATAAAAGAATGCTTAGATGGTTTGGACACGTAGAAAGGATGGATGAAGGAAGATTGACGAAACAAATTTATAAGGCGAGTGTGAATGGACGGAAGTCGGTAGAGGTCGACCTCGGAGAACATATCTCGATCAGATCAACATTGTTTTAAAGAAAGGCCAGGTCAAGAGTACCAACAACCGACGAGCATGTATGAGAGCACTGATAAAAGTAGAGGAAGCAAAAGATGTGTGTAAGAACCGTAGCGGAAGTGAAAGGAAGTTGCCTTTGCCTACCCTCATGGGAAAAAAGCGTGACTTTATGTATGTATGTATGTAAGTGCTGATACAATGAAAAAAATTTACGTAAAATTTTTTTTTTTTATAATTGAGACTGCTAGCTTGACACTAGATGACCATACTCCAGTTTGAATTGAAGGGTAGTCGTTGTTTTAGGCACTTAAGTATTCTTGCTCATTAAGTGCTGTCAATACAAAAGAAAAATTTTTTTTTTACTTCCCAGTGGGTAGTTATAGTAATGGTTCCGATTTTGACACATCTCCACATTTCAAGGTCTCCAGAGTCGAATACAATAATTTTTAAGTGGATGTTTGTGAGTATGTATGTACGTATGTGCGTTCGGAATTATTTTTCGTCTCGATTATCTCGAGAACAAAAAACGATATCGACGTGGGACCAGTTGCATTCCACGCATAATTACGCAACTTGAAACTGATTTTCAGCAAAATCGTTCGAGCTGTTTTTTATGGAGAATCAAAAAACTTAAAGAAATGGTAAACTACCTAATTTTGCAATTTATAAATTATACCATTCTTAATACAGAATTTTAAGATCTTTTGAATAATATGATTATGGCATGTTGGAAATATTTGCATGAAAAATATGATGACAATATTTCATAAAAAGAGAAAGCTAAAATATACGCGAGTAGAAGACTATACTTTCTCAGAGTTTTAATCCAATCTAAATATTGGGGTCTTCTCTGATACGTCCCCGTATTTTCAAAGTTCTTCACCAGATACTGTTGGTGGTTAGGACGTTAGGTTAGGTTAGGCTAATATTAATAGTAAAGTAAAAAAATTAGTCTAACCTAACCTAACGTTCCAACCTAACACCAACGTTACCTGGTCAAGAACGACCCTAATATTTTTTAGGAGTCCAAAGCCATGCGCTTCCTTAATATTACTTGGGATACTACATACTAGTGGTAAAGAACGATCGAAAAAAAATTTGAGAACTTTCGAGGTGGAGCCGTGACTCGACAAATTTACCTGGTTAATTACAAATATCTCGGTTTCTATTGCAAATATGGCAAAAGTGATATAGACAAATGTTAGAAATAACATTTTTAATATCTACATTTTTTGGTTGAGATCTTTTTCCGTATCTTTTTACGTTTTTGAGATATTTTCAAAAAAGTTACTTCAGGGGTAGTTTTTATTTTTTTTAGGGGCCTCCTTAATATTGCATAAAATATTAGTTATTGATAAAAAACATGCCATAAAAATATGAAGCCATTTTTCGCAAAAGCCGCGATTGTAAATATTTACCAAATTTTTTTACCGTACCAACTTTTATCCTCGACTTCGTTCAAATGGGTCTTTGACTGTAAAAAAGTATGCTTTACGGATCATACGAGGGTGGTTTGATAAGTCAGTGACTTTTTGAATAAAACAAATTTTTTTCCGCAAATAAACATTTTATTTTTCTACATAATCACCTTTTAGCTCGATACATTTAGTCCAGCGTTTTTCTAATTGTTTATTCTCTCCAAATAATAGGTTTTTTCAAAGCTCTCAAAATACGCGTTTGTTTCGGTAATGACTTCTTCATTCGACTCAAATCTCTTACCGCTCAGCCATTTCTTTAGGTTTGGAAACAGAAAATAGTTGCAGGGGGCTAAATCTGGAGAAAATGCTGGATGGGGTAGCAGTTCGTATCCCAATTCGTGGATTTTGGCCATCGTGACTAGACAAGTGTGCACACGTGCATTGTCTTGATGGAACAGCACTTTGCTTCAAATCAACGTCGAATCTGTTCAAAAGCTTTAAATAATATTCGCCGGTGATCGTTTTACCTTTCTTGAGGTAATCGATGTGAATGACACCGCGTACATCCCAAAAAACTGTGGCCATGACCTTGTTGGCTGACAGACTCTGTTTCGCCTTCTTTGGTCCACGTTCACCCCGAGCAACCCACTGTTTCGATTGTTTCTTGCTCTCTGGCGTGTTGTGATGGATCCATGTTTCATTCACAGTAACAAAACGGCGCAAAAATTCGTCCGGATTACGGCTGAACACCGCTAAACACTCTTTTGAAGTGGTCACACGATTGCGCTTATGGTCGAGTGTGAGCAATCGCGGCATCCATCTCGCAGAGAGTTTTTTCATGTCCAAATATTAGTGTAAAATATGATGTACCTGCTCAGTTGAAATACCTACAGCATGAGCCAACTCACGCACTTTCATTCTCCGATCATGCAATATCATTTCATGGATTTTATCGACGATTCACGGCGTGATCACTTCTTTTGGGCGACCTGGACGTTCGGCGTCACTAGAGCTGGTACGACCATAACGAAACTCTGTAAACCACTTCTTAACCATTGAAATTGATGGTGCCGAGTCCCCGTAGTATTTATCAAGTCTTTCCTTAGTTTCAGTAGTGGATTTTTTACGTAAAAAGTAATGCTTAATCAGCACACGAAATTCACTTTTTTCCATTTTCCTAAAAATTCGCGAGGTTGTCTGCTTTGAACGGCTATCAAACACCAACTGCACGACGTAGCTTGCTCAAAATTAGAAAGTTGACCACTGATAGATTATAGTTGACGGCAGCACTGTTGCATTTGGAGTAACTACGCGAGAAATTCAAAAAGTCACTGACTTATCAAACTGCCCTCGTAGCATTAAGACGAAATAGGAAAAAATAAAATGAAAAATATTGAAGCCCTTTCACACGGTGTTAGATTATCGTTATCTTGCTGGCAGCTTTGCTCGCCACGCTGCTGCTGATTGTCACTGATGGCTTCGTTGCTTTTTCTCTTGCAAGGCCGGCCACACACGTACAGTTTTAACTGTACGGTGATAACTGTCATTTAAAACGTGTGTGGTATTTCAGTCTCAGTTCAACTCAACCGTACAGTTTAATTGAGATAAATAAAATTTTAATATTTTAAACTGAAACGATTAACTGGAATGAGTGTGTGTGTGTGGGTTTAACTGTACAGTTATAAATTCATTTATTTATGTCAAGCGTCAGTGCGTAGAGCTTGTGGATTTTTTTACCGGCTATGACTCATACTTGTGCAGCAATAAAATTTACGCTTAATTATTCGGGGAAATTTTTCAAGCTATAAGGTTATTTTTATAAGCTGTATGTAGTTACTATATTATTTGTACTGAATGTTGAAAAACTCTAGGAGCTTTTTACAAAAATTTGTTTATCCCCTTGTTGTAGATGCCTGACCAGACGCCTGAGTAAAAAACTAGACTTCTATCAACCCATAGAACAAGCGGGATTCAGAAAAGGCTATAGCACCACCGATCATATCCAGACTGTGCTGACACTGATGGAGAAATGTAGGGAATACAATGTCCCTCTTCACCTTGGGTTCGTCGACTAGCAAAAGGCATTTGACTCGGTAGAAGAATGGGCAGTACTAAATGAATTGGATAAGGCTATGGTCGACTCACGATACTCCACTCTTATCAAGAACTGCCACTTTTCACGTGAAGATAACAGAAGACCGAAACACAGAAAAAATTCCCATAAACAGAGGAGTTAGACAAGAAGACTCAATATCCCCAAAACTTTTCACCTTGGCTTTGGAAGGAGCCTTCAAGACCTTGGATTGGGAGTTAAAAGGCATTTTTATTGACGGCCATCTACGCTTTGCACACGAAATTGTCCTGTTTAGCACTGATCATGAGAAGTTTATCAACATGTTAAAGGAGCTAAAAGAAGCATCACAAGCAGTGGGGCTTCACATGAACTTAGGTAAGACCAAGATCATGAGTCCTTATAATGTTCAGGTCATCCTAGACAACATTAATATTGAAACAGTGGATGAATACGTGTACCTATGCCATAAAATAAAGTTAGGGAGTGAAAACCAAACGAGGGAGATTGCAAGAAGGGTGCGCCTCACCTGGGCAAAGTATGGTAACCTCTCTCACATCCTAAGAAATCCTAGAACTCCAATTAATCTTAAGCGAAAGGTGTTAGAGAGCTGCATTCTACCAGTCATGATGTATGGC
This sequence comes from Agelastica alni, assembly GCA_950111635.1. NCBI lineage: Eukaryota > Metazoa > Arthropoda > Insecta > Coleoptera > Chrysomelidae > Agelastica > Agelastica alni. The sequence goes on from OX467715.1 coordinate 26,214,524, forward strand.
CTCGAGACTATGACCTTCACACAAAAAAGTGCTAATTGCCTGAGAGTGTGTCAGAGAACCATCGAACGTTTAATGCTGGGTATTAGCCTTAGGAATAAAATAAGGAACGGTAACATTAGGAGAAGGACGGGACTCTCAGACGTAATGGAAACGTTAGCTAGGAATAAGTAGAGATGGGACGATGTCAAGTGGACCAAGGCCATCCTCCAATGGCGATCTAGGGAAACAAAAAGAAGTGTTGGGCGACCCCAGATGAGGTGGAGGAACGACATCCAGAGACACGCCGAGAAAAACTGGATCCAAACCGCCCAAGATCGATTCCACTGGAGACAATTGGAAGAAGCCTACGTTCAGGAATGGACGAAGATGGGCTAATAAGAAGAAAATAGATACCATTCTGCAAACATGAGCAGTTCTAATAAAGTTATTCACATTCAAGGTCGAGAAAGTATTTATAATCTTATAAGTTTATGCAAAACATTTCTTTTAAACAATCTACAAAAAAGAGTAGCTAAAGCTTGTTTAGTTGGAAAGTAATACAGGCGATCACCACGTCGAAACGAAATGAAATTGTACGCAATAGGTAAAAGACAAATTTATCCCTAATGCTTCAAAAAAATGCCCTTTAGTGATAGATAATGCCTCCTACCACAATGTAGAGGATAACTGAACGAAGTATTTTATATGAAGCCAATGCTTTAAAAGCTGAATTATATGCATTAATTAATACGCATAAACCAGCTTATTAAAGATATATTGTTGACACACTTCTAGTGGGACATGACATTTTAACACCACGTTTACCACCATACCATCCGGAGTTGAACCCCATTAAAAAAATGAATGAGAAGAAAAGAATGAAGTGGCAGCCTGTAATATCTCATTCAAACTTGCTGATGTGCGGCAGCTAACTGAAAAAAATTTTCAGCAACTGACAATTCAAAACTGGCAAAACATTTGCGCCCACGTAGAGAAGATTAAAAGAGGGCATATTATGGATGAGGTACCGGAAGTAATAATAAATGTTGGAGAAGATACCAGTGAGAGCGAATCAGAACTGTCTGACAATGAAACAGAATATGATGATTTATGTTGCCAACCATTACATTAAATTTATTGTAAAAGCCGTATTAATAAAACTGTTTCATTTTATCTTTTTATGCAAGTACCTACGTGTAGTTTTTTCATTGAACTACCTTAAATATATGTACTTACCTAATAATAATTTCTAATATGCAAATCTTCAACCCTACCAATGTGAACTTTGACTGGATACAGTTTCACAAATCGATTGATTAAGTCAATTTTTTCGGTTTTCATATAATAGTTTTGTTATTTTTGACAGTAGGTGCTACGGTCACATATTTTGAAGGTCACAGACGGTAAAATATCCACAAGCTCTATCATGTATAAACAGAACCAAGTGATAGTTGATTTTATTGCAATATACGTTGGTCTAAATACTTTTTGAAAATAATCCACAGTATGAGGAAGATCATTTTTATTTTTAACAGGACGGTGCTCCTTCGCATTATGCGGCAGTTGTTCGTCAGTATTTAGACCAACATTTTCCACGGCATTGGATTGGAATAAGAGGCAGTATTGAATGGCCTCCACGATCGCCAGATTTATAGCCCCTCGATTTCTTTTTGTGGGGACATATAAAAAGTAAAATCTATAAAATACAACCAGCGTCGTTAGAAGATTTGCGTCAAAGAATCGTTGACGAGTGCCGTCGAATTACTCCGGAAATTCTTTGGAATGTGCGTAAACGTTTTGAACAAATCTTTATTATTGTATGGAAGCCGGTGGTCATCAGTTTGAAAATTTAATCAATTTAGTAGTACGTAAGCAACTAACATAATTGGAATTTTAAAAGTAATTTTTTTCAAATTATTGGGAGGAAATTTAAAACTTAAAGACTATTGTAAAGGGAATTGTCAGAGCTTGCAAAAGACATCTTGTTCGACCCCCAATGCCATTTAAAATTTTGGGGTTAAAAGTAGTGGAGTCAAAAGTACCGGAAAAGAGTGTTTCCCTTTAATAAAAAATCGACGGGTCTCTGTATTTTTCTAAAATGTTGACGAAGTTCCTGCAAACGGCTCCGTTACGTTTTCGGTTGGCCACCTTGTATATCCATTCCTAAAAAAATTATTTAAAAGTTCCTGACTTTAATCATCATGTTCTAGCAAATTAGTATTATAGTCTTTTTAATATTCATTTGATTTTAAGATTTTTCTTCCGAATAAATAATTGCTTTATTCTTCTTCTTCTTAACGTGCCGTCTTCACTGAAGGTTGGCTACAATTTCGGCAAATCTTTCTCGGTCCTGTGCTGCTCTTAGTAGTGACTCTGAATTCAGGCCAGTTCAATCCCTAACATTCTTTAACCACGAATTCTGTCTCCTGCCCGTTGGCCACCCTGTATTATGAGCTGAACTATAAATACATAGCAATTTTGTCTCACAGAAGAGATATTTGACATCCTTAATTTGGAAATCTGTCAGTTAATCTTGGTGATGGATAGGTATATTTAATTGCGATTGATTGTCTTATCTTTTTTTTATCAATTTCGAATCTTCTTTATGTTTGTAAGTCTTTCGAGACTTGTAAAGTTATATTAGAAATAAAATTTAAAATTGACCAAAACAGTTGGGAAAGTTTTAGCAAGAAGTTTGAACTAAAAAAAGTGAAATTATTAATTGGTAAATAATATCGGATAAACTTGTATCTTTATATCAATCAGAAGATTTAATCTAAAATCTTAACAAAAATATTACAATGGCCAATAGACGTTATTTTATTCTTAAAATTTGTGAATTGTTCGTGCACAAAATGAGCATTTACATACATATTAAAAGTTAAATTCAGAATATTTTAAGGTAAACTTTTGTATAATGGATACTGTACATTTAAATATTTCTTTTGCATTTAAAAAGCTTTTATCAACGTCTGTACATAATTTACATTAGTTGTGTTCGATAGAGTGGAGACGACAAAACCAACAAATATTAGAATTAATTTTAATTGTAAATACACACACATCGTCAAAAGTCTTGGACCCCCACTCAGCCTTGTTAAAGAAATGTTTTGTTAGAAAAACAAAATATATTTATAAAAGTATATCGTTTTCTGAATCTGTTTTTTGTGAAAGGAGTATTTTCCATAAACTGGGATACTTGGGAAATTAAAAACTTACAAATGTGTGAATTTATTGACAAAATTTATTAACATATCGTTTATTGGTGAATGGTTTTTCGGGTAATTTATTAATTAAAAAAAAAGTAATTAAACATGATGTACACTGACTAATATTGGGTATGACCTCCTTCACGTTGGAATAATATATTAACACGTCTGTGCATTGAAATAACCAAGCGGTAGTGTCTTGTAAAATATTGTTTCATTCCTCTGCAGCTGCTACGACTAACTCATCTGCAGTTTGAGGTTTTTAATGGAATTCATATCAGGCGAATTGGCTTGCCAATTCGATCTACTGATATGTCCTGCTTCAAGTGTATCCTGAATTCTTCTTGCGCGATGAGGTTGGGCGTTGCCGTCCATAAACACAAAATGTTCACCCAATTCGTTAGTATGAGGTAAATAATGGGCGTAATAATTTGTTCGGCGTAAATTTGGCTGGTCATATTCTGTGGAATGCGAATTAATGGGGTACGGTGGTTAAACATTATTCCCCCCCAAAACATTACGGTACCTCCTTGATAGGGAGCAACTTCGCGGGGAAAATAAAGTCGCTGTTGACGACCTGGTTCTCTCCAGACTCTTTGCCGATTGTCATTACTCACCAGTCCAATTCTGGTTTCGTCTGTAAATAACACCCACCTCTACTGCTGCAAAAGCCAACCGCTGTGTTCTCGCGCCCACTGGAGACGCCCACTGGAGCTCGATGTCTTGGAAGTAGAGGGTCTTCTAAAGAGGTAGGTTTTGTTTTAAACTTTTCAAATGAACCCACAAAAAAGTCTAGTGGTGTTAAATCTGGCGACACGAAAGACAAATTCTATCAATTCAGTGTTCGGGAAAATGTTGATTTAAAAAGTCACGTACGGTAGCTATATAGTTTGGCGAAGTGCCATACTTTTAAAAAATCACGTCAATCTGTGGAATCTGATCGTCGTTTTTAATTATATTCACAATTCGCGGGTAGATGAAATCTTCAAGCAAATTTAGGTGAGATTCTGCCGTCATGAAAATGGACCAACAATATTATTTTCCAAAAAGTCAGCACATACACACTTTTATGTCAAGATACTGTTAATTCTGCTCTCTAATAATTGCAGAATTAGATTCTTTCCAATAATTGCAATTATGTATGTTAACGTTACCATTTGGAAAAAAAGTGCATTCATTAGAAAATGGAATATAAAAAATTGGGGTCTTTCCGATTTTTTCATTAAAAAAATTTAATACGGCGTGGCGATCTTGATCATCTTCATTGAGCTCTTGCACAAGGTGAGTGTTAGGGTTCTCTTTTACCGCGACACCACGGCTGAGAAAAAGCAAGAAAATTCACTGAAAAGAAATATTGGTGGGCGACTATTTTAACGCGAAATTCTACATATGGAACTCATCAGTGGAAGACAAAAGAGGACAAACTCTGTCTGAATGGCTGGACGAGTAAAAACTCATTGTACACAACGATGGAAATGTGCCGACTTTTTTGAGAAGGAATAGTAAATCATTTATAGACTTAACCTTCAGCTCCAACAAAATCGCCAAATTTGTGAAAGACAGGAAGGTTAACGAAGAAGAAAACTTAAGCTACCACCAACGTACAGTGTACAAAATCACGAAAAATCAGAGCAGCGCTGCTGCAAAAAGAAAACATAAAGGATGGTGAGTAGTGAAAAAAGACCTCCAGAAGCTCACGGATAAGATCGGTCGGTTACTCTATAGGTAGGTAATATCATAAAAGCTGGATGTAATAGGATCTTCAGAAAAAAAGGCGAGTGGCAATAAAGCACCAGTGTATTGGTGGTCAGAAAACTTCTCGGAAAAACGTAGGATATGTGTAGGAGCTATAAGAAACATGCTCAGAGCCAACGGAAAGCTAGATGACACGCAGAAAAGACTCGCACAAGAAGAATGCAAGCAAAGCAGAATTGACTTGAAAAAGACGATACTAAAGGCCTAACAGGAAAACATGGAAAACACTCGTAGATGAAGTGGATGGGATAATTATATGGGGAAAGGGCTACCAAATCATCATTAATAAGTTCAAAGATAAGCCGCCAAAAAGCCTGACCAAAGAAGAGCAAATGAAAATTGCTAAAACACTGTACCCATGCCACGTAGTTTTTTCGTTCTCTAAAGAGTACTCTGCTAGCGGTCTCTCTACTGGCAAATTATGCCCGAGCTCAGCCGTAGAGGGTAGAAGAAAAAAAAAATAGAAAATAAAAGTGAGCCGCGCCACCGACTTAGACGGTTCAAGCCGGAAACCCCTAGGTCTTATAGGCACTAGCAGAGCCACACGATAAACAACTAAGATTATGGTGAACCAAATAAATAAAATTATAGCAAAAATATATCGGATACTTTACCCTTACAATAAATCAAAATACACAGCTCAATAACAAAATTATAACAAATGTAGCCAAAATAACAACCAACAATAAATCCAGGCACACAGAACAATAATAAACTTATAACAAATATAATCAAAATCAACAGCTACAATAAATCGAAACTTCAAAATTTACAACTTTATAAGACAACAATAAATCAAAAATCCAAAGTTTACGATTCCATAAAATAATTAAAACAAAGAAAAGAATAACAAACTTTATCAAGTTACCAAAAAAAACGTAAAACATATATAAATCAACTCATTAATAACACTAACTCAAACGTTTACATAAGGCTGCTAATTTACTCATGTTTTAACCATTTACATAAAGATTTTCACTGCCAAAACAATCGAGTTTATTTAAAAATATTTTTACAATGGTTGTCCTTTAAAATATCAAGATTGTAGGATATTTACAAATAAGTAGGAAGAAAATATATTTTTACTTGGACATAAAGAATTATTGAGAAGGTTATTTTAATCCAAGTTTAGTTTTGGCATATTATCTAATGCAATAAATAGTTTCCAACAATGTACTATATTAATAAACTAAAACAAAACTTAATCGTGGTGTCAAAATAAGTCACGGCGTTATATATTTAAAAATAAATCACTTATAACCTTTGGGTATACGAATTCACAAAGTACTATATTGATAAACTAAAACAAAACTTAATCGTGGTGTCAAAATAAGTCACGGCGTTATATATTTAAAAATAAATCACTTATAACCTTTGGGTATACGAATTCACAAAGTACTATATTGATAAACTAAAACAAAACTTAATCGTGGTGTCAAAATAAGTCACGGCGTTATATATTTAAAAATAAATCACTTATAACCTTTGGGTATACGACTTCACTACTCCTAGGGCCTACTCCTGTGGCCGGCTTGATTATGGGACGGCACCTGCTAATTAACAATGGTTTTCCTCAAATAAATCCCGCTTGCGGCTATTTTAACTCGACACCAAAATCCAAAATATCAACAACGAAGGTAAGATAGAATGGTCAAGTTAAAAAATTAAGTGGTTTTTCTTCAAAATCCAATTAAGATGGCCCAAATACAGCCAGATATGAAAGAAATCCCTTAAAGGTTCTGCACACGTGCTAATATCACACCGTCCCAAAAACTCTCACCAACACCCGACTTCGAAGACTCTTCCCCAACTACTGACTCCCAGGCCGGAAATCAAGAAATGACGCGGAATAAACGTCAACCCACAATCTTCTCAAGTCCGTGCTCCACAATCGCCTCGTCCGTGCTGTTAGCCAGCCCCAACCACACAGAAATGCAAACCAAACAATCGAATCCTATCCCTACAAGGTATGCAACACTATTTACAACGAATGATATATTTAAGTTACAACAAAATACGGTATGCAACCCTACTTACGAGTACCTAAGGAATACGAAATCATCAGAGACCCAATTAATAATGGAACTGTAGAAGGAAAAAAAAATAGGCACGTGACACCCATCTCATTAAACCAAGATGTGGGATAGGGTACCAACAGGTTAGCAGGAGATACCGCCTTTTACCATGAAATAATTATTGGACGCCAACGATAAGTTAAAAGAAAAAAAAGCCCCGGGACCGGATAATCTTCCATCCGAGGTTATTAAAGCGGTAATGAAGGCTAACCCAGAGGTATATGCTTAAGGATAACGAACCAAATGCTAGCAAGAGAATAATTTCCAAAGAGTAGAAGATAGATAGTCTCGTTATCTTTGAGAAAGGAAAACTAGGTCCTAAAAAGACGTATACGCCTCTATGTATCCTAAATATCATCGAAAAACACCTAGAGCACTTGATTAAGGCAAGACTGGTGACAGAGATAGAAAGCAGAGGCGCTCCGAATAAAAATCAGCATGTATTCCGAGAGGGGAGGTCAAGCACAGACGCATTGACAAACGTACAGAAGATAGCAAATGAAGTAAACGTAAGAATTAATAGGAAAAGATGTGCCATGGTAACGCTTGATGTGCAAGCAATGTGAAAGAAAGGGTTCTATTGGTAGGATCTGAAGGGTAAATGAACATACTACGATAGGGTATTAAACTTACCGGTTCCTAGAAGCTTTAACCTGATGGGCTATATCAATATGATAGAATTTCTTCTGCAAGCGAGACGGTGTGTTTTCGTCGTACAGTTTTATCATGTCCAAGATTTCTTTTATGCTCAAACTTGCAAAACTTTGATTCCTTTTTAGATTTTTAGGTTTAAGGTGGCGATCCTCAACCTCGCGGAGTTTCTTTTGCAATGGTTGACCTGTGATGATCTTTATTTGGTCCAGCCAACGTGACAGAGATCAGCCTCTGGGTCTTCGGCCTTCTACTTTGCCCTGTACTATAAGTTTCCCTATGTAATCCTCATTTTTGCGTGTGATGTGTCCAACGATGGTCCACGACTCAGATCTGTATGAAAATATAGAGAACACCAAAGATCTCATCAGAGCCATTTTTGTCTTTTTGGTTATCCCTCTGTCTGTCCATATCTTTCCCAGGTTCACCATAGCTGCCCGCGATAGTGCTACATGTCTTCTTATCTCCGTCTCACAGCCTCCTGTGTTGGTTATTAAAGACCGTATAAGTAGATTATTCTCACTATAATAATGTTTTGGTTGGCTACAACGTATATGAATTACTGAAATTAAAAATTTCTATTGGTTTCGAGAAACGTCAAAAAATAATCCATTGAAAATATCTAGCTACCATGTTTGAGGTATTTTAAATAACTGGATTGTTGGCTTGTTTATACTGAGCTGTCAATTCGATACGAATTTCTTAAATTAAAAAATTATCTAATAAATCGTATAGCTATTATAAAAATTCTCTATAAAACCCTCTTTTATTCCGACGGTTTCGCAATCCATTGTAATTCTAACTTTATCCATCACATTCTCCTAATTAAAAATCGTCAGTCGAAATGAGCAATTAATTAAGTCCATCCAGCACAGCGGTAAAAAAAAATAAAAAATTGCCATCGACCCGTAGTTTTGTTGGTGGTCTGGAAAATAAATTTGTATCTAATGTCTGGAATAGAGAACACAACCTTCAAAAAGTACAATTTTTACGATGCAGTGTCCCGTGTCTGTTGGAATTCAAGCCGTGCAAAACGTTCGAGTTTAAACTGGAAAAAAATATATTGAAAAGTGTCTCGTAGTTTTGTCTCCGTTTGTTTTTAGTTCAAATTTTTGTTGAGCTGAAAAAACGCTAAAAAGAATGTCCTGTACGTGTTGTATCCGAGCCAACTGATGTTACCCACCATCCTGTTTTCCGTGAACACGTCTTGACTATTAAGGTGTTCAGGATAAATTTTAAAAGCGACATCTGGTTTTTGAAATATCCTAGCAACGGCTTCTAAAGCGACTCCTAGACGCTCAATATTATCATTTAAATATCACACAATGTATTGCTGGGTCATCCCACACGATGCAATATAAGAAGTTTAAGGCTGATGCTTCTGTAGTTAATATGACGCAATTACTGCTGAACTGAACAGGTCAACAGCATTCCGGATGCCTGTCCACTCGCTGATGTTTCTCAACCAATAGATTTGCCTTTTTCCAACATCCCGTCTGCCTTTATTTTTCCCTTCCACCCTGACTCGTTTCAACACTTCATTATTGGACAGCAGATCAGTCCACGGAACCCACAGCATTCTACGATAAATCCACATTTCAAATGCTTCTATCCAATTTATTGAGCTAACCTTTAAGGTCCAGCATTTCACCCCATACATAAGAACTGACCAAATAAAACACTTCACCACTTACATACATTTATCTAGGGCATTATTGGTTGTCTTGAAATTGTTGAGCTTACCTCACTTTCTGTAAATGTTAAAAGAAATAGGAATAGTGACATCATTTCGTTATTAAATAAATAAAAAATAATAATGCCGTAAAAATAATATTGTTATGAGCCCGGCCCTGTTGACGTTGTCTTGAGGCGACAGCGCATCTACCCCAATTAGGGGAAACGCATAATAAGCCGCAAGTAATAGAAGAAACTGGATGATTCTCGAAAAAAGGGTCCAATAATTTCGAAAAGTGTCGATTTGTCGAGAACATTGATTTGCGAGGTTTTTAGAAGTTAGTTTGAAGTAAAGTATTTGAAGTAATTATAAAGTGTTGTACAGTTGTGAATATCTAAGTGATGTGTAAAGTATAATTTACTGTGTAAAAATATTAAAATAAAGATTGTTTAGTTATTGTAGTGAGCGATTAGAATCACCGAACCCAAGGAGTAAATATCGTAACAATATAGAAACAATGCTACAAAAATAATACAAAATAAAAGTGTAAATATAATTATATAAATAATGGTATAAGTAATGTATAAATAATACCGCATAAGTCGGCAGGAACGGTCTCCTTCAGAGGGAACAAAGTGAAACTCAATAAATAATTAAAGAATGCTGTATAAAAAAGAAAAACATCCAGCGAATATTTTCGAGAATATAGAACCTAGAATATAGACCTACTCCGAAGCAACAATATGAAAATCAGTTGAAAATACCAAATTAGATCCTGCTGGCTTTTTGTCTGTTTCCAAGCAACGATATTAAAAGGATAACCAGAAAAATAATATAATTTCTCATTACAATCTGAATATAATTCGAATGGGCTGGGGAAATTAATTTCCTTTATGATTCTTAAAGCCACAACTCGATTTTTAACAATTCAATTCAAAACTGACGTTAATTACCCAGACGACCGGCTTGAATACAAAATTTTATCTCTTCTCGAATCTTTTTAATGACTTCTGACTTGTACCGAATGTCACACAATACCGATTGTCTGATATGTATATCTTACAAAAAAAATGTGTGACAAAATAGTGATATATCCATCAAAATATTGTAAATTTAATATTTACATTTTGGGTAGAATACTCCGATCTCAAGGTCTAGAAGTATTCGAGAATTTTCGAAGATCGAAAAACGTCTAAGAATTCCCAGAAGCGGAAGATGGAGTATTTAACACTGGTCGGGATGCGAAAGTTGACAGTTTTTATTTAGCGAAGAGTTGTTAGGATTTTACAGCGGTGTATTTTATGTTGCAATAAACAGGCAGCAGCAAATTGTCAAATAGATCCAAGTTTCGTAACAATATCATTGTATAGCGGAACTGACACAATACGTATATTTTCATTTGGTGTTATTAACCATTATTTAGTAGGGGGGCGGCGGTCCACTGAGGATAGTGTGACGCTAGGGCGAAAGCAGTTCTAATTGCCCAATTACTATTATCTATTCTAGTCTGTGTTAAGAGGTGGTGTTTGGAAACAGTTATGATTGCTAAGTATCGTGGATTTGACTTAAATAAAATGAACACTATGGTAATTTTTAGAGAAGCCGTAGATAAAGCTAAGGAGGGAATTGCCCTCGGGGGAGAGTTCATAAGTTGGTGTATCTCGGGAGCAACATTAACGATCAGTGGGATCCAACTGTGGAGATCAAAACGCGAATAGAGAAAGCCTGAGCCGCTTTCATGAACATGAAAAAACTGTTAACCAGTCACGACCTAACATTGAAATTACGGAATGAAAATGGTGCGCTGCTATGTTTTTCCAGTTCTCTGTTACGGTATTGAAGCATGGACACTAATGCTTAAATGACTGGAATCTTTCGAAATGTGGGTGTACCGGCGATTAATAAAGATCAGTTGGGTAGACAGAGTTAGTAACAACATAGTTCTCAATCGCATGGCAAAAGATCTAGAAATAGTTAAAACTATCAAACGACGCAAACTAGAATATTTTGTTCATATTATAAGACTTTCGGAGAATTATGAGATCTTAAATCTTATCATAGAGGGAAAAATCCTAGGCAAGCGTGGTCCAGGGAGAAGGAGAACATCGTGGTTGAAGAATTTAAGGCAGTGGTACGGAAAATCTACAGTTCAATTTTTTCGAGCAGCTGTCAATAAAACAATAATTATTAACATGGTAGCAAACATGATAACCAACGATCGTTGAACGGTCGCGGTACCAGAAGAAGAGAATTTAATACAAAAAAAAACCAAAATAATGGTCTTCGCAAAAACCGCACGAGTACCAAGGATAACAATTGCAAATGCCGTCTTAGAGAATGTACCACACTATAAATACCTCGGATGTATGCTTAATACTCAATGGAACAATACTCAGGAAATAAAGTCTCGCATCGAACAAGACAGAAGCTCGTTCCTTAAAATGAGAAAACTGTTAAGTAATCGAAATTAAAACATAAAACTACGTCTGCGAATGATTCGATGCTATGTTTTCCCAGTTTTGTTCTATGGAATGGAAAACTGGACTCTTACTAAAAACATGTGTAACAAACTCGAGGCTTTTGGGATGTGGACATCCAAAAAATACCCTGGACGTCTTCATCTTCTAGATTCCATTTAAATAAGAGCCATTCGCTTGATAAACAGCTCAACTCTCACAGATACCCTTCACCCTCTAGAACATAGAAGAAGAGTTGCAGACCAGTCATTGCTCTACAGATATTTCCATGGCAGATGCTCCAGAGAAATAAGAACTCTTGTACCACCATTGGCCACATTCGGCCGAAGAACTCGGCACGCTGATCAGTCTCACCCATTTACTCTCAAGATTGACACTACAAGGACCAATCTGCATCAAGAATCCTTCTTTTACAAGGCTGCTACGGAATGGAATAAGTTACCAAAATCAGTTTTTCCAGAGAACTATGACCTGCAACTTTTTAAAAAGCGTGTCCACGATCATTTCCTTTCTATAATCCCTTCCCCTTCTAATAGTCGCAGTGCGGGCCGTCCGCGGCCCACACAATAGGTCTATTTTCATAAAAAAAAAGTAACAAACAACGAATTACTAAATAGACTAAATAAAGACAAGGAAATTTTAAAAACTAAAAAAATAAGAAAAATGGAATACCTCGGACATATTATGCGACATGGCAGATACCGTATTCTGCAGCTTGTTATACAAGGCAAGAGATCAGTCGTTAGAAGAAGAACTTCACGGCTCAGAAACTTAAGAGTGTGGTTCGGGAAAAGCACCACTTTCTCTATTTCGATCTGCTATTTCCAAGCTTCAAGTAGCCCTTATGATAGCCAACTTCCGCTAGGAGAGGCAGCGAAAGAAGAATGGTAATATAATAAGTATTGTTAAGAATTTTAGTTCTCCCGTGGGTTCGGCGATTAAAAACTCTCGATAAAGTAGGAAAACAATGTTTATTCCAATACAATAAATTCTACTTTTATAAATCATTTAGATATTCACTTAGGTACACCACTTTTATAACTATTTATATTTCTTCAATCATAAACACTTTTAAAACTAATACTTAAGTAACTTCTTACGGCCGCTTTCCTTTTTTATACCTCTAAATCACAATTCCAGATTATTCTACCTGTTTCTTTAAGGGTCCAGGATCCTTCGCGATGCGGTTTTCGAGAAGTTGCTCGACCTAGCCAGACAGTGCGGCGGCCGACAAAAGCGGTCGTCGATACGGACCCCAGCCGCGGTCGATTCCTCGGTTACCGACAGGACCGGATTTGTAACAGTATTAACAAATTATCATCGACATCCTCTATAATAAAATGTACTGTACACTATTGCATTTGGGCTTGAAAAGTGTATAAAAAATAATTATATAGGAACAAGGCTTTCACCAGCTTCCGGTTAAACCTACTCACTCTTATTAACGTGACGTTTTAACGGGTATATACTCCCAAATGGGCTTAAAATAAATCCATCGAAAACAAATTTCATGACAAATCTAGTCCCAAGCCGAAACTACTTAGTAGAAGGAAAAGAAATCTTCCAAGTTACATCCTACAGATATCTGGGCCATGATGTTACGATTGGCAGGGACAATCAAACCTGCGAAATCAAAAGAAGGATAGGGCTAACGTGCGCCGCCTATGGGAAGCTGAAACACATTTTTAAGTCCGAAACCCCCATATGCCTTAAGCGGAAGGTGTTTGATCAAGTGTGTTCTGCCGGTTCTGACTTATGGTTCGGAGACCCTAACTCTAACACGAAAATCGGTAAATAAAGTAGGAGTGGCCCAGCGAGCCATGGAACGCTCCATGTTGGGAGTCACGCTGAGAGACAAGATTCCGAATGATCGGATACGTCAGAGAACAGGGGTTACCGATGCAATCCAGCGAATAACATATTCAAAGTGGAACTGGGCTGGACATGTCGCAAGAATGACCAACGAAAGATGGACCAAAAAGATCATAGAGTGGAGACCTAGGCAAGATGCGTTCAGGAACAGAGGTCGTCCGCCGACCCGGTGGACGGATGACATAAAAAGAGTAGCACCAAATTGGATCCAGGATGCCCAGGATCGAAATAAATGGAGATCGTTAACGGAGGCCTATGTTCAGCAGTGGACGAGACAGGCTGTTTGATGATGATGATGATGACTCCCAAATATGCTTATCTTTTTTTGGCAGAATGAGTTTAACAACATACACAGTTAAACATTACGGTATCTCTCTTTTATTACGGTGGGGATGTTAAAAAGACCACTGGTCGTGCAGTTTGTATATTAACAAAGGAGCTGAATGGAATGCATTTTTTTCTTTCCAATTAGACGAAAGTTGACTTAGTTATATACAGTTCAATTGATGAATTATTGTAACTAATATGCATATTAACTATTTATTTAAATTTGTGAAAAGTCATCATGTTTAAGTACAACATTTATTATTCTGTGGTTAAATAAGTAATTTGCGAAAGTGGTTTCTATAATTCTTGATAAAAGACTGTGGTGTCACAATAAAAAACTATATACAGTGCGGAACAGCCATATAGAATAAATTCATTATTTTAATTATTGTGCATATTTATAAATTATGCCGACATAGACTATGAAATGAAAATTTTCCTCCCTGCATTGAACCCCGGGAAGTAGTGGTTTGGAATACATCATTTAAAGTCTTCATTGTCCCTTTAGAAATGTTTTCAATTTTATTGCAAAAATTAATTAAATCATCTGGTTGACAAAATTCGCTATAACCGTTTATTTTTGCAACGTGCTACTGAATAGTGGGAGCGAAATAAATTTTATAACGACTAAAAAATGTAAGCAAAACAAAAGTAAAGATTTTTGAAAGAGAATAAAGCATGACAAACTGTGGAGTTTCGATTGAGGGAGAAAGAGTGGAACAAGTAAGTGAATTTGTGTACTTGGGTTCAAAGTTTACGAGAGATGGAAAGTATGACAGTGACATTGAGCGAAGGGTGTTGGCAGGAAGACAAATGAATGGGGCACTGCATGGCTTTATGAATAGCCAGAAAGTGTCAAAAAAGGCACGTCTGGTTGTGCATAGAGGTGTGTTGGTTCCTACACTTATGTATGGTAGTGAATGTTGGGTTTGGCAGAAGCATGAAAATAGGATTATTGCTGCAGAGATGAGTAGTCTGAGAACTATAGCCGGAGTGACTCGGTTGGATAAGGTAAAGAATGGTGAGATAAAAAGGAAATTAGAAACTTTCACTATACAGGGTGTTGCAATAGTACGGTTTAGTTCTTGTATTCCGTTATTATAATAGATACGAAAAAATTACCAACAAGCGGTGTGGTGTCATTGAACACCAGATAATTACACTACGTACTAGGGGTTGCCCAGGAGTCGACTTTTTTTTGTCAAAAAGTATGCCCCTATAATTATAGCATATATTATTTATGAATTAATTCTACTATTTAACAAACTAAAAGCTCAAATAAAATTTCATTTAGTAAAACTACAAGTTAAACAGCTAAAAGTTTTACCATGTCGACAAAATTCAATTAAAAAAAAAGGCAAAATATATTTTTAAAAATGTTTAATGTGATAACTGTTTTAATTTTTCATAATTAAACATATTAAAAACTCGCTGCACATTGTAATACGATGATTCAAAATTACTTCTGTAAACCCCAATTACCTCTCAAGATCTATTTAAAAGTCTAACTAAACAACATGCAATATTAAATTTATGTGAAAATTAACGTGCCCGTAAATATTCTTGAAAAATTCATTGCTTTGTTTTGAAGTCAGTAACCGTATTTAATGTAAAAAAAAGACTCGTCAATTTCGTTTTAAACATCATACACAAGAGTGAGCATGTTTAACTTAATTGATTGAAAAAATAAAATACCGCAAATTTTTCACAGTAGGCAATTTTAGACCGACGGCCCGGGGTATTCCATTGTTAACAACAAAATATCTTTTGCAAGCGCACTCGGTCTGACGTTAAGTTCAATAATCTTCCAAAGTAAATCGCTTCATTCGATTATTCGTCAAGGTTTTATGACAATTAGTGTAACGGTACAAATTCATTCTCCGTATATTTTTTGTGTACAAAACATTCTTTACCGCTTGAATGTTATTTGTTTACGTTTAATTACCAATTTTTTATTACCGACAGGATTTTGGAATAGCTTAATTTGCTTCGGTTAATCATTTTATGGACAAAGATCTGTCTAAAATCGATTGATGATATTAAAAATTTAAGGATAGGGGGTTTTACTATATGAGAAATCATAATATGATATCAGTTTCGGTGTATTTTTTAGAGCGCGCCACATGAGCCATGTTGTTGGTGTAGGTTAGGTTAGGTTAGGTAGGTTAGGTATCATCTCTTACATTGAAATTAATGTTTTTTTGTTTTTTTTTTTACATTTGTGCTTCGATTGAGGGAGAAAGAGTAGAACAAGTTAATGAATTTGTGTACTTGCGTTCAAAATTTACTAGAGATGGAAAGTATGACAGTGACATTGAGCGAAGGGTGTTGGCAGGAAAACAAATGAATGGGGCACTGCATAGCTTTATGAATAGCCAGAAAGTGTCAAAAAAAGGCACGTCTGGCGGTGCATAGAGGTGTGTTGGTTCCTACACTTATATATGGTAGTGAATGTTGGGTTTGGCAGAAGAAGCATGAAAATAGGATTAATGCTGCGGAGATGAGTAGTCTGAAAAGTATAGCCGGAGTGACTCGGTTGGATAAAGTTAAGAATAGTGAGATAAGAAAACGCTGTGGTGTAAAAGAAGATGTGGTCACAAAGATAGATAAAGAAATGCTTAGATGGTTTGGACACGTAGAAAGGATGGATGAAGGAAGATTGACGAAACAAATTTATAAAGCGAGTGTGAATGGGCAAATCGGTAGAGGTCGACCTCGGAGAACATATCTCGATCAGATCAACATTGTTTTGAAGAAAGGCCAGGTCAAGAGTACCAACAACCGAAGAGCATGTATGAGAGCACTGATGAAAGTAGAGGAAGCAAAAGATGTGTGTACGAACCGTAGCAAGTGGAAGGAAGTGGTCTCTGCCTACCCCTATGGGAAAAAGGTGTGACTTTATGTATGTATGTAAACGTAATCAAGACGTTATTACCTGGTCTCCATGGTAATACTTTTTATTTTATAGATTGTAGTTTACAATTCGATGTGTTCCATTCTGATTGCCACTTGTTTGTAATTTTTTTTTAAAATACTGTTTTAGGTCAAGGTGTACGCATGATGTTACTGTGAGTGTAATTGGGTTTTCGATAGCCTTATTTGCTAACGTGTCAGCCATGTCATTTCCCCGTATCCCACAGTGAGAAGGTATCCACAAAAACTGTCCGTAAGTTCTGTTGGCAAATGTTGAGTTCCGTTTTGATGGATAGAAGTGTAGGGTGTTGGGGATATAATTGCCGGAGGGCAATTAGCGAGCTTAAGGAGTCTGAGATTATTAATCCAATCTTAATATTATTTTGGTTTGTAAATATGATTGCCTGGAGGATAGCGAAGAGCTCAGCCGAGAAGATAGAGGTTTGTAAGGGAAGTTGGTAGGAATACATTTGTTTACCTGTGACAAATGCGACTACAACTCCTTTATCAGATTTTGATGCATCGGTAAATATTTGAGTAAATTCTTTGTAGATATTTTTCTTTCCCGCACTGCGACTATTAGAAGGGGAAGGGATTATAGAAAGGATATGATTGTGGACACGCTTTTTGAAAAGTTGCAGGTTATAGTTCTCTGGAAAAACTGATTTTGGAAGCTTATTCCATTCTGTAGCAGCCCTTTAAAAAAAGGATTCTTGATGAAGATTGGTCCTTGTAGTGTCAATCTTGAGAGTAAATGGGTGAGACTGATCAGCGTGCCAAGTTCTTCGGCCGAATGTGACCAATGGTGGTACAAGAGTTTTTATTTCTCTGAAGCATCTGCCATGGAAATATCTGTAGAGTAATGACTGGTCTGCAACTCTTCTTCTATGTTCTAGAGGGTGAAGGGTATCTGTGAGAGTTAAGCTGTTTATCAAGCGAACGGCTCTTTTCTGAATGGAATCTAGAAGACGAAGAGAATGCCTTGGTGCTGAACCCCAAATGTGCGAGCAATACTCCAGTAGAGGTTGGTTTTGAGCCTTGTACGTCGTCAACAGTTGATCAGGAGTAAAAAACTTTCTGGCTTTCCACAAAAAACCTAGCCTCTGGCTTGCCGACTTAGTTTCTCTAGGATTTTTTTTTACTTTAAAGTAAATACTGGATATTTTAGAATCAAAATAGTGAAGATCTGGAGAATTATTTAGAAAAGAAAAAGACCATTTTAATGAATACATTTTTATTTTCATTATACAGGGTGAATTTAATAAATACACCATTGTTTTGTGCATGGCTGTGAATCAATATCAGTGCAAAATAAAGAATATGAGAATGTTCTGCATAAAACAACCAAAATCGTACCCTAATCAAATACGATTCTTAATGTCTATCTCATGTGGGGATTTTAAAGCTGTCCTAATATAATATTTTATTAAAAATATGTTTTTAATATAAAAGAAAAGTACAGGAATGTACGTATTTTTTTGGTCATCACCCTTTATGATGGAAACGAAGATGAATTTTTCCGTAATAATCTACTTATCAACGTTCCTGTTGCCTATGATATTCCCGTTACCTATTAATTCATTATTTAAAATATTTTTACTTTTCCAAACCGAAGGGTAAAAAAGGGAAAAGTATTGGTTTACCCCCAAAAATCAAAATCGCCAAAACCATGTGCGCTGCACGTCTCATGGCCCCACGCGTCGAATGGCACCATTTTCAGCGTGACGGGTTTTTTCAAATTTTGTCTGTGTGTGTGTGTGTGTGTTTGAACCAGGTTAGTTTGTTCAGGCAATGTAATTAATTTGTGTGGTTGTATAAAATATGGATTGAATTAAAGTTTATTCACAACCAAGAGGCATCAAACGTAAACAAATACACGAAGCAGGCACGTGAACAGTAATATTGCCAGGACCACACTTGGAATTCCACTATTTCGTACTATAATTATACTTTATAAAAGAAAACATCACCAATAAAGGTCCGACAAAAGGTCATCCACCACAATTACAACAAAACCCCTTTTAAAAATAATAAATATGTATGTATGTACAAAACAAGTAACTAAATGTTTTAATTTAAAATTACTTATATTTCTATTTTCATTTCAATATGACTTTATCTTCTTTAAATGTTAACTTTTTAACACGCTTATATTAGTTTCACCCGTATCTTATATGTATGTATGTTTGTAACTGACTCTTTGGCCTCGATTTTTCACTACTTTAAGCGATCAGATTTAATTTAAACTTTGCACACTTGTCAAAGACCGACGACTATGCAATAATTCGATCAGAATATCCGATTATCCTGATTAATTTCGCCAGGATTCATAAATTTTTTCAGGGATCCTTTGCATGAGAGTAAGACAAATAGAACTAGTGCGTGAACTACGTATGCGCGCAGAACGAATATAAAAACAGTTCAACGCATCGGTGGTTCAGTGGTAGAATGCTCGCCAGTCACGTGGGCAGGCCCGGGTTAGATTCCCGGCAGACGCTTTTTTTTTGTGCTTTTACCATTTAATACATAATTTTTTTAGTAAGTAAAACAAATCGAACTATAATGCGAAAACTAAATTAAAGTTTAAAAAAACTAAAAAACACGCTTTTGGAGTTAATCAAACTAAAAAGTAAAAAATAATTCTTAACATACTGACGAGAAAATTAATGTCACTGTTCTAAAAGCGTGTGATGCTTTTTATGACATTTTTAAGCGAACTCTGCGTTTCGGAATTAGGAACATAGGAATTTTATTCCTATGTTAAGAATTATTTTAATTTTTTATTTTGATTAATTCTAAAAGCGTGTTTTTTAGTTTTTGTAAACTATAATTTATTTTTTTTATATCCATTTCATTTTTGTCTATTAGCATGCTATTCCTATTTCTTGTTTAAAATTTAATGATTTGTAAAATGTTCTCTTATTAGTTGACATTTCTCGATCATCGTTCACATCTCTAAGGGGTTTATCAATAGTGATAACTCGTATCTAAAAAATATTAATAATGCACTTTTCTCTCAGCAGCAATTTTGTCAAAATCATTTAATAAATCAACAGTGTTTTTTTGATTTTAATATGCTCTTGCTTCTGAAAATTGATGTTTTGTTTTATATTGTTGCAGTACCTAAACACAACGAACGCAAACTCCACTTTTAGTTGCTATTTTCCTTCAAATTTATCCCTCAGGTCAGCTAATTTTTTATGTCGTCTTTCTCTTTCGGTTAGAGTCTGAGCCACCTTATTGTCAGACAATTTTATCACTGCTAACTATGTGTCAAACGCAATTTTTTTTATTTTTAAATAAAAAATTTAAAGTATTTTTGTATGTCTGTAATTTTAATATTGTGTTGTTTAAGGATAAATAAACCTAAAATTAATTTGCCAGACAATAATTCAATTTTTTAACTTTGAATAAGCCCGAAAAAGTCATGAAAAGCATGGCAGTATGATGCTAGTAGTCAGAGAGAAACAGTTTAGAGTGCAAGAGAGCAACATGACGTCAGTCTAAAGTCATATGTTTGTGCTCTTGTTGTTTTTAATGTTTACTTTTAAATGTTGCTAAAATGGCAAGTGATAAAATGAATTGTGTTTTTTGTAAAAATGATAAAATAAAACTTTTCGTGGACGATAAACTAAAAAGATGCCATAAGTCATATGTTTGTGCTCTTGTTGTTTTTAATGTTTACTTTTAAATGTTACTAAAACGGCAAGTGATAAAATGAATTGTGTTTTTTGTAAAAGGAAGAATGACAAAATAAAACTTTTCGTGGACGATAAACTAAAAAGATGCCTGCAGAAATAAATACTACAGATGGATATCACAGACAATTTTACAGTAGATTTACAGCTTTAATGGCAAAATACATTCATTGTCAGCAATAGATATTATCAGAAGATGCTGCTCCAAGTTTAGATAGTTGATATAAATAATAGTGACAAAGAGAGCGACGACGATGATGATCATGAAGATGCCTCCTTCTTTTGTGACACTATTATTGAGTGAAAAAATATTAAAAACTCTATATTAATTATTTGTAATTCGCGTATAATGATCAGGATATTTTAAATAAAATTGTAATTTATAATCATTTCTAATTTAGTCTTGTTCTAATTTTATTTTCTTTTTTATGTTATATTTTTTTTATAGAAACTGGTAGAACAAGTTCAAGTAATGTACTTTTGTAATGGTTTTCTGTCTCTCACAGCAATACTTTCTGCAACTTTCTCTCTCTGAATACTAGCATCAAACTGCCACGCTTTTCATGACTTTTTCGGGCTTATTCAAAGTTAAAAAATTGAATTATTGTCTGGCAAATTAATTTTAGGTTTATTTATCCTTAAATAACACAATATTAAAATCACAGACATACAAAAATACTTTAAATTTTTTATTTAAAACAAAAAAAATTCGCGGATGACACATAGTTAGCAGTAATAAAAGTTCCTGGCAATAAAAAATATACGTCTGGTAAATCTATCCAAAGCCAAAAAATTAAAAATTACGCTTCTTAAATTTTTTTTAAAATTTAGGATTCTTACCTGGACAGCTGTAAGGTTGTCACGTGCCTATTTTTTTCCTTCTACGGTTCATTATAATTGTGCCTTACTCGTAAGTAGTGTTGCATACAGTACTCGGTTGTAACTCAAATATATCATTCGTTGTAGATAATGTTGCATAACTTGTAGGGGTAGGATTATCGTTTGGTTTGCAATTTCTGTGTGGATGGGACTGGATATCCACACGGACGAGGCGCGGACTTGAGAAGATTGTGGGTTGACGTTTATTCCATTTTTCTTGATTTCCGGCATAGAAGCGGGTATCGTGTTTTGAGAGTCTTGGAGGTCAGGTGTCGGTGAAAGTTATTGGGACGGTGTGTTATTAGCACGTGTGCAGAACCTCTATGGGATTTCTTTCATATCTGGCTGTATTTGGGCCATCTTAATTGGATTTTGAAGAAAAACCATTTGATTTTTAACTTGACCATTTTGTCTTACCTACGTTGTTGATATTTTGGATTTTTGGTGTCAAGTTAAAATAACCGTTATCGGGATTTATTTGAGGGAAGCCATTGTTAATTAGCCGGTGCCGCCCCATAATCTAACCAGCCCCAGGAGTAGCCCAGGAGTAGGTCACAGGAGTACATGTGAATTCGCATACCCAAAGGTTATCAGTGATTTATTTTTCAATATATAACGCCGTGTCTCATTCGACACCACGACAAGAAAATTTTACCATAGCTGTTAACTTTGACTATATTTGTTATGATGTTGCTATTGAGCTGTGTACCTTAATTATTTATTGTGTGAGTAAAGTATCCAACATATTTTTGCTATAATTTTATTTATTTGGTTCACCATAATCATAGTTGTTTATCTTGTGTCTCTGCTAGTGCCTATAAGACCTAGGGGTTTCCGGCTTATACCGTCTAAGTCGGTGGCGCAGCTCACTTTTATACATTTTTCT
This sequence comes from Agelastica alni, assembly GCA_950111635.1. Classification (NCBI taxonomy): domain Eukaryota; kingdom Metazoa; phylum Arthropoda; class Insecta; order Coleoptera; family Chrysomelidae; genus Agelastica; species Agelastica alni. The sequence goes on from OX467715.1 coordinate 26,236,920, forward strand.
TCTACACTCTACGACTGAGCTCGGGCATAATTTGCCAGTAGAGAAACCGCTAGCATAGTACTCATTAGAGAACGAAAAAGACGTGGCAAGGTGCGCACTAATAAACGCAACCGCTACCGCCACCGCCAACTAGGTGGCTCAAACTCTAACCGAAAGAGCTACAAGGACGACAAAACAAAAAATCAGCTGACCTGAAATCCTCTCTCTAAAACGTTGCTAGCTAGCTCCTATACTATTAAACAACAAAAAATCTCGCTACGGTAGCAGTTCAGCAAGCAGTTCGTCAAGCATCAACATGCAACTAAAACAGCAAAACACCGAACCTCGGACAGGGCCTGTCGTAAATGCCGCCTTGTCAAACCAAATGGATTGACCAATCCAGGTGCATTTACTCTAGAATGTTTTTAAAGACATAGCGGTGTTTACACAATTAGTTAATATAAATACTTAAACAGTTATTAATTCGGCATTGAAAACCACTGATTTCCTCACGAATACAATTTATGATGACAGAAGATTTAATTTTATTACCAATAAATATTTACCGCTTTACTAAATAGAACTTTTATTGCATTATTTTGAGTAAAACATGACAAAGAAGCGTTGTAAACAAAATCTTGTGTTTTAAGGATTCGAATTTGTAATAATGATTTTTTTTTTCATTTTAAAGCTCTTTAATAAACACAATATTACAATATGTAGTGACTAGCATGCAGGAGATTCGTACCAGAATAGAACTAGCTCGTGCTTCGTTCCTGAAGATGCTTAAGGTACTTTGCAGCAGAAATTTAAGCTTGCCTCTGCTTTTCCGAATGCTTCGCTTTTATGTATTCAGCTTACTGTTTTATGGAATGAAAGCTTGGACTTTGACAGATGCAATGTGCAAAAAATTGGAGGCCTTTGAAATGTGGACGTACAAAAGGCTATTGAAAATCACCTGGGTAGAAAGATTGCGTAACACCGAGGTACTTCAACGCCTCGACAAGCAGCTGGAAGTTCTGTTTACAATAAAAAAGCGCAAACTGGAGTATTTCGGTCACATCTTAAGGAATGACAAGTATCGACTTTTAAAGCTTATTATAGAAGGGAAGATCGAAGGACAAAGAGGCCCGGGTAGAAGAAAGATATCCTGGCTAAAAAACTTAAGACAATGGTATGGAGCACATTGTTCCGCCGAGCTGTAGACAAGGTTCAGTTTTTTTTTACTGAAAATAGTCGCAAAAATGCTAGACCTATCGTGTGGGCCGCGGACGGATTATAGGATTATAGAAAGAAGATGATTGTGAACCCGCTTTTTGAACCGTGACTCCCAAAATCGAGATGAAGGGACTTAATTCAAGGTTATTTCCGGACATTGTGATGGAGTGATTTGAGAAATTTACCTTCTTGGAAAACGTGGCGCTTTGTATTTTCTGGGCGTTGAACTGAACAAGATTGTTGGTTCCCCACACGACGATTGCTTTAATATCTCTATTAATGGAGTCAACCTGTTCCTGCCTGAGTCTATTTGTATCATTCAGCGACAGTGATCTATAGGATGTGAAAGTTGAGACAAGTGTGCTGTCGTCTGCGAAACTGTAAATGGGGTTTGTGGTGGTTTTTAAGAGGTCGTTGATGTGTAAAAAAAATAGGGTGGGGAACAGGATGGAACCCTGGGGGACCCCGGCATTGGTTTTAACGCATCAGAAGAAATAACGTCAACTGCAACATGTAAGGAGCGATCTTGCATGAAGATTATGAGCCATTGGCGCAGTTTGTTTTGGGAGATCGTAGGCCAATAATTTGCTTAACAATGCCTGGTGCCAAACGCGGTAAAATGCTTTAGATATATTCAAGGCTATTGCACGGGACTCAACAAACTTCTCTATAGTGTTTGTCCAGAATTGGGTGATATAAGCCAGCAAATCTCCAGTAGACCGAAATTGTCGAAATCCATATTGTCTGTCATGAATTATCTCAAATTTCTCTAGATATTTGATGAGTTTTGTCAGTCGCTTTTCCATAACTTTGGATATAACTGAGCAATGCAATGGAGCGATAATTGGCAGAAATAGTCTTCTTTCCTTTGGAATGGGTTGGACTTAATCGTTTTTCCACATGGACGGAACTTTGCTTGAATCTATAGATAACGGGGGTGAGCTCTTGAGCACAGGTCCCCAGGACAATTGTCGGAATTCCATCTGGTCCTACTCCCTTATTAAAGTCAAGATTTTGTAGGATTTTCCTGATAGTGCGATGGCGGATAGTGACCTCAGGCATTGATGAGTTTATTCTAGGTATTGTTGGAGGGGTAGCGCTGATGATTCCCAACGTCCGAGGAGGACTGGGCACCTAAAGAAGAAGAAGTGACTAGCTGCTTTTTACCGTTTGCTTAATCTTACCTAGAAAACTCTAGGCCTTGTTTTTATCAAAAAGTTTATTTCTCCGATCAAATAACACCACTAGATAAGTAATATAGCACTCACTGGCTATGGAACTTAGGCAAGATCCAAACACCCAAAGCTAGTGCCGTACTTCTTTTATGTCACGTGATGATCGGGTGAGTTGTGATTATGGTCCAATTTTATTAAAAATTGATATTTGGGAAGGGCGATCACCAATTTTTATAAGAATTTAGAATAGTGCACAAGTTTTTTTGCACACCTTACATTGCTCCATTATGGTATACCCCAAATAATTAGTTTACACAATATGTTAGTAATAACATTAAAATCATATTTATAATGAAAATACTAAAATATTTACACGCACCCCATTAGCTGAAACTACGTTTGAAAATGTTCCAATCGATTTTTGATGATCAAAACTTTACACAAAATTAAATTTTCATGTTTTTCAACGACAAAAATATACCAAGCAAAAACCGAAATCAAGACGAAGTTGTTATTATAACATCAAGAAATGTGACACGACAACAAAGACAAGAATTAAATGTAAATATTATGAATAGATGTTGCCTTCACTGTATATTAATTAGTGTTTCCTCGTCAATAGTAGGTATGGGTATTTAATCGGAGGTTCATTTATCCTGGATGGTGTCGACTTGTTTTTAATCTGTAGTCATCTTTTTTTTGTAGAGGTTGAGAATATCCTTTACGGCGAGGTTATGAGTCTAAAAGCTCAAGGTCATGAGTCTGAAAGCTCAAGGTCTACTGTGAGACTCTACTAACTGTAGCAGGTCTGCTCACTAAAAATTCCATCCCCATTTGGGTCCGTCTAGATATTGCCTCCGGCGACACTTAGGTCCGTTGGCCCATTGTATCCGGCGAATGGATCCACGCAGCACCCAATCCAGTACCTTCGTACCTTGTACAAGTTTGTTAAAGTTCTGTACTGGGTAGGAACAACAAAGCCGCCCAAAAAAACCGCTCGTCCTCCACAGCGCCCCGCAGTAGCACATCACGCGCTCGACCGCCCTGCCGCACAACCCGCAGGCCAGACCTCCATTATACAGTCCCTTAGTGTGTTTTTAGCTGATTCCTGTTCATCGGTAACAGTTCTGCCGTTCTTTTGTGACACGGTCCTTTGATGTATTATTTCCCGTGTTTGTTTCCTGGTATGCTTTTCCAATAGTTTTGTGTTTTTTCGAACCTCTTCCGTCCAGTTCGTCTGAAGTCATATTATGTGAAATGATTGTAAGATTTTATTCTAGGAATATTAATTTATATTTAAATATTATTGGTCGGTACAGGAATGCATACTCTCGCCCCTCCTTTAAACATATATAGCGAATACATCATGAGAAAAGTCGATTGAGAAAGTGGAATATCAATTGGAGGAAGAAAAATAAGTAACCTAAGGTATGCGGACGACGCCTTGATTATTCAATCAGACGAAGAACAATTGATAAACATAATGAACAAATTGGAGAACTATCCTAGAGAATATGGTTTAAAAATCAACAAAACAAAAACCAAAGTAATGATCATCGATCGATCCAATGACACATCCAATATCAAAAACGTAGCGAGATATGATGTGGTGGACAACTTTGTATACCTGGGATCGTTAATAACCAAAGATGGAGGCTGTGTACAGCTACAAATTGTACACCTCATGAAAGAATGTTCAGCAATAAAAGAAAATCTTCTAATGGAATAGCTGTGCCCTCATAGCTCACAACACCTGGGGCGGTTCTGATGAAGAAACATGGAAACAAAGTAAATATGATCCTCTTGTTGAAGAAGTTCAGTTATTAGAAGCTAATCCTCAGTACGCACTGGTACGTCATGATGACGGACGAGAAGCAACTGTTTCTCTGAAACACCTAGCTCCAAGAGGAAATAAAGAGGCAACTGATAACTTTGGGGAGTTGCTGGGAGAATTGAATCATAGTCCAGAAATTTGGAACAGTGATCACAATTACGATGCTGACGACTCACCAGTTAACCACTCAATAGAAGAAGATCAAAACCGTCTTGCTCGTAGTCGATATCCACCGAAATATCTTGAAGATTACATTCTCTAAATTACCTAGGGAGAATGTGCTGAAAATATTATATCCCTCTGTATTATTGTTGTTTATAAGATACTGTCAGTTTATTATGTCATTCATGTTATGTAAGTTCATGGTGGAATCTTGTTGATTAAATCCTTATTCTGGTTATTACTTATTACATTATGTAAACATTGGGTATGCAACCTAAATGAAGATCGTTTTTTGCAATAAGTTGCAAAAAGAAATTCTACGGTAACGGCACTTGAGTTAGAAATGCAGCTGCACATAAAACACAAGTTTCTTCCAGAACCATCTTAAATCGTTGGCACGAAGTTCACTTATGATCAAGAAAGACTGCTGAGATGTTGGTCTTTAATAAGTCATAATCACGCTTCCCGTTTAGCCTGGGGCAAAACGGCAAAATGTCTAATGAAGTCCTATTTGTTTTTCAGACCAGTCGAGATTTGGGTTACTTCCCAATTCAAGACGTGGAAGAGTGTGGAGAGTACCGAGCAATAGAGCACGATTGCAAAAAATGTACAGGAGGTTCATTCTTATAAAGTAGGTACGGTAATGGTTTTGGCCGAAATTAGCATTGGAGATAGGACCGATCTCGTTTTGCTAAAATACTTCCAATTTTGCTTTCATATGCCGCAGCCATTAGAAAATTTCGCATAATAATGCACGACTGCATGTTACGGCAACAGTGGCTAGCTTTCTTGAGGATAATAGTATCGAAGAATTACCGTTACCCAGCGCAATATCCGGACTCCAATCTTATAGAGGGAACATGCTTCTTCAAAAAGTTTTGAGAAGTGGTAGGAGTTTTTTGAGGCTTTGCGGAGAGCATGAATAGCCAAACCTACAAAAAATAGATAATTAATTTTATCCATGCGATGTAGAACTGTTATAAAATAATCAAGGAAGTCACAACAATTATTTATTTATTTTATTTTATACAGTTGAATTTAAATTGGAGTTTTATATGGGGTGTTTCAAAAAAAGGCGACCCCGTCTCTAGGATAGGGAGAAAACTAAAAAATAATTGGAGTTTGCTTGATTAAAAATTTTCGTAACGCCATCCGTATTCGAGATTTTTTTTTTATGAAAATAGTCGCAAAAAGGGTAAACCTATCGTGTGGGCCGCGGACGGCCCGCACTGCGACTATTAGAAGGGGAAGAGATTATAGAAAGAAAATGATTGTGTACACGCTTTTTGAAAAGTTGCAGGTCATAGTTCTCTGGAAAAACTGATTTTGGAAGCTTATTCCATTCCGTAGCAGCACTGTAAAAGAAGGATTCTTGATGAAGATTGGTCCTTGTAGTGTCAATCTTGAGGGTAAATGGGTGAGACTGATCAGCGTGCCGCGTTCTTCGGCCGAATGTGGCCAATGGTGGTACAAGAGTTTTTATTTCTCTGGAGCATCTGCCATGGAAATATCTGTAGAGTAATGACTGGTCTGCAACTCTTCTTCTATGTTCTAGAGGGTAAAGGTTTGAGCCTTGTATGTCGTCAACAATTGTTTAGGAGTAAAAAACTTTCTGGCTTTCCACAGAAAACCTAGCCTCTGGCTTGCCGACTTTGCGATGTTAGCAACATGGTCATGCCAAGACATATTATTGGACACCGTGACTCCCAAAATCGAGATGAAGGGACTTGGTTCAAGGGTATTTCCGGACATTGTGATGGGATGATTTGAAGAATTCACTTTCTTGGAAAACGTGGCACTTTGTGTTTTTTGGGCGTTAAACTGAACAAGATTGTTGGTTCCCCACTCGACGATTGCTTTAAGATCTCTATTGATGGAATCAACCTGTTCCTGCCTGAGTCTATTTGTATCATTCACCGAAAGTGATCGATAGGATGTGAAAGTTGAGACAAGTGTGCTATCGTCTGCGAAACTGTGAATGGGGTTCGTGGTGGTTTTCAAGAGGTCGTTGATGTGTAAAAGAAATAAGGTGGGGGACAGGATGGAACCCTGGGGGACCCCAGCATTATATTTTAATGCATCAGAAGAAATACCGTCAACTGCCACATGTAAGGAGCGATCTTGCATGAAGCTCAAGAGCCATTGGCGCAGTTTGGTTGGGAGACCGTAGGCAGATAATTTACTTAACAATGCCTGGTGCCAAATGCGATCAAAGGCTTTAGATATATCCAAGGCTATTGCACGGGATTCACCAAACTTATCAATAGTGTTTGTCCAGAGCTTTCTCTAGTTATCTGATAAGTTCTATGTTAATCGCTTTTTCCATAACTTTGGATATGACTGAGAGCAATGCAATAGGGCGATAATTTGCAGGAATAGTCTTCTTTCCTTTTTTTGGAATCGGTTGGACTTTAGCGTTTTTCCACATGGACGGAAATACTCCTTTGCTGTATGATAACTTAAAGAGTCTACAGAGAACTGGGGTGAGCTCTTGAGCACAGGTCTTCAGGACAATTGTCGGAATTCCATCTGGTCCTACTGCCTTATTAGAGTCAAGATTTCGTAGGATTTTCCTGATAGTGCGATGGCGGATAGTGACCTCAGGCATTGATGCGTTTATTCTAGGTATCGATAAAGGGCGTTAAATAAAAAAAATGTATACACCTTTATTACGATTTTGCCGAAACTACTGGAAACATTGTAATGAAATTTTATACGAATATGTTTTAGAAGCTGATACATCCCATGAATTTGTTTTTATATCTGACTCTCATAGAGGGCGCTAGTTAGACGGTTCGTACCAAGTAGTATTGATAATAACTTTTTGAGGTGTTAACGTCTCATAAATCGATGAGCGCCGGCTGCACGTACGAAAAAGCATGACTCATTGCTACGTTCCGCCTGAGCCGAGCGTGCAAGCGAGAGTGCACGATTGGCCTAAGCGTTCGGCTTGTGACGCATCTATCTCTTTTCCATTCCATCGGCCATCACGTGAAGTGAAAAGTTAATGTGGTTTCCATTGTTTATTACAACAATTTTCAATTAACTCCTTTTTTGTAATACACAAATAATGATAATTCAGTGATAATAAATGAATTAAATTCTAAAAGTATGCAATTTTTCAATTTTTTCGTAACACGTTATCACGTAAAATTATCGTCCGTAATCCTACTTTAAAGACAACCAATTTTTTTAAGGTTAGATTTATTAATCAAAATTTCAAGTAAACTTATACGTCATTCAATTTTTTACCAAAAAGGTAATCTTGGTAAAACTCAATACTGTGTACCTTTTTCGGAATATTTTGATTTGAAAATTGTGCAGTAATAACCGATGCTGGTATATAGTTAAAAAAGGCGACCCCGTCTCTAGGATAGGTAGAAAACTGAAAAATAAATGGGGTTTGCTTAGTAAAAATTTTCCGTATTCAAGATAAAGGGCGTTGAAGAAAAAAAATTTATTAACATTTATTACGGTTTTGCCGAAACCACTAAAAACATTATAATGAAATTTTATACAAATATGTTTTAGAAGCTAAAACATCCCATGCATTTATTTTTATATCTTATTCTCATAGAGGGCGCTAGTTACAAGGTTCGTACCAAGTAGTATTGAACATAACTTTCCTAAGGTTAGATTTATTAATCAAAATTTCAAGTAAACTTAAACCTCATTCAATTTTACACCAAAAAAGTACTATTAGTAAAACTCGATACTGTGTACCGTTTTCGGAATATTTTGATTTGAAAATTATGAAGCAATAGCAATTTTTTTTCTTTAACGCCCTTTATCTTGAATACGGATGGCGTTACGAAAATGTTTTACTAAGCAAACCCCAATTATTTTTCAGTTTTCTACCTATCCTAGAGACGGGGGCACCTTTTTTTTAAAACACTCTGTATATTTTTTTAGAAAATATGTTGTGGTTTGAATAAACACTGTCAAAATGGTCTTGTTTTAATTTATTAACTGCAACATCGTAATTTAGTAGAAAAATTGCATATAAGAATAGTAGTAACATTATCTGGTTCTAGTTGACATCCTCAACCTTTGTTTATAAGAATTTTCAAAAAATATATCAGTTAATTATATTCAGGGCGATTATTTTTTTTCGCTTTCAATTACCAAATTTATTACGAATTAACGCGAATTATGTTTCAGCACTTTCAATTCCAAATATAACTTCTTTTCTCGTTACACCTATTTGTAATTCGTACGAATGTCACGAATAAATATTTTGTACTTAACCGAGAAAATGTTTAAGCGAAAACAAAGTGCCAGCTTGAGGTGAAGGTTAATATTTAATTGTTGGCTTCGAGCCTTTTTTTAGCACGAATTTTTTGGACTTATATACACGGAACACCACTGAAACCTCTGATGCCTCGACTCACTTTTGCTATTCGACATCGTCTTTCGCAGCGTAGTTGGTGGATTCTTCGATAACTTAGTAAAGCTGGCTCGATCTGTTTCTTACCTACTACAGGCTAAAGGGTTTACTGCCTTTTATCGCCGTAAATTTTGTTATCCTATAGTCCGTTCATAATTTGTCGATAGCACAAAATGTGCGTCCAAGTCATAAAACGGCCGTAATAGTCGTAAAATCATAGGCGGAGGTTCCTGAGGTGTTTATTCATGTCCGTACACAATTTGTTGATAGCTCACTGCAAGTTTGACCCTCATTAGGTTTAGTACGTTTTTGATCGCATTTAATTTACGGCTCGTTGGTGTTTCGGCGTCTACGGCAGTAATTAACGTCTCTAATATTTATTTTGCGAATTTTGTGCAGTGCGTGAGTAACTTTTTTTCATATTCCTACAAACATATACGTACCTTTCGTTTCTGCTTGTTTTGTTTGATTGCTTGCGATGGCTTCGTCATCATCATCAACATCATCAAGTTTTACACCGGTACTGTTGCGTACAGTCAGTAAGTCTGTCTATTCACCAAGAGAGAAGACTATTGTTTTGAACGTTCACGATGCTCTGCTTTCTCAGAATTCCACAAACACTGTTCAGAACATAATCAAGAGTTGTGCCCACATGACGGGCGTAGGGGAGTCAACAATATATAGGTTCCTATCAGAAAGAAAAAAACAAGGTATAGCTAACCCAAATACAAACGAATACTTAAAGAGGGGGAGAAAACCTATTGAAATTGATGAATTTGCCAAAAATGGTATTCGAAGGAAAATTCACGAATTTTTTTACAAAAAAGAAATACCCAACTTAAACAAAATTTTACAAGAAGTTAGAGACGACCCGGATTTGCCTCATGTCGGACGAACCAAATTGTGGCAAGTTTTAAAAGAATTAAATTTCCGGTGGGAGAAATCAGACCGAAAATCACTTTTGATTGACCGGGAAGAGATAATATGTTGGAGAAGAAAGTATCTAAGATCTATACGAAAATTTCGGGCTGAAGGAAAGCCAATTTACTATCAGGACGAAACGTGGGTAAACGCAGGTCATACTCTCACAAAAATTTGGTCAGATAAAAATATATCAAGCTCCAGTCAAGCCTTTATGGAAGGTTGGTCTACTGGTATTTCCCCACCCTCTGGTAAAGGCAGTAGATTAATAGTTTCTCACATTGGCAGTGAAAAAGGATTTGCTAAGCATGGTTTGTTGGAATTTCAATCCAAAAGCACAAAAGACTATCACGAGGAGATGACAGCTGATGTTTTCGAAGAGTATTTTGAGCAGATGATTGAACATATACCACCAAACTCAATTATAGTATTAGATAATGCACATTATCATTCACGACTAGTAGAAAAGACTTCCAACGACTGCGTGGAAGAAACAGGATATCATTGAATGGCTGCGGAATAAGTCCCTGCCTTACAAAGATGGAATGGTTAAAGCAGAACTTTTAAAAATTGCCCGGCAACACAAATCTAAGTTCAAGAAATACGTAGTTGACAAAATGGCGGAAAGACGAAACATCACAGTCCTTAGACTTCCACCCTACCACTGCGAATTAAATCCAATTGAACTCATTTGGGCACAAATGAAAAGCTATGTGGTTAGAAAAAATACGTCATATAAAATACAAGCTGTACGTGAATTGTTATATGAGTCTTTACAACATATTACAGAACAAAATTGGCGAGATGCAGTAAGACATGTAATAGAAGAAGAACAAAAAATGTGGGATCTTGACAATATAATTGATGCGACTGTAGAGACACAACCGCTAATTATTAACCTGCAAGACGACTCGGATTCCGAAGATGATCCTGTTTATTTTGAATTTGAATAGTTTTGTAAGTAATCGTAGTTTATATCATTTAAAAATAGGTATTAATTAAATAAATGTATCTTTTACAAATTGCAAGTAACTTTTTATTTTTAAATAAAATAAAGAAATTTTATTAAAATAAAAATACAATTTACAGTACCTACAGTTTAAGAATATTAATATATTTATTTATTTAAAGTAACGTAATGTTTTAATCATATACTCTACGACACTGGTCAGTCATTTCCACTCAAAATACCTACATAATCGGATTAAAAGTTTTATAGCTGTATTGTATTTATTCAGATACAAGGTGGGTTAGTCGAAAACATCTTAAACTGCCAGTTTTAGGTTGGTTTTTGTTATTATATCATACTACCTGTCCTCTCTGTATTTCAGTTCTCTAATGAGGGTCAAACTTGCAGTGAGCTATCAACAAATTGTGTACGGACTATAGTAAATGAAACAACACCCTTGTCATCGAGAATATATTGTATAATTAAATACATGGTGCTTACAGCTTCAAGCCTCCTGTATTTTCAGAATAATTTCACTGGTTGTTAGCTTTGAATTTGATTTATTTTATCTGATTTTAATGATGTGCCTTTTACCACGTGGTGTTTTAAAGCGGTGCTCTGAATACACGAAGGCTATATCTCAGCTAAAAGACGGCAAGGCTCTTGGACCGGATGGCACGTACACTAAGTTTCTGAAGTTACTTGACGCGGAAAGCATTAAACAGCTGATACGAGTATTCAATATAATATACTCTACTGGAGTGATAATAAAGATGTGGTTAAAATCTACTTTTATACTATGAGCCACCTTCTGAAACTCTTCTTAAAAATAATACAATTTGGATTCCAAAACGCGGTAGGTACTAGAGAGGCCTTATTTAGTGTTCATGTCCTTTTCCAACGATGCAGGGATGTTAGCTGTGATATCTTTGCATGTTTCATTGATTATCAAAAAGCATTTGATAACGCGTTCAACACAACGAACTCATTGAGATTTTAAAGCAGATTGGACTAGGCGAAAAAGATCTAAGAATCATTTCTAATTTATGCTGGTACCAAACAGCATCCGTACGCATTGAAGGAGACGAGGGGTCCGACAGGGCTGCGTGCTGTCGCCTCTACTGTTTAATGTATACTCAGAACGTATTTTCCGAGAGGCGTTGGAAGGTACAAACAGCGGGAACAAGATTAATGGAGAGTATATAAACAACATCGCTATGCAGATGATACGGGTAGTGTTTGCAAACAGCCTTAAGAGTCTTCAGGAAATGATGGCTCGGGTGGTTGAGGTCAGTCAAAGATGGACTCTCTCTGAACAAAATATATGGTAGTGTCAAAAACGAACAACCACGCTGGCCAACTCACGATAAATAACAAACAAATAGAAAGAGAAATAACATTGTACTGTCTATCAGTAATAGATGTAGATGGTAAAAATTGGCTAATTATAATTTATCAAGAAATAAATAGACTTTCTAAATAACAGAGAAAAAGTCAATTTTTTTACTAAAATATTTATTATTTCGAAAACCAATAAAACACGAAAATCTGATTAACATTCTTAGAGAAATAGGACTGGAACAACGAGACCTCAGAATAATAGCCAACCTTTACTGGAACCAAAGTGCTCACATAAGAATCGATAACACCGCGTCCGACGAGATCAAAATCCTGAGAGGCGTTCGTTAAGGATGCATTTTATCACCACTGTTATTCAATTTGTATTTCGACAGGATATTTCAAGAGGCGTTGGATGAATGTGACGGGGGGATATCTGTCAATGGGATTAATATCAACAATCTGAGGTATGCGGATGAAACGGTTCTTGTTGCCGACTCCCTGGAAGAACTGCAAGAACTGGTAAGCCGCGTGACGGCTGCAAGCTCAGAGGCCGGACTTAGCCTTAACGTGAGAAAGACAAAGTGGCTAGCAGTTAGCAAATCAAAGAACGTGGACGGACACCTGGCAATTAACGAATTGAGCGAGTAGAAACTTTTAAATATCTTGGGTGTTAACTAAATAAGAAGTGGATCGGTATGCAGGAGATTCGTGCCAGAATAGAACAAGCTCGTGCTTCGTTCCTGAAGATGCGTTACGTGTTCAGCATACTGTTATATAAAATGGAAGCTTGGACTTTGACAGATGCGATGTGCAAAAAATTGGAGGCCTTTGAAATGTGGACGTACAGAAGGCTATTAAGAATCTCCTGGGTAGAAAGAGTGCGTAACACCGAGGTACTTCAACGCCTCGACAAGCAGCTGGAAGTTCTGTTTACACTAAAAAAAAGCGCTAACTGGAGTATTTTGGTCACATCTTAAGGAATGACAAGTATCGACTTTTAAAAAAGCTTATTATAGAATGGTAGATCGAAGGACGAAAAGGCCCGGGTAGAAGAAAGATATCCTGGCTAAAAAACTTAAGACAATGGTATGGAGTGAGCACTACCACATTGCCAACGTCCGAGGAGGATAGGGCACCTAAAGAAGAAGTAGAATAAATTTAGGTATTTTACCTTGTTATAAAAAGTTATTTATAATCAAGTAAGCAATTCAAAATGTAAAAAATATTTGGGGTATTTCATTTGAAATAACGTAGTTGACGCAAGTGCCAAGTGCAAGTACTAGTGCCAAAAGACGACTGGAGTTCGATCGTCACGATAGATGAAGGTACTAGGTCTCTCAGCAAAATATGGTACCCATCCCAGTACAACAGAAAAAGGGATGACACGATCTCACAGACAGTGGCGTGACTGTCGGAAGGTTAATTGTGGCATCACGCAACAATGTACAACACCAAAGACATTTTTTTTTAATTTTACTGTTTTAAATTCCATAATTAGCCGGTCAATAGCTACGTTGGCACTAAATAAAATAACAGTATATTATTTATGGATAAATATGCGGCCTTGCATATACCCGATTATAATCGTGTGTATTGTTAATGTCATTGTAGGAGCCGCATACCCAAAATACGTGAATGAACCATCTATCGACACACGCTTATTTACATTGTATTGTATCCCGCATATAAGTGTTTGCCAATTTTTTTTGTTACTGATTTTGTACTGTTTGCAAACAATCCGATAACGTGCATGTTATTATAATAGTTTTGATACACGCTTATTCAGATTTACATTAATAAAATGTTGCAATGTTATCGGAAGTCTCAAGTAAATGATAACTTTATACAACACGTGTGTAATATATTAGCAACTATTGACATATTTATTTATATTTGATAAACAATAATTAAACAACGAAAATTAAACCATTGGGGATATTTATTGTGTGTAGCTAAAAGATTTGTTTAAACAAATAATCCTAGAAAGTTTTATTATAAAATTTTCAAGAGTAATAAAACAAGTGTTTTTATAAGGGCAACGGCAAGCCAAACTTAATGTTAATATTTTTATAAGAATGGTTAGTTGAGATACGAGGATAGTTCACAAATTGTTGTCCCTAACAAAGAAGCATAACAGGAGAAGAATGAAACTAATTTATTTTTCAACATAGTCACCTGCAACGTATATACACTTGGTACACCGGTGTTAAAGTGTTTCAAACCTTTTGAAAAAAAATAAGAACTTAGGAGTCTGCAGCCATTAATCTACCGCCGACATCACTTCGGATACCACGAAGATGTTCTTTTAATTTTGGGAATAGATGGTAGTCGTTGGGGGCCAAATTTAAAGGATAAGGGGGATGTTAAAAAATTTCAAATCCCGCATTGTGAAATGGCAGCCATTGCAATACCACTTTTGTGGTTCGGAGCGTTGTCCTGGTGGAAGAGCACGCTTCGACTCAATTTTTCTCTTCTCTTTTCTCTGATCTCTTCGAGTAATTTTGGTATCAAATTCGCATAATATTCACCTGTTATGGTGCGCCCACGCGGTAAATAATCCACGAAAATAACACCTGCAAAATTCCAAAAAAAAACTGTAGCCATGATCTTACCAGCTGATAGGACAACACGAAATTTTCGAGGGGGAGGGGAACCCCTATGCCGCCTTTACATGCTTTGTTTTTTGCATTCTAGATCAAAGTGATGTCTCGTCAACCGAGCGAAATTTTCGCTTACATTCATCGGGATTCCTGTTAATGATCTCCAAATTTGTTTACGCTGCAACCTGGCGAAAACGCTTCTGGTTTGCCGTCAAAATTCGTGGAACCCAACGTGCAGAGAGTTTTTTAAAACCCAATTTCTGATGTAACATTTTTTCAGTGCTTCCAACAGAAAACCTACATGTCTCTGCTATAGCTTTGATTGTAATTCTTCTGTAATTTAATTCACATTTTCTTTGGTCAACACAGTTTGGGGGCTCCTACACCTGGTGCATGTTGGGAGGGCTTTTTTCCCAGTTTGAAATTTGATACGAAGGAGCAGAGTCACCCAATACTTCTACCATGTCCTTATAAATTTCTTGCTGTGATAACTCCTTTTTACAGAGGTACTTTATCGCACCTTTTATCTCAATTTTGTCCATTTTTATATAATCACGCACACCTCATTAACCGTCTGTTGGTATTGATTAGTCAATCTTTTTGTGATTATTTTAGTGAAGAGCTTATATATTTGAGGTGTTGCATATAAGATGGCAAAAAAATAACCCACTTATGGGCAAACATTACTCACGAACAATTAAGAAATATGAAGAGATGTCCTTTCCGATTCAAGTGAAATATTTGAACCCTTTATGCTTTGTTACCTTTTTTTGAATTTCATTTTGGCTTTCATTTTTGTATGAATGCATATCTTATTTTTTAATAATGTTATGGTTAAAAAAAACCGCAAGAAAATCTCTCTTCTGTTCTATTACTACTATTACTCTCGAGAGAGTATGGTGATATTATGTCTCAATTGCTCGGATCATAGTTCTCCATCCTTCTCTGTCTTGAACTGCTAGAGAAGCTTCTTGCAGACCGTGACCAATGATTTCTTTGGTTTGATCCTCCCAACGCGTCGGAGACCTTTCTATTGGTCGTTTACCATTGATTTTTTTCTCTACAATAAGTTTTTACAGCCCATTCGTTCTTCTTAAAATGTGTCCAAAATACCGTAGGTATGATCGGTTTGTCCTGGTTGATAGCCTTGTGTTAATTTCTTAAGTATTGACACGTTTGTACGGGGTGTTCTGTGTATGATATTCGCAGCATTCTTCTGTAGACCCACATTTCAAAAGCATCTATTATTCTTCGATCGGCCATTTTTAAAGTCCAGGTCTCAGAGGCATATGTGGCAATAGGAAAGATCAAGGAGTTTAATAATTTCAGTTTTTTGCAGAGTCTTTCCATATTAGAGTTAGTTTTATTGTTGAGTTACGTGCTATGGCCAGTCTGCGTTTGATTTCTCCGTCACAGCCGCCTTTGTTTGTGATAAGTGATCCTAAATTAAATTCCTCAATCACTTTAAAACCATCGATTTGTCTAACATTGGCAGGGTTGCGGTCTATTATCATAATTTTCGTCTTATTTTTGTTCAACGTAAGACCATGTTCTCTGCTGATCCTGTCCAACTTTCTTATGATTTCCGTGAGAACAATGACATTCATTTTCTCGTCACTAATTTTATTCCTATGTTAAGAATTATTTTTTACTTTGTTTAACTCTAAAAGCGTGTTATAAATACAAATTAAATACAGTAAAAATTAATACCGTTAAAAAAATTATTGCAATTATAAACAAATGAATATTACAAATCTTTACATAATATTTTCGTATTTTTACAAAATACAGATACTTACTTTTTGATTGTACTACTACATGACTTTATTAATCGGAATTCATTGACCCTACAAGATACATATAAAATATTCCATACATTATTAACTTAACGGAAATCTATAAGCAGACTTCCTATTTTGAATGGGGTTTTCACACTCACAAGAAACAAAAATGAATAAAACCACCATTTCATAATAACAAATATTGCGTTAAAAAAAAGAATAAGACAATATAAACTTACATTGCTGTCATACAGCACAATGCTATTTTGTAAAAATATTGTTTAAATTAGAGTGAAATAATACTAGCACTGAAATCACTTTACGAGGATTCCACTGCTTGTGTCAGGAACGGAGCTTGCACGGACTGGTTTAACATCGAAAAAGGTGTGAGACAGGGATGTGTGGCTTCGCCATGGATGTTTAACTTATACATAGACGATTGTTTAAAAGATTTAAAAGAGGGTGCGTAGGGATAAAAAATGAATGATTTGATGGTCAAATGACTTCTTTACGCCGATGATCGAGTCATACTAGCGTCATCTGAAGAGGAGTTGCAGGCAATGGTTAATGTTATGCATGATGCCCTGAAAATCAAACGGATGAAAATAAATGCAAGCAAAACGAAAATAATGGTATTTGAAAGAAAAGAAAGCATGACAAACTGTGAAGTTTCGATTGAGGGAGAAAGAGTGGAACAAGTAAATGAATTTTTGTACTTGGGTTCAAAGTTTACGAAAAATGGAAAGTATGACAGTGAAATTAAGCGAAGGGTGTTGGCAGGAAAACAAATGTATGGGGCACTGCATAGCTTTATGAACAGCTAGAAAGTGTCAAAAAAGCACTTCTAGCTGTTCTAGCTGTGCTAGCTGTGGGTTGGTTCCTACACTTATGTATAGTAGTAAATGTTGAGTTTGGCAAAAGAAGCATAAAATAGGATTAATGCTGCGGAGATGAGTAGTCTGAGAAGTATAGCCGGAGCCAGTTGGATAAAGTAAAGAATAGTGAGATAAAAGAACGCTGTGGTGTAAAAGAAGATGTGGTTACAAAGAAAGATAAAGGAATGCTTAGATAGTTTTGACACGTAGAAAGGATGGATAAAGGTAAAGAGTGACGACACAAATTTATAAGTAAGGCTACTGTGAATGGACAAGTCGGTAGAGGTCAACGTAGGCGAACATATCTCAATCAGAGCAACATTGTTTTGAAGATTGGCCAGGTCAAGAGTACCAACAACCGACAAGCATGTATGAGAGCACTCCTGAAAGTAGAGGAAGCAAAAGATGTGTGTAAGAACTGTAGCAAGTGGAAGAAAGTGGTCTCTGCCTACCCCTACGGGAAAAAGGCGTGACTATATGTATGTATGTATGTATGAAATAATCTTCCTCTTTACTTTGAAAGAAAAAAATAAGTAAATGGTCCTATCTACTTAACCCCAAAAGAACTCTTAACCTGTCTTTTTGTAAATATGGACGATTAGTTGAGGTTTTAATTTGGTAAGGTCCTTTATTAGCTGCATCTCAGCTTTTTGGGTATTTGTAAGTTTTGTATAGGAACAGATATTTTTTGTCTGTTAATCTGGACTAAGCTTGGAATATTCTACCAATATTTAGATCAGATTAGATTTGCATGGGGCTTATTTGCTTATAGTAGCCTTTTCACTGCGATCTTTGCAGATCTATTGTGTGTGCCCTCATGTTATGTTAGAGTTTTCTTTTTAGACCTGTCCTTATTATTTGGGTTCCTAGGCCAAACCTTAGATTCTAGCTTGTAGGGTGGGGGGTGCAGGCTATGCAGCCTTTTAAGCATCCCAACCTATTAGCTCGTTTGTGCATAACCCTTGATATATTCGAGGCCCGGGATTCCGAGACTTTGTACAAAGTTTATCAGTTTCCTGGAGGCTAAGTTCCTGACATCGAAGGGCCTTAGGAAGGCCCCTTCCAGAAACTTGAGTATCTTGCAGAAAAGCGCTAGGCATTCGCAAAGCAAATGTTCTGCAGTTTCAGTTCAGTTCTCGTAGTAGCGGCAACTATCACTCTCTGTTTTGCCCATCTTTTTCAGGTGATAGCTCAGAGGGCAGTGTCCAGTGAGGAGCTTCAAGTCTTTTTTGTCCAACTCGAGAAGCTGTTGAGCTTTCATCGGCGAAATGCTTACTTTTTTTGCGTGGCAAAACTACGGCAAATACGGTTTCAAGCGTAAGGTTATGTTTCCTAAAAATGGCGTTCATGTAATTAAAAGTTGATCTTGCTTTTTCTATTATAAGACATTTGATCTGAGTATCATCCCATTTCTTATTAATGATGGATCTCAAGCAACATTACTTGACTATTTTATTTATAGGCGTCTGATTGACATGTAGGTTAGCTTCCGATATAGTTCCTTGCTACTGATCATTTGATTGGTTTTCACGACATTTATGTTAAGACCATTTTGTTGTCTGCGGTTTGATATTCAATTCATCCAAGGTTGCAATCCTTCCAAACTATCTAGAAAGCAATGGTGTCACCTGCATATCTAATGTTGTTCATTAACTTAACTCCATTATTTAAGATACCTTCATCTACACCATCCAGAGCCACGCTAAATATTCGCAGAGTATAAATGAAATATTTATGGGGTTAGTGTACACCCTCTACGAGTGATTTTAACATCTCTCCACTCACCATCTAACCTAATATCGTCTGATTTATTCCAGTAGTGGTTGTAGTTGGAAAGTTTCATACTTTGAATTAAATATTTATCCCATACAATTTCCTGTTCGTATCTTAGTTAAAAATTGATTTTCATAACCACAATATGGTTAATTTTAATTTGTAGAAACAAATACATTGTACCGCTTTTTGTATTATTGATTACTTAACACAAAACGGTTTTGTGTAAGTTTGTTTTTTAATATTTTATTACGTCAATAACCTACGCGATAAAAGTTTCGCTAATAAACAAAGGTATAATATAAAAAAACAATTAAAAAACCTGTCACCCACTGTTGTTTTTGTATGCCAGAAATTGGATATTAAAATTTATAGTTGCGATTTACTATTTGCAGACATTGGTCGGTCGTGGAATAAATAAAATGAACTATGAACTGATTCTTTACGTGCACTAGTTTACCTATCAATACATTTCCCTTTGAAGTACAGTGGGTGGCCAAAGTATTTGGGGCACTAAAGCGTTTTTGTAATATTTAGGATTAAATTAATTTTGTGAGAAGATAAATCAATATTTTTACATTACATTACAATCTTGCGGTTGGAACTTTGGTATCGGCACCTATGTCACCTAAATCTTTTGATCATCTGTGACTACCGCTGTGTCTTTAGGGCATCAGAATTCTAGTAAGCTGATTTTGGTGAACCTCAGGATTTCTGTTGGCCCTGTCTCTTTTAGATCGTTTGGATCCATTATCATACGGCCCCAGGTTTGATACCTGATTCATAAGTATACCATCGTTTCAATCCTTGGCTGGTCAATGGTGTTTACTTCAACCAGTCTTCTGGTTGGTATTTTTGTTTTATAGTTTTTCCCTATCGAGGTCTTTTTCAAAATTTTGTTGTGAAGGGGTGTTTCCCTTGCAGGCTTCTCAACAGGTTCACAGCCACGGCCCCTTCCAACCTTGGCCACCAGACTACTGCTGCCTACGTTAGTGACGGTAGTGATACCGCCTGATATAACCACAGGCTTACACCCTCGGTTTTAGACCCCAGATTTTTCACATGGCTCTCTTGCATGCCCTGAATCGGTCTTAGATGATTTATATTTCGTAATTTTATTGTTGGTATTATCTGTAATTGCTTTTAAAAAGTGGCAACACTACCGCGTTTGGCACCAGGCATTGTTAAGTAAATTATCGGCCTACGGTCTTCCAACCAAACTGCGCCAATAGCTCTTGAGCTTCATGCAAGATCGCTCCTTGCATGTGGCAGTTGATGGTATTTCTTCTGATGCGTTTAAAACTAATGCCGGGGTCCCCCAGGGTTCCATCCTGTCCCCCACTTTATTTATTTTACACATCAACGACCTCTTGAAAACCACTACGAACCCCATTTACAGTTTCGCAGACGATAGCACACTTGTCTCAACTTTCACATCCTATCGATCACTTTCGGTGAATGATACAAATAGACTCAGACAGGAACAGGTTGATTCCATCAATAGAGATCTTAAAGCAATCGTCGAGTGGGTAACCAACAATCTTGTTCAGTTCAACGTCCAAAAAACACAAAGCGCCACGTTTTCCAAGAAAGTGAATTCCTCAAATCATCCCATCACAATGTCCGGAAATACCCTTAAACCAAGTCCGTCCATCTCGATTTTGGGAGTCACGGTGTCCAATAATATGTCTAGGCATGACCATGTTGCAAACATCGCAAAGTCGGCAAGCCAGAGGCTAGGTTTTCTGTAGAAAGCCAGAAAGTTTTTACTCCTGATCATTTGTTGACGACGTACAAGGCTCAAATCCGACCTCTACTGGAGTATTGCTCGCACATTTGGGGTTCAGCACCAAGGCATTCTCTTCGTCTTCTAGATTCCATTCAGAAATAGCCATTCGCTTGGCCACATTCGGCCGAAGAACTTGGCACGCTGATCAGTCTCACCCATTTACTCTCAAGATTGACACTACAAGGACCAATCTTCATCAAGGACCAATCTTCATCAAGAATCCTTCTTTTACAGGGCTGCTACGGAATGGAATAAGTTTCCAAAATCAGTTTTTCCAGAGAACTATGACCTGCAACTTTTTAAAAAGCGTGTCCACGATCATTTCCTTTTTATAATCCCTTCCCCTTCTAATAGTCGCAGTGCGGGCCGTCCGCGGCCTACACAATAGGTCTACCCTTTTTGCGACTATTTTCATTAAAAAAAAAAAAAGTTTGTTATACGGCTATAGAAGTAATGTTATGTCAGATTTAAGGTTAAGTTGACAATAACGTTTATTTTACTGAATTGATGTCTTACTTTTTTTAAGCTGTGTTTGCAAGTGTTTTCGATTAAAACCTATTAAAATGTAGGTATTATTGGATAATTAATTAGTCTTACTAATTTTAATGGATAATTATCAGTTTTGGTAAGACTTTTACTCATCACAACCTCAGATTTATTCTTTTAGTATGGGCAAGTCTTGCGATAGATCCCCAGGATATAGTTTTACCTTGGCCGGGAAATTCGCCGGACATGAACCCGATAGAAAATGTATGGGTGCTCACAAAGCGAGAGATCGCTAAAGAAGTGATAACGACCAAGCGCCAACTCATAGAAACTCTTTTGGGGTATGCAGCTATGACCCTAAACTCCGTTAAAATGCTCAAGTCTGCATAGAGAGCATGCTTAGACGCCTGGAGGCCGTCATCACGGCAAAGGGCGGCGGCGTTACAAAATATTAACTTTTTTTTTAATTTTCACCAATTTTTTATATATTTTTTTAATTGTTCATGTAAACGATAATTGCTAAATAAAATATTATTCTAAATAAAGCTCTCTTATGAATTAAAAATAAATACAAAAACAAAAACCTTCATATTACTTACTTAAATTCACTATAACTTGAAAATTAACATAATTAATTTGGCCACCCACTGTTAGTAGTGACTTTCCATTTTAATTTTCTGCTTAATCCAAGCTGTTTAATATTTGTTATACTTTGTAATGTAAATAGGGGCGTCAACATTAATAATTGCTAATTAGATCTTCGTCATCATCTTCAGCTTCTCTCTGTCCATCTTCAGACATAAGCCTCTCCAATTCGTCGGCATTCGCTTCTGTCGGTCGTCTGACTCATCCATTGGGTTCCTGCCAGTTTCTGGATGTCATCTTTTCACCTCGTTCTTGGTCGTCCTGGGTCGTCTGGGCTTTCACTCAGTTGTGGTCCAGCTACTATCATCTGTCCTCATGAAATGGCTAGCCCATTTCCATTTTAGCCTTGCCACACGTTCTGCGATGTCCATCACTTTTGTCTGATCCATTCGTTTGTCTTTCGATCTTGTAGTCGTGTTCCTAGCATTTTTCTCTCCATTTTTCTTTGAGCAATCCTTAAACACTCTATGGTCCTCTCATTAAGGCTCTATGGTTCTGCTGCGTACGTTAAGGTCGGCAGGACACATTGGTCAACAACTTGTGTTTTAAGGTATTGTGGAAATTTGGAATTTAAGACATCACTAAGTTTTCCATATGCTGTCCATCCAAGCTGAGTTCTTCTGGAGATCTCCGCTCTCTGACTGTTCTTATTAAAGGATATTTCTTTGTCCGAGGTACACGTCTTCATCTACGACTTAAATTTTCTGTGTTGCCAAGGTCAAAATATGTAACATTATTGGAATTAAACATTACTTTTGTTTTTGCTGCGTTCATTTGTAGGCCGTAGCTTTTTGCGGCACTGTAGCATGGTCTTTAAATGATTTGTACTTTCGGTAAGAAGTACAATATCGTCTGCAAAGCAAAGGTTATTTAATTGTTCTCCATTGATTTTAACACCCTCCAATTCTAATGTCTTAAAGATATCCTTCAGCGCTGTTGTGAATATTTTAGGAGATATTGTATCTCCCCGTCTTACGCCTCTTCATAAATTGATGGGATCAGTTCCCACGAAGACTTGGGACTGTCGTGGTAGATAGCGTTGATCAGCTGTATATATCGACTATCGATACGGCGTCTCTTTAGGGCATTTAGAAAAGCCCATGTTTCGAGTGTATCGAACGCTTTTTCAAAGTCGATAAAAGCGAGGAATCAGATCTTATGAAACCTAAAAATAGAAACGGAAGCAGAAAATTAAATCTGACTACCCAAAGACTAGAAATAAAAAATAATTTGACTTAAAAAGGATGATAAATAAATTTATACGTGCAGGCTATTTCTTTTATCATATGGTAACATTACTATAGGTATGTTTCTTTTTTCTACACTTTTACAATATAGTGTAAAGTGCACATTTAAATCGATCTTTTTAACGATAGTGACGTCAATGAAGCTGTTCGTTTAATAAGTACATCTAAGAAAAGTGTACACTCGAATTATATTCAAAGCAAACAAAATTTAACCTCAAAAAACTTTGCAGTTTACAAAGTGGTTTTTTTAATTATATTTTTATTTTTTAATTAAACATAATTTGAATAATCATTAGGTTTGTAGTATAAAAAGGAAAAAGGAGTTGACGTAATACACTCATTGTGTGAAGCAGTATGGAACACCGGGAAATGGCCTTCAGAATGGTCAATATTCATCCCACTATTAAAGAAAGGGAATCCTACGGAATGCAACAACTATAGAACAGTTGTATAATATCCCACGCCAGTAAAATTATGCTCACCATAATAAACGAAACCTTTTCTTCCTCCCCAAATATCTGACGAACAGAGTGGATTTGTCCCAGGAAAAGGCATCATCGAACAAATACTGAATATTCGCCAGATCATCGAAAAAGCGCGTGAATATAACGTCACAATGTTTAAGTGCTTTGTCGACTATTCCAAAGCGTTCGACTCCATTAAGTGGGATACCCTCTGGCAGATCTTAAAGGAAATGAGCACACCAGGCCACCTAATACAACTGATACGGAACCTCTTTGAACACAACACAGCAAGGGTAAGAATAGACCAAACTTACTCAAACAAATTTGACGTTAGAGCAGGAGTTAGACAAGGGTGTATCTTGTCACCAATCCTATTTAACATATATGGTGAGTACGTCATGCGCAAAGTACTCGATGAATGGTATGGAGGGATTGCTGTGGAAGGAAGGCGCATAAGTAATCTGAGATATGCCGATGATACTCTCATATTGGCGACAGATCAACTCGAGCTGGAAATGACCATGACAAGACTGGGAAATATAAGCAAAGACTACGGCTTAAAACTAAATATCAGTAAAACCAAAGTCATGATAGTAGACCGGAAAACGAACAACTCTCCGCATATCCAACAGGTAACCGGTTTCGAAGTAGAGGATACATTTTTTTATCTTGGCTCCCTCATCATCAATTTATTTGAATATCTATCTGCCTTATTCACTTTTGTATTTACGGTTAGTGTAATTATTATTTAAAATTATTGAACGTGATTAATGTCCAAATGTTGTAATGCTTAATCGAATATTTACCGAATTAAGATAAACTATTTTCTTAAAAATAACACCTATTTATTGTATACAAAAAAAAAACCATTTTAAATTATACAGAAACGCAATAAAAAAGTAGACATAAATACGTCCCATATTTCATTTAACAATCTGCGTTTTTAATTCGTATCTATGTGGTAGAAATACGAGGGCAGTTTGATAAGTCAGTGACTTTTTGAATTTCCCGCGCAGTTACTCCAAATGCAACAGCGCTGCCGCCGTCAACTATAATCTTTCAGCGGGCAACTTTCTAATTTTGAGCAAGCTACGTCGTGCAGTCGGTGTTTGATAGTCGTTCAAAGCAGACAATGGAAAATGGAAAAAAGTGAATTTCGTGCGCTGATTAAGCATTACTTTTTACGTAAAAAATCCATCACTAAAACTAAGGACTAAGACTTGATAAATACTACGGGGACTCGGCACCATCAATTTCAATGGTTAAGAAGTGGTTTACAGAGTTCCGTTGCGGTCGTACCAGCTCTAGTGACGCCGAACGTCCAGGTCGCCCAAAAGAAGTGATCACGCCGTGAATCGTCGATAAAATCCATGAAATGATATTGGATGATCGGAGAATGAAAGTGCGTGAGTTGGCTCATGCTGTAGGTATTTCAACTGAACAGGTACATCATATTTTACACGAGTATTCGGACATGAAAAAACTCTCTGCGAGATGGGTGCCGCGATTGCTCACACTCGACCATAAGCGCAATCGTGTGACCACTTCAAAAGAGTGTTTAGCGATGTTCAACCGTAATCCGGACGCATTTTTGCGCCGTTTTGTTACTGTGAAAGAAACATGGATCCATCACAACACGCCAGAGAGCAAGGAACAATCGAAACAGTGGGTTGCTCGGGGTGAACGTGGACCAAAGAAGGCGAAACAGAGTCTGTCAGCCAACATAGTCATTGCCACAGTTTTTTGGGATGTACGTGGTGTCATTTACATCGATTACCTCAAGAAAGGTAAAACGATCACCGGCGAATATTATTCAAAGCTTTTAAACAGATTCAACGTTGATTTGAAGCAAAAACGGCCGCATTTGGCTAAAAAGAAGAAAGTGCTGTTCCATCAAGACAATGCACGTGTGCACACTTGTCTAGTCACGATGGCCAAAATCGACGAATTGGGATACGAACTGCTACCCTATCCAGCATATTCTCCAGAATTAGCCCCCTGCGACTATTTTTTGTTTCCAAACCTAAAGAAATGGCTGGGCGGTAAGAGATTTGAGTCGAATGAAGAAGTCATTGCCGAAACAAACGCGTATTTTGAGAGCTTTGAAAAAACCTATTATTTGGAGGGAATAAAAAATTAGAAAAACGCTGGACTAAATGTATCGAGCTAAAAGGTGATTATGTAGAAAAATAAAATGTTTATTTGCGGAAAAAAATTTGTTTTATTCAAAAAGTCACTGACTTATCAAACCGCCCTCGTATAAAGCGAAATACTTGAATTTAAAAATATGCACTAAATACAAAATATGTACGTTTATTTTCTGTTTACTACTCGGATAATGCAAAATAATGTAGATTTTGTTGTTATTAGACCTGACGTATAGTTAAAGTCAGATTTAATTTTTCTCTTTTCATTTTTATACAGGGTGACACATTAAGAATGAATAATCTCTGAACTGGAGATACTACACACCAAAATATTTTGCTTTTTATAATATTGGAAAGTCGAAATTCATCAGCACCCTCGAGAAGAACCCGAACATCCGGTCATCGGTAGAACTATTTAAGCAAGAAAAGGTCGATCCGGAAATGCTAGCTTGCGCGGAAAAGCTATTTCTTATAGCTCTGTATGGTGGTCGTAAAGAGGACACAACGATGTATATTTTGCGATTCCACCGCTTTGCAAAATTAATGACGACAAATAAGATGAATAATCTTTCACAAACGTGACTCGGAATTTTCAAAGATCGTCAGGAATGGGGTCGGCGACAGACTAATTAAGGGCTTGAACCAATTTGCACCACAGCCGCACCCGCTCCACCTGAACCTTTAAAACTCATTTCGTGCAAATGTAAAGGAAAGTGTGGGGCTGCTTGTGGGTGCAGGAAAGCAGAAATTGGTTGCTCCGTTATTTGCCTGCACTGTAGTGGACAGACATGCAACAATGTCGCTAGAGTCTAGATTTTATTCAACGACAATCACGATGATGATAATAATGATTTTTCGACCGTCACAGCATCATTTCCTGCTTCAAGTGTATCCTGAACCCTTCTTGAGCGATGCGTTCGAGCGTTGTCGTTCATAAACACAACATTTCATCACTCGTCAGTCCAATTCTGGTTTCGTCTGTAAATAACACCCAGCTCCAATGCCACAAAAGACAACCACTGTGTTCTCGCACCCACTGGAGACGGGCTAGGCTGCACGATGTCTTGGAAGTAGACTGTAGACTCGTAATGGTTGCCACGTCTTTTTTCGTTCTCTAAAGAGTACTCTGCCAGCGGTCTCTCTACTGGCAAATTATGCCCGAGCCCAGCCGTAGAGGGTAGAAGAAAAAAATATAAAAGTAAGCCGCGCCACCGACTTAGACGGTTCAAGTTGGAAACCCCTGGGTCTTATAGGCACTAGCAGAGCCACACGATAAACAACTAAGATTATGGTGAACCAATTAATAAAATTATAGCAAAAATATATTGAATACTTTACTCACACAATAAATCCAAGTACACAGTTCAATAATAAAATTATAACACATATAGTCAAATTTAACAGCTATGGTAAATTTTCTTGCTAAAACAAACCAAAAATTTAGAATTTACAACTTTATAAAATAACCAAAACAGAAGTAAGAGTAACAGACTTTTCCAAGTTACCAAAAAAAAAGTAAAACATATAAATCTACTCATTAATAACACTAAAACAAACGTTTACATAAGGCTGCTAATTTACTCATGTTATAACCATTTACATAAAGATTTTCACTGCCAAAACAATCGAGTTTATTTGAAAATATTTTTACAATGGTTGTGCTTTAAAATATCAAGATTGTAGGATATTTACAAATAAGTAGGAAAAAAATATATTTTTACTTGGACATAAAGAATTATTGAGAAGGTTATTTTAATCCAAGTTTAATTTTGGCATATTATCTAATGCAATAAATAGTTTCCAACAATGTACTATATTAATAAACTAAAACAAAACTTAATCGTGGTGTCAAAATGAGTCACGGCGTTATATATTTAAAAATAAATCACTTATATCCTTTGGGTATACGACTTCACTACTCCTGTGGCCTACTCTTGGCCGGTTTGTTTATGGGACGGCACCTGCTAATTAACAATGGCTTCCCTCAAATAAATCCCGCTTGCGGCTATTTTAACTCGACACCAAAATCCAAAATATCAACAACGAAGGTAAGATAGAATGGTCATGTTAAAAAATTAAGTGGTTTTTCTTCAAAATCCAATTAAGATGGCCCAAATACAGCCAGATATGAAAGAAATCCCTTAAAGGTTCTGCACACGTGCTAATATCACACCGTCCCAAAAACTCTCACCAACACCCGACTTCGAAGACTCTTCCCCAACTACTGACTCCCAGGCCGGAAATTAAGAAATGACACGGAATAAACGTCAACCCACAATTTTCTCCAGTCTGTGCTCCACAATCGCCTCGTCCGTGCTGTTAGCCAGCCCCATCCACACAGAAATGCAAACCAAACAATCGAATCCTATCCCTACAAGGTATGCAACACTATTTACAACGAATGATATATTTAAGTTACAACAAAGTACAAACTATCAGAGACCCAATTAATAATAGAACTGTAGAAGGAAAAAATAGGCACGTGACATGGTCTTCTAGCCCGTAAATTAGTTGAAAATAGGTAGAGAGTTTGAATGAATTTGGTGAAGTAAACTATAATTTATGAGTTATATTTGAGTGTGTACCACTTATTTAACAACCCATACGCGAAACAGTATTATGCACACAACCAAACCTGTATGAAATTACCTATTTTCTTCTGTTTCATCATACTAACACAAAAATATTAAAAACCTTCTTACCTGCTGCTAAGGAAAGTTTCGTCTAGAAGTTTAAGAAGATATCCTGGAACAGGGCTCTTTTATCTTGCGCAGGTACACCTAGAAATGGGAAGCGGTAATTGTTTTTACGGATGTGTCTTCCACTTTAGCCTCAGAATGTCTTCAAAGTGGCAGAGTGGTGTGAGAGTGTGGATGAAGTAGGTGCATCGTTGACGGCGGTATAAAGAAGTCTACTACTGTCACATTACCTTTCTTTCATTCTTGAAAATGTCTTTGTAAACTGGTTACCTTTTACGTTTACATGAATAGCAATAAATTATTTTTAATAGACTTATTCCCATCGACTGATAAAGAATTGATGCTGTAATTCTCAGGGCGACATCGCGCTGAATCAACTAACATTTACTATGACAGTTGGATTGAATTTTATGAGTTTTTATTTATAATCCTGTCTTATTCAAATGTGTTATTCGTGTCAATGCAATTTTCAGACTTGTATATACAAAAGATTGAATATCATACATTTGTGCTGCTACGAACTTAGAAAAATGATACTTTTATATTTTACTAGCTGACCCGGCAAACGTTATTTTGCCATATAAATAATTTCCTAGTAATTTCTAGTGTAGACAAAAAATAGCTTACTTATTGTAAGTATGTATGTATGTTAGAATGTGTATATTGTATGTATGTAAGAATGTGATTGTCGTTGTTCTAATCTTCTGACTTCATTGCGTTCAGCTCGTGTATCTTCTGGCTCTTCTTGATGCAATTGCGCCATTCTGACACGTGCATCAGTATTTTGTTGCTGGATTTGTTCTTCTGTTCTTTCGGATCTGCTATTTCGCAAGTTTCGAGATTTACTTGTACTGCGGCTCAAATCAGCCCCTTTGCGTTTTCTTGGCATTGCTCACCGTACAAAACATACATAAATAGAATTAATGAAATTATTTAATGATGAAAAATGTTAAAAGTATAATTAGGGCCAGGATTTTTGCCGCAGTTTTGAAATGATTAGTTTCAATTTATGAAATTATAACAAAAATATAAGTTTTATGGAAATTTTTTTCAAACAAAAGTAAAAAATTAAATTTTATGAAAACATTGTCTCTTATAATTTTTTCATGCAACCAATATTTCCATTGACATTTCAAAATAAAGTGATTTTTTGGAAACTATGAAAATCTTAATTGTTCAATTACATTTTTTTAATAATATAAGTTTTGTGGAAAAAATTTTCAAACAAAAGTAAAAAATTAAATTTTATGAAAACATTGTCTCTTATAATTTTTTCATCCAACCAATATTTCCATTGACATTTCAAAATAAAGATTCATAATGATTGATTTTTTGAAAACTATGAAAATCTTAATTGTTCAATTACATTTTTTTAATAAAATTAAATTAAAATTACATTTTTATAAGATCAACAACATTTTCGATATAAATAAAAAAAAGTATACTTACAACACAAAATCCGTTGTTATCGGAAGCTCGTGTCACGTGTTGAGTACTTTTGAGGTTATAAAATCACTTGATTAACTAATCGTGCAAAATACACTCAAAATTGATAATTTAATTATTATTGATAAAATAGGAATGATTAAAAGTTAATATGAGAGTTACACTGAGATAGCAAAATAATAATTGTCAACGTTACTACTACACTTGATGCATAAACAATAATGATGGCCGACAACTGTGTAGGGAGTGAGAAAGAAAGGAGACCGGCTTCGTTCTCATCCCTACTCCGTGCTGTTTACTGGGTCAGAAGTGACACCTGTAGACATCTGGCGGGGATAACTAATTAAATGACGATTGATCAGTTTTCGACCGGAGAGGAAAAATGATTAAATTACTAAAATGGCTATTCAAAAATAAGGGTTGATCGTAGAAGGGTGAAAATTGAGGATTGTATGTATTTTTGTATGTTGTATCATAAAAAAATAGAAATTAAAAATTTTGTCTAAAAAATAAAAAAAAAAATTTAGGGGTGGACTGCCCCTAACATTTAGGGGGATGAAAAATAGATGTTGGCCGATTCTCATAGATACCGGATAAGCACAAAAAATTTCATCAAAATCGGTCAAGCCGTTTCGGAGGAGTATGGTAACTAACATTGTGACACGAGAATTTTATATATTAGATTTAAAATAAATAAATTTAAAATCGAAAACAAAATTTTTATCAAAATTTTTATCGCAATTTTTTTTTGTGTTATTAACTTTTTTCTTTATTTTTTTTTGCAGGTGAGTGGCATTACTTAATACCCAAATCCATTATCTAAAATAACATACAGTAAGTTAGTTTTTAAGAAAATTTAATAAATACGTTTAAAAACTGCATGAATGTAGCATCTTACATTTTGAAGTTAATTTACTTTTTTCGAAAAACTCGGTATTACGATTTTGTGCAGTGGATAACCTTGGTACAAATAGTGGATATTTTCTGCTAAGGTACTCCAAACTGTTTATAAGTACAGTTGTAATAGTCCGGGAGCCGGTGACACTAAAAATGCACTTATATGGATTCTAAAATTTAGCATAGGAATTATTAGTATTTAATCATAGGAACAATATAGGCTCGGTGTGCAAGAGTTTATCCTGGCAGAAATATTTTTATATAAATTTTTATTTTGCTAATTATCATAAGTAATTTGCACTTCTATAAAAATTAATTTCTTATAGATCATTTTGTAGCAAATTTTCTATATTTTCAAAAAAATTTGCTGTGACAACTTTCATCGTAGCAGAAAAGTCTGTCACACCGACTGTTAATATCTAAAGTTCATAAAATGTTTCCCTTATCGCGGAATTACTTTTTTTTTAATCTTTTCCTTTTCAGTTCTTCTTTCAAAATATCTCGGTGCGACAGCTCAAAACTTGACCAAAATATCTGTCCCACCACTTTATATTATAGCTTCAACCCTTCAAAATCATAAAAATGGAGCAAATTGAAATTCTTTTCTGTCCTGTTTTTAATTTTCGACACAAAATACCGTCTATGTCATCTATGATTCTTTCTCTTTTCACTTTTAACTTTTAAATTGAGCTACCCTTACTATATTTAATATATTATACCTCAGTTACCCTAAAGGCATTGAAAATGTTTAGCTCATCTTTGTCCCTTCGGTCAGTTGCTTTGAAGCTCTGTTGTACGTTACAACATTTCGATCAGTGTGCTTGTTCATTTATTATTTTAGTGCAAATATGGGTAATGACCAATAATGTACCAACTATTCGAACAATAATTCGGTAGGTACCAAAAGAAAAAATAACGATCGCTAACCTCTGGATAAGGGTTGCTCTATTTGTTTCTCCTGTATACAGATAATAAATTCAATATATCTTTCCTCGGATGTTAAATCGAGTTGTTTTTACAATTTTTGTAGTTGTAGCGTGGGCGTGGTAGAACTAATCCTCACAGAGAGAAGTTATTTCGGAAAACAAAAATTCCTGAATACCATAATGCATCAAACAATAAATCCCAATATAACCCAATAACTTTCAAAATGGAATCCCTTCTAGTGAAGACAAGGATGTCTTGATTTGTTTAAAAGTTATCACGACTAACACCGTATACACTATATCCACGAATCAATCGAATTTTTAATACGCTTGCTTATCTATCTTTGCAGACAAGAAATATACCATTTTTTTTCTCGCAGCAATTTGTTTAGATAGATGAATGATTTGATCGTCAGATGCCTTCTTTACGCCGATGATCAAGTCATATCAGCGTCATCTGAAGAGGAGTTGCAGGCGATGGTTAATGTTATGCATGATGCCCTAAAAATCAAAGGGATGAAAATAAATGTAAGCAAAACGAAAGTAATGGTTTTTGAAAGAGAAGAAAGCATGACAAATTGTGAAGTTTCGAGCAAGATTGAAACAAGTAAATAAATTTGTGTAATTGGGTTCAAAGTTTACGAGAGATGAAAAGTATGACAGTGACATTGAGCGAAAGGTGTTGTCAGAAAAACAAATGAGTGGAGCACTGCATAGCTTTATCATCAGCCATAAAGTGTTAAAAAAGGCACGTCTGGCTGTACATAGAGGTGTGTTGGTTCCTACACTTATGTGTTGTAGTGAATGTTGGGTTTGGCAGAAGAAGCATTAAAATAGGATTGGCAGGAAAACAGCCAGAAAGTGTCATAAAAGACACGTCTGGCTGTGCATAGAGGAGTGTTGGTTCCTACACTTATGTATGATAGTGAATGTTGGGTTTGGCAGAGGAAACATGAAAATAGGATTAATGCTGCGGAGATGAGTAGTCTGAGAAGTATAGCCGGATTGTCTCGGTTGGATAAAGTAAAGAATAGTGAAATAAGAGAAACGATGTGGTGTAAAAGAAGATGTGGTTACAAAGATAGATAAAGGAATGTTTAAATGGTTTGGGCACGTAGAATAGATGGATGAAGGAAGATTGACGAAATAAATTTATAAGGCGAGTGTGAATGGACAGAAGTTTGTAGAGGTCGACCTCGGCGAACATATCTCGTTCAGATCAACATTGTTTTGAAGAAAGGCCAGGTCAAGAGTACCAACAACCGACGAGCATGTTTGAGAGCACTGATAAAAGTAGAAGCAAAAGATGTGTGTAAGAACCGTAGCGGAAGTGGTCTCTGTCTACCCCTACGGGAAAAAGGCGTGACTATATGTATGTATGTATGTAGATAATAATTTATTTATTCGATATTTTAAACACATCTTTTAGTGGGAGACAAAAAAGGCTAGCACATATAATTTATTTATCCCAAATATAACCATAGCCATTGCAGATAACATTATCAACGCCATTTGAGACCCCATATTTGCATAGAACAATGTATTGTGAAACCCAACTTACGTTTTTTTTTAAATTTTTTAGAAATCATTAAGACACGTCTTTTTTAAGATGTAACCAACATTTTAACAGTAACGAAGCTAATAATAATACTTACTCAAAGCTATGTCGATTTAGGCTAAAACCCACCCCTAAAGTCGTCTTCGCTTTGAGAAACAGCACTTTAAACAGTGTTGCGTTAGGTGGCATGTGGCAATACGCAACGCAAATGGGTTAATTATAAACTTGGTTGTTGTGGTGCCAATTTTACAGCTTGTACAACATGTTTTTCATCGTTCTCACCGCAAAACACTTTGAGAGTTCCTACATTAGTAATAAAATTCCAGACATAACAGTTCTAAAATAATGCGCGGTAGATTTTTAATGTGAATATTAATATTTAACCGGATTGGCAATAGCAATAGCTGCGGCATTTATTTACGAGTTCAAACTGACACGACCTCGATATAGAACAAAATTGGATACTGTGACTGACAAATTGCTTTTACATATTTTAAATCGACAAACATGCAACGTTTCGATGTTCTTAAAAGACACTAATAAAATTGTGTAGGTACTTCTTGGTACCTGTGTTACTTTGTTTATAAAGATTTACACCATAAAATCCTAATTAGGGTTGGATTGTAAAGACTTAAAGCCGAGTGGCCTGCCACGGGGGAAATTCTCGTACGTTCAAGGAGAAATACGACGAAATATCGGGCAATGCGAGGCAATATCAGGAAATATAGGGCAATGCCGGGCAATATGAGGAAATATTGAGAAATACGGGACAATGCGGGGCAATATTTAGAAATTCGATTTACATTACATTACAATCTTGCGGTTGGGCCTTTGCTATCGGCACCTATGTCACCTAGATCTTTTGATCCTCTGTGACTACCGCTGTGTCTTCAGGGCATCAGAATTCTAGTCCGCTGATTTTGGCAAACCTTAGGATTTCTGTTGGCCCTGTCTCTTTTAGATCGCTTGGATCCATAATCATACGGCCCCAGGTTTGATACCTATACCCCGCTAGCATCAGGCAGTGACACAGAATGTGTATACTGCTCTCGTCCTTCTCTTCGCATAGCCGGCAGTTTTTCTCGGCTGCCAGCTTAAGTTTGATGAGGTGTGCCCTTAGTGCGATATGTCCTGTGAGCAGGCCAAGCGTGCTGCTTAGTCTACTCCGGTCCATCGTCCAGAGTGCGTCAGCCCTTTTCTGGAAAAATACGATTTAACTGTTTGAAAATTATTCATAGTACATATATAATATATTCAAATATATTTTGCTCGATATTGTCGAGGATATTGTTATTTAAATCTTTTGTTCTTTTGCCCAATGTATTTTTTTTCTTGTGATGCCTGATGTATTTTTTTGTCATTAAACTATTATTATGATAGACCTATTATTAAAGGAGACGGAACTATTTACTTTTAAACACGATCATACATCCCCACTTTCTGGTCAACTGTATTGTCTTTATGCGGCCGACTGGAATGTGTTGTGCTGTGATGTTGCCTGCTCTCTAGTTATGGCAAGAAATTTGTGATTGTTATTGAATCGTCCATAGTATTTGTTGATTATATTTGTAACAATATTGTGACCATAATGCTATCTCTTATTAATATTTCATGAATAATAACAACCTGAACAATACAACCCATTTTATATAATGTTGAACCATTAAACTATTTTATTCCGTTAGATCTTAGAAATGTGTTGCTCAATAAGCGGCAACGCCGCATGGCTTGTCTAGATTGTTCCACATGCAAAAATGTGTGTTTACTATGAAATCGGCTATTATAAGTATCGTTGTTGCCGAAAAGGATTTCCAAAACAATATTAAACTCTTCTGGAAGTCCATAAGAACAGCCAGAGGTAAAAAAACTACCTCGCAATTGGAAAGAATCAGAAACCAAGATGGTAATATGGTAAAAGGATGCGTATTAAAGAGATGGAAGGAATACTTCGAAAGTTTATTTGAGAAAGAGGATACACAAGTACAGACCCAATTCGAAGACATGAGTGAAAGTTGCAATGAAAGTGAAATTACTACGACTGAAATTGTGGAAGCGTTGAACAGTATGAAATTGGGTAAAGCTGCTGGGTACGACAGGATAACAGTTGAAATGCTGAAGGCTGGACAAAACGTGGTAGCTAGTCTACTGGACCGCCTTTTTAACCTTTGTTGGAGAAGTGGTAGTGTACCAGACGACTGGTGCAAGGCCGTTATCGTGCCGCTTTACAAGGGAAAAGGTTCGCAGCAGAACTGTAAGAACTACCGAGGTATTAGGGTGAGTGGTAGTTTAATACGAGCACTGAAATCACTTTACAAGGATTCCACTGCTTGTGTCAGGATAAAGGGAGCTTGCACGGACTGGTTTAACATCGAAAAAGGTGTAATACAGGGATGTGTGGCTTCGTCATGGCTGTTTAACTTATACATAGACAATTGTTTAAAATATCTGAAAGAGAGTGCGTATGGATTGAAAATGAATGATTTGATCGTCAAATGCCTTCTTTACGCCGATGATCAAGTCATATTAGCGTTATCTGAAGAGGAGTTGCAGGCGATGGTTAATGTTATGCATGATTCCCTGAAAATCAAAGGGATGAAAATAAATGTGAGCAAAACGAAAGTAATGGTTTTTGAAAGAGAAGAAAGCATGACAAACTGTGGGGTTTCGATTGAGGGAGAAAGAGTGGAACAAGTTAATGAATTTGTGTACTTGGGTTCAAAATTTACTAGAGATGGAAAGTATGACAGTGACATTGAGCGAAGGGTGTTGGCAGGAAAACAAATGAATGGGGCACTGCATAGCTTTATGAATAGCCAGAAAGTGTCAAATTTTTCGCTTTTTAGTTCGATTTTTTTACTCACTAAAAAAAATTATGTATTAATTGGTAAAAGCGCAAAAAGAATGCATCCGTTGGGAGTCAAAGCTGGGCCGCCCGCGTGACAGGCGAACATTCTACCACTGAACCACCGATGCGATGAACTGTTTTAATATTTGTTCTGCGCGCATGCGTCGTTTACGCACTAGTTCTATCTCTCTTATTCTCATGCAAAGGATCCCTGAAGAAATATATGAATCCTGGCGAAAGTAATCAGAATAATCTGATATTTTGATCGAATTATTGCATTGTTGTCGGTCTTTGACAAGTGTGCCAAGTTTAAATTAAATCTGATCGCTTAAGGTAGGGCAAAATCAAGGCCTAAGAGTCAGTTACAAACATGGATACATACATACATACAAGATACAGTTGAAACTAATGTAATCGTGTTAATAATAATTGATTCATATGTCTATACACAATATGATCAAATGATCATGTACATGAAAAATAGTAGAACAATAACTGCAATACCGGGAAAGACAGGAAATAAGGAAAATGCAAGCAATACCAGGGCAATAAAGGAGAAATGGTAATATTTCGTACGTTGGTTTCGCTCGTGGCAAGCCACATTGCTGCTACTTTCTGAATAGAGCATTCGTCAAATTTGTGAGTTCGTTCGGGTGCAATTATATTTTATTTTTATTCATGAGAAAACTTTTCAACTAAAATGCAATTTTTCCAAGCGTATGAAATAAGAATGTATCAAAAATGACATCTCAAAAGATACATTGAATAGATCGTTTCTGAGCCTTAGAAAACCTACATAAAATTGCAATAATATCGATGTTAACTTTCAATTGCCATTTCAATTCACAAAATGCGTGTGTACTAGGTGGACTACATAATTATTTTAATACAAACATTGACTTATGGTCAAAGAAACAAACGTATTGTATCGATTTTTTGTATGGTCTAGAGATCCTTGCACTTGGCCCAGTATACAGGGACCTCGTTAATATTTTAGAAAAACGCTTAGACCCGTCGATTTTTGATTAAAGGGGGACACTTTTTTCCGGTATTTTTGACTCCACTACTTTCAACCCCCAGCGAGGGTAAAAATTACCCCAAAATTTTTAAATGGCATTGTGGGTCGAATAACACTTTTGAAAGCTCTAACAATTTTTTATACTATAGCCTTTAAATTTTAAAATTCCGCACTTAAGAAGATCTGTTTGAGAAAGAATGCGCAGCTAGTGCAGCTCTCAGACTCAATGCTGTGTCTCCATGGACCGAAACGCACTATGGTCACTCTAGAATCCTAAGAAAATACGACCTGTGTACAAAAAACACTGACTATACTAAACCTACGCCTACGCTTGCTGGCCTTCAGCGGCTGGCATGCCTGGCCATAACTGGAGCTATGTCCAGCACACCAACGGCAGCGATGGAACACCTCCTACATCTCCCTCCCCTAGATATTCTCTTAGAGAGGGAGGCCAGGATAGCTTCCTACAGATTCCTGTCTTTGGAAAAGCAAATAAATGGAGAGCAACTCGGGGATCACTCAGGGATACTGAGTGAAAAAAAAACCACCAAATTCTTGGGATGGTTCCTGACTTGCTAGCCACAAAAATACACGTAGAAAAGTCATTCAAAGTCCTCTTTCCAAAGAGAGACGAATGGATGAGGGGACAAATCCTCTTCCCGGAGACTGAATACGTTATGTACACAGACGGCTCAAAAACCCCAGATGGAGTTGGGGCCGGTGTTTTCAGCAGGAAACCAAAGATTGAAATATCTACCAGTCTTGGCAGGTATGCCACAATCTTTCAGGCTGAAATATTCGCTATCGAATTGTGTGCAAGAGAGTTGACCAACAGACCTCTAGCAAACAAAAACATAAATATAATATCAGACAGCCAGGCCGCTTTAAAAGCACTGAGCTCCAACAAGAAAAATTCTAAACTTGTATGGAATTGCATCGAATCCTTAGAGTACCTTGGTGCGAACAACAGGGTGACCCTACTGTGGGTACCTGGGCACCAGGGGGTGGAAGGAAACGAAAAAGCCGACACCCTTGCAAAACAGGGGGCCGAATCTGCGTTCACTGGACCAGAACCGGTTTTTGGAGTCACCACAAGTGCCGCCAAAACAATTATTTCGGACTGGGCGGTGAGAAAAATACTCACGTACTGGTCCGACATACCAGGGCTAACCCACTCGAAGGCGTTTTTACCGTTACAACCCTCGAGAAACACAACTAAGCAGATCCTAGAATGGAGCAGAAATGACCTGCGTATTCTAACAGGACTGCTTACAGGACACTGTCGTCTAAGATACCACCTCAGAAAGATAGATCTGAACCAACAAACGGACTGTCGGTTCTGCTGCGTGGAAGACGAAACTGCTAAACATATACTATGTTCATGCCCCGGCCTGGGAAGAATAAAGTTCAACATATTTGGTTACACTAACCTAGAACCTACCGATTTTAAAAAAATCTCACCCTATACAACCATGAACTTCGTAAGAAGGGCTGGATTGTGCGGTGAACTGTAGCCTCTAGGGGTGAGCCACAATAGACCTACTAAGGGTCGCGGTGGAGGGGCTACCACGCCCCACTCACATAAAACCTAACCTAACCTAAACCTACGCCTATGTTCGAATACGACGAATTCCTGAATCTCGCAGTATTTTATACGTTCGGCTCTAAACTCGAGGGGAGAGTAAGTTGCGGTGACTTCTCAGAAGACCCCTCACTTAGCCAGTAGTTTCGTTTGCCTGACTACTGTATTGTGTATCAAGCTGAAATGACAGCCATTACCACGATGAGGAAGAGGAGGAAAGAATGGTACATGTTCTCTGCCACTGCCTTGCCCTAGACAGAAAACGGTTTTCTATACTAGAGTAACCAAACTTTGATGACTTACCTGATCTCAGCTCAGTTAGCATTAAAGACCTCACACTTTTTATTAAAAGTCACAACTGGTTCTCGCGGTAGAGGGGTAGAGGGTTCACCCCGAACCGCCGTTTTAACCTAATTAAACCTAAGTCAGATTTGATTCCCGGACTCGTAGACATAAAAACCCGAAAACCCGTTAGTGTGAATTTAGGGTTTTCCCTATTTTGCTAGAGTCGATAAAAATTTCAAAGTTGGCACAATTTAGAAAACCTGATGCTTTTTAAACTCACGCATTGATGCTTTACAATTTTTGGGAAGGGACGGTATTGATAATATTTGCTGGTTTTTGGATTCCCATAAAAAATCGAACTACTAGACCGATTTTGCATTTTTGAAGTGATAACTTCTTATGTAACGCTGTGAACTTTTTTTGTAATGGGTAAAAAATGTTAAACTCGCGTCAGGACACGTGGCCTGATCGAAAATTCGTAAGACGGATGTATTTCACTGGAGCAATATAAAATGCGACTTTTCTTGACTGGTAACTTGGCAACCTTATTCAACAAACTGACAAATTCAAGTACATTTTTTATGTTATTTTGACAAATTAATTTAGTAGCTAAATTCAAAATTTAAGTGCTTTTCATTAGTTTATTGATTAAGTTCTGCTTTTGCTGCATTAAAATGGTCCAAGGAGAGGTGTCGTTTTTAGCAGATGTTATGGACACCATAGCGTGTCTTAATGACTCTAATGGTTCTCCCCCCGACAAAATTTTAGATCAAATAATTTATCAGTGCAAGAAACCGTTAAAAAATGCATCAATTTGTGTTAAAAAAGCATTAAAAACTGGACTGAAAGCTGGTTTGATCAAAGAGAACGGGGGAAGGTTTAAATTAGGTTTTGGTTTGCCGATAACGGAGGCTCGAAGACGAAGAAAAAATAGAAGCAGAAGCCGTAGACGACGTAGCCAAAAGCGACAAAACCGAAAACGAGGTAGCCGAAAACGAAAAAGTCGAGGTAGGAAGAAAAGCGCCATATTAAAAGAAGATCAAGCAAAAAGCTGAAGAAAGAAATCAAAAACATTCAATTCTGGTACTGATGTTTAATATATGATTTATATTAAAGCGTTAATAAAAATAATGCATTATTTATAAACTATGGAAATCTGGAGACAATATTTTTCAGATTAAAAATAATATTTTCACGCGCGTTAATACTTAAGTTTTCACTTCTGCCGGCACTCCCAGAGTGCAACCCGTAAAATTTTTTTTTTATAATCTACGCGAAATATTATCCTTATTTATTTACTATAATACGGTTATTTAAAAATATGGACCAGTTTCGAATTATAAGCAAAAAACCGAAAGACGTCCGAAAATTTCGAGGTGTTTCTGCCACCAAAGGTTGCCCCTCCCCCACTTTCGAGTTAGCAAACTTAGATTTGACATACCCATACCATCATACAAAAACATTCCTAGAAAAAAAATCTTTTGCCGGAATTAATGTTAGCTGACCACTTTTTGGATCCTCTAACTAAAAAAAGTGAAAAATGTATCATAAAATAGTCTAATTAGTAGACAATGCAACGATTCATTCTCTTTGGAAACAACGAAACAAAACTTTTCATCGTCATCTAATAAGATTATCTAATAGTGTCTCTCACATATGTTATGTAACGTTTGGAACATTTAAGCAGTCAATTACAAAACTTGACAATTACTAGAGTGAATATGATTGATATCTAAATCAGTAACATATTACAATGTTATATCAGGTCAGCACTGGTTATGTAACTGATCTTCATTTTCAATTGAAAATTAATTAGTACTATTCTTCAATTAAACAATTTATAGATTGACTTAAACCATAAATTTTATTCGATTTTGATGCGTTTTTCAATAGGTACTTTGTAACTAGTGCAAACAAAATTCCATTTTATTTGTTATCTTCTTGTTCTTCTTCTTCTTCATTTTTTATTGTAGGAAATTTGCTTGTTTTTCTTCGTATCCTCTGCCGTTCAATTATTAGAAAGATTGTCGCTCCATCGGTGTCTTCCAACGCTTCGGCGCCCCAAGGGCGACTTGTCTCTAGTTATTTTGACCATTCTGTCGTCATTCATCTGGTCTATGTGTTTGTTCCACTCTCTTTTTCTTCCCAGTATCCATTCATTTACATTGTCTATTTTACATGTTCTTCTAATGTCCTCGCTTCTCTCCCAGTCAAAAAGTGTTTTTCCAGCGATCCTGCGCACTATTTTCATTTCGGTGGTTTCTAATATTCTCTTTGTGTTCGATGTATCTGGTCTAGTTTCCGCTGTGTATGTTAATATAGGTCGGATGACCACCCTGTAGATTCGAGATTTGGTCTCGATTCCGATATAATTGTTCCGGAGGATTGTATCATTCAGGTAAGCTGAGGTTCGCGCTGCTTTTGCCGCTTGGTTTCTCACCTTCGCCTCGATGTCACCGTATCCTGATATTTCTATGCCTAGGTATTTAAATTTCATCTCCTGTTGTATAATTTTATCATCCACAACCAGTTTGCATCTGATAGGTGTTTTTAAAGTGGTCATGCATTTCGTCTTTGATGCAGATATCTTCATTTTTAGACTTTTTGCCGTTGTGCTGAATTTGAATAGTAATCTCTGTAGGTCATCTTTGTTTTCTGCAATCAGAACAGCGTCATCGGCATAGCATAGGATTTTGACGTCTTTGTTCCCCATTTTATGAATCTTCTTGTCAAATGACACTATTTACAGGAATATTTTCGGTAATTGTGCCATTAATTTTGGCTTCTATTTTGTTTCTCTGGTAAATATTTTCGATGGTTTTTATAATGTTGCATGGGATTTGCCTGTTGTATAGAAGGTGTACCTCGTCCTCCAGTTGTATTCGCTCAAACGCATTTTCCAGGTCTATAAAATACATGAAGGCTGGTTTGTTATACTCGATGGATTTTTCAATTATTTGTCGCAGGACAAATACCGCATCTGTACAAGATCTTCCTGATCTGAATCCTTGTTGTTCATCGCCCAATTTGGTGAGTTCATTTATTGTATTTGTTATAATCTTTGTTACTAGCTTTAAGGTTGTTTTTAAAAGGTATTTGTTATAATTGTTTAAAATTCAAATGTAACATCTTTAAAAACTTTAAAACAACCCCCGAACATTACACCTATTTACAGTCAGATGCCCGAGATCACCTTTCGCCAACGTACTGTCAAAAAATTTTTGTTGGATCTGACGGAATCCCACCGATTGTTTTCAAGATATGTGCCCCCGAACTAACACCTGTTCTTTGCAATTTGTTCAACCACTCTTACAATTTCGGGGTTTTTTCGTCTAACTGGAAAACTGCAAGAGTACAACTAGTCCCTAAAAAAGGCAAAAAGACCCTACCTAGCAACTAAAGACCTGTCACACTGCTATCTATTATTTCAAAGGTCATGGAAAAATCCATCAACATCGAGCTCATGAAATATCTGGAACACTCAGGAATTTTCAACGATAGGCAATATTTCCGTCATCAGAGATCAACTGGTAATCTGCTCGCCTACGTCTTACACATATGGCAGCTATCTATTGAAAAATATGGTGAAACTTAAGCCGTGGCATTAGATATCTCCAAGGCACCAGGGTCTCCTCGCCAAGCTTCCATCTTATGGCTTACCCCATCAGCTGTGTTCCCTGTTAGCTAGTTTTCTCTTAAACAGGTCTCTTCGTGTGGTGGTTGATGAAGTTTAATCTGACTCTTTACTAATATATGCTGGTGTTCTGCATGAAGCAATGCTCCAACACTATTTCTACTTCACATAAACGACTTGTTGAAAACAACTCCATGTCCAGTACACAGCTTCGCGGATGATAGTACCCTCCATACCGCTTTCTCTTACAGTGCCCCTATATTTGCCCGTGAAACCAGAAATGAGCGAGGAAGAAATGTCAACAACATAAATATATTATAAAA
Source organism: Agelastica alni (assembly GCA_950111635.1). Taxonomy (NCBI): domain Eukaryota; kingdom Metazoa; phylum Arthropoda; class Insecta; order Coleoptera; family Chrysomelidae; genus Agelastica; species Agelastica alni. The sequence continues at coordinate 26,279,906 of OX467715.1, forward strand.
TAATATGCCCTAACCAAATTTCGAGATGTGGTTGTACAGGAGAATGCTAAGAATAAGTTGGGTGGAAAAAATCACAAACGAGGAGGTGCTTAGAAGAATGCATAAAGATATAGAAGTGGTCAATATTGTAAAACAACGAAAACTTAAATATTTCGCACATATCATGAGACACCCAGAAAAGTATGACATTCTACATCTTATAATACAGGGTAAGATTAATAGTAAGAGACGCCCCGGCAGACAAAGAACTTCCTGGCTCAAAAATCTCAGACAGTGGTTTGGTCAAACCACTATACAACTTTTCCGAGCGGCTACCAACAAAATAATGATTGCAAACATGATAGCCAGAATGATCGCCAACGATCGTTAAACGGTCATGACACCTAGAAGAAGAAGAAGAACCAAATTTAAACCGAATAATGAAATGTTGATGAGCTGCTGCACTTGCTGGTTTTCATTTGATAACTGTACAGGTTTATTCAGTTTTGTAGACTTGTTATTAGTGGAAATGAGAATATAATTAAAATGTAATTAACGTTTGTCCCTTAATTATTTTTTAATTTTAGGAATCGGTTATAAGTGTTAAGATATTTAAATAAATAAAAAAAAATATTAAATATAATGTAATAGTGATGCCTCGCTTACAAACTCGCTCACTTGTCTGGAACACCGTAGAAAAGTTGGCGATTTGTCTCTATTTTATAGATATTTTCATGGGCGATGCTCTTCTGAAATATCAACAATCGTTCCTCCTTTGGCAGTCTCTTCGAGATTAACCCGTCAAGTTCAGTCTTCACACCCCTTCGTGGTCAGTTTGGAGACCTGCAGAACATCACTTTCCAAAGACTCATTCATCCAACGAATTGCGAGGCTTTGGAACTCATTGCCTAGGGAGGTGTTCCCCGAGACATACAACCTCCAGAAATTTAAGAAGAACACCAACTCCTACCTTCTTTCCCTTGGTTCCCACGATGTTCTCTGAACATTACAGGATATCCCTTTTCGTGGGAACCAGAACATAAAAAAAAAAAAAAAAGTTAATAAGACACGAAAATTATTAATAATTATGTATTTATCAATAATTAATTACTTTATATGGCATGTTTTTGACCGGAACTACCGGTTGACCTTAAATGATGCTCTAACCGCGCGCTCTCCGCCCTCTATCACGGTATAAAAAACGTATCAACGTATAAAAAAAATTTAAACAAATTTTGTAAGGAATTCGATCCTCTACAATATTAATAATGAATACAAATAGTGAAAAACCCATAGGAAACGAGATATTTGCAAAAAATTGATTTTTGTGACCTTTGCCCTTGGATTTTAATAGTCGCGTACACCCTACCAAATGTAGGTTCAACTTTTAGGAATTCAAAATACAAGTTTATAGCTGGGTATCTTAAAATCCGAGATACTTACCTAATTTTGACCAAGATGGCTGTACTAATATTGTGAACTGGCGAAATCATTTAGCTTCAGATAGCAGGTGTCCAGTCCAGTTAGCCGAGCATTTATTCCTCAAATATATTTAATAGCGACTTTACTAATAATCTGGGCGACTAGAGCCACACGACAGAACTTTTTATGATTTTACCGGAACGCTTTGAAAGTAAAAACACTGGTAGTAAATAAATTTCCCATTTGCGACTATTAGAAGGGGAAGGGATTATAGAAAGGAAATGATTGTGGACACGCTTTTTAAAAAGTTGCAGGTCATAGTTCTCTGGAAAAACTGATTTTGAAAGCTTATTCCATTCCGTAGCAGCCCTGTAAAAGAAGGATTCTTAATGATGATTGGTCCTTGTAGTGTCAATCTTGAGAGTAAATGGGTGAGACTGATCAGCGTGCCGAGTTCTTCGGCCGAATGTGGCCAATGGTGGTACAAGAGTTTTTATTTCTCTGGAGCATCTGCCATGGAAATATCTGCAGAGCAATGACTGGTCTGCAACTCTTCTTTTATGTTCTAGAGGGTGAAGGGTATCTGTGAGAGTTGAGCTGTTTATCAAACGAATGGCTCTTTTCTGAATGGAATCTAGAAGACGAAGAGAATGCTTTGGTGCTGAACCCTAAATGTGCGAGCAATACTCCAGTAGAGGTCGGATTTGAGCCTTGTACGTCGTCAACAGTTGATCAGGAGTAAAAAACTTTCTAGCTTTCCACAGAAAACCTAGCCTCTGGCTTGCCGACTTTGCGATGTTAGCAACATGGTCATGCCAAGACATATTATTGGACACCGTGACTCCCAAAATCGAGATAGAGGGACTTGGTTCAAGGGTATTTCCGGACATTGTGATGGGATGATTTGAGGAATTCACTTTCTTGGAAAACGTGGCACTTTGTGTTTTTTGGGCGTTGAACTGAACAAGATTGTTGGTTCCCCACTCGACGATTGCTTCAAGATCTCTATTGATGGAATCAACCTGTTCCTGTCTGAGTCTATTTGTATCATTCACCGAAAGTGATCGATAGGATGTGAAAGTTGAGACAAGTGTGCTATCGTCTGCGAAACTGTAAATGGGGTTCGTGGTGGTTTTCAAGAGGTCGTTGATATGTAAAAGAAATAAGGTGGGGGACAGGATGGAACCCTGGGAGACCCAGGCATTGGTTTTAAACGCATCAGAAGAAATACCGTCAACTGCCACATGTAAGGAGCGATCTTGCATGAAGCTCAAGAGCCATTGGCGCAGTTTGGTTGGGAGACCGTATGCAGATAATTTACTTAACAATGCCTGGTGCCAACGCGGTCAAAGGCTTTAGATATATCCAAGGCTATTGCACGGGATTCACCAAACTTTTCAATAGTGTTTGTCCAGAGCTGAGTGACATAAGCCAGCAAATCTCCAGTAGACCGAAGTTGTCGAAATCCATATTGTCTGTCATGGATTATCTCAAATTTCTCCAGATATTTGATAAGTTCTGTGTTAATCGCTTTTTCCATAACTTTGGATATGACTGAGAGCAATGCAATAGGGCGATAATTCGCAGGAATAGTCTTCTTTCCTTTTTTCGGAATCGGTTGGACTTTAGCGTTTTTCCACATGGACGGAAATACTCCTTTGCTGTATGATAACTTGAAGAGTCTACAGAGAACTGGGGTGAGCTCTTGAGCACAGGTCTTCAGGACAATTGTCGGAATTCCATCTGGTCCTACTGCCTTATTAGAGTCAAACTTAAGGCAGTAAGAAGGGTATACCAAATGTTTAAGTAACGTTTTTGTCCAGTAAGAAGAGTGGGTGCCAACAAAACAAATAAGAGGGCCGCGTGTTGGAACACTCTGATTTATACTGGTTAACACTATCGATTCTAGTTATAAATAAATATTAAGTCCGACAACCCGTTGCGCCTGAACTGAATATTTATACTTTTCTTTTTAGCTACCTTATTTGTATTCAAGGCACAATAATAATACCAAATTGGCTTTAGTCTGTATTTAATCTTGTCAATTTTTATATGTTTTGATTTGTTCAAACTAGCAAGAACTGGTTAATGAACACAATCTCTGTTTTAGTTATTGGTGCTAATATATAATAAAATAAATTAAAATAATCTACTGAATGGTTGTTAAAAGATGATTATCTCATAAAAAAATCAACTGTGTATGTAGGATGTCACTTTAAGGTAGGAACTTGTCCATTGTTTGCGATTTTTTTTGTAGTCGCAAGGTAACTCGACTTTCTTAATTCCCAACATAATGAGTTGTATCTTTGCTTATTATTCTTCGATTAATACTATATTATTTTTTTCCTGAATAAGATTTGTCTTTGGTATTGTTAAATATTAAGTTACCATGCTCATTTCCCTCTGATTGTACTCTAACTCTGGTATCCCTATTTTGTCACTTCTTCTTTTTCTTCTTCTTCTTCTTATCACGTCCCCTCCTCACGAAGGTTGGCGATCCATATGGCTAACATTGTCCTGGATACAGGAGCTCTAAATATCTCAATTAAAGTGCACCCCAACCATCTTCTAAGGTCCTTCAACCAGGAGTTCTGACGTCTACCAACAGATCTTCCATAAATCTTTCCCTTAATTATCTTCTTCTACTTTTTAGAGATCTAGATGATCTGTTGATTTCGGACTTGCCTCTGTAATATTTCCTGAGATGTGGACTGCCAGCAGTCTCTCCATCTCTTTGGTGGTCTTTCGGGTGGACGGGTCCCTGCTGGTTTTCCCTCTAGTACAAGGCGTGGTAGTCTATCGTCGTTCATTCTCTTCACATGGTTATACTATTCTCTTCTCCTCTGCCTTTTCCATCTCACCACATCCTGTACGTCGCATTGTGCTCTAATGTCAGTGTTTCTTACGTGATCTCTTCTTGTTTTCCCGGCTGTTTTCAGTACTGACATTTCGGCGACTCGTAGTATCCTTTTGGTCTTGTTGGTACCCTCTCTCGCTTCTATACCACATGTCATTATTGGCATGTCTTATATATTTTGATTTTACTCTCCTTTCGCATATAAGGATTAGCCCATACAGTTTCCGTTAGACGTCCTGATATTATGGCTGATTTGTTAATTTGGTTTCTCAGGTCCTTTACCGGGTCGTGAGCGCTGGACATATTTATGCCCAGGTATCTAAATTGCATGACCTGCTCTATGGGTTTATTATCTATTACCAGCTTGCATTTTATTGGCTTCCAAGCTATAGTCATGGTTTTCGTTTTAGAAGAAATGGGACTAAACTAAGGAGCTGAAAAGGTACAAAAAGCAGACAATGCTGCAATTCCTAGAGAAAAGTTAGACCTTTTCAACAACTCCTATTCATTCATTCATTCATATTCATATACCATAGGTAGAATTAGGGTTTATTACACATTATTTCTCTCTCAATATCAAACAGAGTATAGTTAAATTTTTGAGTTAACCTTGCTCATTTTTTCTAAATTCAGATTGTCCTGTGAGATCGTTAGGATGTACTATTGTCTCACATCCCTATTTTATTTTTGAAATCGCCAAGATATTAAGTAAACTTGATAATTTTCTACTGAATAAGTTTCGTCATTGGCTCATTGGTATCGTTAAGTTTTTGAGTTTAGGTATCACGCTAATTTTCCTCTGACTGAAACTCTCCTCTATATAAAGTATTTCTTCATTAAAAGCGTTAAGATATTTAGTTAGCTTGCTTATTTTTTAAGTTTACCAAGCTCATTTTTTCATGTTGTGTGTCGTTACCAACATCGTTAAGGATGTTGAGATCCCGTTCTTAATTTTGAGTTTCGAAGAACCTGCATGCAAGCATCAACTAAATTTCCATGTTTGCAAAAGCTTTTAATTTTACTAACAAAAAATTAACGGAAGTATTATTCATAAATTAAAAATATTTGTATCGCATTGTTCACCTATCAGCAGAAGAAACAGTGTCATTCATTAATCCGAAAAGAAACAAGTAATGTGATTCATCAAAAGCGGTTTTTTCTGCATTTAGTCCATACATTATTATTACTTAAAATTTGTGACTTCCTTATTATTATTGCATTGACGACGTTATCTGGATTTATCTAGATGGGTTGCTCAAAATTCAATTTCTGTTTTGTTTACTTATAGATGGGTGACACTGAAAGCCCCGTCATCGCGGATTGGAAAAATTTTCATGCTAATTAATAGTTTTGAAGTATACGAATTCCAAAAGTTTGGTATGCGTGGTTTATTAAGCCAAAAATTTTTTAAAAAAATTTACATACATATGGTCACGCCTTTTACCCGTAGGGGTAGGCAGAGACCACTTCCTTCCACTTCTGCTACGGTGGTTCTTACACACTTCTTTTGATTCCTCTACCTTTATTAGTGCTCGCATACATGCTCGTCGTCGGTTGTTGGTGCTTTTGACCTGTTCTTCAAAACAATGTTGATCTGATCGAGATATGTTTGCCGAGGTCGACCTCTACCGACTAGTCCATTCACACTCGCCTTATAAATTTGTTTCGTCAATCTTCCTTCATCCATTCTTTTTACGTGTCCAAACCACCCAAGCATTTTTTTATCTATCTTTGTAACCACATCCTTTTTTACACCGCGCTGCGTTCCATTATCTCACTATTCTTTACTTCAAAATAAAATTTAAAATTTTATATTTTCTGATAGATCGAGATTTTTTTGACATTTATTTAAGTTTAATTTTAATTTGTTATGTATTTATTTTAGTATAAGTTGTATTTATATTATGGGAAGCTATGAGTGACAGTTCTATTGACTATGGCCAAAACGGCAGCGATGGGGGTCGCCACCTGTCATGCCTTGCTTCCTGTGAGGTTAAAACGTTGACTACTGATAGCCACTTTGCTACTTTGAATGTGAGTGGAGGATTCAATGATAAAATTGATTAAATTTACACGATGATAGAAGAAAGACGAATTGATGTTCTTTGTGTAAATTAAACCAAGCGAAAAGGATGTGAAACCACAACATATGGTCCTTGTACAGCCTACTGGTCAGGAGTTCCGAAAACCAGCAGAAGTTGTAAGGGCGTTGGTATGTTACTCTCTGCTAGAATGAATAAATGTGTGACTGTCTTTGAATGTGTGAGTCCAAGACTCCTCTGGGTGAGGCTAAAGGTTGTTCTTACTCGTATCTTTTTGCTAGGGGTTTATGCCCACAAGATGCGAAGTGGAACCAATTTCTAAAAGCCCAAAAAGAGAGGCGGAAGTTTTGGGATAGTGTGACATATATTCTGAATAAGTGTAACCAGATTAAAAGAAGTGTAATGTTAGATGATTTTAATAGTTGGGTAGGAGTAAAGCGTAATGGATATGACAGTGTTCTGGGAATGTACGGTGACGGCAGAGTAAATGAAAACGGAGAAAGCCTACTTGAAATATGTTTGGAGTGGAATCTTGTGGTAACAAACACAATGTTTAACCATAAAAGGATCCACTTGTACACAAGACAAGAAGGATACCAGAGAAGTATAATTGATTTTGTAATTGTGGATGAAAGATTGAAAAAGAAAGTAAAGGACACTCGGGCATACCGCGGTGCAGGTATTGACACAGACCACTTCTTAGTAATGAGCCCAATAAGAGGTCTCTTTAAGCGGCGGCGGCATCGTGTGCAGAAATCAAGTAGTGTACTAGAGCGTATAAAAGTTAAGAATTTGTAAGAAGGTATTAAAGATGAGTTCGTTTGTAAATTGATCGAGAAATTTGACAGTTTAGATGAAGCATGTGAGGTTGAAGAATTGTGAAAGCCATTTAAGGAAGGAATCCTGAATATTGCTATTGAAGTGTGTGGTGTAAGTAAACGAAGGAAAGGATGCAAGTTACAGTAAATGTGCGTAGAGGTTAAAAAACCAGTGTCAGAGAAGAAGAAAGCCTGGCTGGATTGGCTGGCTACAAAAGTAAATCAAAGAACGTAAAAGGCAACGATTGAGGATATAACCAAGGCAAATAATGAGTATAAATGGTTAAAAGTGTGTAAGAAGTGGTTGTGGCAAGAAAGAAGGAGAGTTATAAAGATGAATTTGATAGAAAATTATCTGACGATTTCTAGAACAATATTAAACTCTTATGGAAGTCCATAAGAACAGCCAGTGGTAAAAATACTACCTCGCAACTGGAAAAAATTAAAAACCAAGATGGTAGTATGGTGAATAGAGAAGAATGATGGATGGAAGGAATACTTCGAAAGCTTATTTGAAAAAAAAAAAAATACACAAACACAGGCCCCATTTGGAGACATGAGTAAAAGTTGCAATGAAAGTGAAATTAGTACGACAGAAATTGATCAACGAAGAAATATAAACAATTTTTATTACGATCTTTAAAACTTCTTTGGCGATAAAATTCAAGACAGATCAATCGCGTTGTTGCCAATAACGTAGCTTTAATTTACGACCTCCTTGTTGATCTCGTATGTTATACTGTTAGAGAAAGATATAACTACAATCATGCAGATACCTTCAAGTTGAATCATACACGGTGACAACGTTTCATTTTAAACAGTTTAAAAATAAACCAGTCAAATTAACGAAAATATTTCAACAAAATAAGACCTGTTTGGAAATTAAATAATACACAAATAAATTAGTTATTCAAAAAGTATGTAAATATAGAGATTTTTTCAATTTTTATTAAACTACCTGAACGTATAGTCTTTGGAGAGTGAGTAAAAGAAGAAGGTTTTGTGAATTTGTAAAAGATTAAACAGTTTTTGTTAGAACCCACTTACTTTTTTATTAACTAATACTGAATCTTTCTCTTTTTGTCGGTATTCAAAAACTCGACAACTAAAACAACTTTTTGGTACAGGGTAAACGACTTATTTGATTGGCCTATAAAATTGCTCTACAATGAGTCATTCTTTACAATCGTGGTATTCTACTATAGTTCTTCCTAAAGAGAATGGAACGTCTATAAGAATTAATCGTTGTAAACAGCTATACCTAATCTTGCTTTTTGGTCAATGGAAAGGAACCATGGTTATTCTCCTTTATATTCTAGGTCGAACCGCTGGGGTTAATATACTGAAAGAAAACCGCTATAGAATGTTCACATTAAAATTATTTTGTTGCGTTTAATTGATTTTTCGTGTACTCTACCATGATCTGTAAATGTATATTTATATATCTTGGCAAATGTTTTTCTTACACTTAATTAGTTGCATAATTTATATATTCACTCAGCAAATAAACAGTAAACAAACGAACGGTCAAGTTTTAAAAGTTACACACACTTTTGTATATTTTCATGCTTTAATATAAATATTTTCATAAGACAAAGATATTCGTTAAATTGCTTAACTGATACTTAATTTTAAGAAGAACTATTTACGTTCCAAAATTAAATGTGTAAATGTTATGGAAGCCTCGGGTATGTTAATCAAGAGGTATTATTTCGTGAAACAAAATTTATAGAATTTGAAATTTTCAATTTGATACGAACATTGTTATTTTAGTCGCAAGAGGTAAGGTCTTAAAATATTATCCTTATGCTTACAAAAATAAATCTATTATGATGGGTGGTCATGTCCAGAAGAAACAAACAAAAGAATACCAAATTTGTTAACAAAAATGTTGTTATTACTTTTAAAAAGTAATAAAACATGTGCACTTAAAGGAAGACGGATTCATTGAAATCCTTTGTAACATCTGTGAGCCATACTTTATATTCTAATAGAGTTAGTTCTTCTTCTTCTTCTTCTTATCACGCCCTCTCCTCACGAAGGTTGGAGATCCATATGTCTAACATTGTCCTGGATACAGCAGCTCTAAATATCTCAGTCGAAGTGCATGCGAACTATCTTCCAAGGTCCTTCAACCAAGAGTTCTGACGTCTACAAACAGATCTTTTTTCATGAATATTTCCTTCAATTATCACCCTCAGTAATTCGTATTTTTTGCCTCTCATGATATGTCCTATGTATCTTGTTTTTCTTTTTTTATGATGGATAATAACTCTTTTATTTTTTTTTTCATTCGTCTTAATACATCTTCGTTTGTAACTCTGTGAATCCATGAGATGCAAAGCATGCGACGATATTCACACATCTCAAAAGCCTCGATCCTTCTCTCAGTTATCGATTTAAAAGTTCAGCCTTCACAACCGTACATTAATGCACTGAAGATATAGCACCTGATCATGCGCATTCTGAGCTCCAAGTTCAAATCAAGACTGGTGAAAAACTGCTTTATTCTGGTAAAATTTTTCCTGGCGTGCTCTATTCTAGAAAGTATCTCTCGCTTCTGGTCGCACAGCGAGTTGATTATGGTGCCAAGATATTTAAAGGATGATACATGTTGGATATTTCTGCCATTGATCAAAAGCGTTACGGTGATATGTGCCTTAGAAAAAACGATACCACGGTGTCGTCTGCGTATCTCATATTAGTGATGCGGACTCCATTCACTTTAATACCTCCCATATCTTCCAATAGAGCCTCTCTGAAAATGGCTTCCGAGTAAATGTTAAATAGAAGCAGTGACAAAATGCACCCCTATCGTACTCCCTTCCGCAGTTTGGTTCTAGTAGAGCTGTGTTATGATTGTAATGTCTCTCTTGTCAATCCTGGTTACTGATAATATCTCTAGCATCTGTTGGCTTTAATATAAAGCGTGAAAATACCACTATCAAACGTAAACACCAAAATTATTCATCATCATCATCATCATCACTCAGCTATAGTAGTCCACTGCTGAACATAAGCCTCTCGTTTATTTTGCCACTCTGCTCTATCTTGAGCCATTTGTATCCAATTACCACAGATTCTTTTGATGTCATCGGTCCATCGTGTGGGGGGGGCGCCCTCTACTACGATAAGCTTCGTGCCTCGGACGCCACTCCAATAGTTTTTTAGACCATCTTCCGTCAGTTCTTCTAGCTACGTGGCCAGCCCAGTTCCACTTTAAAGTTGTTATTTTTTCGATTACATCTATAACACCTGTTCTTCGGCGAATAATCTCATTTGGTATTCGGTCTCTGAGGGAGATACCCAGAATAGCCCTCTCCATCGCCCGTTGGGTGACACGCAGTTTCTTTGCTGACTTTTTTGTAAGCGTCAATGTTTCGGCTCCGTATGTCATCACTGGTAATATGCACTGATTGTATACTTTTCGTTTTAGACTGATGGGAATATCCGACTTGAAAACATACTTTAATCTTCCAAAAGATGCCCACCCCAAGCCTACTCTCCGGAGAAGTTCGCACGTCTGGTTGTCCCGTCCTATTCGGATCTCATGACCCAAATATTTGTAGGCGGTGACCTGTTCAATAGATTTGCTTCCAATAGTTATGTTTTCACTGGGGACTAGGTTTGTCATGACTTGCGTCTTTGCAAAGTTGATTCTTAGGCCAACTTCCCTTGAAGCATTGTATAATTTTTCCAACATCATGGACGCTTGATCTATACGGTCGGTGATAAGGACGATATCGTCTGCAAATCTTAAGTTATTTAATCTTTCACCGTCTATATTTAGGCCCATTTCCCCCCAGTCGATTTTCTTACAGGCATATTCGAGCAGTGTGGTGAACAGTTTTGGAGAGAGGGTATCTCCTTGACGTACACCTTGTTCTATTCGGAATGTTCTTGTGTTTTTATGTAATCTTACACAGGCCGTTGCTTTCTCATATATACCCTTAATCAGTGCAATGTACCTGTAATCAATTCTGCATTCTGTTAATGATTTGAGCATATGTTGTTGGCTGATTGAGTCAAAAGCTTTTTCATAGTCTACGAAAACAAGGATGAGAGGTTTATTATATTCTGTTGATTTTTCTATAAGGGTCTTGATTGTATGTAAATGGTCATTTGTACCGTACCCTGCTCGGAATCCTGCCTGTTCTTTCGGCTGGTAAAAATCTAATTTTGGAGTTAGGCGTTTAGCAAAATTATTACTTTAATCAAAACATTTATTCATAGCTTGAAAACAACGACCGATTAATACAAGACACGCAGTCATTTTGCTACCCATATCTCATCGCCGAGAGTTTCTGTAGGGTTCTTAATGAATCACCGTCCGGACATAAATCCATCGATGTTTTTAAACACAATCGGAGCCCTCAGTGGCGTTGCATCGCGCTACGCTAACAGCATCTTTGGATGCCTGACGCAATCAAATGCTTTAAGATAGTCAACGAGACAAGCGTACACATCTATTTTCATGTCCCTTCATCTCGTATTAGCACGTTCAGAGAGCTTTTCGAGCGCCGAGTCCACTTTGAAATACGAATTGAAAAATATGAAGTAATTACCGATGCTGGTATAAAGTAATCATAAAGTTATTAAGGAATGCTTAGATGGTTTGGACACGTAAAAAAAATGGATGAAGGAAGATTGACGAAACAAATTTATATGGCGAGTGTGAATGGACAAGTTGTTGAAATAGCTTAAAATATAAGTTTATGGTTACGCCACTGTAAACACTCTGTGTTCCCTTTACAAGTGGTTAACATCTGTTTTAGTTACTTTGTATCTTTCCTTTTTAAATAAAGTTAGTCTATGTTGAGAATTCAAACGACGCGTTTCATTTCAATACAAGTCGGTAGAGGTCGACCTCGGAGAACAAATCTCGATCAGATCAACATTGTTTTGAAGAAAGACCAGGTCAAGAGTACCCACAACAGACGAGCATGTATGAGAGCACTGATGAAAGTAGAGGAAGCAAAAGATGTGTGTAAGAACCGTAGCAAGTGGAAAGGAGTGGTCTCTGCCTACCCCTATTGGAAAAAGGCGTGACTTTATGTATGTATGTATGTAAAGTTATTAATTATTATTTTGTATGCATTATGTGAATAAAAATTTTTTTGTCGTGTAAATGAGACCTTATCGATAAAACGGATAAGTAAACATTTTTCGTAACGTTATCCGTATTCAAGATGAAGGGCATTGAAGAAAAAAAATTTATACACATTTATGATTTTGCCGAAAGTACTAGTAACATTGTAATGAAATTTTATACCAATATGTTTTAGAAACTGACACATCCCATGAATTTGTTTTATATCTGACTCTTATAGAGGGCGCTAGTTACATAGTTCGTACAAAGTAGTATTAAACATAATTTTTTTAAGGTTAGATGTATTAATCAAAATTTTAAGTAAACTTAAATATCATTTAATTTTACACCAAAAATGTACTCCTGGTAAAACTCGATAGTGTGTACCGTTTTCGGAATATTTTGATTTGAAAATTATGAAGTAATAACCAAATTTTTTTTCTTTAACGCCCTTTATCTTGAATACAAATGGCGTTACCAAAAAATTTTTATTTTGCAAACCCCATCGCGGGCTTCTAATTACTGCCCGCGGCTATAAATCATTCGCTAAAATGTCGGGCGTTTGATGTTACCATTAAAAAAACCATTTTTAATAATCCACTCGTCGTTGCGTACAGGGGCGTGTTAGTTGACCACAATCTATAACAACATATAAAAAACGAGCAGTCAACTTTATTAGTTGTAATATAATTATTTAATGCGTGAAATTTCCAGAAACTAGTGTCCGATTTATGATTTAAGAAAAGCCTTCGTGACTGTGGACTATGTTAAAATAAACAATAAAAGTCAATTTATTCAGATCGATTTATTTACAAAAAACAGTCAGTTATAAAATAAAATTCGTTACCCCTACGAAATTTGTCCTAAAATATTTGGGGAAATTACTTTAGTAATTCTTAAAAGCAGTTGTATGCGTTTTACAGATCTATACTGGTTATTGAGGGTATTCTGTTTCCTCCGCAGGTCCCATGATCTCCCATAAGATCTTTCGATCCTCAGTTGTAGTTTTCAGAGCTGTCCCGTTTTGGCTATGTTCAGGCATTCTGAAGTACCAAGGGTCTCACAACGGTTCTATAATATCTCAGTCTGAGTTTAAGAAAGCGATATAGTTGTATATACATTATTACGCTGGTGATACGAGGGCAGTTTGATAAGTCAGTGACTTTTTGAATTTCTCGCGCAGTTACTCCAAATGCAACAGTGCTGCCGTCAACTATAATCTATCAGTGGGCAACTTTCTAATTTTGAGCAAGCTACGTCGTGCAGTCGGTGTTTGATAGCCGTTCAAAGCAGACAACCTCGTGAATTTTTACGAAAATGGAAAAAAGTGAATTTCGTGTGCTGATTAAGCATTACTTTTTACGTAAAAAATCCATCACTAAAACTAGGGAAAGACTTGATAAATACTACGGGGACTCGGCACCATCAATTTCAATGGTTAAGAAGTGGTTTACAGAGTTCCGTTGTGGTCGTACCAGCACTAGTGACGCCGAACGTCCAGGTCGCCCAAAAGAAGTGATCACGTCGAAAATCGTCGATAAAATCCATGAAATGATATTGGATGATCGGAGAATGAAAGTGCGCGAGTTGGCTCATGCTGTAGGTGTATTTCAACTGAACGGGTACATCATATTTTACACGAATATTTGGACATGAAAAAACTCTCTGCGAGATGGGTGCCGCGATTGCTCACACTCGACCATAAGCGCAATCGTGTGACCACTTCAAAAGAGTGTTTAGCTATGTTCAGCCGTAATCCGGACGAATTTTTGCGGCTTTTTGTTACTGTGGATGAAACATGGATCCATCACAACACGCCAGAGACCAAGGAACAATCGAAACAGTGGGTTGCTCGCGGTGAACGTGGACCAAAGAAGGCGAAACAGAGTCGTCTGTCAGCCAACAAGGTCATGGCCACAGTTTTTTGGGATGTACGCGGTGTCACTCACATCGATTACCTCAAGAAAGGTAAAACGATCACCGGCGAATATTATTCAAAGCTTTTGAACAGATTTGAAGCAAAAACGGCCGCATTTGGCTAAGAAGAAGAAAGTGCTGTTCCATCAAGACAATGCACGTGTGCACACTTGTCCAGTCACGATGGCCAAAATCCACGAATAGGGATACGAACTGCTACCCCATCCAGCATATTCTCCAGATTTAGCCCCCTGCGACTATTTTCTGTTTCCAAACCTAAAGAAATGGCTGAGCGATAAGAGATTTGAGTCGAATGAAGAAGTCATTACCGAAACAAACGCGTATTTTGAAAGCTTTGAAAAAACCTATTATTTGGAGGGAATAAAAAAATTAGAAAAACGTGTAACGTGGCTTTTTTTTCCTTCTACAGTTCCATTATAATTATATCTCTGATAATTTAATATTCCTCAAGTACTCGTAAATAGTGTAGCGTACCGTATTTTGTTGTAACTTAAATATATCATTCGTTGTAAATAGTGTTGTATACCTTATTGTGATAAGATTCATTTTTTAATGGCTATGGCATTGTTGTTGATCACTGGAGATTGAGTAAGGTATTTTCATTATTAGATTTTGCTTTAGTTTTTAGCCTCGATTATTGTGTATTATCGATTATATTATTGTTTGGTTTACATTTCTGTGTAGATGGGGCTAGCTATCAACACGGACGAACGCGATTCTTAGTGTGGAACATGGACTTGCGAATATTCTTGGTTGACGTCAATTCCGTGTCATTTCTTGATATCCGGCTTGGGAAGTAGTCTGAGTCGTGTGGTGAGAGTCTTGAGAGTGGTGTGGGGAGAATTTTTGGGGCGATGTGATATTAACAAGTGTGCAAAACCTCTACGGTTTTACTTTCATATCTGGCTATATTTGGGCCATCTTAATTGGATTTTGAAGAAAAACCACTTAATTTTTTACTTGACCATTCTATCTTACCTTCGTTGTTGATATTTTGGATTTTGGTGTCGAGTTAAAATAACCGCATGCGGGATTTATTTGAGGAAAGCCATTGTTAATTAGCAGGTGCCGTTCCATAACCAAACCGGCCACGGGAGTGGTGCATTCGTGTCATCCATATCGACGATGAATTGCAGTGTTATAAAGACTTGCTTGGTGTTTTTTTTAGCAGGAACTTCGTATTAGGGTGTTCAAGATTAAAGTTATTTTTTTTTATATTTGATCTGCAATATGCGTTTGCCCAAGGGTTGCAAGTGATTTGTTTTTGAATATTTAACGACGTGACTTATTTTTGACACCACAATTAAGTTTTGTTTTAATTTATTAATATAATACATTATTAAAAACTATTTATTGCATTAGATAATATGTCAAAACTAAACTTTGATTAAAATAATCTTCTCAATAATTCTTTATGTCCAAGTGAAAATGTTTTCTTCCTACTTATTTGTAAGTATCCTACAATGTTGATATTTTAAAAGACAACCATTGTAATTGTATTTTTGAATAAACTCGATTGTTTTAACAGTGTAAATCTTTATGTAATTTGTTTTGGTTATTTTGTAAAATTGTAAATTTTAAATTTTTGGTTTGTTTTAGCGAAAAAAATTTCCCATAGCTGTTGATTTGACTATATTTGTTATAATTTTATTATTAAACTGTGTACTTTGATTTATTGTAGCAGTAAAGTAGCTAATATATTTTAGCTATAATTTCATTTATTTAGTTCACCATAATCTCAGTTGTTAATCGTGTGGCTCTGCTAGTGCCTATAAGACCTAGGGGTTTCCGGCTTGAACCGTCTAAGTCGGTGGCGCGGCTCTCTTTTATATTTATTTTTTCTTCTACCCTCTACGGCTGAGCTCGGGCATAATTTGCCAGTAGAGAGACCGCTGGCAGAGTACTCTATAGAGAACGAATAAGACGTGGCAAACGCTGGACTAAATGTATCGAGCTAAATTGGTGATTATGTAGAAAAATAAAATTTTTATTTGCGGAAAAAAATTTGTTTTATTCAAAAAGTCACTGACTTATCAAACCGCCCTCATATACTCTTTTTAGTTTAGTACACCTACTGTTTAGAGTCAGGAGCTCATTTATATTTGACGATTTTTATTTGCCTATATGCTTAAGGCTTATTTATTACAGAATCTTCTAGAGAAATCTTTAATATTGGTTATGGAATTGTGTTTTGCTTTTAAAGTAACATTTTTAATATAAATTAATAAACATGGGTATGTGGCGTCCAGATTTTTGCAAAAGCGAATTGAGTTTTAGTATTCACTGTTCTTTAATTTAAAAATTATGTACAGGAAATTTCATTTTTTAAACGTCCTGCGTCAATTTATAAGGTTTTTTTTAACAAAATGCTGTTTGTTGTTGTGTATTTTTTGTTTGCATACCTTTTAATGGGGCTCTGCTGCTGCCGAACGGTGGCGCTGATAAAAATCATTGCACAGAAACAATTTAAATGCAATTTTATGTAATGCCGCACAGGTCAACTACCTACCGAACTTTATTCGGGACATTTTATTTTAGCATCGCATAAATCTAAACCTAAATAAATGATTAAATTGGGAATACGCTAGCGTTCACAGAGTTAATGGGTGCTAGCTGTCTAAAAATATATAAAATCGTGCTTCAGAATATCATTAAGTTACATTGAAATAATATAAAACATCTACAAATAAGTCCAACATGACTTTAATTTGCCTTATTGTTCCTTTAAAAATGTGTTTTTGCTGATAATGCATAAATGAGCTAGCTTAACACCAAATTAAAAAAAAAAAAAATCGGCAAAAGAGAATAAATGCATCTGGGTCAATACTAATACCGTGTAGGGGCCTTCCTCTACTTCTTATCACTGCATTCATGCGGGGCATGCTTAATATCAAATGTTCAACAAAAGCTTTCGGAATATTCGGCCTCTATGAGTTGGTTGCGATTAGCAACAGGGGGTCTACGATGTCAAATATTTTTTTTGAGATAGTCCCATATATACTCTATGGGATTCATGTCAGGACTGTTAGGAGGCCACAAAAAAGGAATATTAACATCATTTAGATAGCCAATAACCAGTCTAGCCACATGGGGACAAGCGTTGTCTTGCATGAATAAAAAATTAAGTACAACAAATGGAGCAAAAGGCATTACATGTTCGACAATAATGTTGTCTACGTTAGGTTAAGTATCATGTAAGTGGAGCGTGGTCGCCCCTCCACATCGACCTTTAGTAGGTCTATTGTGGCTCACCCCTAGAGGTTACAGTTCACCGCACAATCCAGCCCTTATCACGAAGTTCTTGGTTTGTATAGGGTGAGATTTTTTTAAAATCGGTAGGTTCTAGGTTGGTGTACCCAAATATGCTGAACCTTATTCTTCCCAGGCCAGGGCATGAACATAGTATATGTTGAGCAGTTTCGTCTTCCAGGCAGCAAAACCGACAGTCCGTTTGCTGGTTCATAGCTATCTTTCCGAGGTGGTATCTTAGACGACAGTGTCCTGTAAGCAGTACCGTTAGAATACGCAGGTCATTTCTGCTCCTTTCTAGGATCTGCTTAGTTGTGTTTCTCGAGCGTTTAGGTAGAAACGCTTTTGAGTGAGTTAACCCTGGTATATCAGACCAGTACGTGAGTATTTTCCTCTCCGCCCAGTCCAAAATAATTGTTTTGGCGACACTTGTGGTGACTGCAAAAACAGGTTCTGGTCCAGGGAAGGCAGATTTGGCCCCCTGTTTTGCAAGGGTGTTAGCTTTTTCGTTTCTCTCCACCCCTTGGTACCCAGGTACCCACAGTAGGTTCACCCTCTTGTTCGCACCAAGGTACTCTAAGGATTCGATACAATTCCATACAAGTTTGGAATTTATCTTGTTGGAAATCAGTGCTTTTAAAGCAGCCTGTCTGTCTAATATTATACTTATGTTTTTGTTTGCTAAAGGTCTGTTGGTCAACTCTCTTGCACACAATTCGATAGCGAAGACTTAAGCTTGAAAGAATGTAGCATACCTGCCAAGACTGGTAGATATTTCAATCTTTGGTTTCCTACTGTAAACACCGGCCCCAACTCCATCTGTGGTTTTTGAGCCATCTGTGTACATTATGTATTCAGTCTCTGGGAAGAGGACTTCTCCTCTTACCCATTCGTCTTTCTTCTAAAAGAGGACTTTGAACGACTATTCTACGTGTATTTTTGTGGCTAGCAAGTCAGGAACTATCCTGAGAATTTGGTGGTTTTTTGTTTCACTCAGTATCACGGAGTGTTTCCGAGTTGCTCTCCATTAATTTGCCTTTCCAAGGACAGAAATCTGTAGGAGACTATCCTGGCCTCCCTCTCTAAGAGAATATTTAGGGGAGGAAGATTTAGGAGGTGTTCCATTGCTGCCGTTGGTGTGCTGTACACTGGAAAATTGCTTTACAATATAAGTCACTTTTTACAATTGTGGTATTCTATTTATCTCTCTTCAGTCGATGGCTGGTTTCAGACGTAGTGACCCCTTCGATGTATGCCCGGGACAGTCAAGCTTCTCCAGGTTTCTCTGTCTTCAGCAGCCCGCATCACTTCTTGTATGGAGAGGTTTGAGTGCTATCGTTCTGAAGTTACTGCATACCTCTTTATCACCCTTTTTATGTAACGGTACTTATATTGACTGTATTCAATCATTTGGCCATACTTCAGATGTCCAGATTTTGTTGCATATAAGGTGCATTAGACGAACTCCTCGGTCTTCTGAAACTTTTATTATTTCTGCAACTATTTCGTCGACGCCAGCGGTTTTGTTGTTTTTTAACTTCTTGATGGCTGTTTCTGCTTCACTGTAGATGATGTCTGGTTCAGTTAATCCTCTGAAATTAAAAGTATCTTGAGATGCAGGATTATCGTCCGCCATGAGTTCGGTACAATATTGTCGCCATTTTTTCCAATATTAGATTTAGATCAGTCAGTGTATTTCCGTCCTTATCTTTTACAGGTAGATGTATCACCCTCGACCGTACTATTTCATATAGGAAACACCTTGAGAATACCGCTGCTAAAATAAAAATACGCAATATTATTATCCAAAAGCTATGTGGAACAACATGGGGAGCTTCAACAGACACCCTGCGTACATGATCCATCGCGCTGGTCTTCTCAACGGCCGAGTATTATGCTCCAGTGTGGCTAAACAGCTGCCACACTAATTTAATCCACATCCCGATAAATTAAACAATGCGACTAATAATTGGAGCAATCCGACCAACACTTACATACTGGCTTCCCTTGCTGAGCAACATCTACCCACCTGCGATCCGCAGAACCCAGGCCTTGCTTAGAGAGCACCGTAAGATACAGAATAACCTAGAACTACCTGTACAGGAAGATATACCTACTCTACGACGAAATAGACTCAGCTCCAGAAACCCACCGTTATGGCAAGCTAAACAACTAGCTGTCAACAAAGTTGAAATAAAAAAAATTTTACGGGTTGCACTCTGGGAGTGCCGGCAGAAGTGAAAACTTAAGTATTAACGCGCGTGAAAATATTATTTTTAATCTGAAAAATATTGTCTCCAGATTTCCATAGTTTATGAATAATGCATTATTTTTATTAACGCTTTATTATAAATCATATATTAAACATCAGTACCAGATTTGAATGTTTTCGATTTCTTTCTTCCGCTTTTTGTTTGATCTTCTTTCAATATGGCGCTTTTCTTCCTACCTCGACTTTTTCGTTTTCGGCTACCTCGTTTTCGGTTTTGTCGCTTTTGGCTACGTCGTCTACGGCTTCTGCTTCTATTTTTTCTTCGTCTTCGAGCCTCCGTTATCGGCAAACCAAAACCTAATTTAAACCTTCCCCCGTTCTCTTTGATCAAACCAGCTTTCAGTCCAGTTTTTAATGATTTTTTAACACAAATTGATGCATTTTTTAACGGCTTCTTGCACTGATAAATTATTTGATCTAAAATTTTGTCGGGGGGAGAACCATTAGAGTTATTAAGACACGCTATGGTGTCCATAACATCTGCTAAAAACGACACCTCTCCTTGGACCATTTTAATGCAGCAAAAGCAGAACTTAATCAATAAACTAATGAAAAGCACGTGTCCTGACGCGAGTTTAACATTTTTTACCCATTACAAAAAAAGTTCACAGCGTGCCATAAGAAGTTATCACTTCAAAAATCTATGGGTCCAACATTGCCTAACTATTGTAAATCCCGAAGAACGAGAGTGGTTTAAAAGATACAACTGCGACACTACAGGCACAGAGCCAGATCGGAAACTGTGAGTCAAACTAAACAGAGCCCGTACAGGTCATGGCCGATGCGCAGACTCACTCTACAGATGGGGTGCTGCAGAGTCTCCGGGATGTGACTGCGGAGCTCCTAACCAGACAATCAGACACATACGGTCTTTCCAAGGGAGCTGGAGCCATTTCATGAAGGCTGATGTTACAGCACTAACATGGATCAGAAACTTAGATATTAATATTTAGTTAGTCTTATATGTGGCTTGTCTTATTATACTTATGCTCTGTATGTATATGTGTGTATATGTATATGTGTATTGTTTGTTATATACTTCTATTTCTGTTTGTTTTGTTTATGCTGCCTGTATGCCATACGAAAATAAATAAAAAACAGGTAGATGTATGGGTTGGAAACTCTGAGACAGGAATTTGATTTTTTTTTAAAAGATCTCGGGGCTTTTATTTATAGATTACATTAAAAAAAATAGATAAGTGAAAAAAAAATCATGTCATTCCAATTATGCGATAATTTTTGTGACGATTTTCTAAGACAACGTTTTTCTTGTCGCCGCGACTAAAAACCGTAAGTGGGGGCCGAGCCTAGTGTTTTTGTCCACCGCAATGTCTCCAACGAAATTTGTATCAGATAAGTGAATCTAATGAGATTAATTAAAACTTAAAATGTAGGAACTTCCCTCTCGACTAAGATAATAGAAAATTCATTTCCGCCCTTTGGGAATTGAAAACAAGAGTTGAACGCTTTTTTTAATTGGATGCCATGTCGAAGAGTCTGCAAAAATTTTATTTTAGAATTATCGATGTACGTTTAGTCGGAGTCGAGACATGAAAAAACAAGAGAAGTGACTTTATAAAGAGTGATTTAAAGAACGGCGCCAATTAAATTTAAAAGTAGAAAGAAATTTTAAAGGTGATCAATACTAGAACTTTTAAACTGATTAAAAAATATCATCGCAGAAGTTTTTACGATACAAGCATAAAACTACTACTGCATTTGTGATGTGACGTGAAATTTTTTTATTAATATATAGTATTTGGTATAGGAATTTTTTTGACAATGTAGTTAATGTATTATTTTTAAATACGCGAAGGTATAAATATAATTTTTTTTATTTTCCAACTCATTCAAGTCTTTACTCCGTTCGCTTGACATGTATGACACATTACCGGGAACATTTATTGCTAACAAATTTAAATAAATACATGCTCGTATTTACCCATTGAAATAGTTTTTATCTTATTTTTAGTTTCTCCATTAGCCTGTTTTTTTTTGTTTACATTAATAATAATTTAATAATGTAAATTTAAATATTTTGCATACAAACAAAATACAGGGTGTTTCAAAAAAGGTGACCTTGTCTTTAGGATAGGTAGAAAACTAAAAAATAATTGGGGTATGTTTAGTAAAAAAATTTCGTAACGCCATCCGTATTCAAGATAAAGGGCGTTGAAGAAAAAAAATGTATACACATTTATTACGATTTGGCTGAAACTACTGATAACATTGTAATGAAATTTTATACGAATATATTTTAGAAGCTGATACATCCCATGAATTTGTTTTTATATCTGACTCTCACAGAGGGCGCTAGTTACACGGTTCGTACCAAATAGTATTTTGAACATTATTTTTTTAAGGTTAGATTTATTAACTAAAATTTTAAGTGAACTTAAACATCATTTAACTTTACACCAAAAAGGTACTCTTGGTAAAACTCGATACTGTGTCCCGTTTTCGGAATATTTTGATGAAGTAATAACTGATGCTGGTATAAAGTAATGATTAAGTTATTAATTAAACAAAAAATCACAAGAAAAAAATTAAAATAAAAACTAAGAATACATACATACATATAGTCACGCCTTTTTCCCATAGGGGTAGACAGAGATCACTTCCTTCCACTTGCTACGGTTCTTACACACATTTTTTGCTTCCTCTACTTTCATCAGTGCTCTCATACATGCTCGTCGGTTGTTGGTACTCTTGACCTGGCCTTTCTTCAAAACAATGTTGATCTGATCGAGTTATGTTCTCCGAGGTCGACCTCTACCGACTTGTCCATTCACACTTGCCTTATAAATTTGTTTTGTTAATCTTCCTTCGTCCATCCTTTTTACGTGTCCAAACCATCTAAGCATCCCTTTATCTATCTTTGTAACCACATCTTCTTTTACAACACAGCGTTCTCTTATCTCATTATTTTTTACTTAATTAAACCGAGTCATTCCGGCTATACTTCTCATACTACTCATCTCCGCAGCATTAATCCCATTTTCATGCATCTTCTGCCAAACCCAACATTCACTACCATACATAAGTGTAGGAACCAAAACACCTCTATGCATAGCCAGACGTGCTTTTTTTGACACTTTCTGGCTATAAATAAAGCTATGCA
Organism: Agelastica alni; assembly: GCA_950111635.1. Taxonomy (NCBI): domain Eukaryota; kingdom Metazoa; phylum Arthropoda; class Insecta; order Coleoptera; family Chrysomelidae; genus Agelastica; species Agelastica alni. Next base: position 26,302,693 of record OX467715.1, read on the forward strand.
ATACCCCATTCATTAGTTTTCCCCTTCGCTTAATATCACTGGCAACGTTTCCATTTCTCGTAAACTTTGAACCCAAGTACACAAATTAATTTTCCTGTTCACTCTTTCTCCCTCAATCGAAACTCCAAAGTTTGTCATGCTTTCTTTTCGTTCAAAAACCATTACTTTCGTTTTGCTTACATTTATTTTCATCCCTTTGATTTTTAGGGCATCATGCATTACATTAACCATCGCCTGCAACTAAGAATATAAAATAAAATTCAAAACTGTTTAAAATGTCCTCTGTTTTCACGAATACACAAGTCTATCCTTTTTTTTTTAAAGAATCCATTAATCTTCTAAAAGGTTGGGGATCAGCTATGAGGTCATTAAAGTGACGTTGAATTCTGTCTTTTAATTTTTGAAGTGAATTTACTTCTGTAGCATAGACTTTTTCCTTAAGATACGACCAAACTGTGTAGTCTAAAGGATTAAAATCGCTTGACCTAGGAGGCCAATGAATCGGAGTTTCTACACCTCTACCAATCCATCGATTCGGAAAATGGTTACTCAACCAATTACGACACCTTCTATCAAAGTGCGGTGGAGGTCCATCGTGCATAAAAAATAGAGATCTTCGGTCGTTTAGCGTTAAATCTTCTAATATCTCGAATAAGAGATTGTTAAAAAATCCAGGTACATATCAGCATTTAAATTTCCAGGTAGAACGTAATAGATAACCTATTAATTTGTTACCTAAAGTTGCTGCCCAAACATTAAGTTTAAATGAGTGTTGGTAATGTGATACCCTTTTGACTTGTGGATTCTCATCACACCCCTAGTGTGCGTTATGGGAGTTAAACATACCTTGTCGCGTAAAGGTGGCATCGTCCGTAAAAAGAATACAATTTAAAAAAATTTGATTGAGGGCTGTCCTTTCTTGTAATGTTTTTTTCCAATTATTTAACATTTATCCGTTTTATCGTTAACGTCTCATTTACACGACTAAAATTTTTTTATTAACATAATGCATTCTAATTAATAATAATAATAAATATCTTTATCATTACTTTATACCAGCATCGGTTATTACTTCAAAATTTTCAAATCAAAATATTCCGAAAACGGGACACAGTATCGAGTTTTACCAAGAGTACCTTTTTGGTGTAAATTTAAATAATGTTTAAGTTCACTTGAAATTTTAGTTAATAAATCTAACCTTAAAAAAATAATGTTCAAAATACTACTTGGTACGAACCGTGTAACTAGCGCCCTCTGTGAGAGTCAGATATAAAAACAAATTCATGGGATGTATCAGCTTCTAAAATATATTCGTATAAAATTTCATTACAATGTTATCAGTAGTTTCAGCCAAATCGTAATAAATGTGTATACATTTTTTTTTTTCAACGCCCTTTATCTTGAATACGGATGGCGTTACGCAAAAAATTTTTACTGAGCAAACCCCAATTATTTTTCAATTTTTTACCTATCCTAGAGACGAAATCACCTTTTTTTGAAACACCTGTAGAGAAAAGAGAGATTTTTGCTGAATGTTTTTTTTTATGAAAATAGTCGCAAAAAGGGTAGACCTATCGTGTGGGCCGCGGACGGCCCGCACTGCGACTATTAGAAGGGGAAGGGATTATAGAAAGGAAATGATTGTGGACACGCTTTTTAAAAAGTTGTAGGTCATAGTTCTCTGGAAAAACTGATTTTGGAAGCTTATTCCATTCCGTAGCTGCCCTGTAAAAGAAGGATTCTTGATGAAGATTGGTCCTAGTAGTGTTAATCTTGAGAGTAAATGGGCGAGACTGATCAGCGTGCCGAGTTTTTCGGCCGAATGTGGCCAATGGTGGTACAAGATTTTTTATTTCTCTGGAGCATCTGCCATGGAAATATCTGTAGAGCAATGACTGGTCTGCAACTCTTCTTCTATGTTCTAGAGGGTGAAGGGTATCTGTGAGAGTTGAGCTGTTTTTCAAGCGAATGGCTCTTTTCTGAATGGAATCTAGAAGACCAAGAGAATGCCTTGGTGCTGAACCCCAAATGTGCGAGCAATACTCCAGTAGAGGTCGGATTTGAGCCTTGTACGCCGTCAACAGTTGATCAGGAGTAAAAAACTTTCTGGCTTTCCATAGAAAACCTAGCCTCTGGCTTGCCGACTTTACGATGTTAGCAACATGGTCATGCCAAGACATATTATTGGACACCGTGACTTCCAAAATCGAGATGGAGGGAATTGGTTCAAGGGTATTTCCGGACATTGTAATGGGATGATTTGAGGAATTCACTTTCTTGGAAAACGTGGCACTTTGTGTTTTTTGGGCGTTGAACTGAACAAGATTGTTGGTTCCCCACTCGACGATTGCTTTAAGATCTCTATTGATGGAATCAACCTGTTCCTGCCTGAGTCTATTTGTATTATTCACCGAAAGCAACTTTATTCAACAAATTATGTTACTTTAATTACTATTACTATTACTATATTTCTTATGCAGAGAATTAATTTTTGTTGCGGAAAAATTGTTTTTATTAGAGCAATAAATCTTGTTAAGTTAGAGCTTTAACGCCCGCTTAATCTATGTTGAAAGTGATTTTAAATACAATACGTTTGGTTATACTATTTTCAAGAATAACAATGTTGATAATAAAAAAACCGAACTAGTAGTTACTAAAATAAGCGAGGCTGTAGCAACCGCGGATTGGAATGGAATGATAAATCAAAACGGTGCTCACTAAATGGGTTAGACATTTATAAAATGATTTATTTTAATTTAAAACACAATAGAACGCGCTGCAATACCGATATTTTATCTCTGGTGTATTTGTTATGTTGTACTTAAATTTTACCGTACTAAACACAATACGAGAATAAAGTTCTCGAAAATGGAACAAAAATTTAACTTCACAGGAAATCAAATCACTACTAAATTTTACGATAGTTTTTGTAACAGAAGAAACTTTTTCTAAGCCCCAATAGTGGGGCGTCAATTATGTGTAACGATTTATTTCTATAAGAAAAATTCTTGCCAAATTTCAAGTCTGTAGGAACTAAAGTTTAAAAAAAAAATTTCATTCATTCAGGTCTACAGAAGCTACAGTTGAAAATTTCTATTTTTATCATTAACACCACCGCAATCCCTTTTGGGGTGAAATTTTGTAAAATCCGTTTTTATTTGATCTTAACATTGCAAAAGAAAGGTTGCTACCAAATTTCAGGTCTGCAGAAGCTACAGTTGAAAATTTCTATTTTTATCATTAACACCACCGCAATCCCTTTTGGGGTGAAATTTTGTAAAATCCTTTTTTATTTGATCTTAACATTGCAAAAAGAAAGGTTGCTACCAAATTTCAGGTCTGTACAGTTAAAAATTTCTATTTTTTATCATTAACACCCCCGCAATCCCTTTTAGGGGTGCAATTTTCTAAAATTCGTTCTTATCTGGTCCTAACATTACAAAAGGTTGCTACCAAATTTTAAGCTGTTTGGAGCTGTAGTTAAAAATTTCATTTTTTATCATTAACGCCCACAATCCTTTTTAGGGGTAAAATTTTGTAAAATCCATTATCATTTGGTGTTATCATTGGAAAAGAAAGGTTGCTACTAAATTTTAGGTTTGTAGAAGCTACAGTTAAAAATATCTATTTTTTATCATTAACATCACCGCAATCCAATTTAGGGGTGAAATTTTGTAAAATTAGTTCTTATTTGAGCGTAACATTGCAAAAGAAAAGTTGCTACAAAATTTCAAGTCTCTTGGCCCTATGGTACCAGAGATATCGTCAATATATATATATATATATATATATATATATATATATATATATATATATATATGCAAAACTAATTTTAGCTTGGCCGATTCTGCGAACTGACAAATTTAGTTCCAAAATATTTGGAAATATAAATGTCATGCTGCAGTCCTAATCGCAAAACAAACAGTAACAACAGGTGACACTGTCCTATGTTATTTGCGAACAATCATTACTAACAGAACCTAGTGACTAATTGTGAACCCCATCGCATACTGCAGCTGATAACTTTTAAAACAGTTAGTGAAATACGGACTTCCGCGGTGATGTGTTTATGTTCTATTTGTTTGGATGCGGTCGTTCCTAAAAGTCTTTCGCAGCTGTGAAGTTTATTACTCGGTGAGTGAGAAGAACGAATTTAAAAAGTAATTAAAACAACAAGTCTTTTTATTGGAAGATATTTTTATTCGATTGATTATTTCTTGATGAAAGCAATCGTAAAGTAACTGTATGCTATTATAATTTTGTCGAAAGAGATGATTTTGTTATTACTTTCAACGACTGGTTGCCCACAGGGCGGTAACGGCCAAAGAAGGCAAGCTTCTTCTTCTTCTTTCGTTGCCTCTCCTAGCGTAGGTTGGCTATCATAAGGGCTACTTGAACCTTGGAAACAGCAGATCGAAACAGAGACGTGGTGCTTTTTCCGTATCACTCGTATTAAGTTTCTGAGCCATAAAGTTCTTCTTCTATCGACTGATCTCTTGCCTTGTATCTTTCCTTGTATAACAAGCTGCAGAATACATTATTTGTCATGTCGCATAATATATCCGAGGTATTCCATTTTTCTTATTTTTATAGTTTTTAAAATTCCTTTGTCTTTATTTAGCCTATTTAGTACTTCGTTGTTTGTTACTTTGTCCGTCCAGTGTATTTTTAAGACTCTCTTGTATGTCCACATCTCAAAAGCCTCGAGTTTGTTACACATGTTTTTAGTAAGAGTACAGTTTTCCATTCTATAGAACAAAACTGGGAAAACGGCATCGAATCATTCGCAGACGTAGTTGTATGTTTAAATTTCGATTACTTAACAGTTTTCTCATTTTAAGGAACGAGTTTCTGGCTTGTTCGATGCAAGACTTTATTTCTTAAATATTGTTCCATTGAGTATTAAGCATTCATCCGAGGTATTTATAGTGTGGTACATTCTCTAAGAAGGCATGCCACGTCTTTTTCGTTCTCTAAAGAGTACTCTGCCAGCGGTCTCTCCACTGGCAAATTATGCCCGAGCTCAGCCGTAGAGGGTAGAAGAAAAAAAATTTAAAAGTGAGCCGCGCCACCGACTTAGACGATTCAAGCCGGAAACCCCTAGGTCTTATAGGAACTAGCAGAGCCACACGATAAACAACTAAGATTATGGTGAACCAAATAAATAAAATTATAGCAAAAATATATTGGATACTTTACTCACACAATAAATTAAAATACATAGCTCAATAACAAAATTATAACACATATAATCAAAATTAACAGCCAACAATAAATCGAAACTTCAAAATTCACAACTTTATGAGACAACAATAAATCAAAAATCCAAAGTTTACGATTCCATAAAATAATTAAAACAAAGGTAAAAATGACGATCAGGTTACCAAAAAAAAAAAAACGTATACAAGTCAACTTTTTAACAATACTTTATCAACGTTCATGTACAGCTGCCAATTCAATCACGTTTTTTTTTTCCTTTTTCATTTACATAAAGATTTACACTGTTAAAACAATCGAGCTTATTTAAAAATATTTCTTTTTACGATGGCTGTCCTTCAAAATAGCAATATTGTAGTTCTTACTTGTACACAAAGAACTATTGAGAATATTATTTTAATCAAAGTTCAGCCTTGGCATATTATCCAATGCAATAAATAGTTTTCAACAGTGTACCATATTAATAAATTAAAACAAAACTTAATCGTGGTGTCAAAAATAAGTCACGTCGTTTAAATATATTAAAATAAATCACTTGTAACCTTTGGGTACACGAATTCACGAATCCTGTGGCCTACTCCTGTGGCCGGTTTGAATTATGGAACAGCACCTGCTACTTAACAATGGCTTCCCTCCATCAAATCCCGCACGCGGTTATTTTAACTCGACACCAAAATCCAAAATATCAACAACAAAGGTAAGATAGAATGGTCAAGTTAAAAATTAAATGGTTTTTCTTCAAAATCCAATTAAGATGGCCCAAATACAGCCAGATATGAAAGAAAAAACCGTAGAGGTTCTGCTCACGTGTTAATATCAAATCGTTCCAAAACTCTCACCAGCACCCAACTTCGACGACTGACACCAAGCGACTCTCCAACTACTCACTCCCAGGCCGGATATCAGAAAATGACACGGGACACGCGTCAGCCAACCTTCGCAAATCTATGTTCCCAACTCATAATCGCGCTCGTCCGTGTTGATAGCCAGCCCATCCACACAGAAAATAAAACCAAACAATAATATAGCTGACAACACACGACAATCGAGGCCAAAAATCAAGGCGAAATCTAATAACAAAGACCCCCACTCCATCTCCACCGATTAACAAAAATGTCACAGCCATTAATAATTAAATCCTATCACTACTACGTATGCAACACTATTTACAGCGAATGATATACTTAAGTTACAACAAAATACGGTATGCAAAACTATTTACGAGCACCAGACTATCAGAGACACAATTAATAAGGAAACTGTAGAAGGAAAAAAAAATAGGCACGTGACAGGCATTTGCAATTTTTTTTTACTAAAAATAGTCGCAAAAAGGGTAGACCTATTGTGTGAGCCGCGGACGGCCCGCACTGCGACTATTAGAAGGGGGAGGAAATATAGAATGGAGATGATTGTGGACCCACTTTTTAAAAAGTTGCAGGTCATAGTTCTCTGGAAATACTGATTTTAAAAGCTTGTTTCATTCCGTAGCAGCCCTGTAAAAGAAGGAGATGGAGATTGGTCCTTGTAGTGTCAGTGTTGAGAGTAAATAGGTAAGACTGATCGGCGTGCCGAGTTTTTTTGTTGTTCGTAGGGTGTTTTTTGTTCTTTTGTTGTCAGCTCTTGTTTCTTTAGCGTATGTTAGTATAGTACACAGGTTTTGTATATTTTAATCTTTGACTTTTTGCTCATGTTGGTGTTATTCCAGATAATGTCCCGAAGTGCACCTGAAATTCGGCTGGCTTTGTTGGCTTGTTCTCTTACTTTCTTTGTTTTATTTTGGCTTGAGGTAATTTTTATGCCTAGGTATTCGAACGACATGACTTGTTCTATTGTTTTATTCTTCAGGACAAGTTTACAACTCATTGGTTCTTTGGAAATGACAACGGCTTTGGTTTTTCTGGTAGATACCTTCATGTTAAAGGATTTTGCTTCTACATAGAATGAGTATAAGAGCCGTTGTAAGTCGTCCTCATTCTTCGCTATAATTGGAGCGTGATCGGCATAACATACGATTTTGATTTCCCCTGTTGTGAGTGAGCTTTTTTTGTATCCAATCATATCATCTGGCAGTCCTGCTGACAGCCAAGCTCTCGTTATCACGTCATATAGCAAAAGTGTCAGTGGAAGAGAAGTCAAAGGAGTGTTACTAACATGGTTCTTTGGTGCCAGAGGCCCTTATTGCTGTCAACATTGGTGTAAACATAGCTTTAAAAATTGTGAGTGGTGTAATGTTTATTATCCGTCCAAATCATCGACACATTGTTTACTAAATCAAAATGTTTGGATATATAAATGTTTATAATTGTGTTGGAGATTTTATAAAATACTGTACCAGTCAAATGAAACACGTCCTTAGGTCAGTAATCACCAAATTTAATTTAGAATTGTATTTTTAGCTGCAGGTTAAAAACCTACGGGGATCGAACGTCGTGTAAGCCATCATTTGACGAAACGGATTTTGCAACTACATTTTTTGTAAACATGTTATTGCTAATTAATCAAAAAAATAGTACCTACGCAGTTATAATTTTTTTTGCATTTCATTTAAAAACGTTGTGGCATAACAACGTTCGTCAGACAGTCTACTAATTTTTATTATGTTTTGTTTTAATTGCGTCGTCAAAATTCGTAATAAAACCTATTGAAAAAGAGAAATAAAGTGTTATCTATGTAGATAACATTATATTGCTGTTATACGGAGAGATTGTGATTATTTTGCGTTATAAATTTGTAAAGAAAAAAGGTTACATGATGATAATGATAAAAATAAATGAAAGCAAAACGAAAGTAATGGTTTTTGAAAGAGAAGAAAGCATAACAAACTGTAAAGTTTAATTAAGGGAGAAAGAGTGAAACAAGTAAATAAGTTTGTATACTTGAGTTCAAAGTTTAAGAGACATGGAAAGTATGACAGTGACATTGAGCGAATGGTGTTGGCAGGAAAACAAATAAATGGGGCACTGCATAGCATTTTGAATGTATGGTAGTGATTGTTGGGATTGGCAACAAAAACAATGAAAATGGGACACTTCAAGGACAAATCTTTATCAAGAATACTTCGTTTACAGAGCTGCTACGGAATCGAACAAGCTTCCAAAATCAGTTTTTCCAGAAAACTATGACCTGCAAAAAGCAGGTCTACAACCATCTCCTTTCCATAATCACTCCCCCTTCTAATGGTCGCAGTGCGGTTTGTTCAGTTTCGACAACTTGAAGAAACTACAAAATTTATTATTCATCCAGACTCATATACGTATCAGCCATTAAACTTTACAATGTTTGAGTTCGTGGAATTAGATAATTTTGAAGTGGAATTGGTAGATTTTCAGTGGAGTTCGACATGGACACAAAAATTTAAAGATTAAAGAATTATTTTGGAAGAAATTGAGCGAGATCGATTCGTTGGACCGGTCCAGAGATATGCGAAAATGAAATACTTACAACTTGGCAATCCATACTGGAAACTTCTTGTCTTAAATTAATAGCAATGGGCATTTTAAAAAATTTTTCGTCGAGTTATTCCTGTGAATCATTATTTTCTTTAATGAACTTTATTAAATCAGACATAAGAAGTAGACTTTACAGACGAAAGTAACTACTGCTTGTATTCTATTAAAAGCTACCAGCTATGAACCCGATATAAAAAATTTGGCATCTAGCATCCAACAACAAAAATCTTTTGGTGGTTTTAAATTTTTTTTATTAAGTCTATTTTTTATTTATTTCTTTTCTTTTGCCATTAACAAGTAATTAAATATTTTTTTCGATGTATTAATATATACATACATATAGTCACGCCTTTTTCCCGTAAGGACAGGCAGAGACCACTTCCTTCCACTTGTTACGGTTCTTACACACATCTTTTGCTTTCTCTTCTTTCATCAGGGCTCTCATGCATGCTCGTCAGTTGTTGGTACTCTTGTCCTGGCCTTTCTTTAAAACAATGTTGATCTGACCAAGATATGTTCGCCGAGGTCGACGACCTCTTGCGACTTGTCCATTCACACTCGCCTTTTAAATTTGTTTCGTCAATCTTCCTTTATCCATCCTTTCTACGTGTCTAAACCATCTAAGCATTCTATCTATCTTTGTAACCACATCTTCTTTTACACCACAGCGTTCTCTTATCTCACAATTTTTTACTTTATCTAACCGAGTCACTTCAGCTGTACTTTTTAAACTACTTCTTCTGCCAAACCCAACATTCTTTACCATACATAAGTGTAGGAACCAACACACCTCTATGCACAGCCAGACGTGCCTTTTTTGACACTTTCTGGTTGTTCATAAAGCTATGCAGTGCCCCATTCATCTGTTTTCCTGCCAACATCCTTCGCTTAATGTCACTGTCATACTTTCCATCTCTCAAAAACCATTACTTTTGTTTTGCTTACATATATTTTATTCTTTTAATTTTCAGTTTATTATGCATAAAAATATCCATCGCCCGCAACTCCTCTTCAGATGACGCTAATATGACTTGATTATCGGCGTAAAGAAGGCATTTGACGATTAAATCATTCATTTTCAATCCATACGCACTCTCTTTCAGATCTTTTGTTTAAGTTAAACAGCTATGGCGAACCCGTACATCCCTTTCTCACACATTTTTTGATGTTAAACCAGTGCAAGCTCCGTTTATCCTGAAAAAAGCAGTGGAATCCTCATAAAGTGATTTCAGGGCTCGTATTAAACTACCACTCACTCCATACATAGACAATGTCTACCACAATTCACTCCTCACCATTTTGTCATAGGCATTTTCCAAGTCTATAAAAGCGCAATAGACCTTCTGACTTCTAGCCAAGAATTTTTCAACTATACCTTGTAATGAAAAGACCTGATCCATACATCTTTTTCCTCTTCTAAATCCTGCTGGCACATCCCATATCATCATGTCAGTTTCATTCGTTACTCTTTTAATTAATATCTTTGCATACAGTTTGCCGACTATGCCGAGTAAACTAATACCTCGGTAGCTCTTACAGCTGCGAACCTTTTCCCTAGTAAAGCGGCACTATAACGGCCTTGCACCAGTCATCTGGTACGCTACCACTCCTCCAACAAAGGTTAAAAAGGCGGTACAGTAGACTAGCTACCACGTTTTGTCCAGCCTTCAGCATTTCAACTGTTATCCTGTCATACCCAGCAGCTTTACCTAATTTTATACTGTTCAACACTTCCACAATTTCAGTCGTAGTAATTTCTCTTTCATTGCAACTTTCACTCATGTCTTCGAATTGGGCCTGTACTTGTGTATTCTCTTTCTCAAATAAACTTTCGAAATATTCCTGCCATCTCTTTAATACGCATTCCTCTCCTTTTACCATACTTTCATTTTGGTTTCTGATTCTTTCCAGTTGCAAGGTAGTATTTTTACCTCTGGCTGTTCTTATGGACTTCTAGAAGAGTTTAATATAGTTTTGGAAATCGCCAGATAACCTATTAAATTCATCTTTACCACTCTTCTTTCTTTTGCCACAACCTCTTTTGCCACACCTTTTAACTTTTTATACTCATTCTTTGTCTTGTTTACATCCTTAATTGTTGCGTTTTTTATTGGCTTTTGTAGCTAGCCAATCCAGCCAGGTATTAATGCTTTGTTTATATTAAAAATCTAAAGTTACACAAACATTTGATGCATTTTTATTTCTATGGCATGTGGCACGCGACATATTATTATTTGAAAAAAATATTTTTTGGCACCCAGGTTTTAAAAAGGTTCGCCATTTCTGCTCTACCCTTTTTGCGACTATTTTTAGTAAAAAAAAAAGTAAATCTGTAATGGATTTCATAGCAATGTTCATAGGAACGTTGTCCATTGATATCGCAACACCCTATACAATCAATGTTTTCTAAATTAATTGTTTAGATATATTATTATCATACTTGCTATTACGCTGTATACAATGTTGTTCCAATTTCTTAATTCAGGAAATATCTGATCATTAGATATATAACCAGAATAAATAAATAATCATTCGTTCTTGATAAAAGCTTATTTAAAATAAAGTAGAAATTGCTCTCCGAGTCGTATCTCAGTGAGAGGCAACTGGAACTGGAATTAACTTAAACAGCTGATAACAATAACAATATTAGTGTTGTGCGGTTGGTTCATTGTCGTTGTGTGCAGTTTTAAAATCTTTTAAGGTATGATAATATTTTATATTCACCACAAATGAAAATTTTGATCTTGATACAAAAAATAATGTTAATTAACAATCAACTTTTTACATTAGTTATTGCTTTAAAAACAAATCCAATTCTTTTTTAACACATCGGCTCCCGTCCGTGCGTAGTGTTCATCAACATCAATCAGCACATATTCGTCCACTGCTAGACATAAGCCTTTCTTGATTGCCTTCACATTCTCCTATTTTGTGCCTCCTGTATCCAATTTGTGTGGATACGTTTAATATCATCGGACCATCTAGTTGGTGGTCGTCCCCTGCTTCTGTATGCCTCCTGTCTAGGCCTCCACTATATGATCCTTTTGATCTATCTGTTGTCCCGCATTCTCGCAATGTGTCCCGCCCAATTCCACTTTAGGATTGCTATTATTCTTTCTACTGCGTCAATCATCCTGGTTTTTCTACGTAGCTCAGCGTTTGTGATGTGATCTTTGAGGGTCAGTCCCAGCATTGACCTTTCCATTATACGCTGTGCCACTTTGATTTTCTGTAAAGCCTTTTTTGTTAATGTCAAAGTCTCAGCACCATAAGTTAGAATAGGCAGAACACATTGGTTAAAAACCTTTCTCTTCAAACAGATTGGTAAATCTGACTTTACTATGTGCCTTAAGTTCCCAAATGCGGCCCAAGTTAATCCTATTCGCCTAAGCAAATCGCAAGTTTAATTATCTCTGTTTATACGGATTTCGTGGCCAAGATACTTGTATGAGGTAGTTTCTTCTACTTGGATGCCATCTATGTATACTCCTTCACCGAGTACAAGGTTAGTCATTAGTTGGGTTTTTGTCACATTAATTTTTAGTCCGACCTTATGGGAAGCAGAGTTTATTTGTTGTAGCATGTTCATAGCATGGTCGAGGCGATCTGATACTAGGACTATGTCATCTGCAAATCTTAAATGTGTTAGACTTTTACTTCCGAAAATTTGTTGTTTTTCATTTCAAGAAGTGACTTTTGCATCTTATGAATTGTGATTTCTGGGATTTGCTCTGAGCCCTGATTTAGAATCTTGGAAATCGGATCTCGAATAATTTTCTTTTTATCTGTTGCGTATAGCACTGTATAGAATTCCTTTACTGGAGTGTACTGTAAAACCAACACCACTTTTAAAACTTAATGTGTATTTTAAACTAAAAACCAAAACCACATGGATTCCAATAAAAATAAGAAATCGTGAAAGTATCAGCATGGGGATGCAAGAAAGTTGTTGCAGAAATTTTATTTATTATTTTTTCAATACTTTGACATTAACTAATTATATTTTTTTTTAACCTATATTATTATTTCTTTACTTTTACGGAAATAATAATTCATAAAAAAATTATGCATATTTATTTAAATGTTTTTTTTATGCAGTGTTCCTAATTATAGAAAACTTATTTATTATTAGTTTTACGAAAAAAAGTAATTGTTCATAAAATATTTTGGTGTATAACCTTAAAGTGGAGGTTGCGAAGCTTTAATAGGGGCAGTTGCAAAAGGTTGGGAAAGCTACTGCAGTAAAAAAAAACGATAAATTTTAAAAAGACTTGTTAAAAAAGATGTTAAATAAAGGACTTAATCATTTTTTTCAATTAAACAAAAAATAAAAATAACTTATGAGATCTATTTCATCTTAAACACTTGTATCAAATTAACATAAAAATAATCACAGTAAATAAAACAACACACTTGTCATCGAGAATATATTGTATAATTTAATACATGGAGCATACAGTTTCAAGCCTCCTGTATTTTCAGAATAATTTCACTGGTTGTTAGCTTTGAATTTAATTTATTTTATTATATTGATTTGCATTTTACCACGTGGTGTTTTAAAGCGGTGCTCTTTCGGCGAGATGTGCATTGATCGGCTGTTAAAATGGAAAGAGGGCGAGAGGCCGGAAGCCGAGTCAAACGTGGCTTCTTTCCCGCGCTGAATTCAGCGTTTTTATTGGTCAAAGCGTAACCGTCTTTTTCACGTAATCTTATAGCTGATTTCTAAAATTGCACACAACCCTTTTTTCTAGCTGATTACTATTTTTCATCTGACAAGAGGGTGATCGGATATCATAGTGGGTTTCAGCTGAGTTTTTTGTCGGCGTCAGGGACGTACTGAGTAGTTTTAAAAATCAAGTAATTTCTCAAAGAGGAATTGTACAGTTGAAAGTACTGATTTCTTACTTTTTATTTGGGTCATTAATGAAAATGTCAACTCGCACAAGTACGAGGTGGCAAATGGAATCACACTTCAAAGCCTCTATTGTTAATTCTGAGTATTCTGATTTCCTTTTTAAACGAAAGGTATCCAAATTGACAGACTTAAATTCCAATTGCAGCATTCCATCGGCAGATAAATCCAGCAGATTGCCTCATTGCTTCATTTATAGCTGCATTTAAAAACGGATTTAAGATCCACCTTTGCCCAGTATTCTTCGATATCTCTTGCATTGATAAGTAATAACACAGTACTTCTTTTAACTTTTCCAACACCATTTTCGTACCTGGTATAAATTATTGGGTAGTCACTTCTTCAATAAAAGAAGTGGTTTTAATTTAGAGACGATGACCACAAGTCAATGTTGTTTGTATAGCCATGAATTTTGTCTTTAGCAGTAATGAGATTTTCATCCCGCCCTTGATGACTTTTATTCAAGATATTTAAATGCTTAAATAAGTTAAAAAAAAGCCAATTTCAAAAGAAATTCCGGATCACAAATGAATTTGGAGTATTCTGACTTCGCCGTAAATGGCGTTATCTATTGGTGACGCATTCGATGTAAAGAGATGTGTTTTACGTACTTAATTATGTATTTATCCGAACCCTAGTTAAGAAAATGAATAAATATGTTGGATTAAATATTTGTCACAAAATAAAAATAAGCAACGGGTAGGGAAGTCGTGAAATATTTTTTCATACTAAAGGGGCCCTGTCATGAAAAAGGTTGAAAAACATCGACCTAAAAAGCAACCGAAAGGTATCGGAAGTTTTTCAGTTATATAAAAGGTCTGTCGAAAACTATGAATTTTACATCTTTATTCAATAAAAACTTGACAATATTTACTTTTTTTGATTTCTAAGTTGGATGATTTGATGATGCATTAAAATAACTAATACATGACACATGATTTATTTTACCCTTATCGACTTAACAGTACTAAAATACTAAAACTAAGTTTAATTTTGTTTCACCAATACCCATCGCATCACACACACGCTTACGTATAGATAAAACTGGTAACAACGGACCTCCATTGTTCTTTTTCGTAGTAAAATAAGCGTGTAAATTCAATACTAATGCATCTACATTAAAAACACGTCGCGGCATTTTCACGGTCTATTAGGTATACATACACTTCTTGAAATTACAATCGGTACTATACGATTTTAATGTCGGTACCCACTACAATGATAACCCAGGATTACTAATAACTTTCCTGGAAATCTGATCAAAAATCTAACAAAAATTAAAGCTTAATAGCTTAGTTAATTAGTAAAATTTGTTTGGATTACTTACCTTGCAAAAACACCTTTTCGTGCTCACAAATAAAAATATTGACTCTTAATTACCAAGCAAGAAGTTCCTTATAAAATAAAATTCGTTACCCACGAAATTTGTTAAAAAACATTTCGGGAAATTTACTTTCGTACTTCTTAAATCTACAGTTGAATACTGGTTATCGAGTTTCTAACGATAATCCGAAACAACCGTATATTCGTGAAATATGCTATACCCACTTTATATTATCATTTCTTTTACTGAAATATATTTTTTGATAAAAGTATCTACCTAGTTTTCATAATTGAAATTGTTTATTAATAAAATTATATTATCGTAATAGGAGAATTATGGATATTTTGCAGCTTTTTATTTATTGACTCATTACCTATTTATTTTTATCTTTAAAAATGTTTTTCTATTAAAAAAAATATGTTTTTCTAGACGAATTTTTTATGTACTTAGTTTTAATTTGGAAGTAAACTAAAGAAATATTTACACAGATTCATTTACACCTATTTAAGTATTGTTAATTCGTATTTTTATACATATAAGGCTACGGTTACCCTGCGAGTTTCCGTCAAAGCTCGCATCCAGTGTAACCGCAAAATTTTTAAGTGATAATGAGTAAATTTAAATATATCAGTGTAATGAAAACAAGGTTGTTTATGAGAGTTCCCATTTAAATATTTGCTAAATAATTAATAAATATATAACAGCAATAAATTATAGTGGTACCACAGAATAAATAAAATATTCACATAAGTCTGAAGATGATTTATTAAAATCGAAACGTCACAAAAATTAACCGACTTCCTGGAAAAAGTAGATTGTTATTTAATTAATGAAAATAATTATATCTATTTATTGCGATTTAACACAATTTACCCTCATTATAAAGAATACATTTTTTTCGACTTCTTCTTCAAGTGTCGTTTTCGTCACGAAGGTTGGCAATCAATAAGGCTATTCTTATTTTCGAAACTGCTGCTCTAAATAGATTGTTGTTATTGAAGTTGTACCAATCACGTAGATTCTTCATCCATAAATTTCTTCTTCCTAATGAACGCTTTCCAGCTATTCTTCCTTGTATTATGTTTTGAAGTAGCTGGCATTTCTCCCATCTCATATGGCCCAAATATAAAACTTTTCGATTTTTAATGTTAACAATCACTTTTTTGTCTTTTTTCACTCGTCTCAACACTTCGATGTTCGTCACCCTTTCCATCCAAGATATTCTCAATATTCTGCGGTGTAGCCACATTTCAAAGGTCTCTATTTTCTTAATGTCGCTCTTTTTTTATTGTCCACGTGTCCATGTCGTAGTACAGTATTAAAAGTATGTAACATTTCATGAGTCCAAATTTAAGTTCTAGTTCACTTCTGGCTTTTCCAATCCTTATTTTTATTTCTTCAAAACTATCATTATTTTCATTGATAACGGTACCCAAATAATTGTAGGCAGAGACCACTTCCTTCCACTTGCTACGGTTTTTACACACATCTTTTGCTTCCTCTATTCGTCTACATTTGTCGGTTGTTGGTACTCTTGATCTTGCCTTTTCTCACAACGATGTTGATCTGATCGAGATATGTTCGCCGAGGTCGACCTCTACCGACTTCCGTCCATTCACGCTCGCCTTAAAAATTTGTTTCGATAATCTTCCTTCATTCATACTTTCTACGTGTCCGAACGATCTAGGCATATCTTTATGTAACCACATCTTCTTTTACACCACACCATTCTCTCTCACTATTCCTTACTTTATCCAACTGAGTCACTCCGGCTATACTTCTCAGGCTACTCATTTCCGCAGCATTAATCCTATTTTCATGCTTCTTCTGCCAAACCCAACATTTACTACCATACATAAGTGTAGGAACCAAAACTCCTCTAAGCACAGCCAGACGTGCCTTTTTTGACACTTTCTGACTGTTCATTAAGCTATGCAATTTTGTACCGTTTAAAATTCGTTTATCAATTGAAGCCAAATCGGTTTTTGATTATTGACCCAATAAAAACGAAATATAATTGCCGGAGTCGGCTTCAATAACCTAATAATTTAATCAAATTGCCAGGGTTGGCTCAAATGGAAAAAATTCCATTACACTTTGCGAAAAGAAATCCACAAAATTTGTTGCATAGTGAATTCTTTTACTCTGTCTTCTACGCATATCAGAGGCCAAACTAGAATGGTCGACCTGTAGCAATTAAAAGGTTTCCGATGGGAAACCCATTATTCTCTATTAAGAAAAAAAAATTAGTGTAATTAACATAATTTAGTACATTGTAGTACGTATTTACATAAATAAACACGGTCGCCGATATTTTAAGAATGTTTGTAATATAATATAGGTACTTGTAATATTTTATAACTTTCATTCTATTTTTTTTATATGAATATAGAAATTTGACTTATAAAGCAATAAAAAAAAAGAAAAACATGCAAACAATTTTATTTTTCCAGAAAAACGAAAAATTTCAAAGCATACATACATAGTCACGCCTTTTTCTCGTAGGGGTAGGCAGAGACCACTTCCTTCCACTTGCTACGGTTCTTACACACATCTTTTGCTTCTACTTTTATCAGATCTCTCAATACATGCTCGTCGGTTGTTGGTACTTTTGACCTGGCCTTTCTTCAAAACAATGTTGATCTGATCGAGATATGTTCGCCGAGGTCGACCTCTACCGACTTCCGTCCATTCACACTCGCCTTATAAATTTATTTCGTCAATCTTCCTTCATCCATCTATTCTACGTGCCCAAACCATTTAAGCATTCCTTTATCTATCTTTGTAACCACATCTTTTACACCACATCGTTTCTCTTATTTCACTATTCTTTACTTTATCCAACCGAGACAATCCGGCTATACTTCTCAGACTACTCATCTCCGCAGCATTAATCCTATTTTCATGCTTCCTCTGCCAAACCCAACATTCACTATCATACATAAGTGTAGGAACCAACACTCATCTATGCACAGCACGTGTCTTTTTTGACACTTTCTGGCTGTTTTCCTGCCAACACCCTTTGCTCATACTGTCATACTTTCCATCTCTCGTAAACTTTGAACCCAAGTATACAAACTCATTTAGTTGTTCCAGTATTTCTTCCTTAATTTGAACCTTACAGTTTGTCATGCTTTCTTCTCTTTTAAAAACCATTACTTTCGTTTTGCTTGCATTTATTTTTATTCCTTTGATTTTTAGGGCATCATGCCTAACATTAACAATCACCTGCAACTCCTCTTTAAATTACGCTTGATCATTGACGTAAAGAAGGCATTTGACATTAAATTATTCATTTTTAATCCATACGCACTTTTTTTTATCTTTTAAACAATCTTTTATGTATAAGTTAAACAGCCATGGCGAAGCCACACATCCCTGTCTCACACCTTTTTTGATGCTAAACTAGTCCGTGCAAGCTCCGTTTATTCTGACACAAGCATTGAAATCCTCGTAAAGTGATTCAGTGCTCGTATTAAACTACCGCTCACTCCATACTTAGATAATGTCGACCAAAATTCACCCCTCACCACTCTGTCATAGGCCTTTTCCAAGCCTATAAAAGCGCAATAGACCTTCTGACTTCTAGCCAAAAATTTTCGACTATACCTCGTAATGAAAAGACCTGAACCATACATCTCCTTCCTCTTCTAAATCCTGCTTGCACATCCCATATTATCTTCTTCATTGGTCACTCTTTTTATCAATATATTTGCATACAGTTCCATTTTAAAAGCATAGAAATGTGGGAAAACTAAAAAATATTTAATTTATTAAAAATCTAAATAGACACTAAAAAGATCTGATTTTGTAATGTGTCTTCGGTTATTTATAGCCTTTTGGTATTGCGAATGCGCAGAACTAAGTGACCGATGACGTGGGGTCTGGCAAAATTGAAACCAATATTTGCTATCTACGTTCTAACTACTAGTTAAAAGGTTCTCCAACATAATGAGGTTGGTTCTTTTCTTCTTTACTGATTCCTCTACAGACCATTATTGTTCTCCTCAAAAAGAGTGCACTTCCCAAACGAATTAAAAAACATTTAAAAGTCGGTTATAAGCAGCCTAAAATGGTGATAAAGTAGTGGTTATTTCATAACCAGCGAATAATTAACTCTAAATCCTCACGTCGCCAAAATTCTTGGACCCCCTCGTAAATTGAAAAACCGAAATTTTTATCATGGCTGATTTTTTGTACATTTAATCCTTATTTCTTGCACCAGTGCGGGGCATCCAAAAGTATTAACAAAAACAATACTTGCAATACTTACTTGTGTGAGAAAATATTCTCCAAAATAAAGAATGTTTACAGATCGAAGTTGATCGATGAGCATCTTAAATCTCTTGATAATTGGTACAAGTAACAGTCTAAGATCCACAGTAAAATCGACCTTTACCCATCTGTTTAATGGATAAAAATTATTTTAATTTTAATTTAGTTTGTTAAAAATTTTAAAAAAAATGGGTTGCCTGAAAAGATCCTGGCCAGGCTATAATTATTTAAAAATTCAAAAATCACTTTTTTTTTTAATTTTACCAATGAGTTTAACGAAAAAATTTTACACCAACCGTAAGTACAAAGCCTATAGAATATGCAAACGTAGGGTTGCCTATATTTTTCCCGGCCTAACTATTGGTTTGCCAGGTAAAAACAGTTAATTTGGTCCTAGTTATTTTCACCTACTTGTTTAATATATAAACTAAACATAAGAATAAGCGCTGTTTTATTGCGAACACAATGATATAGGGTTGCCCGCAAAAAGTCTTGAATGATGGTTGTCGAATTTTTAAAAATAAAATTTTAATGCGACTGTGAACGTGCGACAAAGAGGTTCGAGACAAATATCTCGTGCGATAGATGAAGACACACAGTTGTAGCTGCGTGCGGCGCGACCGCGTTTGTTAGTAGTTCATGCAATAGAGAATGATAGCGATAGACTAGTAAACAACAATATTTTGGAGCAACTGGTAGTATACTAATGAAAGTAATATAAAATATATAATAATTTGAAAGTTAATATAGGTATGTTAGATTAATATACTAATTTGAAATATATATTTAATTATAAATATATATTAGAGTGTACAAATGTAATGAATAAAAATCAGAAAGCGATGTATACTTGCTTGGAATTTTTTTTTCAAGAAATTAAATAAAAATAAACAAAATGAACCGTCGAAAATTTTAAATAAAAAAACCAACACTAAGGATATTTTGTTCAGTAAGAACATTTTATTATACTACACCATAAAATAAATATAACACTCATAAAAAAGAACTTTTAATTCATAATTATTATTCTATGTCTTCGCCGCGCGCAGCTACAAATCTGTGTCTTCGACTAACGCACAAGATATTTGTCTCGGACCTATTTGTCGCACGTTCACAGTCGCATTAAAATTTGATTTTTTAAAATTCGACAACCATCATTTAGGACAGACTTTTTGCGGGCAACCCTATATCATTTTGTTCGCAATAAAATAGCGCTTATTTTTATGTTTAATTTATAGATTAAAAACGTAGGTAAAAAAAAGGACAAAAAACCTTTTTATACCTGGCAACCGGGCCGGGAAATTTTTTTTTTTTTATAAAAATAGTCGCAAAAAGGGTAGACCTATCGTGTGGGCCGCGGACGGCCCGCACTGCGACTATTAGAAGGGGAAGGGATTATAGAAAGAAAATGATTGTGGACACGCTTTTTAAAAAGTTGCAGGTCATAGTTCCCTGGAAAAACTGATTTTGGAAGCTTATTCCATTCCGTAGCAGCCCTGTAAAAGATGGATTCTTGATGAAGATTGGTCCTTGTAGTGTCAAGCTTGAGAGTAAATGTGTGAGACTGATCAGCGTGCCGAGTTCTTCGGCCAAATGTGGCCAATGGTGGTACAAGAGTTTTTATTTCTCTGGAGCATCTGCCATGGAAATATCTGTAGAGCAATGACTGGTCTGCAACTCTTCTTCTATGTTCTAGAGGGTGAAGGGTATCTGTGAGAGTTGAGCTGTTTATCAAGCGAATGGCTCTTTTCTGGCTTTCCAGAAAACCCAAAATCGAGATGGAGAGACTTGGTTCAAGGGTATTTCCGGACATTGTGATGGGATGATTTGAGGAATTCACTTTCTTGGAAAACGTGGCACTTTGTGTTTTCTGGGCGTTAAACTGAACAAGATTGTTGGTTCCCCACTCGACGATTGCTTTAAGATCTCTATTGATGGAATCAACCTGTTCCTGCCTGAGTCTATTTGTATCATTCTCCGAAAGTGATCGATAGGATGTGAAAGTTGAGTGCTATCGTCTGCGAAACTGTATATGGGGTTCGTAGTGGTTTTCAAGAGGTCGTAGATGTGTAAAATAAATAAGGTGGGGGACAGGATGGAACCCTGGGGGACCCCGGTATTAGTTTTAAACGCATCAGAAGAAATACCGTCAACTGCCACATGTAAGGAGCGATCTTGCATGAAGCTCAAGAGCCATTCGCGCAGTTTGGTTGGGAGACCGTAGGCAGATAATTTACTTAACAATGCCTGGTGCCAAACGTGGTCAAAGGCTTTAGATATATCCAAGGCTATTGCACGGGATTCACCAAACTTTTTAATAGTGTTTTTCCAGAGCTGAGTGACATAAGCCAGCAAATCTCCAGTAGACCGAAGTAGACAACCCTACGTTTGCATATTCTATAGGCTTTGTACTTACGGTTGGTGTAAAATTTTTTCGTTAAACTTTTCGGTAAATATTAAAAAAAAATTGAATTTTTAATTAATTATAGCCTGGCCAGAATTTTTTTAGGCAACCCATTTTTTTTTAAATTTTTAACATACTTAATTACTTATCAAATAATTTTTATCCATTAAACAGATGGGTGAAAGTCGACTTTACTTCGAATCCTCTACTATAAAATTGATGATCAACAAGTGCAAACTATTCAAAAATCACATTTACATAAATCTCATTAGTATTTTTTTACAACTGGATATCCTGCGGCTTCAACCGCGTTAATCAAGCTTTTCCGTTCCTGAGGGATTTTCAGGATAAAAATCATATGTTTGGTTTAGGATATACAGGGTTTTCAAAGTTAAGTCGGCAGTATTGCTAATTTCGTTATTATTGGAGATACAAAGTCAGTCAAATAGGCAAACTGGTAGTATTTTTTTGCCAATTACAATGGTGAAAACTGAATAAAAATAAACATCGCGTTCGCGTGTTATGTTAAATTTTTTTATTTTTTTAAACGGGACACCCAATATACAATATTCACAATCGATAGGAAATTGAATTATGAACAAAAAGTGTCCATGTCTTTGTCTCTAATATCACAAATGACAAAACTATTGAGGATTTTTTAAATTCGTCAAGATGGCTGTTATTTCATAAACACCACTCGTTTGTTTTAAAAATACCAGGATTAAAGTGTAAAATTGAAGTTGTGCTTGTAAACAGTTTATAGTTTGTGTCTTTTAAAAGCAAAAATGCCTATCACGCATTCAGAAAAATGTGATAAGATGGAATGTTATATCGTTTGTCAAAAAAATAGCCACCGAGCACGTGAACGTTACAGTACTTTGTTCCATATACGCAACTCGCCAGATCGAAGGTACTTCTAGCTTTTGTATTTTAAATCGAATGAAAATAGTTCTAAGAAAACTAGAAACAATTCATAATAAGTACAGCAACTGAAATTGATGTCTTAGATTGTTTTGAAGCTCATCCTACTAATTCAATCAACGATTTAATGCAACAAAGTGGACCATGTTTGGGAACTATCGACAATATTCTGAAAAAGCTTAAGTTTGTACCGTGCAGGTACATACCTATAAAGACGCTTGTACCAGAAGTTCAAGAGATATGTATCCAGTTCTGTCAGTGGTTTATTAAAAAAATGAGAATTAATGATCATATTTGGCGCTTGGTTCTTTGGAGTGACGAATCAAATTTCCCCAATAAGGGCATGTTCAACAACAAAAAACAACCACTATTGGAGAGTCCCAGAGAGGGCGCTAGTTACACGGTTCGTACCAACTAGTATTGAACATATCTTTTTTAAGGATAGATTTATTAATCAAAATTTCAAGTGAACTTGAACATCATTCAGTTTTACAGCAAAAAGGTACTTCTGGTAAAACTAGATACTGTGTACCGTTTTCGGAATATTTTGATTTGATAATAATCGATGCTGCTATAAAGTAATGATAAAGTTTTTAATTATTAATTAGTATGCATTATGTGAATTAAAAATTTTTTGTCGCGTAAATGAGACCTCATCGATAAAAGTGATACATGTTAAAAAATTGGAATTGAGGGCTTTCCTTTCTTGTAACGTTTCACAAAAATCCATTCTAATCGGTATTTCTTGATTTCTCCAAGTGGACACTACTGGTGTGATGGGAATCCACAAGTCAAAAGGCTATCACATTACCAACACTCATTTAAAATGAATGTTTGGGCAGCATCTTTAGGTAACAAATTAATAGGTTATCACGTTCTACCTGGAAATTTAAATGGTAATATGTACCTGGATTTTTTAATCAATCATTTATAAAAATATCAATATTAGAAGATTTAACGCTAAACGAGCGAAGATCTTTATTTTTTATGGACGATGGAGCTCCTCCGCAATTTGATAGAAGGTGTCGTAATTGGTTAGGTAACCATTTTCCGAATCTATGGATTGGTGGAGGTGCAGAAGCTCCGATTCATTGGCCTCCTCGGTTATGCGATTTTAATCCTTTGGACTACACAGTTTGGTCGTATCTTAAGGAAAAAGTCTATGCTACAGAGGTAAATTCATGTCAAAAATTAAAAGCCAGAATTCAACGTCACTTTAATGACCTCATAGATGATTCCCAACCGTTAAGAAGATTAATGGATCCTTTGGAAAAATGATAGATTTGTGTATTCGTGAAAACGGAGGACATTTTGAACACTTACTCTAATTGAATTTTATTTTATGTTCTTAGTCTTTATTTTAATTTTCTTCTTGTGAATTTTTGTTTAATTAATAACTTCATCATCATCATCGAATTGTTTGCAAGAGAGTTGACCAACAGACCTCTAGCAAACAAAAACATAAATATAATATCAGACAGTCAGGCTGCTTTAAAAGCACTGAGCTCCAACAAGATAAATTCTAAACTTGTATGGAATTGCATCGAATCCTTAGAGTACCTTGGTGTGAACAACAGGGTGACCCTACTGTGGGTACCTGGGCACCAGGTGGTGGAGGGAAACGAAACAGCCGGCACCCTTGCAAAACAGGGGGCCGAATCTGCGTTCACTGGACCAGAATCGGTTTTTGGAGTCACCACATACAATTATTTCGGACTGGGCGGAGAGGAAAATACGCACGTACTGATCCAATATACCAGGGTTAACTCAGTCGAAGGCGTTTCTACCTAAACCCTCGAGAAACACAACTAAGCAGATCCTAGAATGGAGCAGAAATGACCTGCGTATTCTAACGGAACTGCTTACAGGACACTGTCGTCTAAGATACCACCTCAGAAAGATAGGTCTGAACCAACAAACGGACTGAGGGTTTTGCTGAGTGGAAGACGAAACTGCTGAACATATACTATGTTCATGCCCCGGCCTGGAAGAATAAGGTTTAACATATTTGGATACACCAACCTAGAACCTACCCATTTCAAAAAAATCTCACCCTATACAACCATGAACTTCGTGAGAAGGGCTGGATTGTGCGGTGAACTGTATCCTCTAGGGGTGAGCCACAATAGGCCTACTAAGGGTCGCGTGACTTTAATTTACCAATATCTTTATTAGATTTTGAGAAATATTCACAGATAAATACCAATAAATCAGAAACACGCGCCACCCGTGTCAAGACTTTTTTCCATCATTCGGTAAATACGCGGCTTTGCTGCCAAACACTCGCCAACCGTAACGCCAACTACTGATACGCCGAATTGTTTTAACGACTAAATAGGCGTTCCTTTTTGGCTAATTTCAATCGCGTGAGTTCTACTAGGAGCCAATAAACACTCCGAACCCACTGGCGCCAAATTTCGATCTTGCTACTTTTGTAGATACGCGGTATTGCAAAGAGCTGTTAGGCGGTTTTTGCAGTCTCACCGACCAACACAAAATATAACAGATAGTCGCGATATATTTTCTTCTTCTTCCGTTACTATCCATTAATGGATGTTTGCGATTATGACTTATGACCATTTTTTTCTATCTGTGGTGGTGTGAATTAATTCTCCTGTGGTTTCTATTCCTGTCCAATGTTTGATATTTTGGAGCCACGACATCCTCTTTCTGCCTAAACCCCTTCTTCCTTCTATTTTTCCTTCTATTAATAGTTGGAGCAAATGGTATTTTTCGTTGCATAGCACATGTCTCAGGTACGCTGTTTTCCTGCGTTTAAAAGTGCCCAGCAATTCGGGGAAAGCTAGTGGTCCTGATGACGTCTATATAGAAGTTCTAAAAATACTGCAAAACGAAGAATCACTGAACACGCTGGTAAAGCTATTCAATCTTATTTACCGAAACGGCAGTATACCTTCTGATTGGTTAAAATCTACTTTTGTCCCGCTCCCCAAAAACGCGAAGGCCAAGAACTGCGGTGATTATCGTCTTATTAGCCTGATGAGCCATGTGCTTAAACTCTTCTTGAAAATAATACACAAAAGAATATATGCGAAGTGCGAGACAATGATGGGGCGCTCTCAGTTTGGTTTTCGCAATGGCTTTGGAACAAGGGAGGCACTATTTAGCATACAGGTTCTTATCCAAAGGTGCCGGGACATGTCGGTGACCGTTTACGCATGTTTCATCGATTACGAAAAAGCCTTTGATAAAGTAAAGCACGAAAACCTGATCAACATTCTTAAAGACATAGGACTGGAACAACGAGACCTTAGAATAATAGCCAACATTTACTGGAACCAAAGTGCTCATATAAGAATCGATAACACCGCGTCCGACGAGATCAAAATCCTGAGAGGCGTTCGTCAAGGATGCATTTTATCACCACTGTTATTTAATTTGTATTCCGACAGGATATTTCAAGAGGCGTTGGATGAATGTGACGAGGGGATATCTGTCAATGGGATTAATATCAACAATCTGAGGTATGCGGATGACACGGTTCTTGTTGCCGACTCACTGGAAGGACTGCAGGAGCTGGTAAGCCGCGTGACGGCTGCAAGCTCAGAGGCCGGACTTAGCCTGAACGTGAGAAAGACAAAGTGGCTAGCAGTTAGCAAATCAAACAACGTGGACGGTCACCTGACAATTAACGGTCAACGAATTGAGCGAGTAGAAACTTTTAAATATCTTGGGTGTCAACTAAATGAGAAGTGGGACAGCATGCAGGAGATTCGTGCCAGAATAGAACAAGCTCGTGCTTCGTTCCTGAAAATGCGTAAAGTACTTTGCAGCAGAAATTTAAGCTTGCCTCTGCGCGTCCGAGTGCTTCGCTGTTACGTGTTTAGCATACTGTTTTATGGAATGGAAGCTTGGACTTTGACAGATGCGATGTGCAAAAAATTGGAGGCCTTTGAAATGTGGACGTACAGAAGGCTATTAAGAATCTCCTGGGTAGAAAGAGTGCGTAACACCGAGGTACTTCAACGCCTCGACAAGCAGGTGGAAGTTCTGTTTACACTAAAAAAGCGCAAACTGGAGTATTTTGGACACATCTTAAGAAATGACAAGTATCGACTTTTAAAGCTTATTATAGAAGGGAAGATCGAAGGACGAAGAGGCCCGGGTAGAAGAAAGATATCCTGGCTAAAAAACTTAAGACAATGGTATGGAGTGAGCACTACCACATTGTTCCGCCGAGCTGTAGACAAGGTTCAGATAGCGCTGATGATTGCCAACGTCCGAGGAGGACAGGGCACCTAAAGAAGAAGAAGCAATTCGCGTTCTTTTCCTATCGTCCTCTTTGGTTTTCCTTGCTGTCGATGGGACTTTTAAGATTTTCGATAGATCCACATTTCAAATGCTTCCAGCCTATTCATTGTGCTAACCTTCAATGTCCAGCCTTCCATACCATACAACAGTACGGACCATACGTAACATTTTGTGAATCTTATTCTGAGATTGAGGTCAGTCGTGAGTTCGTGGCCCACACGATAGGTCTACCCTTTTTTCGACTATTTTCAGCAAAAAAAAATCTAGATATCTTTTTGTGACCATAGCTAAGTTTACTGTTTGTCATAATATTATTCATTATTTAATGTTTTTAGTGTACCCGTCATTTACACATTCTACCTAAGTAATTTTACAAATCTTCGTGTTTTATGTATTTATTTTTACAACATGCTCATGATGTGTTGTCGTACGATAAATAAAATAGAAGATAATAGCAATAAAAAGAACTCATCAGTTTACCACATTAAAGATAAATGAAAAATAGTTTTTGAAGTGATAACTTCTTATGTCACGCTGTGAACTTTTTTTGTAATGGGTAAAAAATGTTAAACTCGCGTCAGGACACGTGGCCTGATCGAAAATTCGTAAGACGGATGTATTTCACTGGAGCAATATAAAATGCGACTTTTCTTGACTGGTAACTTGGCAACCTTATTCAACAAACTGACAAATTCAAGTACATTTTTTATGTCATTTTGACAAATTAATTTAGTAGCTAAATTCAAAATTTAAGTGCTTTTCATTAGTTTATTGATTAAGTTCTGCTTTCGCTGCATTAAAATGGTCCAAGGAGAGGTGTCGTTTTTAGCAGATGTTATGGACACCATAGCGTGTCTTAATGACTCTAATGGTTTTCCCCCCGACAAAATTTTAGATCAAATAATTTATCAGTGCAAGAAGCCGTTAAAAAATGCATCAATTTGTGTTAAAAAATCATTAAAAACTGGACTGAAAGCTGGTTTGATCAAAGAGAACGGGGGAAGGTTTAAATTAGGTTTTGGTTTGCCGATAACGGAGGCTCGAAGACGAAGAAAAAATAGAAGCAGAAGCCGTAGACGACGTAGCCAAAAGCGACAAAACCGAAAACGAGGTAGCCGAAAACGAAAAAGTCGAGGTAGGAAGAAAAGCGCCATATTGAAAGAAGATCAAACAAAAAGCGGAAGAAAGAAATCGAAAACATTCAAATCTGGTACTGATGTTTAATATATGATTTATAATAAAGCTTTAATAAAAATAATGCATTATTCATAAAGTATGGAAATCTGGAGACAATATTTTTCAGATTAAAAATAATATTTTTTGAAGTGAAAACTTCTTTAGCGGCGTTGTACACTTTTTTTGTAATGGGTAAAAAATGTTAAACTCGCGTCAGGACACGTGACCTGATCGAAAATTCGTAAGACGGATGGAGAGTAGACAGCTGGCGTGGCGTAGGAGAGGGAGTATCCCCCTCTCTTTCTACGGCGCGGCGAAAATGTATGCCTGCGCCGGCTGTTTCGTTTAGGCGGCGCAGGGCGCACAACGTTAATACTTAAGTTTTCACTTCTGCCGGCACTCCCAGAGTGCAACCCGTAAAATTTTTTTTAGCTGTACGAATACTTGCGGTTACTGTTTGTGCTATTATTAGGATATTTTGTTAGAATACTGCTAGAGCTAGATCGACGTTTCCATGGTTTGGGAATGATCTAATTGATTTTATTTATTCAATGGGGTTCGTTTTGTGATACGGTTTGTTTGAAAGGTATAAAATTAGATACAAATATTAAATCATTCTTTAGGTATATGCAATCGTTTATTTTAAAATTCATCACGCACGTATTAACATGTTATTATTCCAGTGTTAAAGGTCGAAATCCTCCCCTATTAATTAATTGCTTGTTTTGCTTGTATGTGACTTGGCAATTATTTTGTGTTTTATTTGTTTCTGTTTTGAAAATTACTACCTTTTGTCGTTAGTAGTTTAATAAGTTTATTAACACAGAAATATTACAGGTTGTCTTGGTGCTAACGTCATGTGGTAATGTTTGTAAAGGGTATGTGGTTTTATTAATTATTTTTTTTAACTACGTCCCATTGAAAATGCTTATTTATATAATTTAATCAGTTTTTACAGATTGAAAATTATCAATTTCAAAAAAATAATATACAGGGTGTTATTAAATAAGTTCAAAAAACTTCATGGGGTGATTTAACATAAAAAAATAATGGCAGTTTGCCATATAAACATATGTCCGCAAATACTTCGTTTCAGAGATAAGGGATGTTAAAGTTTTTTCTTAAAAACTGACGATTTATTTTTTATTGCTCTGACACCGGTCGAGATATGCAAATTAAATTTGGTGGGTTTTAAGAGGTAGTTATTGCGCATTTTTTGACATGCAATTTTATGTTTATCATTGGCGCGCATACGGGTAATGATCCCAATTTTTTTAAAGAAAAAAATGGTACGCCACTGAGATATTTTAAATGATAAATCATGTTTGCGTTTCTCGGTAAATTTGTGACAAAAATCTTTCCTGTCTTTTTTTTCGTATTGGGCTTTGTTTTTATGCAAAAAAATTAAACATCTCAACGCGTATTTTTCATTTCTTTAATACATTATTAAGAACTATCTAAATCAATAATATTAAACCAGAACCCGTACACATATGTTTATATAGCAAACTGTCATTTTATTTGCATATCTCGACCGGTTTCAGAACAATTATTAAATCGTCAGTTTTTAATAAAAAGCTTTTAGTGACGTCCAAGCTGGTATGGGACTGCAAAGAAGAACTGAGAACACTGGGAGACCGTAATCACGTAAAACTGATATGGGTTCCAGGACACCAGGGAATTTCAGGTAACGAAAGAGCAGACGAACTTGCAAGAAGAGGTTCAGAAACTCCCCCAAACCAAGGGCAGATCCTAGGGGTACCAAAGCGTACAGTAAGAGTGTCTGTAAAAAACTGGATTGGGGAAAAACACAAATATTACTGAGAAAGTAGACCAGGAAACAAACACGGGAAAGAATACATCAAAGGACCGTGTCATAAAAGGACGGCAGAACTGGTAGCAATGAACAGGAATCAGCTAAGAATAACTACGGGGCTCTTGACCGGTCACGCACCAGTAAAGAAGCACTTGGACAAAATGGGACTGTATAATGGTGACCTGACCTGCAGATTGTGCGGCAAGCATCCGTAAACAGTAAAACACATACTGCTCTGCTGCGGGGCACTGGACCGCAAAAGACAGAAAATCTTTGGGCAGCCAACCGGCATCCCAGAACTATATTGCTCCCACCCAGTACAGAACTTGTACAAGGTACGAAAGTAGTGGATTGGGTACAATGATATAAAACATAGGCAACATACAATGGGCCAACAGGCCCAAGTGTCACCGGAGACAATATCCAGACGGACCTAAATAGAGGTGGAGTTTTTAGTGAGTAGACATAGTAGACATCAGTCTGATTTTCTCCACCTCTGCAAAAAAAAACTTTTATCTCCAAAACGAAGTATCTGTGGACAGATGTTTTTATAGCAAACTGTCATTATTTTTTCGTGCAGAATCACCCCCTGAAGTTTGTCGCACTTATTTACTAAAACCCTGTATATTAGTATTGACATTATCTGTTATATGATAGTGTAAATGTGGAGCAAAATTAAACGAAAATATAAACGTATAAGCCATTTTCAATGGACTAAAGTTTTGATGTGTAAAACCGTACCGTAGGAAAAATTAAAAGACACATTTATTTAAATATTATCATGGTAATTACATAATTTTTTTTTTTCGTATCTTGCACGATTTGCAAGTCTAACAAATTCAAAAACTGATCTCTTGAATGCAACCAACTTGTAAAGGCCCTGGCAGTTAATGTGTACTACCTGGTACGAACCATGTAACTAGCGCCCTCTATAAGAGTCAGATATAAAACAAATTCATGGGATGTGTCGGCTTCTAAAACATATTCGTATAAAATTTCATTACAATGTTTCTAGTAGTTTCTGCAAAATCGTAATACATGTGTATACATTTTTTTTCTTCGACGCCCTTTATCTTGAATACAGATGGCGTTAAGAAATTTTTTTACCAAGCAAACCCCAATTATATTTCAGTTTTCTACCTATCCTAGAGACGGGATCACCTTTTTTTTAAAACTCCCTGTATACAAGTATAGGTAGGTTACTCCTTCTTCTGTTGATGTCTATTCGTTCCGGATGTTATACGAACTTTATTCACTGATGCACGGAATAAGCCCACAGTTGATGTATTAAACCACACTCGAAGATTTTTCAGCCATGATATTCTTCTTCTTCCTACACTCCTTTTACGTTGTATTTTGCCTTGGAGTATAAGCTGTAAAATCCGGTTTTCAAGTTAACGTTTCCTTACCTGATATAAAATTTTTTTTTCTTCATTCTACGTAGCACCTCTTCGTTGGTTATATGATCCACCAATGAAATTCTCAGAACACGACGGTAGAGCCATAGTTCAAAGGTTCTAAATTTTGGCAAGATATTTCAGATAACGTCCATGACTCAACGCCTTATAGAAGAGTTAAGATCACATAGCACCTCAGTATCCGCATTTTGGTGTTTAAAGAAGGGTCCTACTTTTAAACAATTTGCCATTTTAAAGAGTATGGCTCGAGCCTTTTTAATTCGGGATCTTATCTCAACCGAGTGGTCCCATTTTTCGTTAATATCTGTTTCCAAATAGACATACTTGTTAACTCTTTGGAAGAGTCTGTTATGTATCAGTAGCTGGCCTTCCATGCGTCTATTTTTAGAGATAATCATGAATTTCGTCTTTTTCGCATTCGTCCGCAGTTCATATCTTTCACTTACTTCCACCACTCTGTAATGGTTTTTGAAAGAGAAGAAAGCATGACAAACTGTGGGGTTTCGATTGAGGGAGAAAGAGTGGAACAAGTTAATGAATTTGTGTACTTGGGTTCAAAATTTACTAGAGATGGAAAGTATGACAGTGACATTGAGCGAAGGTTGTTGGCAGGAAAACAAATTAATGGGGCACTACATAGCTTTATGAATAGCCAGAAAGTGTCAAAAAAGGCACGTCTGGCGATGCATAGAGGTGCGTTGGTTCCTACACTTATGTATGGTAGTAAATGTTGGGTTTGGCAGAAGAAGCATGATATTGGATTAATGCTGCGGAGATGAGTAGTCTGAGAAGTATAGCCGGAGTGACTCGGTTGGATAAAGTTAAGAATAGTGAGATAAGAAAACGCTGTGGTGTAAAAGAAGATGTAGTCACAAAGGTAGATAAAGGAACGCTTAGATGGTTTGGACACTTTTAGAAAGAATGGATAAAGGAAGATTGACGAAACAAATTTATAAGGCGAGCGTGAATGGGCAAATCGGTAGAGGTCGACCTCGGAGAACATATCTCGATCAGATCAACATTGTTTTGAAGAAAGGCCAGGTCAAGAGTACCAACAACCGAAGAGCATGTATGAGAGCACTGATGAAGGTGGAGGAGGCAAAAGATGTGTGTACGAACCGTAGCAAGTGGAAGGAAGTGGTCTCTGCCTACCCCTATGGGAAAAAGGCGTGACTATGTATATATATTATGTTTTTTTTTTTAATTTATTTGGGTAGCAGTTAGGAGTGACCAATTCAATAAAAATTTTTTCGTTTTTTCAGTCAAAGAGGAACATAAAGTGTTTTTTTTTAAAGAAATTTGATATAATAAGTCAGTGTCACTTTTTGTCTTAGGTACTGAATGTTTGAATGAATTTAAAATTATACTTAGTGAAAATTCCTACACAAATTCTTTAATCAAAAAAATTATTTTTAGTACCCCATCACGATACATACCTCCAATTCTAAATTCACCAGAAAGTAATGTTGTAAATAAAATAACCAATAAAAGTTTACCTTATATATTCACCAACTGATTCAAAATTGGTTGAATTTTTCAAAAATGAAAATATAAAAATAGCAAAAATGAATATTAAAACAATTTCCAATCTTTATACTAAATTAAAAACACCGATTCCAAAGGAATTCAAATCAAATATTGTTTATCAAATTCCGTGCATGGATTGTGATAAAATTTACATTGGTCAAACAAAACAACTTTTGAAAGATCGAATCACAGGTCATAAAAGTGACTGTAGGAGGCACATAAAATCATGTGCCCTAGCCACTCATGCTATTGATGAGAATCATTGTATTGATTATAAGAATACGAAAATTTTAGATATGGAAATATAAAAATATTCTTAATAAAAAAAACAATTAATTTTTTTTTTAATAGTTTCATGTTAGTAAGTATATATTTTGTAAATTGATTTTTCATATATTAATTAAAAATATTATAGAGAAGTCTTGAAAAAAAAAATAAACATTTTCGAAAGCTTGCCTGAAAAAACGAAGAATTTTTATTGAATTGGTCACTCCTTGTCCAAATAAATTTAAAAAAAACCTCTAACGTAGATTTACAGTTAATATATTTTCATACCTATATATATATATATATATATATATATATATATATATATATATATATATATATATTTATTTTTTAAAAGCGAGAATACAGTTATTAAATCATGTCAAATAGTAATACTATTAGACCACAAGCAAAATATATTTATGACCATCTCTAGAAAATATGTAGAAATAATTGTTAAAATAGTTTTTCATTTGTTTGACTGGTATTCTTGATTGTTACAAATATTTTGCCGTTTCACAAAAAAATTCCAAATGCATTGTTTTAATTTGCGCATATTTGTATTGAAATTCAAACTTAAAAATGTAATAGTTGTTTGCAATGCATTAAATATCAATTTGTATCAGTATTGGATGTTTGAAAAATATTCCAGTTCTTTATTACAAATCGAAAAATAATTTCGATTGTATAAACTTGTTTAAGTGCAGAATTTCTTGTTCGTTATTTATTAGATTTATTACAAGAACGGATTATGCAACATACATATATATAGTCACGCCTTTTTCCCGTAGGGATAGGCAAGTCCTTCCACTTTTCTCGCCTTTTGGTTTGAGTGGTAGGCATCACAGTTCGTCCTGAATTATCATTATAAATATTTGCATTTAAAAAAAAGTCAGTATTGTATTTTCTACGAAGATCATTGTATAAGTTCTTGATAAACGCAGAATTTATCTTTGGTTACTCTTACTAAGTGGTGCCCGACTCCCTGCACGACTACGATAGGGCTGGGAAGTGAATGAATTATAAAAACTATAAGTGTCTTCGGGGTCGCTGTTTGTGATAGTGACATTCCCAATTATGTCCGACGCCAGCATTCCAGAATGTTCCATCGAGGTTTAAGAACCGCTTAAGAAGCGGCTAGTTTGTTATCATTTACCTCAAACGGTCTTCAAAAATCATTTTCCCATATATCATAAATAAATTAACCCGTTGCGCTCGTATGCCGCCATATAGTCGCCACAATACGTTTACCCTTTGCACTCGTATGTCGCCGTATAGGCGGCACACCATGACTTATCATGACAGCGGGTTGGCCGATCTGTCATCCCCTAAGCCCATTTCTAATATTTTTTTATTGCTTTCTTAAACCTTCGTTGAGTATATGTTTATGTAAAAATAAAAGATAACATCATATTTATTTTAGACCTGCTATCGTAATTTAACACTAATATCGGCGTTTTTAATAGTTTTTTTATTTCATCCCTCTCCCACCCCTTTTGTATGGATGCTTACATAACTGGGAATGTCAATATCAAACTTAGAGTTCCCGAAAACTATGAATTCGACACTAATATCAGCCGTTTTTGATAGTTTTTACATTTCATCTTCTTCTCATTCCCTATCGTAGGGGGTGCTAACAACACTAAAACCACCCCTGGTATGTATAAAACAACTTCTGAAAATTTCATCCCAATCGGTGCAGCAATTATTTTTATTTATCTGGAGAAATTTGAGATAATTCATGACAGACAATATGGATTTCGACAACTTCGGTCTACTGGAGATTTGCTGGCTTATGTCACTCAGCTCTGGACAAACACTATTGAAAAGTTTGGTGAATCCCGTGCAATAGCCTTGGATATATCTAAAGCATTTGACTGCGTTTGGCACCTGGCATTGTTAAGTAAATTATCTGCCTACGGTCTCCCAACCAAACTGCGCGAATGGCTCTTGAGCTTCATGCAAGATCGCTCCTTACATGTGGCAGTTGACGGTATTTCTTCTGATGCGTTTAAAACCAATGCCGGGGTCCCACAGGGTTCCATCCTGTCCCCCACCTTATTTCTTTTACACATCAACGACCTCTTGAAAACCACCAGGAACAGGTTGATTCCATTAATAGAGATCTTAAAGCAATCGTCGAGTGGGGAACCAACAATCTTGTTCAGTTCAACGACCAAAAAACACAAAGTGCCACGTTTTCCAAGAAAGTGAATTCCTCAAATCATCCCATCACAATGTCCGAAAATACCCTTGAACCAAGTCCCTCCATCTCGATTTTGGGAGTCACGGTGTCCAATAATATGTCTTGGCATGACCATGTTGCTAACATCGCAAAGTCGGCAAGCCAGAGGCTAGGTTTTCTGTGGAAAGCCAGAAAGTTTTTTACTCCTGATCAATTGTTGACGACGTACAAGGCTC
Source organism: Agelastica alni (assembly GCA_950111635.1). Lineage (NCBI taxonomy): Eukaryota > Metazoa > Arthropoda > Insecta > Coleoptera > Chrysomelidae > Agelastica > Agelastica alni. The sequence goes on from OX467715.1 coordinate 26,338,092, forward strand.
AAATCCGACCTCTACTGGAGTATTGCTCGCATATTTGGGGTTCAGCACCAAGGCATTCTCTTCATCTTCTAGATTCCATTTAGAAAAGAGCCATTCGCTTGATAAACAGCTCAACTCTCACAGATACCCTTCTTCCTCTAGAACATAGAAGAAGAGTTGCAGACCAGTCATTGCTCTACAGATATTTCCATGGCAGATGCTCCAGAGAAATAAAAACACTTGTACCACCATTGGCCACATTCGGCCGAAGAACTCGGCACGCTGATCAGTCTCACCCATTTACTCTCATAATTGACACTACAAGGACCAATCTTCATCAAGAATCCTTCTTTTACAGGGTTGCTACGGAATGGAATAAGCTTCCAAAATCAGTTTTTCCAGAGAACTATGACCTGCAACTTTTTAAAAAACGTGTCCACAATCATTTCCTTTCTATAATCCCTTCCCCTTCTAATAGTCGCAGTGCGGGCCGTCCGCGGCCCACACGATAGGTCTACCCTTTTTGCGACTATTTTCATAAAAAAAAAAACTTATTCCGCCAGATTATATCTTTTAGAAAACCTGATATTCTCGCTGCTTTTATTGCCTGTCGTTTTGTTTCTTGCCCTAGGTTTCTTTTTGGTTTCTTTCATTGGTTTTTTCCACACCCAGGTATCTACAGTTCATTACTTGTTCGATAATATGATCGTTCACTGCTAGTTAGTCATGTTATACTTTTCGACAGTTGTTTTAAAGTTTTGTAGGAGGCGCTCTAAATCGTCTTCACTTTCCGCTATTAGAATAGTATCATCTGCGTAGCAAAGGATTCTCATGGTACCTCTCTTACTTGGTGAATTTCAATTTTATATTTTTGTGGGGCTCATCGACATATTTTGCTATTTTAAATAATCGGCATTTTATGCATAAAAAAATTTCAAGGCTGCCGATAGCCGGAAAGCAAATTTTACTATTTACGGGATGAAAATAGAAATGTATCTCTCTCATCTGACCCCGCCTTCATCGGTTGAGATTTGTACCTCCCGCTTTACCCCCCGAATAAACTTGGATCTTTATCAATAGGTAAACCACTTCATAACATGTAGAATTTATTTTTCTATGTACCTTGACTCTGTATCATAGAACCATTATTTTAAAGTCAGGGAGGTATGTAAAAACTATTCGAGAACGCTATTGAAATTTCATTTAAAAAATATCAGCCAGAAAACGTAATCACGATCATTTATGTGCATATTTTCGAGTGGGATTATTGGCAAACGAAATCGTTAAAAACTATATGGTATTTTATTTTTAATAAAAAAATTTTCAATTAGCTTTATTTATGAAATATTTAACATTTTTAAAATGTAGTTAAAAAGCTAACTGACAATAAATGTGCAAAATAAATTGGCTAAAAGTTTTGCTGAAATTATTATTTTCGTCCAGTTGGCGGCACTAATTTATTTACATAAAACTAGTCCAACTAGTATCTTAATTATATTTTATAGTCGCTTATTTATCTGCATTTTTTACTATTAAATAATTGGATTTGTTTATGAAATTATCAGTTTTTAACCATTTTTATTTTTTGTCCCTTCTGAACATTCTATGTAAAGAACTAATTGTATGTATGCAGATCTTAAGCTTTGTGTCTGACCTTGGCTATGATATTTCTAAAAGTATAACAACATCACAATGTATTTGAAATTTTATGTTTATTATATATTTTTATTGCACTATTTAAAAAACAGTTAAAAGGGCACGACCATTTCGGTATGTTTATGACTGTTACATTTACACTTAGAAACAGATGTGGTACAGGCCATTTTGTACCTACCATCAGGTAAGAGTTTATGATTTTAGGGCAAAAAATCTTTTATAGTTACCTACGACACATTTAACATTAAGTAAAAATTCAGCTCCAAAACATTCAACAGTATTCATTCAGTTTCCGAACGTTTAACATTACACATTCAGCTTTCGAGCATTTAACATTACACATTTAGCTTCCATACATACATACATACATAAAGTCACGCCTTTTTCCCATAGGGGTAGGCATAGCTTCGTTACTGTTAAAATGTTGGTTACATCTTAAAAAAGACGTGTCTTAATGATTTCTAAAAAATTAAAAAAAAAAGTTGGGTTTCAACTTTAACATTGGTGTTAATTGTCTAATTTGCCTGTTACAACAATAATATATTGTTCTATGCGAATATGGGGTCTCAAATGGCGTTGATAATGTTATCTGCAATTGCTATGGCTATATTTGGGATAAATAAATTATATGTGCTAGCCTTTTTTGTCTCCCACTAAAAGATGTCAGGAGGTGTTTAAAATATCGAATAAATAAATTACTATCTACATACATACATACATATAGTCACGCCTTTTTCCCGTAGGAGTAGGCAGAGACCACTTCTTTTCACTTGCTACGGTTCGTACACACATCTTTTGCTTCCTCTACTTTCATCAGTGCTCTCATACATGCTCTTCGGTTGTTGGTACTCTTGATCTGGCCTTTCTTCAAAACAATGTTGATCTGATCGAGATATGTTCTCCGAGGTCGACCTCTACCGATTTGCCCATTCACACTCGCCTTATAAATTTATTTCGTCAATCTTCCTTCATCCATTTATTATACGTCGCCAAACCATTTAAGCATTCCTTTATCTATCTTTGTGACCACATCTTCTTTTACACCACAGCGTTTTCTTATCTCACTATTCTTAACTTTATCCAACCGAGTCACTCCGGCTATACTTCTCAGACTACTCATCTCCGCAGCATTAATCCTATTTTCATGCTTCTTTTGCCAAACCCAACATTTACTACCATACATAAGTGTAGGAACCAACACACCTCTATGCACCGCCAGACGTGCCTTTTTTGACACTTTCTGGCTATTCATAAAGCTATGCAGTGCCCCATTAATTTGTTTTCCTGCCAACACTCTTCGCTCAATGTCACTGTCATACTTTCCATCTCTAGTAAATTTTGAACCCGAGTACACAAATTCATTAACTTGTTCCACTCTTTCTCCCTCAATCGAAACCCCACAGTTTGTCATGCTTTCTTCTCTTTCAAAAACCATTACTTTCGTTTTGCTCACATTTATTTTCATCCCTTTGATTCTCAGGGAATCATGCATAACATTAACCATCTCCCGCAACTCCTTTTCAGATGACGCTAATATGACTTGATCATCGGCGTAAAGAAGGCATTTGACGATCAAATCATTCATTTTTAATCCATACGCACTCTCTTTCAGATCTTTTAAACAATTGTCTATGTATAAGTTAAACATTTAGCTTCCGAGCGTCTAAAATATAACATCATACATACAACATAGCTTTTGGGTTATAACAACAAATTAAGTGTATGTATGTAGTGTAAATATACGTAGTTTCAGTGCATACATTTACTTTCATTTGAAATCCAATCAGAAAGTCCACGAAGTAATATAAACATTGGTCCGTCGAAACGGATAAAACAACTGGCAACAATAGCAATCCAATTTAACTACCTTATTGCCATCTAAACTTGTATGGAATTGCATCGAATCCTTAGAGTACCTTGGTGCGAACAACAGGGTGACCCTACTGTGGGTACCTGGGCACCAGGGGGTGGAAGGAAACGAAAAAGCCGACACCCTTGCAAAACAGGGGGCCGAATCTGCGTTCACTGGACCAGAACCGGTTTTTGGAGTCACCACAAGTGCCGCCAAAACAATTATTTCGGACTGGGCGGAGAGGAAAATACTCACGTACTGGTCCGACTTACCAGGGCTAACCCACTCGAAGGCGTTTTTACCGTTACAACCCTCGAGAAACACAACTAAGCAGATCCTAGAATGGAGCAGAAATGTCCTGCGTATTCTAACAGGACTGCTTACGGGACACTGTCGTCTGAGATACCACCTCAGAAAGATAGATCTGAACCAACAAACGGACTGTCGGTTCTGCTGCGTGGAAGACGAAACTGCTGAACATATACTATGTTCATGCCCCGGCCTGGGAAGAATAAGGTTCAACATATTTGGTTACACTAACCTAGAACCTACCGATTTTAAAAAAATCTCACCCCATACAACCATGAACTTCGTAAGAATGGCTGGATTGTACGGTGAACTGTAGCCTCTAGGGGTGAGCCACAATAGACCTACTAAGGGTCGCGGTGGAGGGGCGACCACGCCCCACTCACATAAAACCTATCCTAACCTAACCTTATTGCCATACAACATAGCAACTTTGGGTCTTTCCTAATATATCCCCGCCTTTTTAATTTTCAACCCCGAAACGTGAATCTAACTTATCTAATTGATTTGTCAAATGTAATAATAATGATAATTATTATTATTATGATTTATGGTTTTTTGTGGTGTTTTTTTTATACAAAAATTGAACCGATACAGAATAGATTTACATGGACCCTGCACAAAAAAGACACGTTAACATAAAAATATAACGGCTGGACCGATTTTGATAAAATTTTCAGCCAATCTTTGGATTAGCCCGGTATATGCTCGTGTAAAGTTTGGTAGCAACCCCGAAACGTGAATCTAACTTATTTAATTGATTTGTCAAATGTAACAATAATGATAATTATTATTATTATGATTTATATATATATATATATATATATATATATATATATATATATATATATATATATATTAAGTATATTGTTTTTCTGGTGGTATCCACTCCAATACTTTTTTTGGCTATTATGTTGAATCCATCCTTTTTGTGTGTCCGAACCATGTCAACTGTTTTTTGTCAATTTCCTTAATAATATCTCGCTCGGTGTTCATGCTCTTTCTAATGTCCACATTTCTTATTCTTCCAAGTCTTGATCTTCTGCAGCTTCTTCTTAGAAAGTCCATCTAAGTTTGGTGTCCCGTCTGATGTTTCGTTCTCTCAGTACGGAATTAAGGGCTCCAATAGTTTTCCTACCTTTGATTATTCTTTCTTGGATCTCGTCCTTACTAACAGTATAAAAAATAATATTGATATATCTACGTATTAAAAATTACGGGGACATATTAACCTTAAAGCGCCATGAAGGATGACTATCCAATACCGTGGCAGAAGGATACATTGGGGAGTCCTATTTAGAATAAAATTAACGTTGCTAATAAAGTCGTCAACTCTATTGAACAACCCCACTCGAACTCTTTACTGAAATGAAGACAGAAATTGCACCGTGTATGAATGAGCAACCCTCAACTTCTACAATTAATATAACAGCAAATTTACTAGAAAGAAATGATATTCCGGGTTTGACCGTACAAAATTGTACAAATTTTATTATTAACTACACTTTTAAATAAATTATTTAACTGTTAAGTAGAATACTTAATGTTATTTTAGATTTGCCAACCATAAAAATAAATATTAAGCTTCATTACTTGTATTCTTTAAATTTGTGCAGTTGTAGGAAAAGTATAGTGTGTAACATGTGGAAGAGTACTTTCCTCGTGTGTTTGCGGCACTTAACCTTCGGGCTCGTGCCACAAACTTCCACACTCGTGAGAAAAGTTGAACTTTCCGCACTTGTTGTGCAATATACTATTTTATAACAAATATTCTTTTTGTCGATTATTTTTTAGGCATAACTTATGGCTAAAAGAGAATATCTAGACGAGGAAGATTTAGGAGGTGTTCCATCGCTGCCGTTGGTGTGCTGGACATAGCTCCAGTTGGGGCCAAGCATGCCAGCCGCTAAAGGCCAGCAAACTTTGCTCTAGCTGTCTGTTGTAACTCTTTGGTTCACCAGACTACTGAAACATACGTCTTCTTCTTCTTTTTCTTAAGACATTTGTCTTGTTTTTCCTCATATATTAGCACTCATAGCAGCCGCAACTGGGATTCTGATGTCCAGCTCTTGTGCCACCTCTTGGGCGGTCGTCCTGGTGGTCTGTTACCTTCAGGCTTGTTGTGCTTAGCAGCTCTTACGAGGCGGTTTCCAGGCATTCTGTCCACATGATCCCTCCAAGCTCTCTTTCGGACTCTGGACCATCTTACTACATCTTGAATGCCGCAGGTAGCTCTGATGTCTTCGCTCCTCTGCCTGTCGAGTAAAGTATGTCCTATTATGGTCCTTAGGGTTCTCATTTCGGCTGCTCTTAAAATTCTCTTTGTTGCTGCTGTTTCTGCCCTCGTTTCAGTAGCGTAGGTCATTACCGGTCTTACGCAGGTCTTATAGATTCTTGTTTTGCCCATACGTGACCATAGATATTATTGTTTGATAAATCCAGTAAATCTGTTTATGGTTCATTCCCCAAGATTTGCCGCATACTCTTCTGAGAGTCCAGTGAGAAAACCTGGCTTTGTTTATTGTTTGGGCGTTCCAGGTGAGCCTTTTATCCAGAACTACACCCAGGTATTTCACTTCCGCCACAAATGGAGTGCTCTCTCCGTATAGGACAGGCTGCCGAAGCTTATCTAGCTTTTTCCTGTAAAAGAAATAATTACAGTTTTCCGGGGGTTGACAGACATATGTTCCCTCTCGCACCATCTGTATACTGTGTTGATGACTTCTTGGAGGACCCCGCATGGAAAGCTCGCTCAGCAGAGAGTCGACTAGAAGTGACCACATTAAGGGGTAAAGTACCCCACCTTGTGGACACCTCTTCGCCGCCCTGGACCTAACCGACTCTCCATGCAGTGATGATATTACATTTCAATCATGCTTTTGATCTAGTTACAGATTTGATTATTACAATTGATATTTCTTTCAAATTTCAGGCACAATTCCATTTTGTGACTCCTTAGAACTAAATAGTAGCGAAATATGTCAAACGTTTCTTTTCTTATGTTTCTTAATTGATCTTGCATAATATTTTTTTAACCTTAACGTATGCTAACCTATTCTCAGGTATAATCGTGTAATGGGCATTGCAATTTATGTAATTTTTCTTCTTCTTCTTCTGCTGCTGCATATCCACTAATGGATGTTTGCGATCACATTACGCCACATATCTCTGTCTCTTATGGTATGTATTAGATCTTCTGCATTATTCAGTCCTGTCCATTGTTTGATATTGCGGAGCCATGACATCTTCTTCAGGCCGACACCACGCTTACCTTCTATCTTTCCCACTATTATTAACTGAAGTAATTGGTATCTTTCATTTCGTATGACATGTCCCAAATACGCTGTTTTTCTGCGTTTTATTGTTATCAATAATTCGCGGTCTCTTTTTACCATTCTGAGGATCTCTTAGTTCGTCTTTTTTGCTGTCCACGGAATTTTAAGGATTCTCCTATATATCCACATTTTGAAGGATTCTAGTTTGTTCATGGTGCTTACTTTCAACGTCCACCCATCCATACCATATAGAAGTACTGCCCATACATAGCATTTCATGAATCTAATTCTAAGGTCCAGATCAAAATCTGTACTTGTAAGGATTTTCTTGAACTTCGGGAATGCTGTGCGTGCTTGTTCTATTCGACATTTGATCTCGATATCAGATGACCATTCTTCTGATAACCATGTTCCTAGATACTTAAATTTTGCCACCCTTTCTATGGGCAAGTTGTTATGAGTTAGCTGCACGTTCTGGAATTCTTCAAGCTTGCGGGAAATAACTAGAAACTTTGTTTTCTTAGTATTAATTCTCATTTTTACATGGTGGTGATGAATGGGGTACTCTGTATGTTCCTCTAACTATAAATATATTAAAGCTGATCAAATAAAGCAAACATCTCACATATTTATATTATTTTATTAAACGACGGAATATCTACAATTGTTCATTAAAACGATGTGATGCAATAAAATTTATTTTAGCTTTCACATAAAACAATAACGGCCCTTTTAACATTTTAGAGTTAACTCTTGGATAAAAGTAAATGGATAAATTGCGCGACATTTTACGATTTTTCGTGCCATCAAGAAATTGACATTTTCCCTGTTGGGAAATTTTGAGGTTTTATATTGCACACACGAAGAGAATGATATTTTTTAATTAAATTGAACGCTTCATTAAATGCATTTTTTTTACATTATGTGGACATTTGTACACCCTATGCAACACATTTATTCGATTTTTGTTTCAAACTAGTAACAGTTGCTATAATATACCGCCAGACAATCGTCCATCGTGTTCTGGTAGCGTGAGTTTTATTGGACTTAATATAAATCATCAGTGGCAATGACAAACAAAATATACAGTAAATTGTTGTTAAGTTAAATGTGCTGCAAACATTCCAACATTTTTAAAGATGAAGGACAACTCACTGAATGAGCAGAGAGAAAACCGAATCTCCGATAGCGATAAATTACCAATGAAATGCACACTTTCACTGTCTTCATTTCACCTTCAAGAGACACCAATTTTAAGTGCCGATTTATACCGAATTGGTTACCAAAGGCGCATGCTAAATATTTTGTAACAGTTACCGAATATTTATAAATATTGCTACCTACCAAATATACTTAAATATAATCATTTCATAAATTCTAGTTTTATTTAACAATTTTAAGATTGTACTACTAATACTATTTATAAACGTACAGTATTAACTAAATCGTTATGCATTGCCACGTTTTTTTTCGTTCTCTACAGAGTACTCTGCCAGCGGTCTCTCTACTGGCAAATTATGCCCGAGCTCAGCCGTAGAGGGTAGAAGAAAAAAATATATAAAAGTGAGCCGCGCCACCGACTTAAACGGTTCAAGCCGGAAACCCCTAGGTCTTATAGGCACTAGCAGAGCCACACGATAAACAACTGAGATTATGGTGAACTAAATAAATAAAATTATAGCTAAAATATATTGGATACTTTACTCCTACAATAAATCAAAGTACACAGTTCAATAATAAAATTATAACAAATATAGTCAAAATTAACAGCCAACAATAAATCAAAGTACACAGTTCAATAATAAACTTATAACAAATATAGTCAAAATCAACAGCTAACAATAAATCAAAAATCCAAAGTTTACGATTCCATAAAATAACCAAAACAAAAGTAAGAGTAACAAACTTTACCAAGTTACCAAAAAAAAACGTATACAAGTCAACTTTTTAATAATACTTAATCAAACGTTCACATAAGGCTGCTAATTTACTCATGTTTTTTACCATTTACATAAAGATTTACACTGTTAAAACAATCGAGCTTAATTAAAAATATTTCTTTTTACAATGGCTGTCCTTCAAAATATCAATATTGTAGGATATTTACAAATAAGTATGAAGAAAACATTTTTACTTGGACACAAAGAAAAATTGAGAAGATTACTTTAATCAAAGTTCAGCCTTGGCATATTATCCAATGCAATAAATAGTTTTCAACAATGTACCATATTAATAAATTAAAACAAAACTTAATCGTGGTGTCAAAAACAAATCACGTCGTTTAAATATTCTAAAATAATTCACTTGTAACCTTTGGGTATACGAATTCACTACTCCTGTGGCCGGTTTGGTTATGGAACGGCACCTGCTAATTAACAATGGCTTCCCTTAAATAAATCCCGCATGCGGTTATTTTAACTCGACACCAAAATCCAAAATATCAACAACGAAGGTAAGATAGAATGGTCAAGTTAAAAATTAAATGGCTTTTCTTCAAAATCCAATTAAGATGGCCCAAATACAGCCAGATATGAAAGAAAAACCGTAGAGGTTCGGCACACTTGCCAATATCACACCGTCCCAAAAATTCTCACCACACCACTCCCAAGACTGCCACCAAACGACTAGACTGCTTCCCAGGCCGGATATCAAGAAAAATGACACGGAACCGACGTCAACCAACAATATTCGCAAGTCCATGCTCCACACCAAGAATCGCGCTCGTCGCGTGTTGATAGCCAGCCCCATCCACACAGAAATGCAAACCAAACAATAATATAACCGACAACACACAACAATCGAGGCCAAAAACCAAAGCAAAATCTAATAAACGAAAACCCCCACTCAATCTCCAGCGATTAACAAAAATGCCACAGCCATTAACTATCGAATCCTATCACCACAAGGTATGCAACACTATTTACAACGAATGATATATTTAAGTTACAACAAAATACAGTACGCGACACTATTTACGAGTACCTGAGGAATACAAAACTATCAAAGACCCAATTATAATGGAACAGTAGAAGGAAAAAAAAAGGCACGTTACAGCATCAATTTGAGTTTTATTTTTGTATAGTTTCTTGAAATAGCCAATAACGTTTATTATGCTTATCAGCATTGTTTATGGCGAATAAAAAAAAGTTGCAAGTCAAAAATGAAAACAAGTTTGGATAAAATTGACACCTCTTAATTGTTTATATTTTTATAGAAAACAGGTAAAAACTAATGGGTAAATAAGTGAATTATTATTTTCAAAATTTTATTTAATTTAAAAGTGAGTTAAAACTAATTGTTAATATTTCGTCAGTTAGGTATACATTGCTTAGAGTTATAAATTGTATACATTTTATATAAATTTTACATGTCCAGCTTGTAATAACTTTCTGTTGTTGCAGGTGTGACAAATCCGCATGGCCTGCCGTCGCAGCCAGCACCAGCAGCAGCAGCAGCCCCAGCAGCTCAGCAAGCAGCAGCAGGCAAGTTACAATGGTCAAAACTTTCCAGGCCTATTTACCGCAATGTCATCGCACGTACTCGTGCATACATTGTCGGGCTCATTTAGCCAACCACGACGAGCTTATTTCTAAGGTAAGTAAAAATAAATTACAATCTCACTTTTAAAAGATAATTTTGTGTAAAATAGTTCTACTGTACTTCCTTTAAACCGTTATTTTTCACATTTGACATATTTTAAAAAGTTCATGAATTTAATATTTCGACAATCGAGAAAGGAATATCTAAGGCGCCAAGAAACCCATTATTAAGTTATTCATTATTTTATGGACGTTATTAACAGCAAGCAAGTGAGACGTCTGGTCGAGAGCATCATAAATGAACACAAGCACGTTGTAGTACTTGTCGCTTTTAAAGTTATATTTCTTACTCAGTGGTCATACATACACATAGTCACGGCTTTTCTTCCGTAGGGGTATGCATAGACCACTTTCTTCCTTCCTTCCACTTTCATAAGTGCTCTCATACATGCTCGTCGGTTGTTGGTACTCTTGACCTAGCCCTTCTTCAAAACAATGTCGATCTGATCGAGATATGTTCGCCGAGGTCGACCTTTACCGACTTCTCCATTTACAATCGCCTTATAAATTTGTTACGTCAATCTTCCTTCATGCATCCTCTCTATGTGTCCGAAGTATTTTATTTTGTTACTTCATCTTCTTTCACACCGTATCTCCCATATCTTACTAATCTTCACTTTATCCATCATTGTTACTCCGGCTATACTTTTCAGACTACTCATCTCCGCAGCATTAATCTCATTTTTATGCTTCTTCTGCCAAACTCAACAATCACTACCATACATATGCCGTTTTTGACACATTCTGGCTGCTCATAAAGTTAGCAGGGCCCCATTCATGTTAATGTAAGCTTGTTATAATTTGTTTTAATTTCTTCGAAAATTACATACATACATATGTCTCGCCTTTTTTCTGTAGTGGTAGGCAAAGACCACTTTCCACTAACACACATCTTAAGCTTCTTCTACTATCTTCAGCGCGCTCATACATGCTGTCGGTTGTTGAGACTCTTGACCTGGCCTTTCAACAAAACTGTGATACCATTCTCTTTTTTTTTTAAACAAACTTACGACATGCCACTAGTTGTTTATTTTTCTTCAAAATAGCTCCATCTCCAATGACAGCTTTTGTGAATAGTTGTTTTTTTTTCTGTCGCAAGATGTTTATAATTTGTTTCTAGTTGCTTTTTCAAAGTTTCGGCAAAAATAAGTTTTTTATTACGTCTGGCTTAACTTGTGTCCCTTTTAATAAAGATTTTACTTTTGTGTTTGGTGAAGGGGTGAACTTTATTTTGGATTATTTTTTCTTCTTCCTGCAGTTTTGCACTCGAATTTTATTTAGTTTTAGCTTTATTCTTCTAAGCTGTAACTTTAATCTTAAGTTTTCTCTAACCAGCTCACTCCTATCTCTCTTTTTCCTTTTGCTTGCAAGTCCATTCAGAAATGAATTGAATATAGCGGAATTGATTTTTATTGTACAAGGTGTGCTCGGTGGTGTAGTGAAATTTTCATCGGAATTACTACCTACGTCAAAATTTAGCATACTTGTTGGTGTGCTTGGGGAACTATTGTGTAAGAGAAACTGTTCTGTTTTTTCTTCATTTTTATTCTACTATGGTAGGTAGAAAAATTTTTCTCGCCATTCTTTCCGCTTATTTCTTAACTACCGATCTGACATATCTTTTTTCAGTTTAACTTTTATTTCCTTTTCCCTTCTTTCATACTTGAATTGGTTTTTCTTTTTATGCTCTTTTATAAGAACAGGATCATTTTTAATTGGGTAATATTGTTTTTTCTCCGCATCTCTCTTTTTTGCAGCATTTCCTCCCTACTTTGTCTTTTTCCGGACAGCCGACCCATATTCGTTTGTACTAAAATAAAAAAAATATCTACTTACCGCAAGCAGTAAAACAAAAAAGACAATAAAAGTCATTTTCCAACTATTAAAATCTTTTACCAGGTACAAAATCATTTACTTGGCAAACCCAGGTTAACAGTATTCGCCAGGTAAATGATAATTTGTTGGAACGTATGACAGTGACATTGAGCGAAGGGTGTTTGCAGGAAAACAAATGAATGGGGCACTGCATAGCTTTATGAACAGCCAGAAAGTGTCAAAAAAGGCACGTATGGCTGTGCATTGAGGTGTGTGTGTTGGTTCCTACACTTATGTAAGGTAATGAATGTTGGGTTTGGCAGAAAAAGCATAAAAATAGGTTTAATGCTGCGAAGATAATTAGTCTGAGAAGTATAGCCGGAGTGACTCGGTTGGATAAAGTAAAAAATAGTGAGATAAGAGAACGCTGTGGTGTAAAAGAAGATGTGGTCACAAAGATAGATAAAGGAATGCTTAAATGGTTTGGCGACGTAGAATAAATGGATGAAGGAAGATTGACGAAATAAATTTATAAGGCGAGTGTGAATGGACAAGTCGATAGAGGTCGACCTCAGCGAACATATCTCGATCAGATCAACATTGTTTTAAAGAAAGGCCAGGTCAAGAGTACCAACAACCGACGAGCATGTATGAGAGCGCTGATGAAAGTAGAGGAAGCAAAAGATGTGTGTAAGAACCGTAGCAAGTGCGAGGAAGTGGTCTCTGCCTACGGGAAAAAGGCGTGACTATATGTATGTATGTATGTTGAAACAATCTAACAAACATTAGGCGGAAATATAGCCCGAGGTTATGTTTACATCATTAAAACTTTCCTGGAAAAAATCCATTTCAAGCACTTTCCAAGAATAACACGCTATTCAACTCCAGGTTAATAACAATTTTAAAAAACACACACACAAATATTTCACCTTTATATTATTTACATTAAAACTCAGTTTTTAATTAACGAATCATAAACGCTCCACATGCAGTTGCTGTAAAGTACCGGCTAGAATATAGTTACCGTCAAGTGAATAGCGAATAAACGCTGGCGGGACATTCAAATTTTGTACCAAGTAAATGATACTTCATTTGATTACATCAAAGAAAATTCTGTTATTTTAATGTATTTGTGTTTTGAGTAAAATTTTCCATGTTTAGCATTAGCTTAATATTTTTGTTGGTGAATTCGATGGAATAAATCTGCTCATTTTTAAATGCGTGATTATTTATATTTGACGTTTACTTGTCACATACACAAATCTGAAAACACCGAACTTGACAGGCCAATCAGAGTCAAGAGTCAAGTTTTGTGTTATCGATAATCCGAACTTGACTAGCACTTATGATTCTTCTTCTTCTTCTTTAGGTGCCCTGTCCTCCTCGGACGTTGGCAATCATCAGCGCTATCTGAACCTTGTCTACAGCTCGGCGGAACAATGTGGTAGTGCTCACTCCATACCATTGTCTTAAGTTTTTTAGCCAGGATATCTTTCTTCTACCCGGGCCTCTTCGTCCTTCGATCTTCCCTTTTATAATAAGCTTTAAAAGTCGATACTTGTCATTTCTTAAGATGTGACCAAAATACTCCAGTTTGCGCTTTTTTAGTGTAAACAGAACTTCCAGCTGCTTGTCGAGTCGTTGAAGTACCTCGGTGTTACGCACTCTTTCTACCCAGGAGATTCTTAATAGCCTTCTGTACGTCCACATTTCAAAGGCCTCCAATTTTTTGCACATCGCATCTGTCAAAGTCCAAGCTTCCATTCCATAAAACAGTATGCTGAACACGTAACAGCGAAGCACTCGGACGCGCAGAGGCAAGCTTAAATTTCTGCTGCAAAGTACTTTACGCATTTTCAGGAACGAAGCACGAGCTTGTTCTATTCTGGCACGAATCTCCTGCATGCTGTCCCACTTCTCATTTAGTTGACACCCAAGATATTTATAAGTTTCTACTCGCTCAATTCGTTGACCGTTAATTGTCAGGTGTCCGTCCACGTTGTTTGATTTGCTAACTGCTAGCCACTTTGTCTTTCTCACGTTCAGGCTAAGTCCGGCCTCTGAGCTTGCAGCCGTCACGCGGCTTACCAGCTCCTGCAGTCCTTCCAGTGAGTCGGCAACAAGAACCGTGTCATCCGCATACCTCAGATTGTTGATATTAATCCCATTGACAGATATCCCCTCGTCACATTCATCCAACGCCTCTTGAAATATCCTATCGGAATACAAATTAAATAACAGTGGTGATAAAATGCATCCTTGACGAACGCCTCTCAGGATTTTGATCTCGTCGGACGCGGTGTTATCGATTCTTATTTGAGCACTTTGGTTCCAGTAAAGGTTGGCTATTATTCTAAGGTCTCGTTGTTCCAGTCCTATTTCTTTAAGAATGTTGATCAGTTTTTCGTGCTTTACTTTATCAAAGGCTTTTTCGTAATCGATGAAACATGCGTAAACGGTCACCGACATGTCCCGGCACCTTTGGATAAGAACCTGTATGCTAAATACTGCCTCCCTTGTTCCAAAGCCATTGCGAAAACCAAACTGAGAGTCCCCCATCATTGTCTCGCAGTTCGCATATATTCTTTTGTGTATTATTTTCAAGAAGAGTTTTAGCACATGGCTCATCAGGCTAATAAGACGATAATCACCGCAGTTCTTGGCCTTCGCGTTTTTGGGGAGCGGGACAAAAGTAGATTTTAACCAATCAGAAGGTATACTGCCGTTTCGGTAAATAAGATTGAATAGCTTTACCAGCGTGTTCAGTGATTCTTCGTGTTGCAGTATTTTTAGAACTTCTATATAGACGTCATCAGGACCACTAGCTTTCCCATTTTTTGAAATTGACAGCGCATACTGAACTTCTGCCTTCGTTATGTCCAAGCCTTGGCCTTGATTAAAGAATTCTTTCTGAAGTTCTGGCCGGGTATCGTGAAATAGGTGCTCGATGTAGTCGCACCATTCCGTCAGTTTTTCTGAAGTATCCAGTATCAGCCTGCCCTGTGCGTTCTGTAAAGTCGTCGCATTTCTATTTCTGCAGATACCTGCTGCCTCTTTTATCTTCTTATGATTGGTTTATTTTATAAGTGTGTGAAATAGTCAGTAGTAATAGCATAAGGAGTAAGACAGGGCGATACGTTATCCCCAAAACTATTTAACACCGTTCTAGAATATGCTTTTAGGACCCTAGACTGGGATAACAAAGGTATCAGTAAAGATGGAAAAAAAAAATTTTACGGGTTGCACTCTGGGAGTGCCGGCAGAAGTGAAAACTTAAGTATTAACGTTGTGCGCCCTGCGTCGCCTAAACGAAACAGCCGGCGCAGGCATACACTTTCGCCGCGCCGTAGAAAGAGAGGGGGATACTCCCTCTCCTACGCCACGCCAGCTGTCTACTCTCCATCCGTCTTACGAATTTTCGATCAGGTCACGTGTCTTGACGCGAGTTTAACATTTTTTACCCATTACAAAAAAAGTGTACAACGCCGCTAAAGAAGTTTTCACTTCAAAAATTTATTTAAAATATTTCATCGATAAAGAAATAATTCATGGGGAACAACCATAATTATAATTAAATGCTTACCTATTATAAAAGTATTATATAAAAAAATATAAACATAACGAAACAAATCGAGAAGATGATTTATCCCTTTTAAGAATAAACTTGCAAATTCTTAAATGATAGTATTGCGGAAAATTTTAAGCCGAGTATGTCGTCTATATATAATGAGGGAATACACAAGGGTATTTTGGAGAATAAATCATGCTGCTACCTACATACAAGATAAATATTGCATCGAATTATGAGTATGTTGTGCGTTTTGTCGTACTACAAAAATCAAAAAATAGATTTAAACTTTAAACTTTCTCGTGCGTACAATTTCCAAGTGTATAATATATTAGCGTATTGTCGATTATTTAAATATAATCATGACCGACCGATCTGACGGACGGCCGGACACTGACTGCCTGAATGAATCATTAATATTTAAGTTAATTTAATATAAAGATATATTAATTACTTAAATTATGTTTGTTTCTTTTTTATCACAATATTGTTAGTATTTTATACACGATACACACTTATTCGAAGCAACAAGGTAGACATGTCGGGTTCGTATAGCGTACTATTCTTCTTATAATGATTATTGTTCGTTTGTGATATATTTTTTATATAAAAGATACTTCCGTTAATGCGTACGGCTATCGATATGACAGTAACTTAAAAAGAATATCGAAAATTATATCGGTTAATCGACGAGAATATCGCTGAATCAACGAATACTTTTTTTAAACGCGATCTACGAAGCTTCGGGTACGTTTTGTTTCTATTAAAAATATATAAACAAAGTAAATAAAGTCCATGACATGCGTCAACGGTTAAAGAAAATATTTATTTAAAACGTATTCGAGTTTATTGTATAAAAAACCTAGTGTGTTTTAAACAAAATTACGGAGCTATGAAAGTAACATTTTCACGAGTTAAAACCGGTCAGTCTTCCGTCCGACCTAAAATACCTTGGTACCGTCTTACGAATTTTCGATCAGGCCACGTGTCCTGACGCGAGTTTAATATTTTTTACCCATTACAAAAAAAGTGTTCAACGCCGCTAAAGAAGTTGCGGACGACATAGTGCTGATAACAGATGATTTGAGGGAGGCCGATTCAATGATAAAAGACCCGGAGCGGGCAAACGTTGGCCTGTGTGTAAGTCATCAAAAAACAAAAATCTAGACTAATTTGGTACTTGGTGAAATTATATCTCCAGAGGACAAAACCATTGAAGTGGTTGACAAATACAAACATCTAGGTCACGAAATTAGAATAAGTTGAGACAATCAAACGCAGGAACTACAAAGAAGAATCTGTCTAGGGTGGGCTGCATACGGTAGACTAAGGGATGTCTTTAAAAGCAGCAGACCGATATGCCTAAAATCAAAAGTCTTCAATCAATGCGTATTACCAGTAATGACCTACGGTGCCGAAACGCTTACACTGACAAGAAATACCGTACATAGATTAGAGGTTGCTCAGAGAAAAATGGAGAGAGCTATGCTTGAAATTCGAACCCAAGATCGCGTAAGAAACACGTACATTTGGCAAAGAACAAAGGTCCAAGAGAGAATCACGACACTAAAATAAAAATGGGCAGGACATGTTGCGAGATTCAAAGACGACAGAAGGTCTCTAAGAATAATAAATTGGAGACCCTGCGCAGACAAAAGAAGCAGAGGAAGACGTTGGAGCGCCGATATAAAAAGAGTAGATGGACACTGGATTAGAACAGCTCAAGATAGAGCCCAGTGGAGCAGTTTAATGGAGGCCTATGTTCAGCAGTGGACTCAACACCAGGCTGGGAGATGACGATGATGAATACCATAAGTATTTGAATTTTTGCAATAAATCTGTCGATTTATTTCATAACAAAACTAAGTTGCTTGAATACACCACGAGTCCGCAGCACGAGTGTTGTTTTTAAGCAACTCAATTTCGTTATGAAATTAATCGACAGATTTATCGCGAAAATTAAATCACTTGTGTTACGAGGGCGGTTTGATAAGTCAGTGACTTTTTGAATAAAACAAATTTTTTTCCGCAAATAAACATTTTATTTTTCTACATAATCACCTTTTAGCTCGATACATTTAGTCCAGCGTTTTTCTAATTTTTTTATTCCCTACAAATAATAGGTTTTTTCAAAGCTCTCAAATACGCTTTTGTTTCGGTAATGGCTTCTTCATCCGACTCAAATCTCTTACCGCCCAGCCATTTCTTTAGGTTTGGAAACAGAAAATAGTCGCAGGGGGCTAAATCTGGAGAATATGCTGGATGGGGTAGCAGTTCGTATCCCAATTCGTGGATTTTGGCCATCGTGACTAGACAAGTGTGCACACGTGCATTGTCTTGATGGAACAGTACTTTCTTCTTCTTAGCCAAATGCGGCCGTTTTTGCTTCAAATCAACGTCGAATATGTTTAGAAGCTTTGATTAATATTCGCCGGTGATCGTTTTACCTTTCTTGAGGTAATCGATGTGAATGACACCGCGTACATCCCAAAAACTGTGGCCATGACCTTGTTGGCTGACAGACTCTGTTTCGCCTTCTTTGGTCCACGTTCACCCCTAACAACCCACTGTTTCGATTGTTCCTTGCTCTCTGGCGTGTTGTGATGGATCCATGTTTCATCCACAGTAACAAAACGGCGCAAAAATTCGTCCGGATTACGGCTGAACATCGCTAAACACTCTTTTGAAGTGGTCACACGATTGCGCTTATGGTCGAGTGTGAGCAATCGCGGCACCCATCTCGCAGAGAGTTTTTTCATGTCCAAATATTCGTGTAAAATATTATGTACCCGTTCAGTTGAGATACATCTACAGCATGAGCCAACTCACGCACTTTCATTCTCCGATCATCCAATATCATTTCATGGATTTTATCGACGATTTCCGGCGTGATCACTTCTTTTGGGCGACCTGGACGTTCGGCATCACTAGTGCTGGTACGACCACAACGGAACTCTGTAAACCACTTCTTAACCATTGAAATTGATGGTGCCGAGACCCCGTAGTATTTATCAAGTCTTTCCTTAGCTTCAGTGATGGTTTTTTTACGTAAAAAGTAATGCTTAATCAGCACACGAAATTCACTTTTTTCCATTTTCGTAAAAATTCACGAGATTGTCTGCTTTGAACGGCTATCAAACACCAACTGCACGACGTAGCTTGCTCAAAATTAGAATGTTGACCACTGATAGATTATAGTTGACGGCGGCAGCACTGTTGCATTTGGAGTAACTGCGCGGGAAATTCAAAAAGTCACTGACTTATCAAACTGCCCTCGTATAACTACTGATAATCCGAACTTGACTAGAGCTCCTGATTGGTCCATTGGATAAGTGCGTGAAATAGTCATTTAAATTCTCACCTAACCGATTATTTTTCCCGATACGGTAGTCAAATAAAAAGAAATTTCGTAGTGGCAATAAAAAATTAATTTATGCATTTAGACGCCTATTTAGAAATAAATTAAACACTATAAATCTCAACCAGCAGGTCAACGTATTGTTTAAGATGCGTTATTTTTGCATTAGACTTATTGTGTAAATTAAATGTACGTTGAACTTAAAAAAGAGTAACAAAAGAAAGTTTCGACACTATTAGATAAACTTTATACAAATATTAGGACAAAAATTACGTAGTAAATTTAATGCTCGTTAATTTATAATGCCTTACAATTAATAAACTTAAAAAAATCTTGTATTTGTTTTGATTTTGATAAATTATGTTGTTAAAGCCGCTTTGGGCATTTTCAAAATAATACAAAGAACGTAAGTAGCAGTGTATCGATGGTGGAGTTGTTCTACTTGAATATGCTAAATAACCCAGTCAAAACATCTAAAAAAAATATTAGTGGTTGTCACGTGCCTATTTTTTCCCTTCTACAGTTCCATTATTAATTGTGTCTCTGATAGTTTCGTATTCCTCAGGTACCGTATTTTGTTGTAACTTAAATATATCATTCATTGTAAATAGTGTTGCATACCTTGTAGGGCTAGGATTCGATTGTTTGGTTTGCATTTCTGTGTGGATGGGGCTGGCTATCCACACGGACGAGTGCGATTCTTGGTTTACGTCAATTCCGTGTCATTTCTTGATATCCGGCTTGGGAAGGAGTGTCAGTCGTTTGGTGGCAGTCTTGGGAGTCGTGTGTTGGTGAAAGTTTTTGGGACGGTGTGATATTAGCACGTGTGCAGAACCTCTACGGGTTTTCTTTCATATCTGGCTGTATTTGGGCCATCTTAATTGGATTTTGAAGAAAAACCACTTAATTTTTAACTTGACCATTCTATCTTACCTTCGTTGTTGATATTTTGAATTTTGGTGTCGAGTTAAAATATCCGCAGGCGGGATTTATTTGAGGGAAGCCATTGTTAATTAGCAGGTGCCGTCCCATAATCAAACCGGCCACTGGAGTGGTGAATTCGTATACCCAAAGGTTATAAGTGAATTATTTTTAAATATATAACGCCGTGACTTATTTTGACACCACGATTAAGTTTTGTTTTAGTTTATTAATGTAGTACATTGTTGGAAACTATTTATTGTATTAGATAATATGCTAAAACTAAACTTGGATTAAAATATTCTTAATAATTCTTTATGTCCAAGTAAAAATATATTTTCTTCATACTTATTTGTAAATATCCTACAATTTTGATAATTTAAAGGGCAACCATTGTAAAAATATTTTTAAATAAACTTGATTGTTTTGGCAGTGAAAATCTTTATGTAAATGGTAAAGACATGAGTAAATTAGCAGCCTTATGTAAACGTTTGATTTAGTGTTATTAATGAGTTGATTTATATACGTTTTACTTTTTTTTGGTAACTTGGTAAAGTCTGTTACTCTTACTTCTGTTTTGGTTATTTTATAAAGTTGTAAATTTTAAATTTTTGGTTTGTTTTAGCAAGAAAATTTACCATAGCTGTTAATTTTGACTATATTTGTTATAATGTTGCTATTGAGCTGTGTACTTTGATTTATTGTGTGAGTAAAGTATCCAATATATTTTAGCTATAATTTTATTTATTTGGTTCACCATAATCTTAGTTGTTTATCGTGTGGCTCTGCTAGTGCCTATAAGACCTAGGGGTTTCTGGCTTGAACCGTCTAAGTCGGTGGCGCGGCTCACTTTTATACTTTTTTCTTCTACCCTTTACGGCTGAGCTAGGGCATAATTAGCCAGTAGAGAGACCGCTGGCAGAGTACTCTTTAGAGAACGAAAAATACGTGGCATGGTATCCGGTGGACTGGGTGCAACCCGAAAGGTCCACACGCCTGACTTGTCAGTGGAAAGAATGAAAAAATACCCAATGTTTTGTTGTTATTATTATTTTGCAAAAAAATCCTGCATGATAGAACTTAAAAAACGATTTTAAATTGTTTATAACAACTTATAATTGTTGTTAACAAGATTCTTTCAATAGTTTATAACAATTGAAATTTTTTTTTTAATTATTATGATCAATTTTCATTTTTTAGTAACAATATTTAATTGTTATAAACAATGCTTGATTATTACCAACAATAATTTTTCACTGTTATAGCGTCTTCAATGCTATTTTCTCAATAGAGTCACAAGTTGAAAATTCTCCAATTCTTTTTTTTGTTTCCTAAAACTATCTCTTTTTATAAAATATTGTCAATATATTTTATACAAATATTCCTAACATGCAATAATCATATTCAAAAGATCTTAAAATTCTGCATTAAAAATAGTATAATTTATAAATTGCAAAATTCAGGTAGTTTACCATTTTTTTCAGTTATTTGATTCTCCATAAAAAACAGCTTGACCGATTTTGCTGAAAATCTAATTAGTTCTAAGTTGCGTAATTATGCGTCGAATGCATCTGGTCCCACGTCGATATCGTTTTTTGTTCTAGAGATAATCGAGACGAAAAAAAATTCCGAAAGTTTACCATTGTTTTCAGTTTTTTAATTCTCCATAAAAACCAGCTTGACCGATTTTGCTGAAAATCTAATCATTTCTAAATTGCGTAATTATGCGTCGAATGCAATTGGTCCCACGTCGATATCGTTTTTTGTTCTCAAGATAATCGAGACGAAAAATAATTCCGAACGCACATACGTACATACACACACACAGACGTCCACTTACAAACTATTGTATTCGACTCTGGGGACCTTGAAATGTGGAGATATATCAAAATTCGGGATTCGCAAAATCGGACCCATTACTATAACTTCCGACTGGATAGTTAAAAAGTAACTTTGACTGAAAATTGGACTGATTTAAAAGCCTTCAGCAAAAACCACAAAAATTTTTATTTACAATGCCCCCAAAAAACTTTAAAGAGTGCTAAACTACTCAGAGGTTATATGGTATTATTTGTCCTTCTCTCATTTGGAACTTAAATACTACCAATCTGAAGTTAGAATTACTTTTAATGACAATTACAACTGTCATGCTACCTCTACAATCTCGCTGAAGTTATCCGCAGTGGGCCGAGGATAAGAATGTAGTGGGTCTATTCACTTTGCCTCGTTCTGCAGTTCCGTGTCAGTTTTTTGTACCAGAGTCAAAGACGGCGAGGTACGAATACAAGAAAACTCACTTGCCGCACTGCGAGTAGTATTTGTTTTGAGTTAAAAATGTCATCCACCACCTCCTTTTTTTCCAGGGCTCTAGTATTTTAGTATTAAGTATTTTTTTTTGTGTAGTAACAATTTAATAAGTTGTAATATGTTTTTTGAAGTAATAACTTCTTATGGCACGCTGTAAACTTTTTTTGTAATGGGTTAAAAATGTTAAACTCGCGTCAGGACACGTGGCCTGATCGAAAATTCGTAAGACGGATAAAAATGTTAAACTCGCGTCAGGACACGTGACCTGATCGAAAATTCGTAAGACGGATAAAAATGTTAAACTCGCGTCAGGACACGTGACCTGATCGAAAATTCGTAAGACGGATGGAGAGTAGACAGTTGGCGTGGCGTAGGAGAGGGAGTATCCCCCTCTCTTTCTACAGCGCGGCGAAAATGTATGCCTGCGCCGGCTGTTTCGTTTAGGCGGCGCAGGGCGCACAACGTTAATACTTAATTTTTCACTTCTGCCGGCACTCCCAGAGTGCAACCCGTAAAATTTTTTTTTTTACTAAAAATATTCGCAAAAAGGGTAGACCTATCTTTTGGGCCGCGGACGGCCCGCACTGCGACTATTAGAAGGGGGAGGGATTATGGAAATGAGATGATTGTGGACCCGCTTTTTGAAAAGTTGCAGGTCATAGTTCTCTGGAACTGATTTTTGAAGCTTGTTTCATTCCGTAGCAGCACTGTAAAAGAAGGATTCTTGATGGAGATTGGTCCTTGTAGTGTCAATCTTGAGAGTAAAAGGTGAGACTGATCAGCGTGCCGAGTTCTTCGGCCGAATGTGGCCAGTGGTGGTATAAGAGTTTTTATTTCTCTGGAACATCTGCCATGGAAATATCTGTAGAGTAATGTCTGGTCTGCAACTCTTCTTCTATGTTCTATTGGCTGAAGAGTATCTGTGAGAGTTGTGCTGTTTATCAACCGAATGGCCCTTTTCTGAATGGAATCTAGAAGACGAAGAGAATGCCTTGGTGCTGAACCCCAAATGTGCTATAAATACTCTAGTAGAGGTCGAATTTGAGCCTTGTAGGTCGTCAACAGTTGATCAGCTATTGGCTTGCTGACTTTGCGATGTTAGCAACATGGTCATGCCAAGAAATATTTTTAGACACCGTGACTCCCAAAATCGAGATGGAGGGACTTGATTCAAGGGTTTTTCCGGACATTGTGATGGAATGATTTGAGGAATTCACTTTCTTGTAAAACATGGCGTTTTGTGTTTTCTGGGCGTTGAACTGAACCAGATTGTTAGCTCCCCACTCGACGATTGCTTTAAGATCTCTATTGATGGAGTCAACCTGTTCCTGCCTGAGTATATTTGTATCATTTACCGAAAGTGATAGATAGGATGTGAAAGTTAAGACAAGTGTGCTGTCGTCTGCGAAACTGTAAATGGGGTTTATGGTGGTTTTCAAGAGGTCGTTGATGTGTAAAAGAAATATGGTGGGGGATAGGATGGAACCCTGGGGGACCCCGGCATTGATTTTTGACGAAGAAGAAATACCGTCCACTGCCACATGTAAGAAGCGATTTTGCATGAAGCTAATCAGCCATTGGAGCAACTTGGTTGGAAGACCGTGAGCAGATAATGTAGGTTATTTACAGTTTGTTTAAAAAAAAATCGATAACTTAAGTTTTTGGCATTGTGAATTGTCAACCGGTTTCTTCAGACCAAAATCCGATATTAACTAATGTTTCTTGTAGTATCTTTTTTTACAGTGCCTATTCGTTTCGAACGTTGGCGACCATCATGGCAATCTGTATCTTGTTCGCAGCTGCTTTGACAAGACCCACAATTGTTATAATATGGTATGGATTTATTGACAATTGTTAAAGATTCCTAAGAACATCATGAAGCCATATGGTATCATAAGCTTTCTTTATATCGAAGATATAGCTATTCTTGTTTGTGCATACAAAAGCTTCATTAATTGTTGACTCTAAAGCAATCACGTTGTCTAAGGTGTTCCGAAAACCACTTTGTTCGGGGGATAAAAAGTTGTGATATTCAATAGACCACACTTACCCGTTGCTTACTATCTTTTTATTATTTTACACATTTAACGAGTTAAGAAGATAGGTCTGTATGAATCAGGGGAGAATTTTGGCTGTCTTCCAATATTTAACTCCCCAGTGGAAAGTTATGGTAATGGGTCCGATTTTGCAAATCCCGAATTTTGACATAACTCCACATTTTAAGGTCCCCAGAATCGAATACAAAAGTTTTTAAGCAGACGTTTGTGTGTATGTGCGTTTGTGTGTTCATATTTTTTTTACGTTTCGATTATCTCGAGAACAAAAAATGATATCGACGTGCGACCAATTGCATTCGACGCATAATTACGCAGCTTAGAACTGATTGGATTTTCAGCAAAATCGGTCAAGCTGGAGAATCAAATAACTGAAAAAGAATGGTAAACTACCTGAATTTTGCAATTTATAAATTATACTCTTTTTAATACAGAATTTTAAGATCTTTTGAATAATATGATTATTGCATGATAGGAATATTTGTATGAAAAATATGATACAATATTTCATAAAAAAAAATAGTTTTAGCAAACAAAAATAGGAATTGGAGAACTTTAAGCTTGTGACTCTATTGAGAGAATAGCATTAAAGACGCTTTAACAGTGAAAAATTATTGTTAGTAATAATCAAGCATTGTTTATAACAATTGAATATTGTTACTAACAAATAATAATAATTTTAATAATAATTATAACAACAAAACATATGGTATATTGACATTCTTTCCATTGGGAAGTTAGTCGTGTGGACCTCTCGGGTCGCACCCAGACCACCAATATTTTGAGTTTGTGATCTAATAGTCTTCACGGCACAAATAGTTGCATTTTAAGATTAACACCGTGCAGAACTTTTCGTAAATAATAACTTTCTGTAAAATTAATAAGTTTTCCATATGTTACGATTTTAAGTGGACACATTGTATATTATAGATTATCAAATAATGTTATTAGGTTGTATACTATTAATATCCGTAGCGAAGCACGAGTAATCAGCTTGTTATTATATGTTATGGTTTTGTTTTTATTAGTAACATCATTGTATTTATATAATGGTAACATTTTGTGTGGCTTCTTTTATAGTATCACCTAAACGTAATGCAATTGTTCATGCGTTGCAGCTGTTATTTCCTTGTTACTTTTTCTTTATGGTCGGTTTTTATAGTGTCTGCAATTCGTTGATAACGCTGATAAACACTACAGATCCGTTGTCTTCTATTTAAATAATCGTTATAAATTCAACACCTTTAACTTTTAATGTGACATTCTTATTAATGAGAGTAATTTAATTTACCATTTAATAAGTAACATCACGGATTATAATCGCAATTATAACAAATATGGCGTATATATACTTAACGGTAGATCGTCTGCTAACTTGTGAGATAAAGTTACTTAGGGCTGATTATTTAACAACAAAATGCTTGCTAATGAAAACCACCACGAACCCCATTTACAGTTTCACAGACGACAGCACATTTGTCTCAACCTAAACATCCTCTCGATCACTTTCGGTAAATGATACAAATATACTCAGGCAGGAACAGGTTGACTCCATCAATGGCGATCTTGAAGCAATCGTCGAGTGGGAAACCAACAATCTTGTTAAGTTCAGCGCCCAGAAAACACAAAGCGCCACGTTTTCCAAGAAAGTGAATTCCCCAAATCATTTCATCACAATGTCCAGAAGTACCCTTGAATCCAGTCCCTTCATCTTGATTTTGGAAGTCACGGTGTCTAAAAATATGTCTTAGCATGACCATGTTGCTAACATCGCAAAGTCAGCAAGCCAATAGCTAGGTTTTCTGTGGAAAGCTAGAACGTTTTATACTCCTGATCAACTGTTGACGACGTACAAGGCTCAAATTTGACCTCTACTAGAGTATTTCTCGCACATTTGGGGTTCAGCACAAAGGCATTCTTTTCGTCTTCTAGATTCCATTCAGAAAAGGGCCATTCGGTGAGTATTTAGAAACTTGTGTATATATATATATATATATATATATATATATATATATATATATATATATATATATATATATATATATATATATATATATATCAATTGCTGCTCATTTGTCACGCTAAAACTCGAGAACGGCTGGGCTGATTTAGCTGATTTTGGTCTTGAATTGTTTGTCGTAGTCCAGGCAAGGTTTAAAAGATAAGAAAATTCGGAATAATTGCAAGAAAGATAGCACCACCCGGGTGGTGCTTGTTAAAAAGTACAGATGTCGCGACTGGCGCTATTTGCGCGGTTCTTCATGTGTACTTGATAGGAGCGAAAGCCATGAATTTATTTAATTGCAGATCTCACCTGCCCTATGCTGATGATGGACAAACATCCTGAAACCGGTACATAGGTGGTAACTGCGATTAAATAATTTTAATGGCCCTCTCTCTTACTTAACAAGCATCTGTATGCCTTGGTTTCTATGATGGGGTAGTATACACGATTATACACTACAGTTTTCTATAATTTTTACATATATATGTATATATAAATGAATCACAGTGCGTTAGTCTCGCTAAAACTCAAAAATGGCTTGACCAATTTGAATAATTTTTTTTGTTTTTTTCGCTTTAATACAGTGGTGGTTTAAAAATACAAATAATAGGGAAAATCCTAAAAAATATATTTAAAAGTCCGTGTGTTTATCTGTATACGTATACATTTTTGAAGGACGTTAAGCTAGCCTATTTTTCGTTTTCCTTGCTTTTCGCGAATGAAATAAAATTTATTGTGTTAAAGAACGTCAAGCTAACCTATCTTTCATTAAATTACAGTGGTGGTTTAAAAAAAAAATAATAGGGAAAAAGCTACAAAATCCCGAAAGGGGTGATAGATTTTTGAAAATATATCTATCAAAGGCATAGTGTAAATTTTGATCGCAAAAAAGTATAGGACATTTTTGAAGGCCGTCAAGTTAACTTATCTTTCATTAAATCACAGTGGTGATTTAAAAAGATAAATATTATGAAAAATCCTATAGAAAAGCTAAAAAATATCTATAATATAAAAATGAATGGCCGTTCGTTAGCCTCGCAAACACTAAAATACCTCTTGACCAATTTTAGGGAAATTTTTAGGCAATCTTCAGATTAGCCTTGCAGGTGTTCCTGTGAAGTTTGGTAGCGATCAGATCAACGAAATTGGTGGGAAAGGGATAAAATATAAAAACTATCAAAAACGGCTGATATTAGTGTCGAATTAATAGTCAGATTTTAAATAAATTTTGTAAATGTGTATTTATTGCTCCAACTTGAGAGATGGGATAGTTTTTATCCCGATAGATCCCTACGAAAGAGGTAAGAGGGGGTTGAAATATAAAAAAATATCACAAATGGCCGATATTAGTGTCGAACTTATAGTTTTTGGGATTGCTGAGTTTAATAGTGACATTTACAATTATGTACGCACCACTACGAAAGCAGTGGTATATATATATATATATATATATATATATATATATATATATATATATATATATATATATATATATATATATATATATATATATATGTTCAGAAATGCTTCCGCGGTCAGAAAAATGAATACTAGGTTTTCTGGATAAACCGCGTTCAGAAAATTTGTTTTCTCGACGTTTCGGCTCCCGCTTTGGAGCCATTATCAAGAGTTAGGTTAGGGTTAGGAAGGGTAAGGTTCAGTACGTTTTCGTGGTCTTAATCTGGTTACTCCATTGGTCGTACTGCACCGGTCAGTTGTCTCTGAGGTCTCAATCTGCCTACTCCTCAGGGACAACTGACGAGCACCACGACGTAGCTGGGTATTTATAGGACTGGAAATGGAGGGAGGTAGAGGCGGGTGATTGGAGGGCGGTTGATTAGAAGGTGGGAAATCGGAAGGTGGTAAATAGTAGTTGGGAGATTGGCGGGTAAGTAAAGGTTTCCATGTCGGAGGTAATCGTTGGCCGTCATCCCTTTTGTTCACACAATTGGGACGTTTCTCTATTTCTATTGCTTCTCTGATTATACGAGGATTAAAGGATCGGATTGTTGATATTGTTCTTGTTTTGGGAAAATCAATAGTGTGGCCTGTTTGGATTCTGTGTTGGGCTAATGCATTGTTGGTGTCTAAATGTTTGACGGATAGGGAGTGTTCAGAAACTCTGTTCTGTACTCGACGATTGGTTTGACCTATGTAAGTTTGAGGACAGTTACTACAGGAAATCTCATAGACACCATGATTTTCGTTGGGGACTTTATCTTTTACTGGCCTGATTAAGTAGGAGATATTTCTGTCAGTGGTGAAGATGGTTTTATAAAAACCGTTTTATAGGCAGATTGAGACCTCAGAGACAACTGACCGGTGCAGTACGACCAGTGGAATTGGCAGATTGAGACCACGAAAACGTACTGAACCTTACCCTTCCTAACCCTAACCTAACTCTTGATAATGGCTCCAAAGCGGGAGCCGAAACGTCGAGAAAACAAATTTTCTGAACGCGGTTTATCCAGGAAACCTAGTATTCATATATATATATATATATATATATATATATATATATATATATATGGCAACATCGGATATGGAAATTGAAGAGAAGTCGCTAACGTCACAGCAAGTATTGTACCTAACCTATCTTTGATGTTGTCAATAATTTGTTCCATAGTTAATTTAAAAGACGAATAAGCAGTTTAAATAAAAAAATTCTCTATTTTTGCTATAATTTTAAAACGGAGAATAACTAGTCAATTTTATAAATAACGTATAACTATAAACTGCTAGAATAATAACTATAAATATGGTACGGCATGTATCAACTACTTTCTCGCTTTACCGGTTAATTAATTAAATTGCCAATTTTGTTTGTTAATAAATTTTATGACTCATTAAAAAAATTGAACTCAAGTTTTCTACTGCAGTTATCATCGTGTTTTTACTCGTCACGTTTTTGAAATGTCAATTTACTGATGTAACATTAAAAAATTAGTCACTAAAATTAATTAATGAATATATCAAAACAGTTTTAAAATAATTAATGAGATGATTAAGAGCGCTATTTACATTTTGTCAACAGTAAACGCGACTAATTATTATCAATAACTTTATTTTGGTTATTAATTGACATACATATTTTGACAGATAATTATAATCTAAATAAAAAAAACAAAATAACCCGTACGCAAAAACGTAAAACAATCGACTTCAAAGACTTAAATGGTTTTCTCATGGATACCATTGCAAGAACTGGACCAAAGTAAAATGGGACCACACGAAAAGCACTAGCTTTCAAATAAAAAAAAATCAATAAAATCGGTTCACCCAGTCAAAAGTTCTGAGGTAACAAACATAAAAAAAATACAGTCGAATTGAAGTCCTTTAAAATTTGAAGTCCTTTAAAAACATAGTCAAATATAACTCAAGATCGGCTGGACCGATTTTAATGATCTCTGATTTGTTTAATTCGTCTTCGCTCCGAATTCGCTCCGTGCATGACTGCAGCGCCTTGGTATCTGTGAACTAAAGGACGCTGTCACAGAGTTTTTAAATATATAAATGAATGGGGGTTTGCAATAAAAATTAATTTTTATTATTATAACAAATTTGTTTGCGTGTCAAACCAAGTGACAATTAATCTTTAATCCTGTGAATTCGTTATGCAAGAATTACCCATAAAACGTAAGTATAATAAATAATTTAAAAACAGTATAAAAGCTGTAGCGTTTACTATAGTAAACAAAATAGGTTATAACCACAGTAGATCGGACTTTAAATAATATTGGCAATAATTACTGAGACAGGTTTCCAAGCAATTAGTCATACCGTCGATTTTCAACCTTAGACTATCATCGAAGGTAAAAATCTCGTCATTACAGAACATGTCCGAGATGTTGAAGAGCATCTTTAAAATAACAAGTTATTTTATAAAGTCACGAATTATTCGACAAGCACTACTTCTTTAAATATTAATAACAATTAAATGATTTATTCTAATGTTAAAAAATTTGAAGATGAAATAATTGATATAGCTTAATTTTTTTATTTTAGATAAATTAAGCTCTTTGTGTCACTGATCTGTTGCAATTGCGTTTATAATAAAAGTAAAAAATGCCGCATTAATTTACTTAATAATGATGAAACCGCATCTAAAACTAGTATCAAGCAACAAAGGGGCAATCCCAGTTTTCGGCAATTTGCAACAAAAATATTCAAGAGGAGATATTTTGAAAATATTTTTCCGCATAAATACAAGCAGCTGCAAGAACCACAGGAAGTCCAGATTTCCAAATTGATCTTAAACTCTCCTTTGAAGCAAATTTTGACAGCTCAATCTCATAAAAATTAAGGTTATGAAACTACTTCTGCCGTCTCACTGCCACTATCCACTTATTTTTTTGGATTATTTTCCATTTTGCAGTGGGAAATTTATAAAATTTATATTCATTTTTTGCGCTCGTATATTTGCAATTCACTTCGCATCGACTGTGGTGGCTCTTTTTACCCAATTTTAAAAAATTATAACAAAATTAATAATCTGACGTTTATTTTTTAACACTTACATTAAAAATATCGACCTTTATTGCTTAAGTTACCCACTGCGCGCGCTGGTGTCCATTCTGGCTTCCCCTCCCTTGAAAAAAAATAATAGAAAAATTAGTTTTTTTATTATATTGTGCAACGATCACGTATTAATAGCCATTACATGATCGTTGCATATACTATTTTATCTACTACCAATAAAAAAAAACGAGGTGAATTAACAATTCATTTTCCGAAAAAGATGAAATATCTTTCGTGATTTTCCGATCTATGAATTGTGTATAATATTTGTCATACAATTTTTTTTTGACTTCGTTGGCACTAAATTTTTACAGACAGTCACAGAGTTCACAGAGAAATTTGTGGTGGAGTGGTGGACAAGATAATTCTTTATAACTACTTGACATGTTTACTTTTAATAATTTGACTCGTTGTGAGTGAATGTCGATAGAAATTAAATGTCAAATATGTGGAAACATCCTACCTACTTGATTAGTCCCAAGTCCATGTATATATAGGCCAAAAATTCGTTACATAATGAAAAGTACGTGTTTTTATTGGCCAAAATTTGTAACATAATTCGTGTTAAAATGCACCTCATTAATGAATCGTTTACAGTTATTTAATTCGCATATTATAATTCGGGAGTAGATTATAATATATTCTTCAACGAGCGTATAATGGGCTATTATTCTCGAGGATAAAATTTTTTCGAAACGAGCCGCAGGCAGGGCCGGATTTAGAGGTCTGGAGGCCGCGGGGCAACATAAAAGTGGAGGCCCCCTAGCCCAAAATTTTTTCAGTCGAGTTTTTCAATAAATAATCTATTGTGAAAGTTGTTTACTAGTCCGAATATGATGTTTTTTCCGAAGTTTTTATTGTGAAGGCCCCTCTTTTGCGGAGGCCCCGGGGCTGTAGCCCCGGATGCCCTCCCTTAAACCCGGTCCTGGCCGCAGGCGAGTTTTAGAATCATCCGCACGTAGTTTTTACTACAAGAGTCAAGCGACCACAAATTCTACTATGATTTCGCATGCGCATTTCGTTAAAGTTTCAACTTGTTTATGAATATTCTTGCGCTGTTGTCAACGCAACGTTTATATATTTATATACTACATTAATTCTATAATACTTTTTTGTGGACTTTGAATTACTGCCAATTAGCAGAAATAATAGAGAAACAAATTAGGAGCAAGTGTGGCTTGACATTTTTAAATAAAAAACAATTTTTATATATATATATATATATATATATATATATATACACTAGCAACACTAGCAACGACTGCCCAGGAAAAAGCCAATATCTTTGCGCACCTATTTGCTGGAAATTCCACTCTGGATTCTTCGGGAAAACAACCCTCGAACATTACACCTATTGACAGTCACATGCCCGAGATCACCTTTCGCCAACGTACTATCAGAAAGATTTTGCTGGGTCTCAACACCAACAAAGCCTGTGGATCTGACGGAATCCCGCCGATTGTTCTCAAGAAATTTTCCCCCGAACTAACACCTGTTCTTTGCAAGTTGTTCATTCACTCTTACAATTTGGGAGTATTTCCGTCCAATTGGAAAATTGCAAGAGTACAGCCAGTCCCTAAAAAAGGCAAAAAGACCCTATCTAGCAACTACAGACCTATCGCACTGCTATCTATTATTTCAAAGGTCATGGAAAAAGCCATCAACATCGAGCTCATGAAATATCTGGAAGACTCAGGAATTATCAATGATAGGCAATATGGCTTCCGCTATCAGAGATCAACTGGTGACCTGCTCGCATACGTCTCACATATATGGCAGCTATCTATTGAAAAGTATGGAGAAACTTTAGCTGTGGCATTAGATATCTCCAAGGCGATCGATTGAATTTGGCACCAGGGACTCCTCGCCAAGCTTCCATCTTATGGCTTGCCCCCTCAGCTGTGTTCTCTGCTTGCTAGTTTTCTCTCAAACAGGTCTCTCCATGTAGTGGTCGATGGAGTTTCATCTGACACTCTACTCATAAATGCTGGTGTTCCGCAAGGATCCATTCTAGCACCAACACTATTTTTACTTCACATCAACGACCCTATTGAAAGCAACTTCATGTCCCGTACACAGCTTTGCCGACGATAGTACCCTCCATACCGCATTCTCTTCCAGGGCCCCTATATCAGCCCGTGAAACCAGAAATGAACGAGGAAGAAATGTTAGCAATATAAATATAGCAACAATTCTCGAATGGGGATCCAATAACTTGGTAGAATTCAATGCAAACAAAACACAAGCATGTCTTTTCTCTAGAAAAGCCGATCTCACTGTGCCTAACATAACTTTGTCAGGAGTAACCATACCACTGAAGTCATCCATATCGATGCTTGGTATTACTATCAGCAATAACCTTTCCTGAGAAAATCACGTGAGGTCCATTGCCAAAAGTGCATCCCAAAAACTTGGTTTTTTGTTTCGTGCCAAGAGCTATTTCACCTCCAGTCAGCTGCTTATGATCTATAAGGCACAGATCCGACCTGTACTGGAGTACTGATCCCATATTTGGAGTGCAGCACCTAAACATATCCTGAAGCTACTGGATTCTGTCCAAAAAAGGGCAATTCGTCTCGTCGGTGATGCCTCGCTTACAAACTCGCTCACTTGTCTGGAACACCGTAGAAAAGTTGGCGATTTGTCTCTATTTTATAGATATTTTCATGGGCGATGCTCTTCTGAAATATCAACAATCGTTCCTCCTTTGGCAGTCTCTTCGAGATTAACCCGTCAAGTTCAGTCTTCACACCCCTTCGTGGTCAGTTTGGAGACCTGCAGAACATCACTTTCCAAAGACTCATTCATCCAACGAATTGCGAGGCTTCTGAACTCATTGCCTAGGGAGGTGTTCCCCGATGCATACAACCTCCAGAAATTTAAGAAGAACACCAACTCCTACCTTCTTTACCTTGGTTCCCACGATGTTCTCTGAACATTACAGGACATCCCTTTTCGTGGGAACCAGAACATAAAAAAAAAATATATAAATATATATATATATATATATATATATATATATATATATATATATATAAATATATATATAATAATATAATGTTAATGTAAAACTAAAAAATAAATTTAATACATAGAGTGTATAAAAAAAAAGAGACCCCTTTTCTAGAATAGGCATAAAACTGAAAAATAATGCGGGACTGCTTTGTAAAAAATTTTCGTAACGCTATCCGTATTTAAGATAAAGGGCGTTGAAGAAAAAAAGAAGAAGAAGAAAAAAAATTTTACACATTTATTACGATTTTGCAGAAACTACTGAAAACATCGTAATGAAATTTTATACGAATATGTTTTAGAAGCTGATACATCCCATGAACTTGTTTTTATATCTAACTCTTATAGAGGGCGCTAGTTACACGGTTCGTACCAAATAGTATTGAACATAACTTTTTTTACATACATAAAGTCACGCCTTTTTCCCATGGGGGTAGGCAGAGACCACTTCCTTCCACTTGCTACGGTTCTTAAACGCATCTTTTGCTTCCTCTACTTTCATCAGTGCTCTCATACATGCTCGTCGGTTGTTGGTACTCTTGACCTGGCCTTTCCTCAAAACAAGATATGTTCTCCGAGGTCGACCTCTACCGACTTCCGTCCATTCACACTCGCTTTATAAATTTGTTTCGTCAATCTTCCTTCATCCATCCTTTCAACGTGTCCAAACCATCTAAGCATTCCTTTATCTATCTAAAAATTTTTAGGTTGTATTTATTAATCAAAATTTCAAGTGAACTTATATACATCTTTCAATTTTACACCAAAAAGGTACTCTCTTGGTAAAACTCGATACTGTGTACCGTTTTCGGAATATTTTTATTTGAAAATTTGAAGTAATAACCGATGCTGGTATAAAGTAATGATAAAGTTATTAATTAAACAAAAAATCACAAGAAGAAAATTAAAACAAAGACTAAGAACATTAAATAAAATTTAATTGGAGTAAGTATTTAAAATTTCCTCCGTTTTCACGAATACACAAGTCTATGTATATTTTTTAAAGAATCCATTAATCTTCTAAACGGTTGGGAATCAGCTATCATTAAAGTGACGTTGAATTTGGTCTTCCATTTCTTGAAGTGAATTTACCTCTGTAGCATAGACTTTTTCCTTAAGATACGACCAAATTGTGTAGTCTAAAGGATTAAAATCGCTTGACCTATGAGGCCAATGAATCGGAGCTTCTACACCTCTACCAATCCATCGATTATAAAAATGGTTACTTAACCAATTACGACACCTTCTATCAAAGTGCATAAAAAATAAAGATCTTCGCTCGTTTAGCGTTAAATCTTCTAATATCTCGATCTCGATCCCTTTTCATCTATTGTTACTCCTAGATATTTAAACTCTTTAACTTGTTCTATTTTTATATTATCTATCATAATATTTATTTCTTCGTCTCCTATAGTCATCACTTTGGTTATATCTTTATTTATTTTCATCTGTTTTCTCTTTAATACTTCATTCCATTTTTCTATATTATATTGTAATCGTTCTTCATTTTCAGCAATCAGTATTATGTCATCTGCAAATGCTCCTTCAGCTGTCTCCACTCTTTGCATGTTTTTGTATCCAATGCATTATAACAAAGTCCAAAAGTCTGAAAACAGAAGAGGAAATGAAAAGATATGAAAAATTCATTGAAAAAAGACCGGCAACTTCTCTTGTTGGTTATTTTTATTGAAGTCAAAGTAAATAAATACTTATCATTGAAGTCATGTCATTCATTGATTTTATGAGGATCAGAAGGATCAGAGCGTACCAGAAAATGGAGAACACTAGGGCATGGACCAGTGATTTTTTGGTATTGATGGATATATATCGATCTTTCCAAATTTTATGTAATTGACTCATTGCTGTTCGGCCAAGTTGAATACGACGGCGGATCTCCATCTCGCAGCTTCCGGAGGAGCGGATAAGGGCACCCAGATAAACAAACTGATCTACCACTTCACAGTTGGCAATGTGATGTGGTCTGTTTGCTGTCTTATCCGATCTATTAACTATCAATACTTTAGATTTGGATTAGTTGATTTTTAGACCATACTCTTTTGATGTTCTCTCGAGTCGTATCAATTCTGTAAGTTCTTCTGCTGAGTTAGCGATCGCACTTGGCGTCAAAAACATATGTTTTTCGACAGAATGACAGTGCGGGAAAATGAAGGTTAAAATGTCAATAGCGACAGTTGCGATCATCTTAACCACTTTTCACTGCATTATTCGCTTTTAAGTTTTTATATTAAGTTACATTTATTATTTTGCATTTTGTTGCAATAAAACACAAAAACAGTGACGATATTATAAAAAAAAATTTTATTTGTCGGTGGATGAGCAGTCGTTGAAATATTTAATTTTTGTCTTTATAACCATCATTAATTTAAAAGAAATACCTCTCATTTTTGTTTATAAAATAACCGCAAGCAAGCTTTTTAAGATTAAAATTATCAATAAATAAATAAAGTTTTTAACACAGTGAGTGTCAACCCCCCGCTAAATTACCTTTTTACTTATCCATCATTTTTTTTCCTAAAAAAAATTCCACTGTTAGCATCCCTGGTGGGGATCGAACCCACGACCTTTGGATTAGAAGTCCAACGCGCTATCCGCTGCGCTACAGGGACGGATACTTCATATACTTAAAACAACGAATACAAAGCTTGTCTACAAAATTATCAAAATATAAATCGTTGACCTTACCGTTGTTTATTTGTGATCAACAGACGGAATGGTTCGTTATCGAATCTTAAATTAATTGGTAAAGTAGTTCATTTTCCTAACCAGGCATATTATGATAAGTTTTTTTTTGTATTTGCGACAATAAATCTGGGGTTAGGAAAATGTAGATATTTTCTTTTTGCAATATGTAGAAGCGTTATTTATAAGTTAATAATTCCTTTTTTGCATAACCCAGTGTCGTAGCGCTAGTCGGTAAGTCCTCTATTTACATTTTTCCATCCGTAATAACATTAGAGTGGAAAAATACTCGAAAATGATATGATTAAACATGGAGTTTATTAATACAATTAGAACAGACAAGTTTTTATAATAATGGTAATTATGTTGATGAGGGGTCCACCATATTTTCGGCCATAAAACATCAAAAACTCACATTTTTTTTGGCGGATTTATTATTTACAAATAAAACTAAAAAAATATGACTGGGTAAATTTCTTTTTTTGGTTTGAAAAAATAAAAAAAAACATTGTTAATATATTTTTCGTAAACTTTTATATTAACATTTTTTAAATGTTATGTTTTTTTTTTGAAATTTTGGTACCTACAAGCAAACTACAAACAAGCAAATTTTTAAATTTGTATATCTATTTTTATTTATCAAAAAATATGACTTATTTAATTGTTTTTTCAAATTAAAGAATAATAATAGTCACTATTTTGATTTATGTTTTTTTTTGTACTAAAATTTGAACGATGCAGAAAAGATACGAAAGGCATTTGCGCAAGGACGATACATGTTAACATTAAAATATATCGTACTCTTTTTTAGGTGTTTTTGTTTAAAAAAATGCGGAACACTTCACGATTTTTCTGGGAAAATATTGTATATTGTAACGGAACACAATAACACAATTGTCGTTGCTACATATCCTATACAGGGTTTTTTAAAAAAAAGGTGACTCCGTCTTTAGGATCGGTAGAAAACTAAAAAATAATTGGGGTTTGCTTAGGGGGCGTCCATAAATTACGTGAGATGTTTAGGGGGAGGAGGGGGTCGAGTCAAATCTCATCTAATCTTACGTTGAAGAGACAGGGGGTCTCGGCAAATATCACGCAATTTTTTTTCTGATTGAAACAAAAAAAAATTAGAGTAGATATTCTTTTTTTTAATCACAGTACTCACGATTTAAGTATTCTATTGTTAAATTTTTATTACACTTATAACTCTCAGCAATATTGATGATGGGGGAGGGAGGTACAGAAAATTTAAAAAAACACCTCACGTAATTTATGGATGCCCCCTTAGTAAAAAATTTTCGTAACGCCATCTGTATTCAAGGTTCAAGAAAAAAAATGTATACACATTTATTACGATTTTGCCGAAACTACTGGAAACATTGTAATGAAATTTTATACGAACATGTTTTAGAAGCTGATACATACATCCCATGGATGTGTTTTTAAATCTGACTCTCATAATGAGCGCTAGTTACACGATTCGTATCAAGTAGTATTGAACATAACTTTTTTATGGTTAGATTTATTAATCAAAATTTCAAGTGAACATCATTTAATTTTACACCAAAAAGGTACTCTTGGTAAAACTTGATACTGTGTACCGTTTTCGGAATATTTTGATTTGAAAATTATAAGTTAATGATAAAGGTATTAATTATTATTATTATTAATTAGTATACATTATATAAATAAAAAAAATTTTGGCGCGTAAATGAGACTTCATCGATAAAACCGATACATGTTAAAAAATTAAGATTGAGGGCTTTCCTTTCTTGTAACGTTTCACAAAAATCAATTCTAATCGGTATATCTTGATTTTCTCCAAGTTTGCCATGAAAAACTGACATTTATTGATAGTTATGACGATAAGTCAACAATAATTAGATTTTTGAAACCGTGTTATTTGAAAAATTAGATATTGTTGATCAAAATGTACTCAAATGTTGAATACAACCTTAGTCGAGTATTTAGGAAACTCTAGTGCAGCTGTTACGCGTTATGCAGAAAAGTTTCCTAGAAGAAACTTACCAAGTAAAAATACATTTAGAGCCATTGAACGACGTTGTCGAGAAACTGAGAATGTGTGACCAAAAAAAAAGAATTTCTGGTAGGCCAAGAACAACAAGAACCAATAATATAGAAAATATTATTTTAAATTTAGTTGATCAAGATCCAATCGTTAGCTTAGGAATATGTCAAGACAAACAAATACATCTTCTTCAAGTACTTGGAGGATACTTAAAGAGCAGGAGCTACATCTTTATCATTACAAGAGCTCTTGCCAGACGATATACCGGTTAGAGTGGATTTTTGTCAAACAATACAAGAAAGGACAGCCCTTAATCCAAATTTTTTAACATGTATCCGTTTTATCGATGAGGTCTCATTTACGCGACAAAAAATTTTTAATTCACGTAATGCATACTAATTAATAATAATTCCTTGTATTTACAAAGACCCGAAACAACAACACACAGCTGATAGTAAACAACCAGATAATAGAACGGGTATATAAATATAAATATCTGGGAACATGGATTAACAGCAACAATGATTATGCTAGCGAACTGAAAGCAAGAATTGAAATCGCACGCAGAGCCTTCATAAATATGAAACAGTTTTTCTGTAACAGAAATTTAAATAACGATCTCAAAATACGTGTGCTGAGATGCTACATATTCACCATCTTACTATACGGCATAGAAGCGGCCACATTGACAAAAGTCATGATGAGAAAAATAGAAGCATTCGAGATGTGGCTATACAGGAGAATACTGAGAATATCTTATATGGACAGAATTACAAACGAAGAAGTACTAAAAAGACTCTCAAAAGAAACAGAAATTAATAACGAAATAAAAATCAGAAAATTACAATATCTGGGCCACACTATGAGAGGAGAGAGATACCGAATGCTACAAGTGGTGATGCAGGGAAAGATTGCAGGGAAGCGCAGCGTGGGAAGAAGACGAATGTCGTGGCTCCGCAACCTGAGAGAATGGTTCAACTGTTCATCAAATCATCTTTTCAGATCAGCAGTCAACAAAATGCAAATAATCATGATGATCGCCAACCTTCGACGGAAGACGGCACCATAAGAAGAAGGAGAAGAATTACTTTATACCAGCATCGGTTATTACTTTAAAATTTTTAAATCAAAATATTCCGAAAACGGTACACAGTA
Organism: Agelastica alni; assembly: GCA_950111635.1. Taxonomy (NCBI): domain Eukaryota; kingdom Metazoa; phylum Arthropoda; class Insecta; order Coleoptera; family Chrysomelidae; genus Agelastica; species Agelastica alni. The sequence goes on from OX467715.1 coordinate 26,378,201, forward strand.
TCTAGTTTTACCAAGAGTACCTTTTTGGTGTAAAATTGAATGATGTTCACTTGAAATTTTGATTAATAAATTTAACCTTAAAAAAGTTATGTTCAATACTACTTGGTACGAACCGTGTAACTAGCGCTCTCTATGAGAGTCAGATATAAAAACACATTCATGGGATGTATCAGCTTCTAAAACATATTCGTATAAAATTTCATTACAATGTTTCCAGTAGTTTCTGCAAAATCGTAATAAATGTGTGTATACATTTTTTTCTTCAACGCCGTTTATCTTAAATACTGTTCCGTTACGAAAATTTTTTACTGAGCAAACCCCAATTATTTTTTAGTTTTCTACCTATCCTAGAGACGGGGTGACCTTTTTTTGAAACCCTGCATAAAGAGAGATGAGAAATTGATCAACATTAATGTAATAAAAGGGTTAAAACTCCCCCTGTGTTTCATTCTAATCCACTCTGGTAGAAATAACATCGCTATAATATGTTCTGCTGAAGCGAGTAAATATTATTACTTACCTATTAATTTGACTTATAAAAAAATTGTAAATAATATATTTTTTTTAATATCACTGAAAAAAAACATAAATCTTAATAATATCTATTATTATTATTATTTGTACTTTTATTTTAATTCGAAATTTTTTTAAATTCTATATAAATTTTTTTTTCAAGTTGCTTGTTTTTTTATGTAGTTTTAAAAAAAATACACCATATCTTTTAAAAAAGGTTAACATTATGAGTGTAAAATTTTATTGAGCCTATCAACTATTTAACTTTATAACATGCTTGCGTAACTTAATTCTCGAGCTGAATTTCGAATTTATAAGAGACAGTGTTAAGAGTAACAGGTAGGAAGCTGGTGAGAAATATGTTTATTTATGTTTTGCTCATCTGCCTGACATTATTCATAGCTATAACTTTGCCATAAGAAACATTAAGATCCACGTCTGCCAACATGATAACACTACGTTGTCAATTAACAGCGCTTTGAGTTTGTTAAAAAAAAGGAATTGCTATATGATTTGCTTACGTCTGCTTCTGAGCCTGATGTTCATAATCTTTCTAAAATCGAAGAAAATCAAAGAGACAGACATTCAGGGCTCTGACTTTTCTGGTTATCAGTTTTTAAAGTTTTTTTTATGATTTAAAAATGTGTATAAGAAGAGTACACTTGGCAGTCCTAAATTTGTTAAATGTCAATTGACGGTTTTAAAAATGTTAAAAAGAAATGTGCTATATCATGTGCTCAAATCTCGTACAGATGTTTGGATTTGTTATAAAAACGAAGAAAATCGATAAGACAGACCAGACCATTCCAATGTTTTTTTTGAAAACCTCAATACTCCCGACAAACACGTTGTTTCAAGAATCAAGTGGTGTATTTCGAGTTGCGGAATCAAGAAGTATTGTGGGTTGCTGAATCAAGGAGTATTTTAAGTTCCTAGGTGATGTTGTTTATAAAGGGTGATTAAAAAAAGATGATCCCGTCTCTAGGATAGGTAGAAAACTGAAAACTGAAAAATTGGGGTTTGCTTAGTAAAAAATTTGTGTAACGCCATCCGTATTCAAGATAAAGGGCGTTGAAAAAAATATATACACAATTATTACGATTTTGCCGAAACTACTGGAAACATTGTAATGAAATTTTATACGAATATGTTTTAGAAGCTGATACATCCCATGAATTTGTTTTTATATCTGACTCTCATAGAGGGCGCTAGTTACCCGGTTTGTACCAAGTAGTTTTGAACATAACTTTTTTAAGGTCAGATTTATTAATCAAAATTTCAAAATTTCTTAGTCAAACTCGATACTGTGCACCATTTTCAAAATATTTTGATTTTAAAATTTTGAAATAACCGATTCTGGTATAAAGTAATAATAAAGTTATTAATTATTATTATTAATTAGTATGCATTATGTGAATTGTAAGGGTAGCGTGACTAACGCTACTGAGAGCGCCGATTGTGCTTAAAAACATCGATGAATTCATGTCCAGGCGGTGATTCATTAAAAACTACAAAAACTGTCGGCGATGAGATATGTGTATTAGAATGACTGCGTGCCTTGTATTAATCGGTCGTTGTTTTCAAGCTATTTTCACGCTTTATATTAAAGCTAACATGTTTTGGTCAGTACCTAATTTACTTATACTTCTGCGTTCCAATTTTAGTATAAAAAAACCCACAAAACACCATAAATCATAATAATATTAATCAATTAAATAAGTTAGATTCACGTTTAGATTGAAAATGCGGGGCTGCTATCAAACTTCACACGATAATTTGCCGGGCTAATCTAAAGATTGGCTAATAATGTCATCAAAATCGGTCCAGACGTTGGTCATAGAAAAAAAATTAAAAAAGTTCACGTTTCGGGGTTGAAAATGCGGGGTTGCACAATAATTTAAATAATGAATTTATTCTATGTTCCACACCGTATAAAATTACCCATGCAATCGCTCGAGCCACTGATTAAATGTCTCTACGTCGAAACCTTCGTACGTCCGAATTCTTAGAATGCGAAAAGGCCGTTACTGACGTAAATATGACGCTATAATATCTACGCATAATATAGACGCAACCGCAATATTTTAAAGATATGCCTTAAATAAAAGAAAAGAAACGGACAAGAAACAATTTTATTTTTTTAAGAAAACGAAAAATTTGAAAATGGATAAAAATGTACGAGAAAATTACTCCTTTATTCAAACCTTAAAGTTTTAGGTCGAGCAAAAAAGCGGTACGGCCGTACCATCCTTTTCTCGAAGCAGTTCGGGCCATTTTCTTTCTCCTTAAACTTCGTTGTGAATAAAACTAGAAGCCTGAAATTTCAGTAACCAAGCAGACATTGTATACACACGGTATATTTCAAATTTCATTTAATTTTAACCAGTAGTCACTCACTGACTGACTAACCGATCATCAAAACTCTAAAGCACTTCTAGCAGACATAGAAACTTCAAATTTATAATACAATTAGTGTTTAGTGAATAAATCAAGCAAAAACTAAAATATTTTTTCTGGATACACCAACTGCATAAATAACTTTGTAATCCCATATAAATATATAGGAGTACAAAGTTACATTTGCAGTGAATTAATCAGTGTACCTGTATATGTATAATAAAGAAAAAAAGTAGGACTATTTACAAAAAGAAATGAGATGCCAATAAAAAACTCGCAAGTCTCGCAACTCGGTTCTTCTACCGTAAAAAGATCCATGCAATACCAAGTCGGTTAATTTATTCAGTCCCTACTCAAGGTTCCTTCTGTTTTAAGTTATTACGTAATTAGCTAATCTAACAACATCTTATAGTGACCATGCCAATATTAAAAATCTTTCATGTTTTAAATACATAGATTGACTTGGCAATCGCACTAAACAATCTAATTTAATATAACACTGGTCAACAATGGTTTTGTTGCCTTTGATGTAAAAGTGGTTTCGAGTACCTCTATGCCAACAAATCACGAAACTATGGATGGATTTAAAAGATTGGCTCTGGTTTTTTTTAATTCTTCATTTTCTTATATTTTTTTAATCAGTCAAAATGAGAAAGACAAGTATATTTTTCAATATTAACTTTTTAGTGAAAATTGCTATTTAATAATTTGTTTTAATATTTAATTAACATACATGTAAAAGTTGAAAAGAAGAAAAAAATCATGAAATCTATTTTAAACTTTAGAAAAACGTCTTTTAGTAGCTTTTGTGTTATATTTTCTTTTGGGGACAATCTCTTTTTAAAGACCAGCAGTAATCTGCCATTATGTGACGGTTCCATCTACCCTGATAACTTTTTTCCATCAATTTTAGATCCTGATGGAAGCGCTCTCCCTGTTCCTCACTAGAATTCTCCAGATTTTCAGAAAATCTATCCAGATGGCTGTGGAGAAAGTGCAACTTTTTGCTTATATTTGCACCTAAAATTTTAAAGCATTCCAACATTTTTTGCACAATTTCCCTATTATTTGGTGCTTTTTAGTTTCCTAGAATATTTTTTCTACCACCAACACAAAACTTCTCCAAGCTGTACTTTCAGAATCAGTCATAACTTTTATAAAGTTTGAATCTTTCATCAATTTCCGGATTTGAGGGCCATCAAATATTCCAGCCTTTAACTTTTCCATACTTAGCTTGGGAAATGTCTTACAATAGCTATTTGTGCTCGAAATACACACAAGATTTTTTCTACAAATGCAGTTTTTAGACAGAAAAAAACACTAAATACTTTATTTAAAATAAGTAAGTACATAATATTACTTGTATTTTAATTATAACATTTTATAATATTTTTAAAAATAATTACTTTAGTTTATCTTACAACTTTTTACGGTGGAAGAACTGAGTTGCGAGACGCGAGACTTAGTGTTTTTTACAAGTTATGTTTTTAATGGCATGGCATAACCTCTCTGGTTATTTACAACCTTTCAGCATTGTCCGAGCATGATCAGAATTTGGTTTATTAGTTTTTTTTGGCATAGACTGCTGTGGTGATTAGCCCTTCAAAGTTAGGTTTGTAGTTTTTACTCCATTAATCTATATTTTTGTTAGTAAGCGTGTTTGTCGGAGGTATTAAATTGTAGTCGTTTTATTTGAGGGTTGAAGGATATCTCGTATTGATTGTTGTTACGCCTCAAAATAATACCTGGTTTTTTGGATATTAAAATCGTCATCGCTACATCACTGGATGAAAATATAGTAAACAATGAGATGTTCCAACTTACTTGTGAAAATAAACACTGGGGCTTAAATAGTCCGGGTTTTTACACACATGGCAATGACGAATCATTTCTTCCACTAAATTTTACTGAATTTTACCAATAATATGCTGAAAATCACCGATAATACACCAAAATCTCGTTGCAAAACCTTCGGCAACAGCGCTACTAATTATAGCCGATTTCGTAGTAAACACACATTTTTGCACGTGGAACGATTCAGATAAGCCGTGCGGCGTTGTCGCTTATTGAGCAACACATTTCTATGATCTAACGGAATGAAATAGTTCAATGGTTCAACATTCCATAAAATGGATTGTATTATTTAGGTTGTTATAATTCATGAAATATTAATAAGAGATAGCATTATGGTCACAATATTGTTGCAAATATAATCAACAAATACTATGGACGATTCATAAGCAATCACAAATCTCTTGCCATAACTAGAGAGCGGGCAACATCACAACACAACACATTCCAGTCGGCCACATAAAGACAATACAGTCGACCAGAAAGTGGGGATGTATGATCGTGTTTAAAAGTAAATAGTTCTGTCTCCTTTGGGAATAGGTTCGTTCAAACAATTTTTATTATTTATTTTAAAACTAATTTTGTATATATTTACGATTTAATTTATGAAAAATAAATTTTATAACCATTATTACCTAAGTATATCATTTTGTGGTAAGTAATTAGATGTACAGTGCAACAAAAGTAGCTTGGCGGGCGACTAGCCTCTAAAATAACAAATATTCGGCTGAATATACTTCACATTCGTAAACTCCTTCCTCCGATTGTACTTGAGACTCACGATTACTGAAAATTTCGTCGTCGCCGATCGGATCGTTATTCGAATATTTTCGTTGTGCGCAGACTTTGTGATCTCTCGCCCGCCAAGCTACTTCTGTTGCACTGTACCTTCTCTCTCTCTCTCTCTCTCTCTCTCTCTCTCTCTCTCTCTCTCTCTCTCTCATTTCTCTCTCTCTCTCTTTTCTCTCTCTCTCTCTCTCTCTCTCTCTCTCTCTCTCTCTCTCTCTCTCTCTCTCTCTCTCTCTCTTCTTCACATAATTTATTTGTCTGGAGTCCGGCCCTTTTTTATTGTTTAGTTTTTAGGTTTTGTTTTGATCTTTTATCCGTTTTGGTGTAAAACGGATTGGCGCCCAAGGTTAGTGCACCATGGGCAGCCTGAGATTGGCTGAGGCAAGGAAATTTTGTTTAGTCGTTTTGGATTTATTTTTTATTTTTTAGGAATTGTTCGCTAAAGTGTAGTATTAATTAGTTTTTCTGCTACTCCGCCGTGTGCAAACTATTAATACTGTCACAAGGTCAAATGGTACGAATGAATCGACAGCATCAAAAATTTTACCGCAGACGAAAAAAATTAATTCTAAAGTGTGAATTTTAATAAATATTCTGAAAAACTGAATCACAAAATAATTCTGATAAAACGAAACAAAAATCTTAAAATAAAATAAATTCTGAAAAACGAAATCGATGTAAAGAGCTATTTTGCTGTTAAATTGTACTTTAAAAATACTGGTAAACAAAAGAATCGTTCAATTCCCTTTTTCTCTCTCTCAGAGAGTTGGCTGAATTAAAGGAGGACGATTGTATATCACAATAACTTCTGTTCTCATCGGACAATACATGTTTCCTTTTTTGTTTCCTTTAAAATTTGTATTTTGAATAAAAAAATACAAGAGCAACAAAAAACGCACACAAAAAACCACACTTAATTTTAACCCATACATTATGGTAGAGAAGACCGTGGGAGATCGACCTTCGCCGATCTGATAACAAGATGGGACATATTATTTATTAAATATTATTAATTAACAAACATGCCTGTGATAACTTGCCTGTCGAAAAGTGTTCATGGCTATTTTTATTTGAATTTGAAGTTTTAAACCCGAACATTTTTTGTTTATTATTATGCTTTTGTTGAGAGGTTTTATTTTTATTTTTTCCTGTATTGTAAACATAAATCGTTGATGTAGCTCTCGATGAGTTTTTTGGTTAGAATACATACATACATACATATAGTCACGCCTTTTTCCCGTAGGGATAGGCAGAGACCACTTGCTACGGTTCTTACACACATCCCTTGCTTTCTACTTTCATCAGGGCTCTTATACATGTTTGTCGGTTGTTGGTACTCTTGACCTGGCCTTTCTTTAAAACAATGTTGATCTGATCGAGATATGTTCGCCGAGGTCGACCTCTACCGATTTGTCCTTTCACACTCGCCTTATAAATTTGTTTCATCAATCTTCCTCCATCCATCCTTTCTACGTGTCCAAATCATCTAAGCATTCCTTTATCTATCTTTGTAACCACATCTTCTTTTACACCACATCGTTCTCTTATCTCACTATTTTTTACTTTATCCAACCGAGTCACTCCGGCTATACTTCTTAAACTACTCATCTCCGCAGCATTAATACTATTTTCATGCTTCTTCTGCCAAACCCAACATTCACTACCATACATAAGTGTAGGAACCAACACACAGCCAGACGTGCCTTTTTTGACACTTTCTGACTGTTCATAAAGCTATGCAGCGCCCCATTCATCTGTTTTGCTGCCAACACCCTTCGCTCAATGTCGCTGTCATACCTTCCATCTCTCGTAAACTTTGAACCCAAGTACACAAATTCATTTACTTGTTCCAATCTTTCTCCGTTAATTGAAACTTCACAGTTTGTCATGCTTTCTTCTCTTTTAAAAACCATTACTTTCGTTTTGCTTACATTTATTTTCATCGCTTTGATTTTCAGGGCATCATGGTTAGAAATAGGCACATATTTAACTATGTTAAAAGGGAATGCATCAAAAATAAATTATCGGTACAAATTTAATAAATATGTTTAATCATGTAGTACTTACGGTATTATCAAGCATCAGATTTATAGTCATCATAATCGGAATCACTGTCGTCGCTATCCTTATTCGGATTGTAAATGATAACAGGATTAACTGCTTCGATGCGGTTTTCACGAACCCACCATTCTTCTATTAAATTTTCACATTTTGTGACACATTTTACCCAAATTTCAGAAATGTCAGTATTAAGTGCTCGTTGCCAGGTTTGCAAAACAGTCTTATCGCTGTAACCATTAGATCCAATGTGATTTTTATAATAAGTTTTGCCTATTCCCCAAATATACTCGATGGGATTAAATTGGAAATGATAAGTTGGAAGTTTTAGCACACGATGTCCATTACTGAGTATAATTTGATCCACTGTTATCGTCCTGCCAAATTCTTTTTGTTTCATCTTTAGCAAAAATCCAGATGAACAAATAAAGAGCATTTTTGTTTACAGTGAGTATAATTTCTTAAAAATTTAATTCTTTTGTGTACGATTCTAGCTTTTTCACATAAAGCCTTTCGGTTGTCTTCATTTTTAGACTAGTTCTAGAAATTTCCAATACATCTTTTGCTTTTACTTTTTTTTAATATTAAATCTAAAGAGACATGTCTTTTTTTGTCACGCATTTTGTACACAATGTCGCGAATTTTAAATTTGTAAGCTTCGGAAAAGTCAACGGACTTTGGATGTCGGCAGGGTATTTATTTTTCAACTTTTTGTTCACTATTTCCATCTTTCATACTTTTTAAAACTGAGGTTAATTTTGTTTCACCAATACCTGTCGCATCACACACACGCGCTTACGTATAGATAAAACTGGTAGCAACGGACCTCCATTGTCCTTTTTCACAGTAAAATAAGCGTGTACATTCAATATTGATGCATCTTCATCTAAAACACGTCGCGGCATTTTCGCGGCCTATTAGGTATACGAACAACCATTCCAACATAAAAATATACGGATCACCAATAGAGCAGGTCACAAAATTTAAGTATCTGGGAAGTTGGATCAGCGAGGACCTGGATCGTGAGATAGAAATAAGATCCTGCATAGAGCAAGCGAGAGCTAACTTTATTAAAATGCGGAATCTATTAACTGACAGAACACTTAATTTAAGCATAAGATTTAGCTTCGTTAGATGTTATGTGTATTCCACGTTACTGTATGGAGTCGGGGCCTGGACGCTAAAAGTCAGCAGCATTAACAAGCTCGAAGCATTTGAGATGTGGGTGTACCGCAGAATGCTGCGTATTTCATGGACCGATCATACCACCAATCAAGAGGTCTTACATAGGATGAATAAGGACCGAACAATCCTCGAGACCGTAAGAAAGCGAAAGACTGCTTACCTTGTCCGTGTCATGAGACAGGACAAATATAGATTCCTGCAACTGATTATGGAGGACAAGATTGAAAAACATAAGGGATTGGACAGGCTTAGACTCAAACTCCCTGCTAAGAAGAGCCCAGGACAGAGACGAATTTGCCAGAATTGTTGCCGATCTTCATTGAATGGAGAAGACACTTCAAGAAGAAAAAGATTAGGTATACATACACTACTTGAAATTACAATCGGTACTATACTAACTTAGGATTACTAATTACTCTTCTATAAATCTTCTACAAATTCTTCAAAAAATCTAACAAAAATGAATCAACAAGCCAAATTAAAGCATAATAGCTTAGTTAATTAGTGAAATTTGGTTGCAAAATTAACCGTGATAACAAATAAGAATATTGACCCTTAATTTCCAAACAAGAAGTCCACTATAAAATAAAATTCGTTATCTACGAAATTTTTTTAAAAATATTTGTGGTATTTACTTTTGTACTTCTTAAATGTACAGTTAAATACTGGTTATAGAGTTTTTAACGATAATCAGATTACCACTGTATATTTGTGAAATATGCTGTATGTACCATCCTCATGGAGGCATAATTGCTTTTCGGATTGATTCAATCACATTCAAAGGCGGATTGAATAACAATAAAACCATTTTCAATGAATAATATTTGTTTGCATGAAATATAAATAGCAACCCTCATATTGCATAATATTAAATTAATTCCTCAACAACAATAACTTGTTTATATTCGTTTCACCTATCTCTGTGTCAAAGTACATTAACGCAATATGAATAATACCATACGGATTCGATTTACTATTGACCTTTCGTATTAGTATTACATAAATCAAAATAACAGATATTAGGCCAACAAGAACAGCAATTATTATAGAAAGTCAAATCGCGTTTATTTTAATGCACGGATATATTGAATCGGCGAAGGTTTTTGACCTCGTCGATGACTGACTACAGTATCGTGTCATTGTTTTTATTGTTTATCTGCTAATTATTTTTTTTTTTCTTTTTTCAGTCGTTCCAAGGTAGCCAAGGTCGAGCTTATCTTTTTAATTCCGTGTAAGTATTTTTAAGGTATTATTTAAAATTGATGATGTAAACATTTTATTTTTCAACGTCCAACCTGTCTTTTTAGACGGATATTCGTGATTTTAATAATTAAAATATGCAGTTCCTACGTACATTACTGATTTAGCAACGAGTCGGTTTAATTTTTCTTGGCTAATTGAAATTCGAAATTTTGTTTGGATTGGCGAAGAAACAATAATAAAAATGGTTATGAGAAATAATGACGAATGATGAAACATTTCCGTTTTGCATAAATTAAGTAAAAAATGGAAACACTTTTGAGCACAAACTACACACATTGGGGTGAATTGCCCCTCGTCATCATAAGGTCCCGAAACCGGTCCATAGGTGGTCTCTTTGAGCAGATAAATTTAATAGCCCTTTTTCTTACTTAACAAGCACCTGTATATCTTGCTTCTTGTGATTAAAAATAGGTACATACAGTAGTTACAAATCTCATATATACATATATATATATATATATATATATATATATATATATACACATTCTTGTTCAGGATGACAAACTTGACAACATACTAAAATTTCAAGAAAATTGGATAGGTATAAGCTTAACTGTATAATTACCAATATACCTATATATGGAAAAATATTTGCAGAACATAAGACTATAAGACTCCCACTATTACATCTCGTGGTGACGGCTGTGGCTAGGATGGCGGCGTACAGGCTGCAACTCATGAATGTCTGGAGGCCAAAACCCTATAGACACGCTAGGATCACGGATCGAATCTCTGACCCTATCTTTTATTTAACTCAAACTTCAGAGTGGGCCTAAATCTACCGGAAAAAAGGGAAATAGGCCGTCTCTAATGAACTCACGTGGTTTACGGATGGCTCAGTGATAAGCGGAAACTCTGGCACTGGGATATATGGGAGTGATACCCACGATAGCATAACTATGTGACTGGGGACATTCCACAATATTTCAAGCCAAAGTTACTGCATTCATGGCTTGCGCACTAGAAAATCTCGGAATGCACTTAAGAAACAGAAACATACGGATTTTCCCAGACAGCCAAGTGGCACTCCGAAGCAATTGGAATTTGCCAAACCAGCTTGAAGTTGGTGAGAGAATGCCAAAAGGAATCTGAGAAATCGGGCAAAGGACAACCGAGTTGAACTTGGGTATTGATGGCAACAATAAAGCAGACGCACTCGCAAGGGTGGGTTCTGTAGACCCGCTGCTGGGGCCTGAACCCAGCATGGGCATAGCAAAATTTGTTATTAGAAAGAAGGCTTACCTGGCAGCAATAGCAAAGCTGGCTGAAAATTCATAATCACAGCAAGAAAATGATGGGGCAACCAAACCTTGCCCTGTCTACTTAGGTTGGACAGGAAAAATCTAAGGCTGTCAACAGAGCTGGTTACAGAGCACTGTTGTCTTAATAGACATCTGCATAACATGGGTATCTTTTTGAAAAACCCAATATGCAGACTGTGTGATGATGGGGAGGAAACAGCATCCCACGTCATATTTGATAGTGACGCCCTCTATAGGTGGCGCAGCTAGTATGGGAATAATTCGACTTAAACTGATGCGGCACATCCTAAAAACATGACACGAGGCCTTTTACATTTAAGTAAAAAGCTTAACTTCGATCAAGATTAGCAAGGAGACTATTTGGCCAAAGGCCAACCAGGCCAAAAGGTGGTATGCAAGAGATCAAATAATTTCTTTTCTAAAAATGCGTTCATTTTCACCATAATGGCCTTGAACATAAAATAAGTATTTTACGAATTAAAAAGCCTGAAAAATAAACTTAAAATTTGAACTCTAAAAAGAACATAACAAATCTAGCGTAATAAAGGTTCAAATAAACCACCTTGTTGTGCTAAACAATAGCTAAACCTACGAAATGACAGCAATTTATAGCTCACAAGACATTCTATTTTAAACGAAGAGTACCATGACATCCTACAAACTCTTGGTTTTACATTCCTAGTTGCAGGAGACTAGAACGCCAAACTCAACATATTGGGCTCCAGATTAATAACAAGTAAAGTCGAGCGTTAATCACTACTCTGCAGCAAAATAACTTGAACTATTTATTAACGGGCGAACCTACAGGAGCCTACAGAAACCAACAAAATCCCAGATTTGGTATATTTTGCTGTAACAATAGGAATAGCTGATATCCGTAGTACAATAGAGTCAAACTTTAACATCAGACCATAGTGCAATATTAATAACTATAAATACACACAGAATATGAAGAGCTAACAGCTAAAGAAACACTGGGATGTTTTTCAAAATTCCATAAATGCAAACATTAGTCTAGGTATCAATATAAAAGAAAATCAAGATGTAAAGAAAGTAGTAAATTATTTAACAACAGTCATAAAAACGGCAGGATGGGAATCAACTCCACAGCGTCAAAAAGTGTACAACAAAACCAGAATATATAAGAGAATTGATAGCAGCTTATTGCAACGAACAACAAAATTAAACAAAACATACATCAACAGGGTTAGCCATAGACTAAATAAAGCACTTCATGAAGCAAAAAACGAGTCCTTTCAGTTTAAAATTTCGAGCCTTTTCCACGAAGACCAATTCATATGAAAGTTACCCTTAAGAAAAACAGACTTGGGCTTGCACAAACGCAGAAAAAAACACAGTATTTGCAGACCATCTTGCAAACGTATTCTCAGCACCAAATAATAATAACGAAGAAGATGACGATGTAAATCGATACCTCGAAGCTCCATGCCAATTATCTCTTTCTTTGACAACATTCAACTCGAAAGAGGTTTAACAACATGAAATTTTTAAATCCCAAAAAATCTCCTGGTTATGACTTGATAACCGGGTAACTACTTTGGAAGCTACCAAGGAAAACAGTGATGTTATTAACAATAATCTAAAACATCATATTACGCCTTCGTTTCTTTTCAATACAATGGAAATTTGCTTAGGTTATTATGATCTCAAAACCTGGTAAACCCACAACAGAAGCAAATTCATATTGCTTTATAAGCCTACTCTCAGTAATGTTCAAAGAGGTTCATATTACATAAAATGGAACAAGTTTTCATAAACGAAACTATACCACAACCAATTCGAATACAGACGCGAACACTCTACAATCCAACAATGCCACAAAATAACTAAAACAACTCTCGAAGAAAAAAGTTTTGTGCTGGAGTCTTCCTCGACATACAACAGGCATTTGACAGAGTTTGACATGAAGGTCTCCTTTACAAGCCGACATTACACCTTGTCACGTGCCTATTTTTTTCTTCTCCTATCTGCCGTTTCATTATTATAATAGTCTGCATTTGGGTTCGTTGTATATAGTGTTGCCTATATAGTAGTGATAGAATTCGATTATTAATAGCTGTGACATTTTTGTCTCTCTTATTGGACTTCGCCTTGATTATTGGCCTCGATTGTCGTGTGTTGTTAGATATATTATGGTTGGTTTGCTTGTGCTGGCAATTGATGCCGTCGAGCGCGATTATGAACTAGGGACTTATACATGGAAAGGTTGGCTGACGCGTGTCCCGGGACATTATCTGATGTCCGGTCTGGGAGAGAGAAGTGTTCAGGATTCGTTTGGTGGCAGTGGTGGAAGTCGGTTGAGAGTTTTTGGAACGGTTTGATATTTACACGTGAGCGGAACTTCTACGGTTTTTTCTTTCATATCTGGCTGTATTTGGGGCCATCTTTATTGGATTAGGAAGATAAACCATTTAATTCTTAACTTGACCATTCTGTCGTGCCTATGTGGTGAATATTTTTGGATATTGGGGTCGAGTTAAGATCACCACTTGTGGGATTTGATGAAGTGAAGCCATCGTGAAGTACCACGTGCCGTTCCATCCACATCGACGATAAATTTCAGCGTTATAAAAACTTGCCTGGTAATTTTAGCAGAAATTATTATGATAATACTACTTGGTATTTCGGTTCTTGGATCATCGATGTTACCGTGACGTCTCAGTGAGGTTTTCAATTGGTTACATGGTATGGAATTTAATTTTATCAACTTATCAGTTATTATGTGCTTGATCTAAGTGTTTTCAATAATTTAAAAGTAACAAGTTATTTTCATTTAATTTGTACCTGCTCCCAGTGACGTCCCAATGAAGTTTTCAATAGTTTAAAAGTAACCAAATTATTTTTCGTTAAATTTGTACCGGCTCCAAGTTGAATCTGAATTTATATATTACCGATTATAATTTATGTGGTTATTGTGAGGGTTTTAAAATATTATTCTTGTAGCGAATCCATTTATTTTGTATTTCTTTTTTTTTGTGTTAATCTTTTGCTATCAGGAATTTTATATAAAACTAATTATTTTCGAAATTTTAAATATTGTGAACATTTTCTTTTTGTTGTTGTTGTTTTTTTTTATTTTAATTCTCTTTTGTACCTCATTAGGTTTTTATTACTGTCTGGAAGATTGTTATAATTAATTTAAATATTATTTTAAGAAAGTGTATTAAATTCGTTTAAACCACTTTACGAAAATACAGAATTTATTGTAAAATATCAGAACATCATTTTTACTTAATTAATATATTGCAGTAATTGTAAATATAGTTTTATTTATCTAGTTCACCATAATTGTTTGTTGTTTTTCGCGTGGCTCTGCTGGTGCCTACAAGACCTAGAGGTTTCCGGCTTGTACCGTCTTAAGTCGGTGGCGCGGCTCACTTTAGATTTTTTTTTCTTCTACCCTCTACGGCTGAGCTCGGGCATAATTTGCCAGTAGAGAGACCACTAGCAGAGTACTCTTTAGAGAACCAAAAAAAAAAAGGCGTGGCAACCTAACAAAACAATTATACTTCATACTAAAATCGTATCTTACCAACCGCTATTTTCAAGTTAAAATCTATGATAACTACTCAAATTACCACATTATACAATAGGGTGAAGCACATATGTATGGATTTTTTTTAATTTTTTAATTTTGAATTTCTAATAGGGGGGATTTGTGCCTTATTCTTCTTCTTAGTCATATCTTCATTGCTGAAGAGTTGTGACATCATGTCTATGAGCATTGATGGGTCGATTGTCTCCACTGCTGTCGGTCTTCCGCTACTCTTAAATTTGTCTGCAAGGTTTGCCCTGTAATCTCTTTAATTTGGTCTATCCATCGTGATGGAGATCTTCCTCTTGACCTTTTACCTTCCACTTTGCCCTGCACGATAAGTCTTTCTAGATCTTGATCTCTTCTGGTGATGTGTCCGAAGTAACCCAGAATGCGACGTCGGCAACTGGTGGATGTATGTGCCTTATAATAAAGTTAGGTTAGGTTACAGTTAAAATTAGTGTAATTTTTTAATTCCATTTAATGAATATCTTCTGCCTCTGCATTGAGTTCAAAAATTTTAAAATTTTATAGAAAGTTATAAGTGTGAAATATTGTGCCCCATTTAATGGTAAGAAGGTATGATAAATAAATTTATAGTTTAGACATTCATTACGGTAATACTGTGACAAAGAACATGAAAATATTGATAAACTACATTAATTATTAAGCTTGAAAATCTTTTTTACTTCCAAATTTAGGCATCACGTTACGCGATTCCAACTTGGCTTTTATTGCACTTAATCGTGACGTTTTTGTGCACTAAGAAATGGAAGCTTCGGTCGTAATCTTCACAGATCTCTCAACAGCTTGAGTATGACAGGAAATCCTTAAAACAATGGTTTGCTTTCTTCACCAGATTTGACAACGTCCTGGATTTCTTGGTCAGATAAATTTCTCAAAAGCGGCATTTCGGTTAGTTTTCCTGTCAGTTTATTAAATCAATTTATGAAGTAGAGGTCGACCTCGGTGAACATATCTTGATCAGATCAACATTGTTTTGAAGAAAGGGCAGGTCAAGAGTACTAACAATCGACGAGCATGTATGAGAGCACTGATGAAAGTAGAGGAAGCAAAAGATTCCTGAATTCCTGAATACCATAATGCATCAAACAATAAATACCAAAATAACACGATAACTTTCAAAATTGAATCTCTTCTAGTGATGACATGGATGTCTTAATTTGTTTAAAAGTTATCACGACTAACACCGTATACACTACATCCACGAATCAATCGAATTTTTAATACGCTTGCTTATCTATCTTTGCAGGCAAGAAATATACCATTTATTTTCTCGCAGCAATTTGTTTCGATAGATAGCAAAAAATGAATGATTTGATCGTCAAATGCCTCCTTTACGCCGATGATCAAGTCATATCAGCGTCATCCAAAGAGGAGTTGCAGGCGATGGTTAATGTTATGCATGATGCCCTGAAAATCTAAGGGATGAAAATAAATGTAAGCAAAACGAAAGTAATGGTTTTTGAAAGAGAAGAAAGCATGACAAATTGTGAAGTTTCGAGAAAGATTGAAACAAGTAAATAAATTTGTGTAATTGGGTTCAAAGTTTACGAGAGATGGAAAGTATGACAGTGACATTGAGCGAAGGGTGTTGTCAGAAAAACAAATGAATGGGGCACTGCATAGCTTTGTATACCTCGGATCTTTAATCGAAAACACAGGCAGCAGCGAAAAAGAAATCCGCCGGCGCATTCAACAGGCACGACTAGCCATGACAAAACTTAATAGAATATGGCATGACTCTAACATCACCAAAACAACTAAAATATCTCTGGTCCGATCCTTAGTTTTTTACATCTTCCTGTACGCGTCAGAGACGTGGATATCTCCAGTAGGGAGGGGGTGAATCTGACGTTTATGTAAGTTAAAAGTTGACGTGATCCGGCATTTTTTTTCAATATGTCCTATTCAAATGAACAATTTTCTAGTACCAAAAATGCTGCAATTTCTAATCCAATTAGGCAAATGGTATTAAATTAGGTAAATGGTATTAAAATCAGCTATCCATAAAATTCATACCAACCTACCCAATAAATACATACAAATTTATACAGGGCGAAAACAAAACAGAGCCATTTGCAGAAACCTCGTCAACATTTTAGAAAAACGCTCAGACTCGTCAATTTTTGATTAAAGGGGAATACTATTTTCTGGTATTTTTGACTCCACTACTTTCCATCCCAAGCGAGGGTAAGAATTACCCCAAAATTAATTTTTAAATTGCATTGGGGGTCGAAGAAGATGTCTTTTTAAAGCTCTGACAATTCTTTCTACAAAAGTTTTTAAATTTTACATTTTTTCCAATGCTTTAAAAAAAATTACATGTTAAGATTCAAATTATTTTAGTTGCTTACTTACTACTTAATTGATTAAATGTTCAAACTGGTGACCACCCGCTTCCATACAATAATAAAGATTTTGTTCAAAACGTTTACGCACATTCCGAAAAATTTCCAGGGTGATTCGACGGCACTCGTCAACGATTCTTTGACGCAAATCTTCCAACGACGCTGGTTGTGTTTTATTGTATTTGAAAATAATCTACAGTATGATAAAGATCATTTTTATTTTTAACAGGACGGTGCTCCTCCGCATTGAATGGCCTCCACGATCGCCAGATTTATCGCTCCTCGATTTTTTTTGGGGACATCGGAAAAGTAAAATCTATAAAAAAAACCAGCGTCGTTGGAAGATTTGCGTCAAAGAATCGTTGACGTGTGCCGTCGAATTACTCCGGAAATTCTTTGGAATGTGTGTGAACGTTTTGAACAAAATCTTTATTATTGAATGGAAGCGGGCGGTCATCAGTTTGAATGCCCCAATGCCATTTAAAAAATTTGGAGTAATTTTTACCCTCCCTTGGGGTTGAAAGTAGTAGAGTCAAAAATACCGTAAAAGAGTGTTCACCGTCGAGTCTGATCGTCGTTTAAAATGTTGACGAGGTTCCTGCAAATGGCTCTGTTTCGTTTTGGGTTGGCCATCCTGTATTCGTAGTGCACGTATTTTTAAAAATTACAGCAGTCCAATTACTTTTTAACCAAAGTAGTAGTGTTAATTTTTTTAGTTAAATATGAAATATGTATTTTAATTTGTACTTTTAATTTTTTAGTGTCAATGTAGGATGTGGACCTGCTGAAGAACGAGTCCTATTAACCGGTCTTCATGCAGTTGCCGACATTTATTGTGAATGCTGTAAAACCACCCTAGGCTGGAAATATGTAAGTGCAAAAATTATAATAAAAAACATTTAATGTGCAAACAAGAAAACAAAATATGCCTTGGATAGTATTTAAATGCTTTATTACTTGAAAAGTACAATGAAATTGGTAGGTACTATTATATTTTTGTTTTAATAAGGTTTCTCCAATTTTCTTTCAATTAACATTTTAACCACAGTCCTATTTGAGTGAAAGTTTTGGACGTTCAAATTCCTCTCCCCCCGAAACAAAGCGCGTCATCCTAATCTCTACAAGGGGAAACATAGTTTGCATTGTTCCGATAAAACAATTACCTAATCAGCAACTGTAATATCCAAAGTACATACATACATACATATAGTCACGCCTTTTTTCCGTAGGGGTATGCAGAGACCACTTGCTACGGTTCTTGCACACATCTTTTGCTTCCTCTACTTTCATCATTGCTCTCATACATGCTCATCGGTTGTTGGTACTCTTGACCTGGCCTTTCTTTAAAACAGTGTTGATCTGATCGAGATATGTTCGCCGAGGTTGACCTCTACCGACTTGTCCATTCACACTCGCCTTATAAATTTGTTTCGTCAATCTTTCTTCATCATTTCTACGTGTCCAAACCATCTAAGCATTCCTTTATCTATCTTTGTAACCACATCTTCTTTTACACCACAGCATTCCCTTATCTCACTATTCTTTACTTTATCCAACCGAGTCACGCTGGCTATACTTCTCAGACTACTCATCCCCGAAGCATTAATTTTATTTTCATGCTTCTTCTACCAAACCAAACATTCATTACCACACATAAGCGTCAAGTATTTTCCTGCCAACACCCTTCGCTCAACGTCACTGTCATTCTTTCCATTTCTCGTAAACTTTGAACCCAAGTACACAAATTCATTTACTTTCACTCTACCTTTATTAGAACTTCACAGTTTGTCATGTTTTCTTCTCTTTCAAAAACCATTACTTTCGTTTTGCTTGCATTTATTTTCACCCCTTTGATTTTCGGGGCATCATGCATAACATTAACCATCGCCTGCAACTCTTCAGATGACGCTAATATGACTTGATCATCGGCGTAAAGGAGGCATTTGACGATCAAATCATTCATTTTTAATCCATACGCACTCTCTTTCAAATCTTTTAAACAATCGTCTATTTATAACTATGTATAACAGCCAACGCGAAGCCACACATTCCTGTCTCACACCTTTTTCGATGTTAAACCAGTCCGTGCAAGTTCCGGTTATCCTGAAACAAGGTCATCTAGTGGGTTTTTAGGAAAAACGAGCCTCATTTTAGAAAGAGCAAGCTATTTCAGTAAGAGTTGCTAATGTTTACTCCGAAGGACATCAATCGTTGGATGAAAACAACGCTGCTAGAGGATTCATTAAATCCGAAGGTGACATCTACAGACCAACTACAACAAGACAAACCAACTTGGTCCAACACAGGGTTGATACTGGCCTAGCTCATCCGATTCGACAACCACGAAGACGACTGCCATTTGCAAAACAAGCGAGACTGATACCTGACGATAAATGGACGAAAACCTATCTGAGACAAGATCAAGAGAATGATCCCAATATTGCGGACTTTCTGCGTTGGAAGGAAAGTGGAGCAGAAAGACCTACTTGGAAGGACATCTCCGACCGAGCACCAACATTCAAAGCCATGTGGGCACAGTGGGATTTCCTTATTGTAGAGAGTGGACTACTAAAACGAGTTTGGGAGTCGGCCGATAGCAAGAAAACAACTTCCCAACTGGTTGTGTCCAAGACAAGGATTAATGAAGTCTTGCAGGAGATCCATGGAGGTTAATCAGGTGGTCATCTAGAGTTAATAAAACTCTGGACAAAATAAGACAAAGGTTCTACTGGGTCCAATGTCGCGAAGAGAGTTGAAAGAGTAGAAAGTTGGTGTAGAAGATGCCCAATTTGTGAAGCGACCAAAGGTCCTAAGACAAGATCTAGAGGCAAAATGAAACAGTACAACGTAGGAGCTCCTTTTGAACGAATTGCCATCGACGTAGCTGGACCATTTCCAATGGCAAATTATGGCAGCAAAAACATACTGGTTGCTATGGATTACTTTAGTAAGGGGGTCGAAGCTTGTGCCCTGTCAAACTAGGAGAAATCTACAATTGCAAGAATCCTGGTAGACAACATGTTCTCACGATTTGGGGTACCTATGGAGCTACATTCCGGAATTTCGAATCGAACTTATTCAAGAAAGTTTGCAAATTAATGGGAATCAGCAAAACCAGGAATACCCCACTACATCCACAGTCAGACAGCATAGTTGAAAGGTTTAATCGGACTATGGAAGAACATCTGTCCAAAGTAGTAGAAGATCAGAAAGACTGTGATCAACGTCTTCCATTATTCCTGATGGCCTATAGAGCAGCTGCAAAGCTAACTCCAGCCAGCATAGTCTTCGGAAGGGAACTTCGTTTCACCAAGTGCCGAAGAGAAAGAAGCTCAAGATAATGCAGACGGGTTACAGGATAGCTCATGCAAAATCCATGAAACGGCTAGCAAGAGATTGAGGTTGGCAAGTAATAAAATGAAGGCTCGCTATGACCTTAAAGCAAATTCGAAGGGATTCAAGGAAGGAGATCGATCGAGTATGGCTGTATAATCCACAACGAAAGAAAGGTGTGTCTCCCAAGTAAACACCATCTTGGAAAGGACCATATAAGGAAATAAAAAGAATAAATGATGTGGTTTATAGAATTCAACGCAGCCACAGAGCCAAGATGAAAGTCGTCCACATAGAGAGGTTAAAGCCTTACAATGGTGAGGTTCCACAAGTATTTGATCGGGACGATCAAATTTGAGAGGGGAATGATGTTACGATCCGGCCCTGGGTCTGTCGGCGTCAGCGAGTCTATCACAATTATGGGACTGCTTTATTATGCCATCGCGGCTATTGAAACAAAAGAAAGGCAAATTCTAAAATGCTGCGTCTAGTGGTTCCAAAATGGTAAAAGGATTATTCTGGCACTTTCTAAAAAAGTTCCAATAGTTTCGAATGATGGCGATTCTTCTAAAACGATGATTTGGAAATATTAAAAGGACAGCGGTCTCGAAGAAGTATAGTTTTTAAAAGTTTAATTAGTTTGAAGTCAAGTATTTAAAATAATGGTAAAGTAAAATTAATTGTGTAAAAATATTGGAATAAAAATTGTTTATTGTTTAGTTACTAGTTTAGAATTACCGAACCCAAGGAGAAAATATCGTAATATCATTATTGTATCATCAATTGTATTATTATCAGGAATTTCATTTTTAATGTTATTATCGTCAATACTAAGCAATTCGTTATATTCGTCATTTACTTCTAACTGTCTCCAAAAAGCTATTTCACAAATGTCACAAAAAAAATAAAACGCAAACAATAAAAATCTCCTGAGAAATTATTGAGATAACTCATCATAGCTTATTACCGAAATATCGCAGTGCCCTTGTAAAATCATCTTTTTTAAACTAAGATTGGAAATCCACTATAGATGTAGATATAAATAAAAATAATCAATGTTCAACTTTTAAACGTACCGAGCACCACGTAGTCACATTGAGTGACGGAGTCACATTGAGAACTGCTCGCACGTATTAGTGTAAAAACGACCATAGTCGATATCGTTCTCTCTCTTTCAATTAGTGCGAGCCGTTTTTGTGCACAAATATGATATATTACACTAAATAAAGTAGCCTTAATGCAAGAACGACAGACAAAAATAAAGAGTTTTGAGCTATTAAAAGAAATATAAACGTTATTGCAAAAAGTGGAAAGCGGATCTAGATTCAGCATGTTAAATTCTTCATATTTATCATATTCATCATATTTTTATTTAAAGTAGGATTTAGTTGCAGACCAGAGTGTTATTCTGTTGGATTTGTTGTACAGTTTGAGCGTTGACCTGCTACCAATTAACTAATGCATATCATGATTGTAGATTGTAGGGGGGTCGTGAAGGCTATGTGCATAACCCTTAATCTATTAAGGCTCGGGATTCCGAGACTTCGTGCAAAGTTTATCAGTTTTCTAGGGGGCTAAGTTTCTGACAAGGGAGGCCCTTTCCAGAAACTTGAGCCTCTTGTAGAAAAGCGCTGGGCATTCGCAAAAGTCTTTCTTGACCAACTTAAGAAGCTGTTTAGCTTTCCTTGACAAAAGGCTTACTAGCCTTTTTACTTGTCTTTGTCCTGGCACTTTATGCCATTTCATCTGTTCCCAGCGTCGAACCTCTTCTTTTAAGTGGGCTTTGGAAAGTCCACAGAAGGGTTCTGGGTCGGAAAATTGTGTATTTGCAACTTCTTTGGCAAGGCAATCAGCTTTTTCGTTGCCTTTAATTCGCTTGTGATCTGGAACCCACATCAGAGTAACCTGATTGTTTGATGCCAGTTGTCTTAGTCCCAAGTCAGCTTAGACTCACAAGTGTATGACTCTAGCTTGTAGTGCTGCTTGGCTATCTGATAAACTATAGATGTCTGCCCTTCGGGTGTTTATTTTGATGCACTCCTGGGCACTTATCTCTATGGCATGTAATTTTGCTTAAAAGATGGTTGGGGTGTTACCAAGCGGTTTTGAGAGCCTAAAATTCGGCCCTGTGACGCCCACTCCAACCCTTTCATCCATCAGTGTACCACACTTAAGCATCCCTTCCTAGTCGTTGTCCGTTTTCCGTGCAAACTTGGTGGTTGTTTATGACCACTTCAAACTGAATTTCGAAGTCGTACCCAACTGGTATAATATTTGTCGGCTTAGACATGGATTCTTGGGAAATATTTTCCAAAATCTTTAAATGTCCAATCCGATTTCCTGCTCTAAGATTTATTGTCTGGCTCAGTCTGAAGGCACTGATTGCTGCTTCTTTAATTACACATAAGTGCAAAGGTGGAAGGTTCAGCATTAATTCTACGGCTGCAGTAGAGCACTTGAATATTGCCACTGTGATTCACAGACAAGCTAGCCGATGCACTTTTTGCAACTTGATCGAAATTTGTTGCATTTTTGGCCACCATATCAATAAAGCATAGGTTTAATAATCATTTAGTATGACCAGTATATCATTTTTGGTTTTAGACCCCATGTCTTGCCAAAGACTCTGCGGCATGTCCAGCTTGCCGCTATAGCTCTGGAAAGAACGTGATTGAGTTGGCTGTTCCATGTCAGTTTTTGGTCGATTATTAAGCCCAAATATTTAACTTTTTTGGAAAAAGTAAGTTGAATTCCATTAGGAGTTGGGGCTTTAATTTGTACTTTCGCCTCCTGGTGAATGGAACTAGCACTGTTTTGCTAGGAAAGAGATTAAGTCCTTCCTTTGCACACCAGATTCTGATTGTGTTTAGGGCTACTTGCCGACGACTAGGTGATCGGCGTAACCTTGAGTCGTAAAACCAGAATCGTGTAGCTTAACTATTAGGTTGTCTACAACCAGTGACCACAGCAAAGGCGATAGAACTCCCCCTTGGGGACAACCTTTTTCTACTGTCATCTTGTCTGTCTCTCCCCCAAGAGTCGTCACAATGGTTCTGCATTTCAGCCATATCATAAAGTTTTAACACATTTTTTTCTGTATAAATGCACGATAAGGTCATTATAATACAGATAAATCTCGACAGGCTCTTTAACTCCATCATGTTTAGTTTTTGTAAAACAGCAGATAATTAATGTCAATATTTAGGGTTAAGACATCCGTCAATCTCTACCAATTACAAAATTTTAATCAGGTAGTACTGAAATATGTAAAATCCTGAATACGAGCTGTTACCTTAGTTAGTGGTAGGTAGATCATTTTTAAAAATTGTTTTTTTTTTTAATATTAACTTGATAATGTTAAAACAATGGATCTATTTAATTTCAGGAACATGCCTTCGAATCCAGCCAAAAGTACAAAGAAGGTAAATTCATCATTGAGCTAGCTCATATGATCAAAGAAAATGGATGGGACTGACAATACTAAACACCCTCAAAAGTGACTTATCCAAAATGGTCCATAAACCATTTAAGGACAAACAGACTATGTCGTATAGACTAAAACTGAACAATAATTTCTGTTTTTTGGACTGGACATAAGACAGACGTGAATTTTAATATTCAATAGTTTAAAAATATTTCGATCGAATCCAACAAGTTGTGTGATCTAACTTTTTTTCATAATTAGAAAAAAAAAGTGGTTCGAAGTATAAATACTTATTGGATGTTGTAAAAAAATTATTGACCGTTGTTTGCTTGATAGTAAGGCACTGTGTTAGGTAACAGGAACATTCACATACTACGGTTCATTGAATACACAAGTTCTTCACTTCCAAGTAATTTTATGACTTATAAATAGCAAGATATTATAAAATTGTTTATTTTTTATCGTTTATCAATATCAGTAATGTTAATTTTTTATTTATTCAATTACAAGCTTGTTTTTTCTAAATTAATATACACTTAATAATTTTTTTCAATTTCAAAGTTAATAAATTCACTTACAATTTTAAAAAAAATTTCAAATAAATTTTATTAAATAGTAGGAAAATTGCTTTTAAAGAAAAATGCTTCGGTAATTATATAGTTGAGCTCACACCTCTCCGATTTTCTTGATTTTTAGTATTTTGTCAAGTTTGTCATCCTGAACAAGAATATGTTTATATATAGGGCGCGGAAAGCATCCCTTAAGGTACTTTTTTGCGTTTGAAAAATCAAATAATTGTAATGATTTTTCAGTACTGTTGGTGTTAGGTTAGGTTAGGCTAATAATAATTGGTATTAATTGAGGAAGTAGAAGAAAAAACACGATATGATCACCCACCAGACTAATCCAAAGCCAAAGTTCTTCACCAGGTACTATTGGTGTTAGGTTAGGTTAGACTAATAATAATTGGTATTAATTGAGAAAGTAGAAGTAAAAAAATGAGCCTAACCTTACCTAACGTCCTAACTTAACACCAACAGTACCTGGTGAAGTATGAGGGTTTCCATCAAACTTCACACGATCACCCGCCGGACTAATCCAAAGATTTGCTAAAAATACGTCCTCGCATTTTCAAAGTTAAAATTTTAGTCTACATTTTTGCATTGTCCTAACCTGTCCCTATTTTATCTCTTTCAACGATTAATTTAATGACAACATACTAATATTTCAAGGAAATCGGAGAAGTGTAAGTTTGACTGTATAATTACAAATGTTTCTTTATTAAAAAACATACAATGTTTATTTTATTTTTCTTCAAACTATTAAAAAAAATTTGGGCAAAAAACACATCAAATATAAATAAAATAAAAATACCATTTAATGTAATAAATATTTTTTACAAAATTTTGTACTTAAGCATTAAACAATTAGGAAGTGTAAAACATTTTTTACAATTTATTCATCTAACAATTAAATGGACCAAATAATATTTTTTTAAATACAATTTATAATTTTTTTTTTATTAATTAAACAAGTTTTAAAAAATAATGCAGCTCCAATTATTAAACTAAATTAAAAATAAAACATTTATAATTACTTTGTTTTTAAACGTGCTAACAATATTTACGTTTTTCTTACTCTTTGGTTTTGATGCGTCATCGAACATTGTTTCGGTGAATTTTCCTGTTAACCATTTTACTCTTCACCTCCTATCTATCCACTTTAGGGAACAATGTGCAATCGTCTAACATTATCTTAACTTGAAGCTCTTTACAAAGCATTCTGTGTTAGCAATGGAAACTGTATCTGTGGTAAAGAATCTGAGATAAAATGTATAAAAAAAATTGTATGGATCTGTAATAAACCAATCTGTGCACTCAAGAATTTAATGACTTCAAATGGGAGAGAATTCGTTAAAGTTCTTGTTCTTATCTTAATTTTAGACAGTTTTGAGAAAATAACTCACAATTATAAGTAAGACAATGAAACGTCTATTGAAAGTGCATTTCTTTAGTACAGGGGTGGCCAAACTTTTGACCAGTAAGGTCTACTTGTGTTCGAAAATATTTCTTGCGGTCGACTGCAAGGTAGAGTTTAGAAGAGAGAAATATTTTTTATGAAAAATTTGTAAGAATTTACTTATTTATCAAATATTACAAATACAAAATACAAATACATTTATTTCACATTTACATACAGTGTATGTACACACAAAAAAAGACAATACATAGAAATAAACAAGAGACAAACCGAATACCTACAAAAAGACATATGAAATTCGCATCTTTCATTTCGTTTTATGCTTTTGGGTGGACGTTTGGCACTGCATATTATCCACAAGTTTATCATATTGGGGAGTGTACGAAGAAACTGCGATGCGCAAACAGGAAGTTAAGTGAGCGTCTGTTAAGCGGGAACGATGTTTGGTTTTTATTGAATTCATAGTTGAAAAAGTTGATTCGCAAAGATAGGTAGAACCAAAAAATAAAGTCAAATATAAAGCTACCTTCCTTAGGCATGGAAACTTTTATTTGCAAATCACTTTCCAAAAATCTGTACTACCAGATGCTCTAGCTTTCAAAAAAATGTCATTTCTCATTTTAATTACTTCTTCTTCGACCACAACACATTCAGTATCGATTAGGTTGCCAATTTTAACGGTCAAGCTGTCAATGTCGATATTTTCATTGAAAGGGAATACCATGAAACTTAGCACTTCTTCGAGAGCGGCAAAATCCGCAAACCTTCTTTCGAAATCCAGGTGCAAATTCTCCAGCTGTTCAGTGAAAGTTTTAAACTCTCGAATTGAATTGTGCGTATATTCTCCTTCCATGTTTTTATAATTTTTTAGTTCGCCTCGTTTTAATTGGGATGCATGCAGTTGAATTTGACTTTTAAAAGTTTTAATCAAAGATGTCATGTCAATGACGGTTCTGTCTTTCCCTTGAAGATTCAGGTTCAACTCATTAAGATTTTCTGTTATGTCACAAAGGAAGGCCAGCTTCATAAGCCATTTTTCATCTTCAAGTTCAGGTACATTTTCTCCTTTTGATTAAATGAATATCTTGATTTCCGGCAGCAGTTGGCGAAATCTCTTCAAACAGGCACCACGGCTAAGCCACCTAACATCTGTATGTAGCAAAAGGTCTGAGTTTTCAGCTTCTGTCTCTTCAAGAAGAGCTCGGAATTGACGCCTTTGCAAACTCCTGGCTCGAATAGAATTAACTATTTTAAAAGCAATTTTCATAATAACATCTGATTCCAGAATTTTAGAGCACAAAACTTGCTGGTGTATGATGCAGTGATAGTTGGTGAAACTTGGAATGCTGTCATCATTTTTGCACAATGAAATAAAACCAACTCTTTGTCCCAACATAGCGGGTGCTCCATCTGTCGTGATAGCAACTAGTTTGTGTATCGGAAATTCAGTTTTTTCAACAAAACTCTTAAAAGATCTGTAGATATCTTCACCTCTGGTTTGCCCCTTCAATGGAATCATTGTCAATAATTCTTCTCTCGTGGTCATATCTTCAAAAACTAGACGCACGAAAACGCACAATTCAGCAATGTCGGTTACATCGGTGGATTCATCAAACTGTAGTGACAAGAAACAACATTTCTGTAAGTCTTCATTAAGTAATTGTTCTAAAATTTCACTTAAGGCTTCACTGCGTCGCATTACTGTGTTTCGTGAAAGTGAAATGTCATTTATTGCTGAAATAATTTCTTTTTTGTTTTTAAAGTCATTAAAAAGTGCTTCTCCAGCTCTCTGCATGGCTTCCTTGATCATTTCTCCATCTTCAAAAGGTTTCTTTCGTTTTATTAATATTTCTGTAACAGCAAATGACGCCAGTGTTGCAGCTTTTGATTTCGAGTCTGGTTTCGTAAAAAAAGATTGTTGTGCACCTAAGCTGCTTTTTAATTCACGTACTTTTATCTTTCGGTTTTCACTGCCCAATGAAAAATCGGTGGCGTATTTGGAATGTGTAGTTTTAAAATGTCTTTCAACATTTGCTCTTTTTGGTAATGCTACACTTGAGTTGCAGATTAGGCACACACATTTGTCCTTGACCGTAACGAAAAAAAATTCTTCTTCCTACTCACTGTGATAATGGTAAGTCTTACTTCTTTTTGCACTTGAACTGGATGACCCACTCATTCTGATAAAATAGGTAAAAAACACTAAGTCACAAGGCCCCTACGTTAACTTTTAATAATCGCGACGCAACAAATTAATTGTAAATACGTTCGCACTCCAGACCGGAACCGAAACACATGTAGCTATAGTCAGTGTTCTTGGGGCGAATAGATTCTAAAATACGTAATATTACATATTTTTTAATATTTTTCTGTTCAGTTCATTTGATTCTCGCGGGCTACCTAAATCGCCTTCGCGGTCGACCTCTTGGCCATCCCTGCTTTAGTATAACAAAATTTGTACTGCTTTTACAACATTTTTTATAGATAACATATAAAATGTTAAAAACACTAACAAATTGCATTATCGTTAAGAATCTTTACTCCCCAATCTGCAAATAGTTTAAACATTTAAACACATTGTAACCTTGAGGACGTTCCCAAACAAAACGTTTTCGTATTATCTTCAAAATTGATTCATCCATTTCTAATAACGTTATTAACTCGTAGTAAAATTTTTATGTATTTCATACTGATTTATGTGTCTTTTTGGATATAACAATCTTTAGTTTTCCTACGATTTTTTTAAAATTAACAAATAACATTTAAGGTAGTTGTCGTTGGTGTAGGCATACCGTCAGAAAATTCTAAATTTTTGTATACCTATTATATTTATATTTATATTAAATATAAATTTAACACAACATATAATAAAATTTCCACTGTAAATTCACGTATCGATCTATACTGTACATCGATTCTTCTTCAATATATCAACTAGTGGGGCATAAGCGACGTTGCCGGGTTTAAAAGTATGTGGAAGTATTAGTGTATGCATACATATGAAAACTGTATGGGTAACGTCTCCACGGGTACAGTCTTGCATAAAAATTATGACTCACTTCGCTACAAGCTTGTTTACTTTTACCGCGCGTATAATCTAAAATTTTCTGACAATATTACACCACGACAATGTCCTTAAACGAATAATTTCGACGCAGAAACAATGTTGGAAGCAGCAGTTATTTTCCTGTAAAAAATGTTGAGGTGGCTCTACATTCACGACGCGAAATCCCGTTTGGATGGTTTTTACAGCCTTTGTTCTTTTTCGCGGCCTGTTCCCGTTTGGAGTCGGTTATTTTATATCCGTTCCAAAAGGGTTCACGTCGTTTGCTACCGTTAACCACGAAAGGCTCTTCACAGGCTCGCAGCCACTGCAGCTTCCAATTCGTCCATCTCCAGTTCACGGTGTGAATGTAGAGTCGCCCTTACTTGTTGAGAATCTCAGTTTGCCCCCCATAACCTGCTCTTCAGTAGCATGCGACTTGGCAATGTTGCAACAATGCGGAATGTTTGAAATCGCGTCAGCTCAAAGTTGATGAATTTGAAAACCACAAAAATACGCTTTAATATCGATAATAAATTACGTAGGAAAATTGTTTCCATAGGTTGAGCACCACTGACTTTGGGAACGTCCTTAAAAAGATTCATTTGATTTTTTTTAAATAAACGATATACGTATCAAAATACTTTAATTACTAGTGTCTCTGGTAATTATTTAACCCATTTAAGCTAAATTGCTGTCAAGTAACAATTAACAGAAAATTGGTCATACACACAAATTTCAAAGTTGAATTTGATGGTGAATGTTGAGTTTATTTTTGTATCTCGCTTTTTCTATATATTTTCAATATTTAATGGTGCATGAATACTGTTTCTTCCTATTATTATTTTAAATGTTAAAAATATACTCTTTCTTCCAATTCATGTTTTAAATGTACGAAAGCAAAATTAAAATGGCTTTTTATCGAATTCTGTCCTGTTCAAAAATCACAGATTGTTATGTACGTGCTGAAGCACATGTCAAATTAGACTTACTAACGACGGCAAATCGTTCATTGCTGTACGTTTTCGTCAAAAAAAGACGAAGGAACCGACAGTGTAAATTGTCGAATTTATTTTTGAAATGTATCATTGGTTTTCGTGTTAAAAGGTTCAATGATGCATTATGATTCGACCAACGAAAGTTTGGTCTATCTTTTTTGTAGATATGATCTCACCGAAACGTCGACTTTACGTTTACGTATAAAGCTCGATATCAGAGGGAAAACGTATTTTCGGTTTTAATACGTCAGTTTTGACTGTCATATTAATAATGGTAAGAACGTTAATTATTTGTCGTTCACTATCTCGGATATTTCATTTTTAAGAACAATTTATAAATTCCTTTCTCTGGTATCTGCTATAATTTTTGTCACTTCACTCTGACATTAATGTATACCTACTAATGATCAGATTTATTTAAGTGTAATCGCGACCATTCATAAAACTAATGACATGGTGAAGGTGCAAATCCATGAATGTAAAGTCGATTTTCTTTTTTTATTTAGTTCAATTTTCTTATCAGTTTTATGATGAGATTATTTTTTTAACGAATTTGCTATCTGTATTTTTTATGATTGATGTTAGCAACAAGTATTGATTATAATAGTTAACTTTTTATATATGGGCTTTGAAGATAATTTAGCAATTGTTAAATACAGTTTGTCCTTTTGTTTAATTTAAAATAATACTATCGATTTTTTTATATTATAAAAAATGGTTGATAAATTATTGAACTTGCATATGGCAACTTGTGTACTTGCTCACTTTTTAATTACCATTTAAAAATCTGACATTATGAACGATGTTCAGCAATAAGTAACAAAATTAATATTTTTTTTCATTGTAGATTTATACAAGCGGGGGTCCTACAGCTTCTGCTGCATTTCGATCGCCAAACTCTCTTATCTCTCCATAAATCCTCCTGGATTGCTCTCTCATTGTTTGTATAACTCCGATTATCCATGTAGTTTTTTCACTGTTTTTTTTCCTGGTGTTCCACGTTTTCTTTTGCTTTCTGGAATGTATTCTAAAGCACGTTTGGGCCACCTATTCTCGTTCATGCGTTGCACGTACCCATACCATATTAACTGTCGAGTTTCTATTCTTTCCGAGGTTCTATGAATTCTATTTGTTCTCCGCCTAATTTCATTATTTGGAATGAGCACTCTCCTTGATATGCGACAGGCTCTTCTTAGGCAGTCCATCTCCACACAGTCTATCTTTCTTTTTGTCTTTTCTGTCATTTGCCAGCATTCTGCCCCATACGTTTGGATAGGCTCTACAACTGCTGTGTAGATTGTCTTCTTAGTCCTTAAGCTAATTTGGTTGGACCAAAGTAATGAGTTGAGAATATGTATCTTTCCTAAGCATGTAATCTGCATCTTCTTCGCAGCTAGCTATTATTACCTGGTCATCTGCGAAGAACAACGTCGTCAAACAGTGATCATTGATTTTCAGACCAATTCCTGAGCATTTCTGTCTCCACTTGCACATTGCTTCTTGGATGTATATTTTGAACAGTGTAGGAGAAAGACAGCATCCTTGCTTTAGACACTTCGTAATATTTTTTTTGAAAAAGTATTTCCTGTCTTAACTCTGCTTTGCGTTAAATAAAAGTTTAAGAGGAACAGTATCGTACGCTTGTAGATAAACTATTTTTTTTATTTTTTTTTGGCAAAGTTACATTTTTGGGACAAACTACATACTCGAAATGAGGTTTTTCTTGATTTATCAATTGCAAAATTATACTATTATTGTATATTGAAAAGCATGATATAGGACTAATAACTGAGATGTAACCGTATTACCTGCTTTTTCAAAGAAATATTTTCAGAATTAGTTAGTCTTGTAACTACACATAGCTAACATGTAAACTAATTAAAATTTTGATTTTTGCGCAATAGTTAAACTCTACAATAGTTAAAATCTACAAACATTCAGGATAGTCATCATTAGTTTGTGTTTAGATTATTATTAATTACATAAATCGACAACTTCATATTTTAAATGAATGAATATTAATATAAATGATACTTTTATCAATTATTTAAATATGAAGATGTTGTTTTAGCAGGATTTCTTCAGTTTCATTTAAGTAGAATTTTACCTTTAGCAACTGTTACACTAGTCATTTAGGTCAGTAAAGTACTGAAAAAGAAAGCAACAATTTTTTGGACTGACCACAAATAATTTTAAAATAGTGTGGCGTGTTTAAAGCTGTTAATGAAAGATGTTCACAAAAAATATTAAAAAATTATTCTTATTAAATTGTAAAACATACTTTGTAAAAAACACAAAATCAATCGTAATAGTTTCTAAATATTCCTATAACATTAAGGAACCTTGAATATATATATATATATATATATATATATATATATATATATATAAAAGGTTCCTTAATGTTATAGGAATATTTAGAAACTATTATATATATATATATATATATATATATATATATATATATATATATATATATATATATATATATATATATAAATAAAAAAGGTTGAAAACAACACTCGTCTCTGAAGCCTTTTATAGCCTCAATGAACATATATCTACCACCACAGAATTATTTATAATTCTGTGATACCTAGGTACCCATAAATTGAATTTGCCTTGCAAATATATGTATCCAAGTGTGTGTTTGTGTTTTTTTGACATGTTCTACATCCCCTTGTGAGGATTTTTATGGAACAAATAAATTCTATATATCTAGATTACGTTTAGATATATAAAAGCAATTTGTTGAAATATATAGGTAATCATTATAAGGTTAGTTTTCAAAATTTTATTTTCATTTCAAAATTTCAAAAATTAATCTATATATATATATATATATATATATATATATATATATATATATATATATATATATATATATATACTAGATGACCCGGCAAACGTTGTTTTGCCATATAAATAATTTCCTAGTAAATTACCACTTTTGAATGAGCATAATATTCAATATCGAGCTCATACTGGAATGCTAGACGCAGGAATGAATCAGATATAAATGCTCGATGAACCTGTTGTCGTTGTTGGTCATTTGTTCTTCGTCTATTGACTGTGAAACGGCGTGATTGTCGTTGTTCTAAT
Source organism: Agelastica alni (assembly GCA_950111635.1). Classification (NCBI taxonomy): domain Eukaryota; kingdom Metazoa; phylum Arthropoda; class Insecta; order Coleoptera; family Chrysomelidae; genus Agelastica; species Agelastica alni. The sequence goes on from OX467715.1 coordinate 26,411,327, forward strand.
CTTCTGACTTCATTGCGTTCAGCTCGTGTATCTTCTGGCTCTTCTTGATGCAATTGCGCCATTCTGACACGTGCATCAGTATTTTGTTGCTGGATTTGTTCTTCTGTTCTTTCGGATCTGCTATTTCGCAAGTTTCGAGCTTTACTTGTACTGCGGCTCAAATCAGCCCCTTTGCGTTTTCTTGGCATTGCTCACCGTACAAAACATACATAAATAGAATTAATGAAATTATTTAATGATGAAAAATGTTAAAAGTATAATTAGGGCCAGGATTTTTGCCGCAGTTTTGAAATGATTAGTTTTAATTTATGAAATTATAACAAAAATATAAGTTTTATGGAAAAAATTTTCAAACAAAAGTAAAAAATTAAATTTTATGAAAACATTGTCTCTTATAATTTTTTCATCCAACCAATATTTCCATTGACATTTCAAAATAAAGATTCATAATGATTGATTTTTTGGAAACTATGAAAATCTTAATTGTTCAATTACATTTTTTTTATAAAATTAAATTAAAATTACATTTTTATAAGATCAACAACATTTTCGATATAAATAAAAAAAAGTATACTTACAACACAAAATCCGTTGTTATTGGAAGCTCGTGTCACGTGTTGAGTACTTTTGAGGTTATAAAATCACTTGATTAACTAATCGTGCAAAATACACTCAAAATTCATAATTTAATTATTATTGATAAAATAGGAATGATTAAAAGTTAATGTGAGAGTTACACTGAGATAGCAAAATAATAATTGTCAACGTTACTACTACACTTGATGCATTAACAATAATGATTGCCGACAACTGTGTAGGGAGTGAGAAAGAAAGGAGACCGGCTTCGTTCTCATCCCTACTCCGTGCTGTTTACTGGGTCAGAAGTGACACCTGTAGACATCTAGCGGGGATAACTAATTAAATGACGATTGATCAGTTTTCGACCGGAGAGGAAAAATGCTTAAATTACTAAAATGGCTATTCAAAAATAAGGGTTGATCGTAGAAGGGTGAAAATTGAGGATTGTATGTATTTTTGTATGTTGTATCATAAAAAAATAGAAATTAAAAATTTTGTCTAAAAAATAAAATAAAAAATTTAGGGGTGGACTACCCCTAACATTTAGGGGGATGAAAAATAGATGTTGGCCGATTCTCATAGATACCGGATAAGCACAAAAAATTTCATCAAAATCGGTCAAGCCGTTTCGGAGGAGTTCGATTACGCACCCCGTGACACGAGAATTTTATATATTAGATATATATATATATATATATATATATATATATATATATATATATATATATATATATATAAATAAAAAAGGTTAAAAACAACACTCGTCTCTGAAGCCTTTTATAGCCTCAATGAATTTTTCAATGAACATATATCTACCACCACAGAATTATAATTCTGTGATACCTAGGTACCCATAAATTGAATTTGTCTTGCAACTATATGTATCCAAGAGCTAGTATTTGTGTTTTTTTGACATGTTCTACATCCCCTTGTGAGGATTTTTATGGAACAAATAAATTCTATATATCTAGATTACGTTTAGATATATAAAAGCAATTTGTTGAAATATATAGGTAATCATTATAAGGTTAGGTTTCAAAATTTCAAAAATTAATCGATTGATATAATTTCTGGTGTTGTGGTTAAGAATATCAGATTATAATGTCATATTTTCGTATATCTAATTTCTAGTAGGGTATTATATTTTTACTTAATGTATAAACTCATTTTTTTCACTGATGAAAAAATAAAATAAGCTTCCATAGTTCTTTCCTATTCAATTCTCCTCTTGATATTTTCCGTTTGTTTTTTGCTGTATTGTAGAATCTGATTTTTGAATATATTCTGACTATGATTTTAATTAGTTTCATTTTATGATTGTCTTCATAAGGAGAGGTCTCAAAAGTATGAGCATGGTGCACAGAAATATATGTTTGTATATATATTTCTGTAACATGGTAATATAATTTATTAATTTATTTCCTTTATGATCTGTTTATTGCCTTAAACGGGGCATGTTTACTTTTCTTAACAATCATAACAACACCTCTCATTTCACGCACCGTTGCCATATCAGAAATAAAGTGTTCATTATCCTCATAAACCAGTTAGTTCTGTGGTTATTATGTATAATTTCATGGAAATATTTCGTAAAATAAATACTGAATCTAACACCAATGCTGGTGCAATGCGCAAACTCACAAGTGCACCTACCTCTCAAATTGTATCCATTTGTTCATGCGCATCCCTATTAATTGGCATTCTAGTTTGTATATATTATATTTCTGTATCTAAAACAGTTTAAAAGTACCGATAGTTATTATTGGTATACTTTTAAGAAATAATTTTTCCAGTTTTAAATTTAAATAACTAACGAAAGTAAAAATATTTAATGACTATAAGTATTTTCTTTTTGAGGTCGATAAAAAGTTATCGTATGGGTTAATAATTTTACTTTTTCGAGCATTTTTTTTTTGGTGTTTTCTTTTTCAGTATTTACAACCGTAATTATCGTACCTACTGGCCTAAATAAAAATACATTGATTGTTTACCGAATACCTTAATCTATTTGTCAATACTTATCTATATCGATATTATAACTATATTTAAACAATTAAGTACCTAATGGATGTTTTCCAATAAATAAAATGGTCAATATGTGTAATTACTGGGAATTTAGAATGTTAACTTTTATTCCTGGGGAATTCTGAAAAGTATGGATTAGGAGTTACGAGAATAACATAAATATTTACAATTATGACAATCTGGTACGCTTTATTTTCTGTAGACACAAGAAAGTTACAAGTTATAATGAGATTTTATTTTATATAACAGTATATCTAAAATTGTTCGCTTTAAAGCATAGATTCCTAATTACACCGTACTTTACAGACCAACCCATTTACTATTCGTATCAATTACTATATATGTAACTATTTTAATTTTGTGATAGTTTATTTGTGATATATTCTTTTAGTAAAAAATTGCATATTAATACCCAGCTCAACTCGACATGCCATATTTTTTTATACAAAAACGAAGAAAAAATATGTGTAATTGGAGAAGGACAAAAAATATATTTTGAAATAGATAAAAGAAGCAAAATTTCTATTTTTCTACTAAACCGGGGAACGCTTTTGCAATACAGACCAGAATGATGGTATTGTGTTGAAATGGAACCAAAATAATTTTTAATCCAATTCTTGGTCATAGAAACACGATAAATACTACAGTTTAAAAATAATTGAGGATCTTGACTGGATTTAATAACATAATCCCGACAAATCGAGTTCCCCGTTGATTTTATTTCATTTATGCTTTTTTTAAATTTTGTTTAAGATTCTATGACTAGGCTTTGGATCGATTTTGTTTTGATAAGCTATGCCATTTGCAGCTTTTCGAACATTTCAAGACAAACGATGTACTTGATTTTAAGTGCAAAATATGTAATTTACTGTTTGATACAATGGACCTATTAAAAACTGTAGGTATTATTTTTTTATAAAATAGTTAAGTGTTGTTTATATTTGTTAGCAATTAAAGTTAAAAATTAAAACGTAAACAAAATTTACTAAACAGATTGTACATTCCCAAAGTCTTTTTGTACATTTTTACCGATTTACTTGCTTGTCAACATTTCTTCTTCTTCTCAAGTACCATGTCCTTTCAGAACGTTGGTGACCTATTCTTATCTTGTCAAATGCCAGTCTAAACATCGCTACCTTGCCTTGCATTATGTTCTGGAGCAAACAATATTTTTTGCCTCTCATCACATGCCCAAAATATTCCAACATATTCAACATTTACATACATTATTTTTATGAACGTTGAAATGAATGCCAAGTATTTAAACTAGTAGAAATAATTATCAGTACAAGCTAACATTTGGTTTCTACACTTCCTGTTGCTAAGGAATTATAAAAGTAGTATTTAAAAAAAAACAATATCAATAAATTCATAAACACTTAAAATCAAGTACAAATTAAAATAATATGCAATTTATCAAAATGTTCAGTTAGTTTTTAGTTTAACATAATACTGTAAAAATTTAGAAAGGTTTTACTTTTAACTATGAAAACCAACTTTAGCATGTAAGATCACGCGGTAAACTACATCGTTTTCTCATTCATACTGCCAGTAGACTTAGACATTTTGTCATGATAATTGTCATATTGTCAGTGTCTGTTGCCATATTTGTTGATAAATACCCAACGTTCAATTTTTAATGTTTTTCTTTATTTGTGATTACTATCTCGCCGCGTCGGTTAGTCCATTGAAAAGTTACATTTGGGGTTGCGTTTTTTAGAGGACGCAATTTTATTTTTTTGATGTGTAGGGGGGGTCAGTGTAAAGCTAAAACCAAGTTTGTGGGGTCGCCACCCTTGTCCCACGGCAGCCATCTTGAAAATAGGGGTTGAAATGGTTTTTACGATATATCTCTTAAACTATTTATTTGATAAAAAAAAATTATTAACATTTTTTGTTGCAAACTAAATTCTCTACAACTTTGTTCCAGTAATTTTTTGTCGTAGAACTATAAATAAAAAAGTTATAAGCGAAAATCTTCAGAAATTAGAGAAAAAAATTTATATTTTTCGATATAACTTTTTTTTTATAATCATGATGATGAACCGCCGACATTAACACCGTTTCCTTCTCCAGTTCTCCCACTGGTATTTAATTCAGAAAGCCGATCAGATGCTGAGCCGCAGCCTGGTCCATCGAAACGACTGAGGACGGAGTAGTTCTAATTTAGAAAATCACCGTGGATTATGCCTATTGGGGATAACACGTAAAAAAAAACGCGCCTCTAGACTCTACCTCGTGGTTGGTGGGGAAAAGAGTCAATAATTAATTATTAATAATATTGCAAAATTTGTAATTAAAAAAGTTATAATAACAAAATAAAAAAAAAAATAATAACTGATGACATATTACATACACACGTATAATATAGGTATAGTTAAGAATATTGAAAAATAGTACTCACTTCGGAGCGCTGTAAAACCTTAGCTATTGACTTAATGAAAAAATGATGCAAATAAAAGTTGTTCCTCCAAAAACGATCTACAAAAATGGTCGGATATAATTTTTTCGTAAATTGATAAAAAAAAAAGTTATATCGAAAAATATAAATTTTTTTCTCGAATCTCTGAAGATTTTCGCTTATAACTTTTTTATTTATAGTTCTACGACAAAAAATTACTGGACCAAAGTTGTAGAGAATTTAGTTTGCAACAAAAAATGTTAATAAATTTTTTTTATCAAATAAATAGTTTAAGAGATATATCGTAAAATCAATTTCAACCCCCATTTTCAAGATGGCGGCCGTGAGACAAGGGTGGCGGCCCCACAAACTTGGTTTTAGCTTTACACTGACCCCCCCTATAAATCAAAAAAAATAAAATTGCGTCCTCTAAAAAACGCAAGGTAAGGCCTAAAAAATGTAACATTTCAATGGACTAGGTATAATAATCACGATTTGTTCTGTGTTTTTAATGGGGCATATTTAATGTAAAGCGGACAGCGACAAAAATGCAAGGTTGTAAAATTCGTTCATACTAGACTTAAATGTACTTTTAGATTGTACGAACATTAACACACATTTTTTTTTTGTATGAGGGTTAGCTGCCAAGTTATGGACTTCTAAAAAATGGACGTTTGCCCCAAGTGTTGTTTCGCTCTCTCTCTCTCTCTCTAATGGGCAGCGTCTACGGTCGCGCGTGCGCGCATGCACCGAATGGGCACCGCCGACCGTGGCAGGCTGAGCAGCAGAGGGGCAGGCCATAATTTTTTCAATATTTTTTTCTCTTTTCTTCGAGCAATGCTAAGCGCACAGATGTTTAATCATTTATCACACGTTTGAATCTTTTTGAATTTTTCAAACAATAATTATGTTTTTATTATTCCAGTTTCTGCTCGTGCTAAATTATGTTTTTATGAAGATTATTCGAGGACTTTTTTAAAAATTTGCCTAATGGTAGTTGTTGCAATGATAGCGAGCAAATTATCAAGCGTTTACCAGTATACTACACAGTATGTAGAAACTCAAACTATCGGAACCTAATTGTAATTTAAAAAATTCAAAAGTTTCAAACATATTCAATCGTATTTTTGTCCATATCTGTTCGGGGGAAAAGAGAAAAAAATGCCCAGGTGAGTCTCGAATCCGCGCTCTCGGATAAAGGAGTCGCGCCGGCCGACCCCTCCACTCAGCTAACCGCGTGCTTCTCGGGCGTAAGCACTGCCCATTAGAGAGAGGGCGAAACAACACTCGGGGAAACTATCTCTCTCATCGGGAGCCAACTCTCTGCACTGGGACCCGCGGTCTATCCTTTATATGTCTATGGTGTTAAATGAAAGGATTTTTGGAGGCTTCTTCTTCTTCTTCAGGTGCCTATATATATATATATATATATATATATATATATATATATATATATATATATATATATACGGAATTTTACGGTTGTCACCATCTCTCCGTCCCCAATTTCCGCGTTTTTCTTTCGAAACTCGTTATTTCCTCGTTTTAGTTCCTTGATCTCATTGCGTCATCCACGTCATTTCTCCAGCTTCTTCTAGGTCTTCCCTGCTTTCTATTTTCTGGCGGAGTCCACTCTAGTATTTTTCTTGGCCACCTATGTTACCCCATTTTTTGTGTGTGGCCGAACCATATCAATTGTTTCTTTTCGACCTCATCTATATCTTTTTCTATGCCAATGTTCTGCATGATTAACTCATTTCTAATTCTTTTTGTTCTGTATATCCTACAACTTCTTCTTAGATAATCCATTTCAGTGGCCAAGATTTTTCTTCTGTTTGCTTTACTTAAATCACACACTTCCGCTCCATACGTAATTACGCTTTGTATGATGCTTTTGTAGATGCGTAGTTTGGTGTCTTTCCTTATATTTTTTTCCACAGTATTAAGTTTAATGCTCCAATAACTTTTGCACTCCCCTAATCACACCGTTTTCTAGTTCCAGATCATTACATTCGCCATAGTCGGCTACAAGATATTCGCACGTGTTTAAATTTATTGTAAGTCCCGCTCGTTTATATTCTTCTTTTAGCTTTCTCATCACATAGCTCAGATCTTGTTCATCCTCCGTTATCACTATCTGGTCATCCGCAAAAAATAGGCTGCAAAGTGTGTCGTGTTTCCTACGTTAATATCCATGTTTCCGCATTTTTAAATAGGGTGGGAGACATAGAACATCCTTGTCTTAAGCCTTTCGATGTTCGGAAATATTCTGTATGTCTCTTATTCCCAGTTTTTATTGCGACACAATTATCTTTATAGTAGAGTCGTGCAGTTTTGATTAAAGATTGGTTTATTTCCAGTTTTCGCATTTCTGTCCATACTTGTGATATGAGGACACTGCCATGGGCTTTCTCTAAGTCTATTAGAGCTATGTGTGTTTCTCTGTTACGTTGGGTACGTTTTTTCATGGCGAGTTTCAGTGTGAAGAGGTTATCAATTGTTGATCTGCCCGCTCTAAATCCTGACTGTTCTTCCGGTTGTTTATTTTTTATGTCTTCTTCTATCAAGTTCTTAAGAAGTCGTGATTATATCCTTCCTATTGTTGGTATCACTGCTATACCCCTGTAATTTTTTTGATCATCTTTACTTCTGATTTTCCACAGGAAAAAAAATTAATTTTGAAACTTATTTATAAATTAAAAAAAACAGTTACGTAATTTTCTATAGGAAATCACCATGTTTATTATTATTTTGCGAATTTGTTTAATTCGGAAAACACCTTCCAAGGAATTCTTTCGTTAAAAACATCAATTTTTTAAAAGCCCTTAACTTGACGACTTATGCTCATACAAAAAAAGGTGCGTTCACTTCTATGCCATCTACAAGTACATTTAAGTCTAATATAAACGTATTTCAGAACCTCGCATTATTCTCGCTGTCCGCTTCACAGGAAATGCCCCTAATTTCATTTATCTGTAATATTTTGAGAGAATGGCAAAAGATTCTGATTTTAATTTGTAATTCATATCTTAGTATTAAAATGTTTTGTATTGAATTTAGTTTTAGATAAGATAGGTTTAATAACTACACACCCATGTTAATGAATTATATTTTTTAATGAGTTAAAAGACTTGTGTTTTTAAACTCATGCGAAATTTACATAAATAAACGTAATTAATTATAATTTTGATTTTTTTATTACCTTATTACTAATTGTTAATAACGTGCAAGTCAAGATTCGAAAATAAAATTAAAAAATTTGTTAGAAAATGTTTTAAACAATTTATTTTTAACATTTTAAACAAATTATTTTTAACAATTTAAACAATTTTATTTTTAAAGACGTGTACATGTGGAAAATTACATTATGTTGCTTGGTATCAAGGCCGTAGTTTTAGGAGTTCAAACTCCCCTTCTCCCGAAACAAAGCTGCCTAATCTCCAGAAAAATAAATATATTTTCCATATTTTTGGTAAAAATAATAATTATTTTACATATTGATAAGGTGACCAACCGTCCTCCTTCAGGGAGTTGAATGCTAATTTTTGGCGTTATGTGATATCATGCGAAATAAAAGATTTCAATAGTGTTTTTTGACTTCATCGCAAGTATATTGGATAGATGAATGAATGAATAAATAGGAGTTGTAAAAGAGGTCTAATTTTTCCCTAAGCACTGCACTGCTTTTTGAACCTTTCCAGCTCCTTAGTTTACTCCCATTTCTTTAATTCTCCTGTTAAGAAGTAGAAGCTCATGTTTCTTTTTACTGAAAATAGTCGAAAATGGTCGTTTGGTGTCAGTGGTAGAAGTCGGTTGAGAGTTTTTGGAACGATTCGATATTAACACGTGAGCAGAACTTCTACGGTTTTTCTTTCATATCTGGCTGTATTTGGGCCATCTTAATTGGATTAGGAAGATAAACCATTTAATTTTTAACTTGACCATTCTGTCGTGCCTATGTGGTGAATATTTTTGGTTATTGGGGTCGAGTTAAAATCACCACGTGTGGGATTTGATGAAGTGAAGCCATCTTGAAGTACCACGTGCCGTTCCATCCACATCGACGATAAATTTCAGTGTTATAAAGACTTGCCTGGTGTTTTTAGCAGAAATTATTATGATGATACTACTTGGTGTTTCGGTTCTTGGATCATCGATGTTACCGTGACGTCTCAGTGAAGTTTTCAATTGGTTACATGGTATTGAATTTAATTTTATCAACTTATCAGTTATTATGTGCTTGATCTAAGTGTTTTCAATAGTTTAAAAGTAACAAGTTATTTTAATTAAATTTGTACCTGCTCCCAGTGACGTCTCAATGAAGTTTTCAATAGTTTAAAAGTAACCAAATTATTTTTCGTTAAATTTGTACCGGCTCCAAGTTGAATCTGAATTTATATATTACTGAATATAATTTATGTGGTTATTGTGAGGGTTTTAAAATATTATTCTTGTTGCAAGTCCATTTATTCTGTATTCCTTTTTTTTGTGTTAATCTTTTGCTATCAGGAATTTTATATAAAACCAATTATTTTCGAAATTTTTGTTGTTTTTTTTTTTTTTTTGTTTTGTTTTTTTTAATTCTCTTTTGTACCTCATTAGGTTTTTATTATTGTCTGAAAGGTTGTTATAATTAATTTAAATATTATTTTAAGAAAAGTGTATTAAATTCGTTTAAACCACTTTACGAAAATACAGAATTTATTGTAAAAAATCAGAACATCATTTTTACTTAATTAATATATTGCAGTAATTGTAAATATAGTTTTATTTATCTAGTTCACCATAATTGTTTGTTGTTTATCGCGTGGCTCTGCTGGTGCCTACAAGACCTAGGGGTTTCCGGCTTGTACCGTCTTAAGTCGGTGGCGCGGCTCACTTTTAGATTTTTTTCTTCTACCCTCTACGGCTGAGCTCCGGCATAATTTGCCAGTAGAGAGACCACTAGCAGAGTACTCTTTAGAGAACCAAAAAAAAAAAGACGTGGCAAATTTATAACCTAACCTATCGTGTGGGCCGCGGACGGTCCGCACTGCGACTATTAGAAGGGGGAGGGATTATAGAAAGGAGATGATGTGAACCCGCTTTTTAAAAAGTTGCAGGTCATAGTTCCGTGGAAAAACTGATTTTGGAAGCTTGTTTCATTCTGTAGCAGCCCTGTAAAAGAAGTTGACTGTTTATCAACCGAATGGCCCTTTTCTGAATGGAATCTAGAAAACGAAGAGAATGCCTTGGTGCTAAACCCTAAATGTGCGAGCAATACTCCAGTAGAGGTCGGTTTTGAGCGTTTTACGTCGTCAACAGTTGATCAGGAGTAAAACACTTTCTAGCTTTCCACAGAAAACCTAGCCTCTGGCTTGCTGACTTTGCGATGTTAGCAAGATGGTCATGCCAAGACATATTATTGGACACTGTGACTTCCAAAATCGAGATGAAGGGACTGGATTCAAGGGTATTTCTTGACATTGTGATGGAATGATTTGAGGAATTTACTTTCTTGGAAAACGTGGCGCTTTGTGTTTTCTGGGCGTTGAACTTAACAAGATTTTTGGTTCCCCTCTCGACGATTGCTTCAAGATCTCTATTGATGGAATCAACCTGTTCCTGTCTGAGTCTATTTGTATCATTCACCGAAAGTGATCGATAGGGGTTCGTAGTGGTTTTCAAGAGGTCGTTGATGTGTAAAAGAAATAGGGTGGGGAACAGGATGGAATCCTGGGGGACCCCGACATGTACTGCTATTTACCCAGGTGGATCACTTCTTTGGTCTTGTATACACCCCAGGTATTGCCTCCACTGCGCGGTGGCTTCATATTCGAAGATAATATGAGTGGCTGTTTTCTTCTCATTACATAATCTGCATATTGGTTATGTGTCATACACGCCTATATTGTGCAGATGTTTCCTTAAAAACCACTGTCCGGTACAAAGCCCTACAACTGTTCTAAGTTTTTCCCTACTTAGCGAGAGCAACTTCCCTGCCTGTTTAGGTAAGGGTAATTTCAGCATTAACTTGCTGTACCTAGCTCCCTCTGGCTGTTCCCACTTCAGCTGATGCTTAGAGTAGACCCAGCCATTGATCGCTGCTTTAACGCTGGCCTTGAGTATCCCTATTATTGGTTTTGGCCCAATATATAGGGTTTCAGAGCCCCGCTTAGCTAGTTTGTCCGCTTCTTCGTTACCAGAAATACCTTTATACCCTGGCACCCACGACAAATTGACCTAGTTATGGTTACCCAAGGTTCGTAGGTTTCCGACAGAGAGGTCATATTTTATTAGTTGTAGCGAAATAACGTTGTTTTCCAACTACCTATCTTCAGATTAGGCTGGTGAGTGATCCTGTAAAGTTTGGTGACAATTGGATGAACGAAAAGGGTGGGAAGAGGTTGAAATATAAAAATTATCAAAAATGGCCTATATTAGTGTCGAATTCATAGTTTTTGGGGTCGCTGAAATTGATAGCGATATTCCCAATTTTGTTAGCACTCATAAGAAAAGAGTGGTAGGGGGATTAAGATCAAATCTATTAGAAACGCCGATGTTAGTGTCAAATTCATAGTCTTCTGGGTTTAATAGTAATATTTCCAGTTTTGTTAACAGCCATACGAAAAGAGCGAGAGGGGGTTAAAATCTAAAAACTGTTCAAAATGGCTAATATTAGTGTCGAATTCATAGTTTTTGGAGTCGCTGAGTTTGATGATGATATTCATGATTTTTTTGGTACCCTTACGAAAGTGGTGGGAAGGGGAAGGATTAAAACTATAAAAAGGCTGATATTATTATCGAATTCATAGTCTTCGGCGACGCTGAGTTTGACTGAGACATTCCCAATTATGAAAGCACCCATACAAAAGGGGTGGTAAGGGGATAAAATATAAAAAATATTAAACATGCCGATAGTGGTGTCGAATTTATAGTTTTCGGGGTCACTAAGTTTGACAGTGATATTCCAAGAGCAGGTAAGTCAACGTTCGGGCAGGACAACGTCTGCCGGGTCCGCTAGTTCCAATATAAAAGGTTACATTATGTTTATATTATGGGTATATCATATTTAGTTTTTGGGTTCGTTAATTTAAAACACTCACTACTAAAACCAAACAATTTATTCTAATCTTTCTTCTGGTAATACAAAATAAACACTTATTTAATAAATCACTGAGATATTCACTATACTTCAACTTAAACTTTTAAAACAATGTTTTCAAAACTTTATCACTTTCTGACTAACTCACTAACTGCAGCCCCGTGATCTTAAATATATTAAACCAATATATCTGGATATTTCCCGATTCGCGAACGACATTTCTAGACACATCGCGGGACTCTAATTACCGCCTGCGGCTTTAAATCATTCGTTAAAATGTCGAGCTTTTAATTAACTCGCCGTCACTTCAAGACAAATAATGGATACAGGGGCGTATTCGTTTACCACAATCCGTAACATCATCCCCCTCTTAAATTTTATCGTCCCGATCAAATACTTGTGCAACCTCTTTATTGTAAGGCTTTAACCTCTCTAGGTGGACGACTTTCATCTTGGCTCTATAAATCACATCATTTATTTTTTATCACCTTGTATGATCCTTCTCAAGATGGTGGGAGACACACCTTTTTTCGATGTGGATTATACAGCCATTCTCGATCTTCTACCTTGAATCACTTCGAATTGGCTCTAAGGTTGCATCGATCCTTTATTTTATAATTTGCCAACCTTAATCACTAGCAGTTTCATGGATTTTGAATAAGCTATCCTGTAACTCATCTACATAAACTGGAACTTATTTCTCTTCGGCAATTGGTGACCCGAACACCAAATCACAGGGCAAACGAAGATCCCTTCCGAAGACTATGCTGGCTGAAATGAGCTTTGTAGAATCATATATATATATATATATATATATATATATATATATATATATATATATATATATATATATATATATATATATATATATATAATTTTAATTTTTAATTCCATTTTCTGATAGAAAAATATTCGGTAACTGTTACAAAATAATTAAAATACGCCAATGGTAACAAATTTGGTTTTAATTGGTACTCCTAGTAGCGCTACTGTTGTAATGAAGTGGGAGTCGTTGCAAGTGTGCCTTTCACGAGTATATTATTTTTTTAATGAATTATTAACTAAAAGAAACGAAAAGCTGCTTTTATTTTAGATGGTATAAATATTATTAAAGATCTTAATTGACATTTTTTTTATTTATATAAAATCACAATTCAAAAGTAAAAGTATAGGTGAATAGCTTTAAACATTTACTCTAGTAAAACAGAAGATGATTAATCCTTAAACAAAATGTCATAAGTCAGTCATCGAGTCATCTGTCATCTAAGTCAATCTCCTATCAGCCATAATAAAAAATAACGATATAATTCCATCTGTTGCTTTTTACTTTAGACAATAGTAATTATTTTTAATAGAAAATGGATCTATTTAAATTGCATAAAAAATAACACATGTCAATAATTTTCCTACTCACTGCACAAGAGCTAACATAAAAATGTATTTTGATAATACCGGAGTAAGTACTAAAATTATTTTTTTCTTGGTTTAATAGGTATAATTTTTCTATGAAAATTATAGTTAGCCGTAGTAGGTCAACCAGAAAACCCAGGTTTAGTTGGTCTAGAAGAGGACTATGTACAAACACACTGTATATTGGCTGATGGGGGTGACAGATTTGGTGTCTCAGCATTGGCATTTGATAAACAGGAGGAGCTTCTTTGGATGGGAAATCAGGGAGTAAGAAATATATACTATTTTAGTCATATTACATATGCTGCATTTTCAAAGTTATAAAAATAATTCTACATCAGTTTTCAATTTAAGTATATATTATTAGGTATTTATAAAATTTTGGTTAAATTTTTATATCATTAGATAAACTTATCATAATTTATTTAAAGTTTATAAAGTTAATGATATATTCATGCTGGGTTCTAGCTGTGGGACATATGTATATATTATAATATTTCAAAATCTGAAGAGTACATAGATCAGGTATTTCTCATGTGGTACATTCTATAACAAAATGTAAAATAGTTTTTGGTTTTAATTTGTTGTGAAATATTTACAAAAAAACTTTACAAAACAACACCATGTATCTTTTTCTGCAGCGACATTTCACTATTGTATTTTTTTTAACAATCTAAGGTAATGGTAATTACAACATGTTCCAATGAAAACTTGACTCCTCCAGAAACTCAAATACCAAGAGTTTCCTTAATATTTAAAAAAACATGTCAAATTTTATTGGGAGGAGGAGGAATTTTCATACAAAGTTCATACCCCAAAACGCAATCCCCTGCAGCCTAGGGCATTGGATTGTCAGAATGGGTCCAATAGAGTGGCCGCCTAATCACTCGCCATTGGATTTATTTTTGTGGGGACATCTAAAATCACAAATATACAGAGAATTGTGATAGAATGCCGACTACTGACACTGAAGGTATTTGCAAATGTCATCGGAGGTCATTTTGAACATTTAATTTGTTAAGCAATGTATTCACGCTCTGATTTGTAGTCCGACTTAGTAGGCCTACTAGTTGGATAGTCGACTTCACTCACGCTTCGATTTGCTATTCAGCTAGCAATCCAACTTTGGCCCTAGTCCTAGATTGTGCTTTAATTTGGTGAAATTTTAAGTTTTTGTGTTATTACTGATATACATTAAATAAATTAGTTAAATCCAAAATATCTTCAAAGTTTTTTCATAAATTAAAAAAAAATTACGATGCTGTGTAGAGAATTAAATTACCTTTCAAATGATGTGTCACTTGACCACACTTGCTATTTAAAAACAATTGCGGGGCTGCAGGGAGTTGCATTTTTTGGTATGAATTTTGTATGAAAATTCGTCCCCCTACCAATAAAATTTGACGTATTTTTTTAAATTTTGAAGAAACTCATATTACCCGAGTTTATGGGGGGTGAAGTTTTCATTGGAACACGCTGTAAAATAATATACCCAGCGTAAATTATTTTTTATTTTAGTTGATACAATTTAATTTTTTTAGGGCCATGTTACTTCCTACATTGCACCAGGGTTATCAAAATATACTTCTTTTCAAATACATGCCACAGAAGAAGTAAGGCAGATACTATCAGTTGATGATGGTATTCTAGTTTTAACAGCTAGTACATTAAGGTATCAAATTAGAAGGGGAATACCTGTATACACCCATGTGTAAGTTAACAAAAACTTTTTAATAAACTAGAATATTGTTGCTTACATTTGAATCAAAATATTTTACTCTATTCTGTCTTATCAATATCACTTAAAGACTGAGAGCTCTTTACTTCTATTTAAATCAAATCTTATTTACTGAAAACTTTTTTTTATATATACATTCTTCTTACATGGATAGGTCAAAAGTCCACTCTTACTGGTGACCGATATCTAAATAGAATTTTATTCTTCCTAAAACTCACTGAATAAAAAATGACTTTTCTCTAAAACTGACATTCTTTATTTGTAATAAAGTTACATGGACTGGTTTAACATCGAAGAAGGTGTAAGAAAGGGATGTGTGGCTTTGCCATGGCTGTTTAACTCATACATAGATGATTGTTTAAAAGATTTAAAAGAAAGTGCATATGGATTGAGAATAAATGATTTGATGATCAAATACCTCCTTTGCACGCCGATGATCAGGTTATATTAACATCATCTGAGGAAGAATTGCAGGTGATAGTTAATATTAAGCATAATGCTCTAAAAATTAAAGTGATAAAAGGGAATTTAAGCAAGACAAATGTAATGGTTTTTTAAAAAGAAGATATCATGAAAAACTGCTCGGTGCTGATTGAAGGAGAAAGAGAAAAACAAGTAAATAAATTTGTATACTTGGGTTAAAAGTATATTAGCAATGAAAAGTGTGACTGTGACATTGAGCAAAGGGCGTTGGCAGGAAAACAAATAAATGGAGCCCTGTATAATTTTATGAGCAGCCAGAACACGTCAAAAAAGGTATGACTGGCTGTGCATAGAGGAGTGCTGGTCCTTACACTTATGTATGGTAGTGAATATTGGGTTTGGCATAAAGAGCATAAAAGTAGGATCAACGCTGCAAAAATGAGTAATATAAGAAGTATAGCCAGAGTGATTCTGATAGATAAAGTGAGGAATAGTGTTGTAATCAATTTTATTTATTCTAATTTTAATCCTTTACGACGCCAATGTCTTAAAACCGTTTTGTCCCAGGCAAAACCCGCTCCCCTTTACATTACCCGCGATATTTCTGACCGGTACGCCAGCCGGCCTTCTTTCCCCCTTTGTTTGTAATGGGCAGTCTCGAGTCGACGCAGTAGCAAGTTTCCTCTGTCAACACGCCGGCTCGATTCAACGCAATAGTAGTACTCCTCCGACCGTCGAGAACGACGGTCGTTCCAACAGTATTATTGTTCTGACAGTCGTAGTGAACGGCTGTTATACAGTTTTTTTCTACGGCGATTAAACCTCGATTGCTACTTACAAAAAGTAAAAATAAAACTTCAAAAACCAGCCAAATTGTGATTATTACTTCCAGTCCACTAAATCAAAGTTGAGTAATCATTTCTCCCATGTCGGAAAAAGAAAAGTATAAACCCCCGATTTATACAGGAAAGATGTGGTAACAAAGATATATAAAGTAATGCTTAGATGGTTTGGACACATAAAGAGGATGGATGAAAGAAAATTGACAAAACAGATGGTGAACATATCTTGATCAGATGGAAATTGTTCTAAAGAAAGGCCAGGTCAAGAGTGCCAGCAACCGATGAGCATGTATGAAAGCGCTGATGAAAGATGTCTGTAAGAACCATAGCAAGTGGAAAGAAGTGGTCTGTGTCTATCACTATGGATTAAAGGCGTGACTATATCTTTTTTTTCCTGGCTTTACAACTCTGGGTAAGTCTTAGCGGCATCCACTATTGCTCTCCATCTCCTGCGATCTTGTGCTTTCACTTACCACCGCTGGACTCCCATCCTAGATAGATCTGCTGCGACAGCATCCTTCCATCTTTTTCTGGGTCTACCTATTTATTTTCTGCTATCTGGTCTCTCAGTGAATACTGTTTTTATCAACCTGTTGTCTTCTGATCTTACTACATGACCTGCCCATCTTATTCGGTTAGGTTTTATGTGCCTGACTATGTCTTCACTGCCATATATTGTCGCCAATTTAGCATTGTGGCGTGTTTTCCACATTCCTGTTGTTTCATGTCTATTGGGTCCACTTATCATTCTGAGGACTTTTCTTTCAAACACAAGAAGTATATTTATTTGCCGTTGATTGAGGGTCCAGGTTTTGCTGCCATAAGTAACTACCAGGCGAATTATTGACCTGTACAAAGTTAGTTTGGATTATCTCTTTAATAGCTTAGATTTCAATGTTGTTGTGAGAGAGTATAACGCCCTATTTTCCGTTATTATTCGTGCTGAGATATCTTTTTCTACTGGTTTGTCGTCTGTGATTACCGCTCCCAGGTACTTAAATTCCTTAACCACCTCGCAGTTGAACTCATTAAGGGTTATATTCTGCCCAATTCGAGGCCTTGGATTCTTTGTAACTACCATGTATTTTGTTTTTTTTTCGTTTACTCATAGGCCCAGATTACCTGCTTCTTCCTTCAGCTGTGAAAAAACCTCTAGTATGTCTCTTGATAAATGAGCCATTGTATCTATGTCATCAGCAAAGGCCAGCAGCAGTTTTGAGCCTTGATGAGCAAAACCTTCTGTTAGCTCTGACGCTATTTTGTTAACTGCATATTCCAAGGCACAATTAAATAGCAGCGGTGATAGGTGGTCTTCTTGTATGAGTCCTGATGTTACACTGAATGGCGTTGATGTTCTATATGTACTATTTTTATGTATGTAAAAGGTTATTGTTATATGTCTTACATAAAACTTTTTACATCACTACTGCTCAAACAGTCGATCTAAGCTATGTCATTAATATTTTTTAATTGTTTAAAATTAATAATTTCTTACAAAAATGTAAGAGGCTTTCGCCCTATTATAAATCTTTTTATCTTTTCATTCATTATTTTGTATATTCAGTTCTACCAACATGAATGAAATGCAGTGTATTCTACAAATGTCACCAAGTCGATTTTTATTAGGAAGTCATCAGGAAAAACTGATAGATTTCAACTTAAGCGTAGGAAAAGAAACATCAGTGGTAAGTAGATAAATATGATAATTAATTTCATTATCAGGCCTTCTGAAAATTAAAAGTTATGTAAATTATAGATTTTTTTTATTGGCACCAACTCAAACAAGTGACCAATAAAAAATGCAATAGAAAAAGTTTACCAAAGTTTGGGAAAGTTATGCAGTTAATATAAAAAAAAGGATTTTCTTTATGACCTTGTCCATCAATAACACTTTTGATTATTATGAATAATATAGTGAAGAGAAAATAATTGAAAAAGAAAACTTACTTAAAATATACAAAAATAATTTAATCTTATTTGTTATTGGTTACAACTTATTCTGTTAATAAACACATTTTAAAAAAGTGCTTACAAATTGTAAATATATTGAAAATTTTGTTGGCCTCATTAAAAAAATTTTATAAACATTATTCTAGTAATAATTATATAATTATACAATTGGTGTACATAACATTCATAATGCATGGCATTGTTAAATTTGTCTTTGCCATCTCAAAAACATTACTTTTTTATTTAAAATACGTTTTTTACTTTTCTTATAGACAGATGTTGGTGAAGGATGTGTTATGTTAAGGCCTCACAATAGATTTGTATGTGCTGGTAATCCACTAGGCCGAATAGATCTACGCGATCCAAATAGCTTAAATGTTGAGCATAGCATCGACACTCACACTGGAAGTCTAAGTGATTTTGACGTGCAAGGAAATCTTCTAGTCACATGTGGTTTTAGTAATCGGTAAACAATTTTTTTTACTAAGTTGTCGAAATGACTAAAAAAATTATAACTTTATGCTTTTAAAACACATATTTAAGTTTGAAATTTTGGCTGTAACGTTAAGAAACTGTACCGTATTAAATTTAAAAAATTAACATAATAAATTTAAAAGTCTAAATTTTATGAAAAAAATACATAGAATGGTTTAAAGCAATAATTTTTGTTAGACTTGAATATACTCACAGTAACGAAAAAACAGTTGCTACGCATCTTTAGACAAAATGTTTTATGCACTCTGAGGTCACTTCTACTGTATTAATGGATTAATTTTCCTTTAAGTATACTTTACAGTTTTATACTGTTTGAACAACTGAGTCTAGTCAAAAAATCGACATTTGGCTTTATTATTGGAATTGAATTACTATAAAAAGAGACCAGAAATAGCTTAATTGCTCAGAGTGGGATGAAACATAAACAACGTGAATATTTTTAAGGGGAAAATGCATTTAGTCACGCCTTTTTCCCGTAGGGGTAGACAGAGACCACTTCTTTTCACTTGCTACGGTTCTGACACACGTCTTTCGCTTATTCTACTTTCATCAGCGCTTTCATACATGCTCGTTGATTATTGGTACTCTTGACCTAGCCTTTCTTCAAAACAATGCAGATTTGATAGAATATGTTCGCCGAGGTCGACCTCTACCGACTTCCCCATTCACACTCGCCTTAAGTCAAGAGTACCAATAACCGAGGAGCATGTATGAAAGCGCTGATGAAAGTAGAAAAGTGAAAGACGTGTGTCTGAACCATAGCAAGTGAAAAGAAGTGGTCTCTGCCTACCCCTACAGGATAAAAGTGTGACTAAATGCATTTTTCGCGTTGTTGATGTTTCATCCCACTCTTAGCAATTAAGCCATTTCTGGTCTCTTTTAATGGTAATTCATTTCCTATAATATTGCCAAAGGTCGATTTTTTTAAGTACTTAGTTATCTTGTAAAAACTGTATAGTATTTCCAGTCTCATTCTAAAAAGATGATTTAAGCAGGGCACTGCGATATTCCGCTTCATTCTATACTGAGTAATACCAATAAATTTAGCAAAACATATCGGCCACCTCTTTTTATAAGCTGCGGGTGGTAGCACAGCTACATTCCCAATATTGTTCAATATTTACTCAGAATAGAGGGGTTACAATATCTCATGAATAGAATAACAAAGTGCAGTCAACTATATGGCCTGGACATTAATATTAAATAGACAAAACTAAAAATTATAAGCAAAGAAACAATAATAACTGTCAGCTTATAATCAACCAAAAACCGATATGAGTGAACAGTATTACTTATCTCGGAACTCTCGTGAACGAGCAATAGGATCATTTGCAGGAAATACGAAGCAGAATTGAAAAGATGTATTTAGCAAGATGAGACATCTGTTCACAAGCCATCACATAATATTGCACACCAAGATAAGACTCCTGCACTGTTACGTGTCCTCTGTTCTGTTTTACGGGGTAGAAGCATGGTTGTATTGTAGAATATTGAAAATGCCAGGGACAGACCACATAACATATATTGAGGTTCTCAGCAGAATGGGCAAGCAAAAGGAAGTGATTAATACTGTGAAGGAACGAAAGCTCCAATATTTGGGACACGTAATGAGAAATGAAAACAGATTTCACTTATTGCAGACTAACTTGCAAGGAAAAGTAGTAGGAAAATGAAGTGTGGGTAAAAGACGAATCTCATGGTTAAAAAACCTTAGAACCTGGTTTGGTAGGAGTACAACTGAGTTGTTCCGGGCTGCAGTGAACAAAGTTAAGATAGCATGTATGATAGCCAACATCCGAAACATATAGGAATTATAAGAAGAAAAAGGTAGCACAGCTTATTTTTGAATATCAACGTCTCTAATTAGCGCGCACGCTGGTTCTCAATAATTTCTCGAAGATTTTTATCGTTTGCGTTTTATTTTTGTTGTGATATTTGTGTAATGGCTTTTTGGAGACCGTTTGAGGTAAATGATGAATCTAACAAATGGCTTAATATTGACAATATTCACATTAATAATGAAATTCCTGATAGTAATGTAATTCAAAGTAATGATAATATCCAAATTAATGATGAAGTACATCTTAATAATGCAATTCTAATTAATAATAATGAAAATGAGACACAATTTTGGAAATTTATTAATCGAGATTTGCATATTCAAGTTCAACAAGTACATAATTTTAAATATATATTCATGCTTAAAAGCTGAAAATGTCAATTCAACTCAAGATGAAAAAATATACAACTTAACGAAAATTACTTATTCCACAATTTATTTAGTAATTAAACGGGGCGTTGTGATTAAACACGATAAAAAACGAATATGGATCGTCGGATAGATGATGCATCTAAAGATGTGATTCGACTAACAGTTTACAATACTTACAAAGAAAATCAAGTCCCAACATTAGAAATTATATTTAACAAATTGCAAAATTTTAACGATTTTAAATATAAATCATTAGAAACACTTCGACAAATTTTAATATATTTAAATATAAAATTGATACGTCACTGGTCAGTTTCTTTTGAAGATTTTATGGCTTTTAATAAGATGGTTTTTATATATTTTTAAACTGAGATTGGAAATACTTTAAATGTAACTTTTAAGATCTTGGATATTTCCATAAATGGTACTTGATTATTGTTATTTTTTCTTTTCAGACATAATGCGTTAGCTGTTGACAGATTTTTAATGGTTTACGATTTAAGAATGTTGAGAGCAGTATCCCCTATGCAAACTGTTATAGATCCTTTCTTTTTAAAATTTGTACCATCGATATCGTCTAGATTAGCTGTCGTTTCGGTACTAGGACAGATACAATTACTTGATACAATTGCATTAGCAGAACCAAAACTGTGTTTATTTCAAATGGAAAATCCAGGTAATTAATTTTTTTACAATTAGGTATAGTTAGGTTACTAGTAGGTTAAGTTTATCAGTATGTGTATAATTTTGTAAATGTAAATACCTTCTCATGTAGTTACATCGTTAAGGACACAACTTTGCACCGGTGAATAAAAGAAAACAATAATTGTTTTTTTAAGAAATGTTGTGCTTTGTAAAGGATTAATTTCCCTCTTACTTTACAAGTTACTCGATGGCAAGGTGCAAAAATCATTAAGAATGTAAACATTTTTTTTTATCTGCGGAGCTTTTTTAGAAATACTGTATATTTCTAAACAAATATTTTTTTATAGGTAAAAGAGATGTAAACGAACTGCATTTGCTATGTCGCAGTTGAATTTTTTATTTCCAAAGTAATCAAAATAGTTCTGCAACTCGTCAAATATTAGATAATTTTGTCATTTTTTTCCTTCACTTACATTTAATATTATAAAAAAATTTTAGCAACCTTCATCCATATGCTAAAAATTATAAAATCTCAAAAAGTTGCATTTTGTAGCTAAAGCAACGATTGAGGATGTAAACAAGGCAAAGAATGGGTATAAAAGGTTAAAAGGTGTGGCATAAAGGGGTTGTGGCAAAAAAGAAGGAGAGCGATAAAGATGAATTTGATAGAAGGTTATCTGACGATTTCCAAAACAATGTTAAACTCTTCTGGAAGTCCATAAGAACAGCCAGATGTAAAAATACTACCTCGCAACTGGAAAGAATCTGAAATCAAGATGGTAGTATGGTAAAAGGAAAAGAATGCGTATTAAAGAGATGGAAGGAATATTTCAAAAGTTTATTTGAGAAAGAGAATACACAAGTACAGGCTCCATTCGAAGACTTGAGTGAAAGTTGCAATGAAAGTGAAATTACTACGACAATAATTGTGGAAGTGTTGAACATTATGAAATTAGGTAAAGCTGCTGGGTATGACAGGATAACAGTTGAAATGCTGAAGGCTGGACAAAACGTGGTAGCTAGTCTACCGTACCGCCTTTTTAACCTTTGTTGAAGGAGTGATCATAAGGAGGGGTCATAAACACAGAGAATGGACCTCAACTAGGAAGGGATGTTTTAGTGTGATACACTGATGGATGAAAGGGTTGGAGTGGGCATTACAGGGCCGAATTTTAGGCTCTCAAAACCCCTTGGTAACACCCCATCCATCTTTCAAGCAGAATTACATGCCATAGAGATATGTGCCCAGGAGGGCATCAAAAGGAACACCTGAAGGGCAGATATCTATATTTTATCAGATAACCAAGCAGCACTAAAAGCTCTGAAGTCTTACACTTGTGAGTCTAAGCTGACTTAGGACTGTAAACAATCCCTGAGACAACTAGCAGCAAACAACTCTGATGTGGATTCCAGGTCATAAGGGAATTAAAGGCAACGAAGAAGCAGACTGCCTTGCCAAAAAGGGGCAAATACACAATTTTCTGGCCCAGAACCCTTCTGTGGACTCTCTTAAGCCCACTTGAAAGAAGAGGTTCGATGCTGGGAAACAGATGAAATGAAATCTCACTGGCATAAAGTGCCAGGACAAAGACATGAAAGCTAAACAGCTTCTCAAGTTGGACAAGAAAGTCTTAAAACTGGTGACGGGACTTCTCACTGGACACTACCTTCTGAGGTATCACCTTAAAAAGATGAGCAAAACTGTGATAGTGATAGTTACCGCTACTGCGAGAACTTCGCTGAAAATGCAGAACATTTGTTTTGCGAATGCCCAGCGCTTTTCTGCAAGAGGCTCAAGTTTCTGGAAGGGCTTTCTTAATGCCCTCCGATGTTGAATAGATTAAGGGTTATGCACAAAAGATCTGATAGGTCAAAGTGCTTGAGAGGCAGCATAGCCTTTACGACCCCCCCAGAGCTACAACATTTAGTTTTTTAAAAATATTTATTATTCTGATTTCCTAATAATGTATTATAATTATCTATGTAAAAATACCAACTTATTGCAAAAAATGATCATGTGTCCCAAACTTTGATTTCTCGATGGTTGAGCTATTATGTTTTTTTAAGGATTATTAATCAAATAATAACTCACTAGACGAGTATTTCGAAGAATACATTAAAATTTTAGTAACGTTAAACTAAAGATATAAATTATTACTATTCACGAATAATGTCGCATGAATGTCGACATGATCAAAGTTTTTAACGATCCTGAACTTTGAAGCCCTTAAATATTGTGCTTGTTTGAATATCTCTATAACTAACTCATTGACTCAGCGACCCCTTCTTAAGTAGACTTGTATCTATCGTAACGGAATCTTTGGACACGATTTTCACACACTTGAAAACATGGGATCGACTTAAAACTTTGTATACTTCTAAAGGGTCGATGACAATACAATAATTTCATAAATTTTTTTAAAGATCCTGGCCTGGATTATGATATTTAAAAAAAAAACCTAACTAACAAATGTAAAATAAATAATAGTTTAAAAAACTACTTTATAAGAAAACCGAATTAAAAAATAAAAAATAATTTTACAATCAAAAGTGTGGGGTGCGCTATATCAATTAATATATTTGATAATAGACAGATATTGGTAAAAGTAAAGTCTCCTAGAAGAAAACGTAAACATCATAAAAACCACCCAACGCTTTTCATTGTAAAATTATTTTTTAATTCAGTTTTTTTATAAATCGTGTTGTCTTAGTTTTTTATTCCTATGACCACATAGGAAAGTAACGTAAATCGCACTGTACAGTCCCACAGAAAGTATCATATATCCACATGCATAATTTCTATTTAAATTTACCTATGTAATATCTAAATTTAAAGAAATCTTTTTGAAAAGTGTAATTTTTTAATTTTCATTATAAAAAAAAGTTTACGCGGTCGAAGATCGAACCAGCGTTCTCTTCGTCATAAGTCCGACGGCCAACTAATCTAATCGACATTAATTAAACTTAAAAAATATATTTTTTATTAAAGTTTGATTTAAACAAATATCTAAAAAATTTTGTATCATAAAGCAACGAATTTTCAAAATTTATATTCCTTTTCTTTAAACAGTTTCATATATCAACTCCCTATACCTAGTCAGGCAATCATGTAATCATCTTGCTAGGTATTTATTGTTTATAAAAAGCAGGCTTTAAACAATTTGTGTTAAATGTCAAAAGTTATTTTGAATATATAGGGCTTTTCACGATGAGCGTTAATTAGACGTTTCTGGCAAACCAGATATCGGATTGATCTGAAAATTTAATGGTATGTATAAATTAACATGATCTACACGCCTAAAATATTTTAAACGATGCCGTGTTGCCGCTTCTACTATAAAGTAGCGGCTATTTGACTTTTAAAATAGAACACCCTGTATATAATATCATTTTATGATTTTCCAACAACTTCATGTACTGTTTTCCTATACCTATCTGTTACCGTTTAGGAAATAGAAATAAATTTCTATTTTTTTTCCTACCAAACACCCGCAAAGCGAAAAGCCGTATAAAGAATCAATTATTCTAATACAAATTCAATGGGATCGGTTCCAAATTTGTTAAATATGCAACATGGTTTATCATTCAAAATGCATTTTATCTTTTTATTTCATTTAAATCAAAAATACATACCTAACAAGTACATACATTTGTACATAAAATAATAACAGACTCCAAAAACCAACAATAATCTATAAACAAAAATGAAACAACTTCATGTTACATAAAATATGTGTATGTATACATGCATATTTTTTTTTAAAATGGCTTTAATCTGAAGACAATGAAGAAATGGTAACCTGCAGATCACTGTCGTCATCATTTTTCGCTGGTAAGGATGGGCCTGGCTTAAAAAAATTGTCCAACGTTGTTTGTCTTGCCTTCTTGTCTATTTCGTTCTTCAATGATTTATAACAGCTAATGGCTCAGTTAATTCCTCGAGAAACTTTAGCGCTACGTTCGACATCAGGATCGTTTTCAAGGAGGATGTTTATTCCTTGTTCGAAATAGGAAAAAGCTTTTGACAAATTTTTTGATGTTATCTGTTTGGATACAACAGGCTCTGTATCTTCATCAACTGCCGGTTCTGCTTGCAACTGAATGAATTCCTCATATGAAAGGGGTTCCCTATCAGCTTCAAGTAGATCAAGCACATCACATTCGTTCAAACCTTTAAAGCCGAGATCATGTGCTAGATCCAAAATGTTTTGCCTGGTTTCAGGAAGGCAATTAACTTCTGGAACAGTACTTTTTACACATTCTAGCCATATTTTTTCCAAGCATGGTTCATTGTTGTTAATTTTGATTCCTTCCATGATTCACTGATGCTATTAACAGCATCCTTGATGTTATAGTTTTTCCAAAATGTTTTAATTAAAGATTTACCATCGGTTTCCCTTATAAGTTGTCGTAAAGTTCGGCGTAGGTAATATGCCTACTTCTTCTTCTTCCGGTACCCTGTCAGATTATCGAACGTTGGCACACATATTGGCTATAATAACTTTGTTTATCGCAACTCGGAATAGTTCAACGGATGATTTGCGATACCACTCTCGAAGATTTCGGAGCCAAGATGTTCTTCTTCGTCCTGGACCTCTAATGAAGGAGGTAATATTTCTCTGGATGCCTCATCACGTGGCCGAAGTATTCGAGTTTTCGGCTTTTTATTATTTTAATTATTTCTGTGTTTTTCCTCATTCGATGTAGAACCAACTCATTTCTTATTCGGTCCATCCAGCTTATTCGTAGGATCCTTCTGTAGACCCACATTTCAAAGACCTCCAGCCTCTTCAATAATGAGTCGGTCAGCGTCCAACTCTCTACTCCATAAAGCAATGTGGAGAATATATAGCAGCATGTTAGTCTTAAAAGTGGCTATTGCACCCTGATCCATTACCTGGAGCTGTTGTATTTTTTGGAAGGTACTTAATCATGACATCTTCAGATAGTTCGGATAAATTAGTAGGATGCCCTGGTACATTATCCAAAATTAGCAAAGCCTTCGGACAAATATATTAAAAGAGGTTTTAGGAAATAGTAAAGAGTATGCATCGAGATTGCGCTTGTGCAAGATTGGCAACGTGTAGATATATCGACATCAAAAAAAAGTTTTTTTCGTCGTTATAGCGAAACATTTTAGGCCGTATAAAGAGCGGCCGTATAGCGAGGTATGGGTGTACTTTAATAAACGCTGATAATCTTGAACTCTCTGAAACTTCATCGGTCTTTGATAATAAATAAATAATTATCAAATTACTCTTCAACCATGAAATTAAACTTTTCTTCAAAAAATAGTTTTATTAACGCTGACACACAAACTGAAAATAAATTCATGAACAAAATAGGTTCTGTACCTAGCTCAATTGCAAAGTTTTTGAAACTTGATCATCTGGAAACAGCTACAATACTGGTAGATGCAGGAGAAGATATTACCACCCTTAAGAGACACGGAGGATGGAAGTCCTTTGCTGTCGCTGAGGGGTATTTCAATGATTCAACCACAAACAGGATGAATGTTGCATTTAAAATTGTAGGTCAGTGCGTGCAACATCTAAAGAAACTATTCAGTAAGCAATATCACAAATAAATCCACAACCATCAACGTCAAGCACTATTACAATCAATAGACTTTTTTATATCATCCGAGAAAATATAGAATCTAATCTTTCACACACATACATACATACATATAGTCACGTCTTTTTCCCGTATTGGTAGACAGAGACCACTTCCTTCCACTTGCTTACACACACACCACTACAATTTACAAACTGCAGCAATAACAATTTTACTTTTAATTTCTATAATAAATAATGTAACCAATTAATAATTGTAATAACCAACCTATACCTACTTGAGTTTTTAGCCTAATATTTAAGTAGAAAAAAGTCTTGTTCGTAATAATAGTTATGGTTACTTTTTGAAATAAACTATGTTGTCTTTAATTGTAACATTTTGTGTCCTCAGATGTTGATTATACATTATTTGTTCACACGAGTGGAAAATATTGTAGCTCTAGGCGTAAGCCGAGTGCGACAATCACACGAGCATACTATTAAACTATTATTTATTATTATTACCGACTACTGAAACCAATTTTGTAAACACAATGTTCCATCCCCTTTAATACAACACTTTTTTATTACTTTTATCGTATTAATTTAAAATTAAATTCTTTGGTTTAACAAAATTACAATATTTTTTACAAATGTGCCTTAAGAAAACTCCATAAATGATGCAAAGTTATTATGTTCCTAATTTTGAATAAATAGCAATAACAATTTAAACATTAAAGCGATGTAAAAGCTTAAATCATGTATTCCTATTGCTATATTAAATTATTAGTCACCTAAATAAAAGCCAATTCAAAAAAATACTTTTAGAAAAGTTAAAATAGGCATACGAGGTCAGTTTATTTAATTGGTGTTCTTTAATTTTAATATCTTGATTTCAGGAGCTATGTGTTTAACATTTGATATATCTTCAAGCAGTCAGGTGATGGCTTGCGGTGATAATTCAGGTCACATACACGTTTTTTCGAGCTCTAGTTCTTCAAATCCTGCAATAAATTCTTATTCAAGACCTTGTGAAATGCCAGACACTCCTACTGTCTATCCTAGTTTTAGTATAGATGATTACAATACACCTCTTTCGGTAATTCCCATGCCGATAGTACCTCCCGAGATACCTCTTGCTTCTGATTGGCCGCTACACTTAACACAGAAAACCTACAGGTAAGTTGCACGATTTGTAAGTCTTCTTTGGTATTTTAATCTTTGTGAACTACAAAATGTTAAACAGCAACTTTTTTGTCAATTATTTACAACAGTGACCAAGAATTATAGTTATGCTGATGGAACAAAACATTTCACTTGTTTTTGTAATTAACTGTTAATGAATGTTTTTATGGTTTTAAATTTCGAAGCGTAAACAAGTCTTGTGAAGCATCAAGTGATAGCCGGACTTTATCAAGCAATTAAGATGAGCAAAATTAACGCATATTTTGTCATCATCATCACACAGCCAACTGCGTCCACTGCTGGACATAGGCCTCCCGTAAACTTGTCCATTTCCGACGGTCTTGAGCTTCGTTCATCCAATTTGTTTCAATCCTCTTGATGTTGTCGGACCATCTTGTTGGTGGGCGTCCCCTGCTACATTGTGCATCCAGTCGTGGTCTCTGGCTTCTATTGCAATTTCGTCGTCCCCTGGTGTTTTATTACTTTTCATTTCGCGTAACGCTGTTCTTACCTCATCTGTTGAGATTTCTGGGATTTCCTCCGATCCTTGATTTTTCACTTTTGGTATTCTTATGCTTTTGATATGCGTATGTTGGTCACTGTACAATGTTGCATAAAAGTTTTCAACAATCTTTAGGATTTCTGTTTTGTTTGATGTTGTTTGGCCATTTGAGTTTTGTAGCGTACTGATGTTCTTCTTGCCTTCCTGAAAGGTTTTGGGTAAGGATTTCATTTCTCTTCAATTATTCTGGAAATTTCATTTGTGTTATATGTTCTAATGCCC
The DNA here is from genome assembly GCA_950111635.1 of Agelastica alni. Taxonomy (NCBI): domain Eukaryota; kingdom Metazoa; phylum Arthropoda; class Insecta; order Coleoptera; family Chrysomelidae; genus Agelastica; species Agelastica alni. The sequence continues at coordinate 26,440,655 of OX467715.1, forward strand.
TTCCGTATTTATTTTGATATTTCTCTATTAAGCTCCCGCAGTTGCACGGCACTTGCTGAATGTTTATCGGGCAGTTCTCTTCTTCTCTGCATTAACTGCTTTGTGCTTGTGCTAATTTTGTTGTGTTTTCGCGAATTTGTGGTTTGGCTTTTTTTATTGCGTTCGTGATAGTACTATTCAAGGTCTCAACATTCACCTGTTCACCATTTTGTGTATTCAAATAGGATTCGACTCTATGCTGATAAAGCTCTTTGTCGCTTAAAAAATTCCAATTTTTTTGTTGTTTTCTGTATAAGTTTCTGCCGTTCTTTTTTAACACTTATAGCCACTAGTGCCCTTACCATACGGTGGTCACTACCAATTGAAAATTTATTCAAAACTGTGACATCTTGGATAATATCCTTTATATTTAAAATTATGAAGTCTATTTCGTTTTTTGTAGTACCGTTAGGGCTTTTCCAGGTCCATTTCCTTTGGGGGTCTCTTACTGAAGAAGCTGTTCATGGCCAATAAGTTTTGTTGTAGTAAGAATTCTAGCTGCGATTGGCCCCTTTTATTTCTCGTTTCATGTCCATGATTTCCCAATGGAACTTCTGTACTGTCGTTTTTCTCACCCAATTTCGCATTAAAATCCCTTATTAATATCGTGTAATGAGTTGTTGTTTGATGTAGTGCGGTGTTGATGTCTTCATAGAAGTACTCCATTTCATCATCCGTATGAGCAGATGTCGGTACATATACTTGTATCACCTTTAAGGAGTATCTGGTTCTATATATGAGATGCATAACCTGAAGGCTAATACATCGAATTTGTATTACATTAGGTACATGTTTTTTGTGCACCAAAATGCCTGCACCTCCTTAATATATTTTTCCTACTCCGTTGTAGTGGAATAAGTGTCCTGAGTTTAATATGATTTGGGTTTCTTCTTTTTTCTTATGTTCGGCTATTCCCAGTTAATCAAATTTTATATTAGAAAGTTCCTCTTCTAATTCTTGGAGTTTCTCAGTACTTGCAAGTGTCCGGGTATTTACGGCAGCAATGGTAAGTTTCGTTTATGGTAGCCTGTTTTGATCCGGGGATTCTTAGCACCCTCCGCTCTCTATCTTTTTCTTCCGCTACCTTGGTCGGGGATCAGGGAGCCGCCGGAGACTGAGGGCCGTAAGTTTCGTTTGTTTGTCATCTACGGGGTTTTTAAGCCATACTCTACCACGCTGGCCATTGCGGGTTGGTAGAGGGCGATCGAGGATAGTGGGAAGAAAAAAATTTGGCATGGCCATGGCACACGGAATCCCACCCCAGAACTCTTACAAAAAAATAATCTTTCAAAAATAGAAACAAAAAAAATAAGAAATAATTACAAAATCCCATAGACCTATTATCCAGAGGAGACACAACATTCCATTCATAAAACTCTGTTTGTTTTGTCGCAATGATTACATGAGAGTGGCCATGAGTATGACAAAGAATACCAATCGATTCTTTCTGTCCTGTCCTCGTGCTGGCAACGCTGTAACATTATTGTGGAATTACGGCCTCGCTTATTATCAGTGACGTGCTATTTGTTTAAAATGAGAATATATCTATCGGGTAATATTTAGTTTTTTATGAGAATATATTTATGAATAGGTGCTAATCAGTTTTTTATCAAATTGAAGTGTTGTAGCCTACTAAAAGTATATTTTCTAAACCCCAAAAGTTGGGCGCCAAATTGTGTTACCCTAACTAAACTGTTTTTCTAAAGTTACAAAAGTGGGGTGCCAATTTTAAAAAACTTACCAACTCCCCAAATTTTGGGCGACAACTTTGTGTTACGTTAAGGTTTCCTTTCTAAAGCCAATTGTGCGTAATGTTATAAGTTACTTTTATAAAACTAAATTATTCCAACTCAAGCGCTGCTAATTCTGTAGCGAACAGTTTTACTAATACCCGTTAAACTAAATTATTTTATCAAATTAAAATACTGAAAAAGAATTTGAAATAAATTTCGTCTGAAATGAAAAAAAACTTAAATAATTATTATTAATATTATTTAGACAAATAAAATGTAATGTATTTTAAATTTAATGTTCAAACTATTTAATAACAGTTAGTAGCCTAAAGGAAAAGATTAAAATATTGTACTCAGGGTTCCATGACTCCTTTATTTCTCGATTGGATTAAATTGGAGATGATGTATAGATTTCCTATGAAATACTACTATAAAATGGATCAAGAAGGCATATAGTTCTTCAAATAACAACGAAAGAAGGATTATACCACTGGATAAGTGTTGCTGAATAACAGGGAAATAGGTAATGACCTTTTTTGAGTATATCTCGAAAAATATTGATTTCCACATCGTTTGGTTTTCAGATTCGTGTTTTATGCCTCAAAATAATACCTGTTTATTTTGATATTTGAATCGTCATCGCTACACCACTGGATGAAAATATAGTAAACAATGAAACGTTCCAACTTGTTAAAATAAACACTGGGGCTTAACTAGTCCGGTTTTTTACACACTTGGAAATGACGAATCATTTCTTCCACTAAATTTCACTGAATTTTACCAATAATATGCTGAAAATTACCGATAATACTCCAAAATCTCGTTGTAACACCTTCGGCAACAACGCTACTAATAATAGTCGATTTCGTAGTAAACACACATTTTTACACGTGGAACGATTCAGACAAGCCGTGCGGCGTTGTCGCTTATTGAGCAACACATTTCTATGATCTAACGGAATGAAATAGTTCAAGGGTTCAACATTCCATAAAATGGGTTGTATTATTCAGGTTGTTATAATTCATAAAATATTAATAAGAGATAGCATTACGGTCACAATATTGTTGCAAGTATAATCAACAAATACTATGAACGATTCAATAACAATCACAAATCTCTTGCCATAACTGGAGAGCAGGCAACATCACAGCACAACACATTCCAGTCGGCCGTATCAAGACGATACAGTCAACCAGAAAGTGGGGATGTATGATCGTGTTTAAAATTAAATAGTTCCGTCTCCTCTGATAATAGGCCTATGCAAAATTCTTAACATAAATAAACAGTTGCAGTAAAAAGAAAATATTTTAATCCTTATGTAGCCCATTGGTTATGGTAAGAAAAATTATGATTAATGTAATAATAAATGATTTATTCAATTAAATATGTATTCATCTTAAGGGTTTCAATTATATCTTCGCATAAAATATTAACTTGCTTTATTTACTTTTTAATTACTTTTCAGAAAACCTGCAGGAATTGATTCTGAAATCCTATCCACTATAAAAATGCAAGGTCCAATAGGATATGCCCCAAATCCAAAAACAAGGAGGCGAAATCAAGTGAGGATTGATAAGTTACAACCAGTTTATTTTCGTTAATAATATTTATCATTTAATTTAGTATGATATATCAATTTACGAATCAAATGGAAACAAATGTGATATATACCATCAGATTGTTAAAAATCTAGTTGTTGATAAATAAAAGCTTTTTTCTTTTTTGGAATATTCAGTTTTCATTTGGCCTGTTCCAAAAATATTTCAAAGATGTACTGAAAGTTATGACAAAAAATTCAATTTAAAATCGTGCTAACCTTGTTTACTTGAAATGTGCTAATTTTAAAAAATTGGTTGTGTGTTTGAGCAATCAGTTATTAGTATTCAGTAAAGAGAAAAACCATATTTTAATTTTTTACATTCGACTTGTTATTAAAAGTACTTTGTTTTTATTTTTGTTCCTTTAGACACGTGTGGATTTGCAAAAAATTAAAAATAAAAACAAACATTAAATTTCCGTTTTTTATTTTAGTGCTGCAGGAAATATGCTTTTAAAGAAATAAATTTTAAAATCAAGTTTTTTTTCACTTAAATGTTTTGGTAAAAATATATTATTAAAAAGTAAGAAACAGATTGAATCTGATATTAAATCACAACTTATTACTTTTTCTCTTTTACTTACAATCAGTTTTAATTTTTACAAGTAAGTAAATAAATTCTTTTTATATGTTTCAGGTACCATACGATTGTGCACAAAACGGCTATTCCCAAAATTATTCTCAATCCAACAGAAGCCCAAAACACCAAGATGATAATGGCACTTTTATTGCCATTCCTAAAAGATATCGAAAAGTCGATGTGAAGTACAATAAAATGGGAACTGATGATTTTCAGTTTGATCATTACAACAAAACTGGTTTTTCCGGACTGGAAGCTACTCTACCTAATTCATATTGTAATAGTATGCTTCAGGTAAGCATAGAAGCTAAGTAAATTTATGTAAATTTAAACATCAAGACGAATGTGCAATCATTTGTACTTTTCCTTTTCTTACATGAGAGAAATGATTACTCAACTTCGATAAAGTGGATTGGAAGAAATCGCAATTTGGCTAGTTTTTATTTAAAACAATACATAATTATTTCTATCTTCAAAAACACAATGCACTTGTACTGACTAGTGAATTACTGCAAGCAATGAAATTAATTCAAAGCCGTGGAAAATAGGAGTTTAAACTAACTAATGAAAGGAAACTTACAACTTATGGCAAGTAGCAAGCGAGGTTTAACCGCCGTGGAAAAAGAAACTGTATGACAGCCGCTCACTACGACTGTCGGAAGAAATACTACTGTTGCGTCAAATCGAGACGGTTGGTTGAGGGGAAACTTACTACTGCGCGCCGACTCGAGACTATGCATTGCAAACAAAAGGGGAATAAGCCAGCTGGGGTGCCAGCCGGAGACATCGCGGTTTTAAGACATTGGCGTCGTAAGGGATTAAAATTAGAATAAAATTTAAAACGAAGTTTTGCGATCTGTGATCACAACATTGTGGAGAAAAATAATTTTAAATTATCGACTGGTACTTTGCTTTATGTTATTAAATACATTTTTTTAATCTATTATTTTATATTGGTATTAATATTTTGCACAGTATTTAAAAACAGGAAAACTAATTTGTAGGTTTTGTATTACACGGAACCATTACGAGCAGCACTCCTCAGTCACTTATGTTTGAAAGAGTTTTGCCTTTCGTGTGAACTGGGCTTTCTTTTCCACATGCTGTTAACTTCCTCGCAGAATCAACCTTGCCAACCTGGAAATTTTCTCAGAGCTTTTCGAACAGTACCAGAGGCATCAGCCCTTAGCTTGATTTTAAGTGATCTTCACCCTGATGCTAAACAGAAAATTGAATTGTCTGCTTTGATTCAGGTTAGATATTCATTTTTACATTAATAAGGATTCCTTTTACATTAAAATTAAATTCTTTTGTAGCAGTCTCTCTGGACAAACAGTAATGGGACTGTATTTTTTAAAATAAGCGCGCTATGAATATTTATTTATTTTATTTATTGAACCAGTAAAATTTACATTTATGTAAGTAAGTAAATCCAACAGAGGTAAACGCAGTTACCTGTTCGTTGGTCCGGTTGTAAGAATTAATATAAAAACTTATAGACTAAACTTATATCTAACAATATAATATTTACTTATTGACATTTTTAACGCATTATATATTAGATATTGCCACATTTTTATAATTAATATTGCTGATTTATATAATAATTTCATATATTAAGGGCAACAACTTATCAACAGTTGTCTGTAACCCATTTTTTAAATTTGGTTTTACAATATTTTATATTATAAACATTTTTTAAATCTTTTGGTAGTCTATTGTAGTTGAACACAGCTGTATAATAACTCATCTTTTTACTAACTTCCTTTTTCATCAAAGGGATAGGTATTTGTTTTTCTCTAGTTCTACTTCCAGATTCTAAATATTTCTTTTTTAAATTATCATAGTGATATATAATAGATTCAAAGATAAATATTTGGTCAATACGTAAGGGGTTTTTCTCCATTATAAAGCAATTTTTATTCACTGTTTTAACTAATCTATTTTGCAGTCTTTGCAGTAAATCTAAAATGTTTGTGTACGCGCCACCCCATGCCAAGATACCATAGCTTGCTATGCTATGGAATAAAGCATAGTAAATCATTCTTAGAGTCTCCGTTAACATTATTTTAGATAATTTATAAAATATAAAAGTTAGGTACTTTGTCTTACTAATAACATATCTAATATGTTTTTCCCATCTCATATTGTAATCAAAAATCAATCCCAAATATTTACATTCATTGACCCTTTTAATTTTGTTACCGTTTATTTTTACATTAAAATTTGTTGGCACACTATCACAGTAGTTTCCAAATGTAATATATACTGTTTTCTCAATGTTTAGTGATAACTTATTTGATGCTAACCAAGCTGCGACATTAGTCAGATAGCTATTCATCTTCTTTTCGACCCCACTCCAATTCTTGTCTATTGATATTATTGCGGTGTCATCTGCATATGATATTATAGAATTTAGCGGCATATTTATTAGCAAATCGTTGATGTATAGTATAAATAAAAGTGGTCCGAGTATTGTTCCTTGAGGGACTCCTGTATTTACTTCCTGGTAATTTCCGATGATTCCATTTATCTTTACTCTCTGCTGCCTGTTTTCAAGATAGTTCTCTATTAGTTTATAAGGTGTACCCCTAATACCATAGTTGTATAACTTCTTCAGCAGGATATTATGATCTACAGTATCAAATGCTTTGGCTAGATCGAGAAAAGTAACGGCCATCGGACTACCTCTGTCAAGATTGCTGTATATTATATTACTTATTTGTTGCAGAGTATCTTTTGTTCCTCTGTTTTTTACAAAACCATATTGCATATCTGTGATTATCTTGTGTTTATTTATGAAACTTAAAATTCTATTGTAGATTATTTTTTCGAAAATTTTTGCCAGATTTGATATCAATGAGATTGGTCTGTAATTTGAAGTGTCACTTTTACTCTTGTTTTTGTAGATGGGTATAACTTCAGCTTTTTTGAGAGCTTCTGGCCATACCGATCTATCGATGCACATATTTATTATGTATGTTAGGGGCTCCAAGATAAATTGTTGTAATTCTTTTAATGTTTTGACATTTATATTGTCAACTCCTCCATTTTTGAGTTCCATTTTATTTAATATATTCGATATTTCTTGTACTGTAGTCCATTGGAAGACGATAGAATTTAAATTTCTTGACATCGGCTTATCTTTGGCGTTAGCTGGTTGAACTATTTTATCACTTAGATCTTTCCCAATGTTACAAAAGAATGTATTCATTTTATTAGCTATTTCGTGAGAATCGGTTATTTTTTGCTTCTTGTCATCATATATATATTTTATATATATATATATATATATATATATATATATATATATATATCAATGTGTGTATTTATTTGGTAGGTTGGTATGACTGTTATGAACAGCTGACATTAATTTTTATGACATTTGCCTTTATAGAAATTGAAGCGTTATTTGTGTTTTGTGATTTCAGCGATTTTTAAAATGGGACAAAGAATTTGCATCATATTTTGTCAAAAAAAATAAATAAAATTTCTTGTTCTGATGCTTTAAAATTGTGACAAAAGTGTTTTGCGTGACGATAATGCACCAATCGCTTACTTTTGTCTATTTCCTCGTTTAAAATTACCACTTCGTGGACATTGGTTTGAGTCAATTGGTATCACGTTTTAAGATCGAGGCGACAGTGCGGACAAATGTCGAACTATAAAAAGTCACTAAACAGTATATATTGCACTCACCTGCATTGCAAATTACATACATTTTTATCTAAATGGGGGGGAAAATCAGCATAAAAACTTGTTTTCTGCTAAAATTGGGCTTGATAAATTCATAACACACAGGCAATACAGAAAATATGATGGATCATGGGAATTAATCACCACTGCAGTTTTCCATTCAAAATTTTGAAAACTTTGATATGTTGATTTGCTCTCTTCAATTCTATGCAGATCTCTATGAAAGCGAAATCCCCAACCCCAACGAAACAATCATGCTAGGAAACCGAAACACCAAGAAAGCCATCATAAATGTAAACTCCGAAGAACTACTTGACATAGCTCTAGAAGAAATAGATAAAGCACTTGAGATGAAAAATAACAAAGAACCAGGGAAAGACCACATTGTTCCAGAAATGCTTAAAGAATGTGACCTAAAAACTAAAGAACTACATGAGCTTTTTAACAGATGTCTGATAAATGGAGTAACGGCACATTAGCCTACTCTCGCAAATATATAAATTATTCGCAAGAATTTTGACAAACAGACTCGAATCAAAAGTTCGATGTATATCTAACTAAAGAGCAAGCAGGCTTCAGAAAAACTTTTAGCACAATCGAACATCTGCACACAGTGAATCTCCTAATAGAAAAAACACACGAATACAACTTAACCATCTGGGTGGCATTTATAGACTTCAGAAAAGCGTTCGATACTATAGAATACTGGAGCATCATCAGATCATTGAGAAGAGCACGAATAGATCAAAGATATATAAATATGATAATACACAGCTACTTTACAAGTCAAATTACATGATACAACTGATAAAGTGAATATCAACAGAGGAGTACAGCAAGGAGATATTATCTCGCCTTAGTGCTTGAAGATGTATTCGGCAACCTCAGCTGGTGCGACAAAGGAATAACCAGGAGAGAAACTGAATAATTTAAAATTTGCAGATGAAATTTTGTTATTTGCTCAAAACGAGAAGGAACTACAAGAAATGATAAAAGGCCCAAAGCTAGAAGCAGAAAAAGTAGGCCTAAAAATGAATACAACCAAAACAAAATACATGACCAACGAAAGTATGGACCATAACATACTAACTATCAAGGGACAATCAATAGAAAAAGTAGAGTCATACGTATATCTCGGACAATCGGTAAGCCTAACAAAACAAAAACAGGACATAGAAATACAGAGACGAATCAGATTAGGATGGGCGGCATATGGAAAGTTAAAACATTCTAGACAAAAATATACCCCTAAAACTAAAATCAAAAATCTACTATGAATGTATTCTTCCTGTGATAATCTACGTCGCAGAAACTTGGGTGATGAAAAAGAAAACAATTCATAAAATGCAAGTACATCAAAGATCCATCGAAAGAAAATTATTGAAAATAAGCCTGAAAGATAAAAAAACAAACAAACGGATCAGGGAGAGAACCCATGTACAAGATATCACCCAAAGAATCACCACCCTTAAATAAAACTGGGCAGGCCACGTGGCCTGACATGCCGAATATTGGAGTGGTAAAATAACAAGATGGCGACCATGAGAAGAGCGAAGAAGCGCAGGAAGACCAAAACAGAGTAGAGTAGAGAGAGAGAGAGAGAAGGCCACTTCAGTACTCAGTTGTTTTTTGTCTGCCAGGAAAGGTGGTCTTATCAACTCTATTTTGAATATTTCACATGAATCATCAATCATAATTCCTTTGTCTACCAACTGATCTTGTCAATTTTGTGATTAAATTACTTTGATCAAATATCAACTTATCAGATGTACGACCTCCATAATGGTTTACTTATGAAAGTTATTATTCCACCAAGTGATATACTTGTCATAAACTTTATTGTTTTGTGTGATTTATACTGGAAGTAAAATTTTTACGGCATCATAAGCATTTTGGTCTCTGAATATGTATTTCTGTACAATCCAATTCCAACATCCTGAAAACCTTCGAAACACTTAAGCATATTATTTTTTATTTTTATTGAATCAGGAAACCGTATTCGGGATTTTAAGACCTGACCCGGGCAACAATTTCTTTCGTTGCCCGGGTTTCGGAAACAAATGGAACGAAAGTTCAGGATTTTTTTTCTCCCAGGAATTACAAAGAACAATACCGACTCATTGAAACTTTGAAATCAATCAAAAATACCTTAATAATTGATCAAAGGAAAGCACTATCTCGTATGTAAATAAACCGGACTACTGACTAATTATAGTTCAGATTTGTCCAACACATGTATCGCTTTTCTAGATTTGCCAATAGGAGTCATAAAAGAGAATACGCTTGCTGCTGGCTATGCCGAAAGTTAAGCATAATAACTGTTTCTAAGACTGAAAAAAAAGTTGGACTAAGTTTATTCTAGTGGGACGGGATTACTTTAAAGGGGACATAATAAATTTGGATGGTTAGAATATTTACTGTGTGTATGTATTTAATCAGTCTCACTAATTTTTGTCCAGTAGTTTTTTGAAATAACCAAAAATAAATACGAAAACCTCTTATTATATATGAAGTAAAAATGTTTTAACTTTTCGTTAAAAAAAGTAGTTATTCTTCATTAAGTGTAACATAATTTTTTGAATGTATAATTTTTAAAAATTAGAAAATAACTGTGACTAACAAATTTGATGTAAATCAAAAATAACTTTGTTATTTTTTAGAGCTGGAATAGGTTTATATTACACCAGATGCACGTAGAACTGTTGGAAACTAGAAAAAAGAAAGAAGAAAAAAAGGTTTCAAGGAAACTTTTTATCTATAAAGAAACTGATTTTCCGAGTATTTCAGGAGAAAAAGTTAAGGAAAAAAAAATCAGTGCAGGTAATTCCTTAAATTTTGATAAAAAGAGTAACAAATGAAACTGAGAAAATAATAAGGGATGTGCAAGCAGGATTTAGAAGAGGAAGCAGGTCTTTTCATTGCGAGGTATGGTCGAAAAATTTTTGGCTAGAAGTCAGAAGGTCTATTGTGCTTTTATATACTTGGAAATGGCCTATGACAGAGTGGTGAGGAGTAAATTGTGGTCGACATGTCTATGTATGGGGTGAGCGGTAGTTTAATACGAGCACTGAAATCACTTTACGAGGATTTCACTGCTTGTGTCAGGTAAACGGAGCTTGCACGGACTGGTTTAACTTCGAAAAAGGTGTGAGACAGGGATGTGTGGCTTCACCATGGCTGTTTAACTTATACATAGACGATTGTTAAAAAGATTTGAAAGAGTGTGTATGGATTGAAAATGAATGTTTTGTTCGTCAAATGCCTTCTTTACGCCGATGATCAAGTCATATTAGCGTCATCTGAAGAGGAGTTGCAGGCGATGGTTAATGTTATGCATGATGCCCTGAAAATCAAAGGGATGAAAATAAATGATTTCAAAACAAAAGTAATAGTTTTAAAAAGAGAAGAAAGCATGACAAACTGTGAAGTTCTAATTAAGGGAGAAAGAGTGGAAAAAGTAAATGAATTTGTATACCTGGGTTCAAAGTTTACGAGAGATGAAAAGTATGACAGTGACATTGAACAAAGGGTGTTGGCAGGAAAACAAATGAATGGGGCACTGTATAGCTTTATAAACAGCCAGAAAGTGTCAAAAAGGCACAAATGGCTGTGCTTAGAGGTGTGTTGGTTCCTACACTTATGTATGGTAGTGAATGATGGATTTGGCAGAAGAAGCATGAAAATAGGATTAATGCTGAGGAGATGAGTAGTTTGAGAAGTATAGTCGGAGTGACTCGGTTGGATAAAGTAAAAATTAGCGAGATAAGAGAACGCTGTGGTGTAAAAGAAGATGTGGTTACAAAGATAGATAAAGGAATGCTGAGATGGTTTGGACACGTAGAAAGGATGGATGAAGAAAGATTGACGAAACTAATTTATAAGGCGAGTGTGAATGGACAAGTCGGTAGAGGTCGATCTCGGCGAACATATCTCGATCAGATCAACATTGTTTTGAAGAAAGGCCAGGTCAAGGGTACCAACAACCGACGAGCATGTATAAGAGCACTGATGAAAGTAGAGGAAGCAGATATCTTCACCCGGTTAAGCTGAAATTTTGCTCACACGTTTAGTATGGATGACAATGCATGGTTAGCTGTGTGATGTCAGTCTAAATCCAAACATGGCGGAACACCCAAGATGGCTTACTAGTTTAATGCACTCCTACAATATGGGTATCGAATGAAAGGACTTGCTGAGAATCGAAAGCGCTCCAATCTGTCCGAAATTTTGGTGTACTAGGGTTTTGGGAGTCCTTGATTATGATATTGAAGTCAAATTGTTCGAGTCTGTAGCATCGGTTGGTTAACTTTGATTTGTGTAATTTGGCGTGATAGGCGTCAACAGCAATCTGTCTAGAAGAAGGAAAACTCCAAAATCAAAGGTCAAGCTTACGTGGGGTAAAAGCATTAGGTCTTCTTAGTGAAGAGCTGGACTGTTCTAAATTAACCGGCAAACGACCTTGCAACAATGATGCGTTGAATGAGATGAACAGTCTGAGAAACCTGTCAGGCGATAACTAAATAGTAAAAAATAAATTAAGAGTAAAAAATAATTTTTAAAAATAAACTTTTATTTTAATGCGCTAAAAAGAATAAAATAAACTTTTCCTTTAAAATTTTTACTATCAACTTAAAACGTCATTACACAATTTATTATGTAAAAAAAGTTTGTCGCGAGATGTACCCTATGTAGATAATCAAGTAAATTAAATAACTATAACTGATTGAATTTAATTTTTAGACCAAGTAAATATGAGTAGGTAATTAAATGTCGCGACAAGCTTTTATTTAAATTAGAGTAGTCAACATAAAAATCATTTACAACACATTTAGAATAAAACTAGAGTTATCAAACAAATACAAATATATTTACAATCAAAAGCGTGGGGTGCGCTATATCATATAATTTATTTGATAATAAACAGATATTGGTAAAAGTAAAGTCTCCTAGAAGAAAACGTAAACATCATAGAAAGCACCCGACGCTTTTGATTGTAAAATTATTTTTATTGGTTCAATAACTCTAGTTTTATTCTAGATGTGTTGAAAATGATTTTTTTGTTGACTACTCTAATTTTATCCCAAGCGCGTTGTAGATTATTTGTATTATACTTATGTACGTTTAATGTTAAATATGTGTTTCATAAATATTGAATCCAGTTAGGAATAAAACTGTTTTTTTTTTAGATCCTGATATTGATCTTAAATTACAAGATGAAAGACCAGAAGACTTTTCAGAAATTAGTCAATTGTTTGGAACAAAACAACTTCAACTAAACTGTTGTCTGAAATGTGGTAATGAAGTATGTTCATTTAACCAATAATGTGCATTTTTCAATTTTTATAGCTTAATTTGTTTTAGGTCAGGAAAGAATCATTCCTGTTAGCTTGCAACTTAATATACCCCTCTCTTGTTTCTGAAAAGGAAGAATGGAGTTTTTGCGATATTTTAAAAAGATCTTTATGTCCGAAACAAACTACTCCGGCTTGGTGTGAAAACTGCTCTAAGTTTTCACCCACATCACAATCTAGAGTTTTACAGGTAAAGAGTAGTAAATAAGTATAGTAAATAACATATCACATTTTTATGCTACGTATTATAACCAAAAAATAATAGTATCCAGTGAATGTTAACATAATATGAAATATATTTCTTTAAATAAATGTGTGTGCGATAATGAGCGTTCGTGTTCGTTCGTTTAATCATCGGCTCTGTCTCCGACTGAATGCTTTAAATCGCATTGTTCCTCTCGGTGGCACTATTGCTCTTTAATTATTACGCCATAAATGACTCATTCGAAGTAAAATATGCCCCTTACAAAGAAAAAAAAATAGTCATCGCCTTCATTTTCGATTTGCTCATTTTGGCTATTATTATGGGTGATTGTCGAATCTTTATCGTCTAGTTCAATTGTAGCTTTATAATTAGATTATTTTAAAGACAATGAATGAGAGTTTGTTTAGAAAAAGTGCTGAAATGTTAATGTAATGTCAGGAAATACATAATTTAACTTTGTGAAAGAAGTTTTATTAATATTAAAGACTGTTCAGCACAGAACTGAACCGTGATTTCCAATGCATGGATTGTCTGAATTTAACTTTTAAAGAATGTTCGAGCAAACGGCGGACGTCATTTTGGTCCTTTTTTTTACTGAAAATAGTCGCAAAAAGGGTAGACCTATCGTGTGGGTCACGGACGGCCCGCACTGCGACTATTAGAAGTGGGAGGGATTATAGAAAGTAGATAATTGTGGACCCGCTTTTTGAAAAGTTGATCAGGAGTAAAAAACTTTCTAGCTTTCCACAGAAAACCTAGCCTCTGGCGTGCTGATTTTGCGATGTTAGCAACATGGTCATGCCAAGACATATTATAGACACAGTGATTCCCAAAATCGAGATGGAGGGACTTGATTTAAAGGTATTTCCGGACATTGTGATGGAATGATTTGAGGAATTCACTTTCTTGGAAAAAGTGGCTCTTTGTGTTTTCTGAGCGTTGAACTGAACAAGATTGTTGGTTCCCCACTCGACTATTGCTTCAAGATCTCTATTGATGGAGTCAACCTGTTCCTGCCTGAGTATATTTGTATCATTCACCGAAAGTGATCAATATGATGTGAAAGTTCCACCCATGACACTCTTAGGATTCGTCTGTACACCCATAATTCAAAGGCTTCAATTCTTTTTCGAACTGTTTTCTTTAGTGCCCATGTTTCAGCGGAGTAAACAGCAATTGAGAAGATTAAGGAATTGGCCAGCATTACTTTCACTGTTTTTGTAATGGTTTAATCTCTCCATATTTTTATGAGCTTAGTTGTTGCTGATCTGGCCATTGCCAATCTTCTCTTTATTTCCTCTGAACAGCCTCCATCTTTGGTTATCAACGATCCCAGGTGTATAAACTTGTCCACCACATCATATCTCGCTACGTTTGTTTTGTTGATTTTTAAACCATATTCTCTACTATAGTTCTCTAATTTCTTCATTATATTTATCAGTTATTCTTTGTCTGCTGCAATAATCAAGGTGTCGTCTGCATACCTCAGGTTACTTATTTTTCTTCCTCCAATCGATATTCCACCTTCCCAATCGTCAAGGACTTTTCTCTTGATGTATTTGCTATATATGTTGTAAAGGAGTGGCGAGAGTATGCATCCCTGTCTGACACCGGCCTCTATCTTAAAAGCTTTCAATGATTTGTCGGGCATTGAGTAGCAGCTCTCGTGTACCTTTACCTGGTATGAACCCTCTCTGTTCATACAATATTTGTGGAAGTAGAATTTTTTTCAAACGTTCATTAATGATGTGGAATACTTTGCTTGCGTGCGGAATGAGAGTTACTGTTCTGTAGTTATTACATTCCGTCGATGATCTTTTTTTATGGATGGGGATGAATATAGAGCGCACCATTCCATTGGCCATTTCCCCGTTTCCCATATTTTAGAGCATAACGCGTGCATTAAAAGCTGTTCCGTAGTGTCCCATGGCTTTAAGTATTTCAGTTGTGATGCCGTCTGCCCCAGTTGCCTTCCTGTTTTTGAGTGTTGTTATAACTTTTTCTACTTCTGATTTTAAAATCCCAGGTTCTCTTTCTTGTGGTGTTGCTTGTTCTTCGGATGTTGTCGGGCTAACTGACTTATATAAATCTTTACAGTGTTGTCTCCATACTTCCGCTATTATAATTGGATCTACTATAACCTTTCCATTTTTGTCCTTTATAATCCAATCCTACACACAGGTATTTTGATACTTATGTAGGATTAACGTATTAACATATTTTATGTATCTTATTATGTAAACATTTGGAATAATTAGTTTGGGTATAAATATATAATAAATATTTCAGTCTCTTCCAAATATGTTGTCAATCAACACTGGTCTACACAACGCTCAACATAAACAATTCTGGCAAACTCAAATGGATAAAGTCGTAGCGAAGGTTTCCAATCTAGAGGTGAATAATAGATCCACAACTCCCACATCTGTTTTAGGATCTTCAAAACCTTGTAGATATGGAGATCATTGTTCAAGACCTGGTTGTCGGTAACTAATTTTTTAATTATTTATTTATTTTTAAATTTCTGCCATTCTTAAGAAATGTACGTGTTGACAGAAATGCATAAATCAATTTTTTTAAACAAACAATTTTAATGAAAATTCCCAATACAGAAGTGTCCAGAAGATAAAATATCATTCTTATAAAATACGGCTTGTTCATAAATTGTCTTAAAATGACTGTGAGAACTAAATTATAAGATGGGCCTAAGTAATTACAATCTCTTCTACACAAAGTGGAGTATGGTGCTATTGTTTTTTCACACATTCTTTTCTATTTTGATACATGTCCTCTAATTCGTTGTAGATTTTCCTTCTTTTATTTAATATTTTACTTTAGCTTTTCCTATTCTGTTTATGGGTATATTTTCGTCCATCCGATGTAAATGTCCCCGCCAGGATAGTTTTCTCTCTTCTATGAATTATGTGTTTGAATCTTTTCTTCTATCTCTTCCAAATATAAGGACTGGTCTATAGATTTAAATAATTTTATTTTTGTTTCTTTGGATATATTTTTTTTACACGCTTTATATTATCTATGTTATCTATGTAACGGACTCTTTGTACACAATTTTCACCCACTTAAAAACATCGGATCGACTTGAAACTTTGTATACTTCTAAAGGACAGATGACAATACAATAATTTCATAAATTTGTTCAAAGATCCTGGCTAGGATCATCAGGATATTAAAAAAAACCCGAACCAAAAAAATGAAAAATAAATAATACTTATAAAAAAACTAAGACAAATGGTTTCACAATCAAAAGCGTGGGGTGCGCTTTATCAATTAATAAATTTAATAATAAACAGATATTGGTAAAAGTAAAGTCTCGCAAGAAGAAAACGTAAACATCATAAAAAGCACCCCTCGATTTTGATTGTAAAATTATTTTTTATTATTTATTATTATTTTTTAGTTCGGTTTTCTTATAAAGCGTTTGTCTTTGTTTTTTAACCTATTATTTATTATTTGTAAATTTAGTTTTGTATTCTATTATTAACCCTTTAACTGCGGCTGTCGTAAATATACGATTGACGAAAAGTGGTATCCTAAATCTGCTATATTTTACCAATATTATGGTGCGGCTGTCGTTCATTTACGATTATAAAATCAATTGGATTGTGTTTCGAAGATTTTGTGTGAGGAGTATTATTATTTTATTTTTTACGTTTATATATTACTAATATGAGATCGAATACATAACAGTAAGCATGTAGAATAAACAATCGCAGGTGGCTTTGTCCTTTTTAGTTCATTGATTGAAAAGCAAAGTGTAAGGGCGTGATTTTGATTTTACTTTTATTTATTACTAGCAAAACCCGGCAAACGTTGTCCTGTCTGAACTATCATACTTGGCGACCCCAGAAACTATGAACTCGACACCAAATCGGCCTTTTCAATTGTTTTTATATTGCATCCCCTTCCCACCCCTTTTGTATGGTTGCTGACATAATTGGGAATGTCAGCGACCCCAAAAATTATGAACTCGGCACTTATATCGGCAATTTTTAATAGTTTTTATATTTCAACACCCTTTCACCCATTTCGTAGACTTGCCTGCTTTTGGAATATCACTTTCAAACTCGGAACCCCGAAAACTATGAATTTGACACTAATATCGGCGTTTTTAATAGTTTTTATATTTCAACCCCCTCTTATCTCTTTCGTAGGCTTGCCTGCTTTTGGGAATGTCTCTATCAAACTCTGCGTCCCGAAGACTATAAATTCGACACTTATATCGGTGTTTTTAATAGTTTTTCCCTTTTCTACCCATTTCATAGTGGTGCTAACAAAATTGGGGATTTCACTATCAAACTCAGCGTCCCCAAAAACTATTAATGAAAGTTAGCTGGACGTCCTTCAACATAATAAGTTATATGTTATTCGCGAATAATTGCCTATTTATATTTTAGCAAATCACTCGCGAACAACTCCCTCAATGAAAGATAGGTTAGCTTGACGTCCTTTCAAAATTTATACATTTTTTTTTCAAATAATATTTAGACCTTATCTTTAACAGATAAAGTTCCCGAAAATATACAACTACATTAACAGGAAACACTTCGGAATATTACCGTTAATACAGAGCACAACTTAAAGGAGGACTAACATTGACGCAGTTTTTGCAAGAAATATTGCAAAATTCATAGTGTTTTATACCACGCACCCGTTTTTTTTATATCGCCCCTTTTGTTGATCCGATCGCTACCAAACTTAACAGTATCACCCGCTGGGCTAATCTAAAGATTGCCTGAAAATTTCATTAAAATCGGTCCAGTCGTTTTGTACTCCATAGGAAATAGTTTTTATATTTCAACCCCTTCCTCTCACCTCTTAACTTTACACGATCACCCTCCTGGCTAATCTAAAAATTGCCTAAAAGTTTCAGCCGTTTTTTTGATCTTAATATCGCAAAAAAAAATCTTGTCAAATTTCAAGTCTGTAGGAGCTATAATTTAGAAAAAAAATTTCATTAACATTCCCGCAGTCTCTTTTGGGAAGGAATTTTGTAAAATCCGTTCTTAGCTGACCTTTTCATGGCAAAAGCAAGATTCCTGCCAAATTTCATGTTTCCAGGTCTATTATAGTTTCTAAAATATCGTGATGAGTCAGTACATAGGTGGAAATATCTTTCTCTATATACATACGTACCTTCATAAGCCGTATAAATTAAAATTACATTATCCGACAAGAAATAATGTTGGGATCAATTTTATTTATCGAATAGATCGTTGTGATCTGATTAATATTGTTTTTTTTTGTTTAAATAAAAGTAAAACTACAAGCTTCTATTAAAATTGTTTGTTTAATAAAAAAATGAATTAATGCGTTACAATACATGAATATGTTCATTTATATACAAGGTAATAATTTAAAGCAAATTATTATTTATTTTTGCAAAAAACTTTTAAATTTTCATTAAAATGATTTGTATAACTAAAAATTAATATCCGTGTTTAAATAAAACACTCAGTACTACATGGTAAAATACTTTTTTACTGGACTCCTAATCATGCATACAAACATACATACATATAGTGACCTCTTCCTTCCACATGCTACGGTTCATACATATTTCGCTTCTTCTACTTTAATCAGTGCTCTCATACATGCTCGTCGGTTGTTGGTACTCTTGACCTAGCCTTTCTTCAAAACAATGTCGATTTGATCGAGATATGTTTGCCGAGGTCGACCTCTACCGAATTGCCCATTCACACTAGTTTTATTATATATGTTTCGTCAATCTTCTTTTATCCATCCTCTCTTATGTGTCTGAAATATTTCTTAATTTTTTTTGTTACTTCATCTTCTTTCACACTACAGCGCTCACGTATCTCACTATTCTTCACTTTATCCATCAGAGTTACTCCGGCTCTACTTCTCAGACCACTCATCTCCGCAGCATTAATCCTATTTTCATGCCTCTTATGCCAAACCCAACATTCACTATCATACATAAGTGTAGGGACCATCACTCCTTTATGCACAGCCATTTGTGCCGTTTTTGATACATTATGGCTACTCATAAAGTTATGGAGTGTCCCACTCATTCGTCCCTGCTAACACTCTTTGCTCAATGTCACAGTCATACTTTCCGTCTCTAGTAAATTTTAACCCAAATATACAAACTCATTCACTTGTTCCACTCTTTGTCCTTCAATCAGCACCTCGCAGTTTGTCATGCTTTGTTCTCTTTAAAAAATCACTTTTGTCTTGCTTACATTCACTTTTGTTCTTTTAATTTTTAGGACATTAATAATATTAACCATCGCCTGCAACTCCTTTTCAGATGATGCTAATATGACCCGGCTTAAAGTCATTTGACGATTAAATCATTTATTCTCAATCAATACGCACTTTCTTTCAAATCTTTTAAACAATTGTCTATGTATAAGTTAAACAGCCATGGCGAAGTCACATCTCTGTCAGTTTCATTCGTCACTCTTTTAATAAATACGTTGCATACAGTTTGCCGACGATGCTAAGTAAACTAATGCCTCGGTAGTTCTTACAGTCCTGCTGCGAACTTTTTCCCTTATAAAGGGGCCTTGCAACAGTCTTCTGGTATGCTATCACTTCTTCAGCAAAAGTTAAAAGGGTGGTACAGCATGACTAGCTACCAGTCTTACCCAATTTCATACTGTTTAACGCTTCCACAATATTTGTTCTACTAATTTCACTTTCATTGCAACTTTCACTTATATCCCCGAATGGGGCCTGCGCTTTTGTATCCTTTTTCTTAAATAAAGTTTTGAAGTATTGATAATTGTTCAGTGAACTGCATAAATTATTGCACATTTTTTTGTTTAACAAAATGTGATTCAATTTATTAAAATTAAAAGTGACAATTTTGAGAACGTAAATCTAATAATTTTATTTTTATTCTGACAGTTTAGCCATCTCGATATAATAAGTCTGAACCACAGTTACCATAATAAAAACATTAAACTAAAAAGGACATTGGTGAAAAAATATACAAAGTACAACATTACTCCTTCCATCTCTTTAAAACACATTCCTTTACTTTCCCCATACTACCATCTTGGGTTTTGGGTTTGCTTTTTGAACTTCTACGCAAATTTTCTTCAACTTACATCCTTTCCTTCTTTTACTTATACCACACATTTCAATAACAACATCTACGATTCCTTCCTTGAATGGCCTCCACACTTCTTCAACCTCACATGCTTTATCTAAACTGTCATGTTTCTCGATCACTTTACTTACGAACTCCTCTTTTCACATTTTTGCAAATTTTCAACTTTTATATGCTCTAGTACAATACTAGATTCCTGCACGCGATGCCGCCACCGCTTAAAGAGACCTCTTATTCGACATCGCAGTGTTTCATCCACAATCACGAACTCAATTATAGTTCTCTAGCATCCTTTTTGTCTTGTGTACAAGTGAATCTTTTTATGGTTAAACATTGTGTTTGTTACCGCAAGATTACCCTCCAAACATGCTTCAAGTAGACTTTCTCCATTTTTATTCTCTCTGTCATCACCGTATATTCCGAGAACACTGTCAGATCCATCACGCTTCACTCCTACCAAACTATTAAAATTGCTTAGCATTTTTTCATTATGGTTACACTTATTCAGAATATCTGTCACACTTTTCCAAAACTCCTGCCCCTATTTTTGGGCTTTCGAAGACCCGTATTACTGTGCATCTTGTGGGGCGTATATCCTTAGTAAAAGGATGCTAGTAAGACCAACATTTAGCCTTGCCCAGAGAAGTCTTGGGCTCACACATTTGAAGTCAGTCACACACTCATTCATTCTAGCAGATAGTATCACACCAACGCCCTGATAACCACTGCTGGCTTCCGGGGCGTTGGAAAATGTAATGCAATGTGCACTATGTGCGCATATTAAAAGTGAAACTTCTAACGTTTAAACGGCTAGGATTAAATTAAATTATACTGAATATATAAGAAATATTATAAGGATTGGAATGAAGTATTTATAGAACGACATACCCTACTGTTTGCATATGAATATTCTTTTAAATGTATTTCTGTAATCTGTACATTACTGGGTACTGTGCTTCAATAGCCTGTACATTTTGTGTAGTTTTTTAAATACTTTTTGACAAACACGTGGACTACACAAATAGATGTCACGTTGCTAAGTATCTCTCCTCTACAACATAACGCGCATGCGCGTTATGAATCGTTACACATTTTCGTCTCGCTAGCTCGTGTGACGCGATCTTGAATTTTTACTACCGGCGCGCGTATAGACGTTTCACTTCAAAAATTTGTTAACATCATTGGCAATAATTAATTTTGTGACACATCCAAGAAGTAATTGAAAACTTCCTGGTTTAACGTAACAAATTCCGCATCCGTGGCAACCAAATCTCTTGGATTTAAAATTTCGTTGTTATCTTATGGAGTGAAATATGTTTCTCTTGAATTGCCACCTCCGGCAATAGAAGTATTTTCTGACAGTACTTCCTAAAAATTAAAATTTTACTTCTTTATTTGCCTACCCACACTATTGGATGTTGGCGATTAAATTTCTGTACGCTTCACAGTCTGTTGCTGTGTGTACCAGGTCTCCTATAGTTCTTAAACCTGTCTATTACCTTAGATTTCTTAACCAGGACATTTGCTTAAATTTTTAATGAATTTCAATAGCTACCTAATAATATATTTTTTATTTGAGTAATAAAAAAAAAGATGTGTGCACTATGTGCGTATTTCTAGGCTACCCGTCTCCTCTCTACATGCGCATGCGCGTTATGAATCGTTACATTTTCGTCCCTCTAGCTCGTGTGACGTGACCTTGAATTTTTACCCCCAGCGCGTATAGAAGTTTTACTTAAAAAATTTGTTAACATCACTAGCAATAATTAATTTTGTGACACGTTCAAGAATTAATCGAAAATATTGTTTTAATAGGTTTAGGCACAGTTTTGACCATGCCGTACCCGTTCCACCTTCCAAGAATCCTTATTGCAGTAATAATTGGTTACCACATAAGATTGAATTAATCTTAAAAAAGGATGAGCTGGAAATTAAACAAATTGAGGAAGAAAACGAGGTAATACATTATTAAAACTTAAATTAGTGCTATGAAATTCTAGTTGAATTGATAGAAATTCGTTTTGAAACAGTAGTTATCCACACTTAAATGAGTTACACTAGGTATTTTTTAGTTAAATTAGAATAAAATGGTATTAACTTTTTATTTGATAAATTGTTATATTTAATACATAACAAAATTCGTGCACGTCACGGAATTTGGTAGAATTACAGCTACACATCGTTGTCAAAATTTCAAAATTATAATCTAGAAATTGTAGAAAAATGTTTTTACTCGAAAATTTTGCCATTTTAGTTATTAAACTATTTTTTTTCTTAAAGGAAAGGTTTTTTTAGCGTAAATTAAAAGGTGATTGTTGTAAAACAAATAGCTTGTAAACATAAATAACACAATTTGAACTAAAAAGATCCTAATTAAAGCGACAACAATGCATTTTGATTGAAAAGGCCACCAGCTTCATGTGTTTTGAGTCGTAGCGAAATGTGTCATGGGCGCACGGAATTTCATTTATAAATTAATAACGTGTTTTTACGGTTGTATATGTACTAATATAAACAAGTTTCATTTTGTTATTTTATCCTATTTGTAAATACATTATACAGCAGCATACACTGTTATACAGGGTGTTTCAAAAAAAGGTGACCCTGTCTCTAGGATAGGTAGAAAACTGAAAAATAATTGGGGTTTGCTTAGTAAAATTATTTCAGTATTATGGGAGTTAAACATACCTTGACGCGTAAAGGTGGCCTCGTCCGTAAAAAGAATACATTTTAAAAAATTTGGATTGAGGGCTGACCTTTCTTGTAATGTTTGACAAAAATCCACTCTAACCGGTAGATTGTCTGGCAAGAGCTCTTGGACCTGTCTGTAATGATAGGGATGTAGCTGCTACTCTTTAAGTACCTTCCAAGTACTTGAAAAAGACGTATTTGTTCGTCTTGCCATATTCCTTATGCTAACTGTTTGATCTTGATCAAATAAATTTAAAATAATATTTTCTTTATTAATGGTTCTTGTTGTTCTTGACCTACCAGAATTTATTTTTTTTTGGTCTCACATTCCCAGTTTATCGACAACGTTGTTCAATGGCTCTAAATGTATTTTTACTTGGTTTCTTCTAGGAAACTTTTCTGCATAATGCGTAACAGCTGCACTAGAGTTTCCTAAACATTCGCCTAAGGTTAATAACATGTCGGTGTATTCAACATTTGAGTACATTTTGATTAACAATATCTAACTTTACAAATAACAAGGTTTCAAAAATATAATTATTATTGACTTATCGTCATAACTATCAATAAATGTCAATTTTCCATGGTAAACTTGGAGAAAATCAAGATATACCAATTAGAGTGGATTTTTGTGAAACGTTACAAGAAAGGAAAGCCCTTAATCCCAATTTTTTAACATGTATCCGTTAAATTGACAAAAAAAATTTAATTCACATAATGCATACTAATTAATAAAAATAATAATTAATAACTTTATCATTACTTTATACCAGCGTCGGTTATAACTTTATAATTTTCAAATCAAAATATTCTGAAAACGGTGCACAAGTCTTACCAAGAGTACCTTTTTGGTGTAAAATTTAATGATGTTAAAGTTCACTTGAAATTTTTATTAATAAATCTAACCTTAAAAAAGTTATGTTCAATATTACTTGGTACGAACCGTGTAACTAGCGCTCTCTATGAGAGTCAAATATAAAAACAAATTCATGGGATATAGCAGCTTCTAAAACATATTCGTATAAAATTGCATTACAATCTTTCCAGTAGTTTCGGCAAAATCGTAATAAATGTGTATACATTTTTTTTCTTCAATACACTTTATCTTGAATACTGATTGTTACGAAAAATTTTTACTTAGCAAACCCCAATTATTTTTCAGTTTTCTACCTATCCTAGAGACGCAGTCACCTTTTTTTGAAACACCCTGTAGAACAGTGATTTAAAGTAATTTAAATAATTTATTCTACAAAAATTAGCGCAAGTTGATCAAATATTTCAATGGGTGGTATTACTGTTTTGAAACATCTACGTCATTAATGAAGTGCATTGGTTTTTGTTTCATATTTACTGTATGTAAATAGCATGTATTTAATACTCCTATATTGCTATTACCCGTAAGTGGAAGTGTTGCCCACCAAGAGAGACAGCAACTGCATTCGTCTATCTCACTTATTCATACTCGATCCGTTGTGCGCAAGCGTTGGCACTGTAGTAGGGAAGCTTATAATGCAGTTGTAAGTAAATATTTTCTTGTAAGCTGCAAAGCTCCATTCTCGGGCATGCGCATAGCATTTCAGGTCTAAATGACGGAGACAGATGTATGTATGTCTGCACCGTTGGGTTGTCATCCTTTTCCAGACCCCTACTAGCAATATAGGAGTATTAAATATATGGTAAATATGTATAATGGTCATTAATAAGGGGCAAGAAAGGCGAGGAAATTGATTTAGCTCAAGAATTAATTAATTAAATAAAAAATAAACGCAAATACTAGATAAGTATTAAGATATTTATTATGCAACTACTAAAAATTTATTGGGTCACAGGCAACATTTTCAATTTTTTATTGCCTAATTTAATGTAAAAACAGCCGGTAACGCCGAATATTTCGATGAACGATGTTCTATAGCAAAAGCTCCGACTTGAAATAGTAGAGGAATCAAACTATACAATGAATTAAAACATTGTTTGGTGTTTTTTACATGAAAAAACTTGGAAATGCTGTCTTGACCCAATAAATTTTTAGTAGTTGCATAATAAATTTTATATTAAAATTATTAATTCTTAAGCTCTCGGACTAAATTTATTTTCTTCTCTTTACTTCCCCCTGGTATTATATTGTTTACGTCTACTAATATAATGTTTCGTAATTTTTGTTTTAAAGACAATGGTTGCCAATTTCTTTTTCTTTGTTGTTGTTTATTGCAGCTAGTTAATAATTATATTTTACAATTTTTATTTTAAAATTAAAGCTCTACCGACTTTCCCATTCGCACTTATAAATCTGTTTCGTCAATCTTCCTCCATCCATCCTTTCTACGTGTCCAAACCATCTAAGCATTCCTTTATCTATCTTTGTAACCACTTCTTTCTTTACACCACATCGTTCTCTTATCTCATTATTCTTTACTTTATCCAACCGAGTCACTCCGGCTATACTTCTCAGGCTACTCATTTCCACAGCATTAATCCTATTTTCATGCTTCTGCCAAACCTGACATTCACTACCATACATTAGTGAACCAACACTACTCTATACACAGCCAGAAGTGCCTTTTTTGACACTTTCTGGCTGTTCCTAAAGCTTTACAGTGCCCCATTCATCTGTTTTCCTGCCAACACCCTTCGCCCAATGTCACTGTCATACTTTCCATCTCTCGTAAACTTTGAACCCAAGTACACAAATTCATTTACTTGTTCCACTCTTTCTCCCTCAATCGAAACTTCACAGTTTGTCATGCTTTCTTCTCTTTCAAAAACCATTACTTTCGTTTTGATTTCATTTATTTTTATCCCTTTGATTTTCAGGGCATCATGCATAACATTAACCATCGCCTGCAACTCCTCTTCAGATGACGCTAATATGACTTGATCATCGGCGTAAAGAAGGCATTTGACGATCAAATCATTTATTTTCAATCCATACGCACTCTCTTTCAAATATTTTAAACAATCGTCTATGTATAAGTTAAATCTCTGTCTCACACCTTTTTCAATGTTAAACCAGTCTGTGTAAGCTCCGTTTATCCTGACACAAGCAGTGGAATCCTCGTATAGTGATTTCAGTGCTCTTATTAAACTACCGCTCACCCCATACTTAGATAATGTCGACCACAATTCACTCCTCACCACTCTGTCATAGGCCTTTTCTAAGTCTTTAAAAGCGCAATACAGGGTACATAATATATAAAAACATAATATTCTACTTTCTCAAAGTAAAGTGAATACATATTCAAAATATATCATGAAACTAGTCGACTACGCCTATCTGGCAAAATTTACTGGCAGGTCTTTTTAGGGTGCCAACTGCTGTCCTAACATCAGCAATTCTTACTCTGTCGTCTGTACCAGGGTGAGTGGCAACTATTATTCCTTTTGGCCAACTATTTCTGGGGCCTGAATTATCAGCAATCACTACCAAATCATCCACTTTCAGATTCTGTGGATTTTCAAAATCTCAGACCAGGTAGATATTTTTTCAACCACCTATTCCAAAATTGGTCTGCTAAGTTTTCACATATTTGCCATTGACTTCTCAGATTTGGATTAACAATTTCCAAACTTGGTGACTCAGAAGATTTTCCTAATAAGAAATGATTTGGCGTCAAACATTCTGGATCGTCAGGTTCTGTCGGGACATAGGTTAGGGGTCTACTGTTAACAGTGAATTCAACTTCACACAATAGAGTCCTTAATGTTTCTTATTTTGGGCAACTTTATTTCAACACTATCTTTAGGGTTTTTTTTACAGTTTTTATGAGTCTCTCCCATGCACCACCGAAATTTGGGCTAGCTGGAAGTATAAAGTGCCAATTTATATTCCTCATGGACAGTTCTGCTGTAATTCTAGATTGATCAAGATTGTTCAATGATTTTGTAATTTCTTTGTCAGCAGATCTGAAATTAGTTCCATTGTCTGAATATATATTCAATGGAGATCCTCTTCTAGAAATAAGTCGTTTGATGGCTAATACTGTTGAATCCGTATCAAGTGAATAAGCCATCTCTAAATGAACTACTCTCACAGCCATACATGTAAATAAAACACTATAGAGTTTTTCAGTTCTTCTTCCTATTCTTACTTTCATTGGGCCAAAATAGTCCACGCCACTATTTGTAAATGGAAGAACAAATCCAGGAATCCTTGGGTATGGTAAATTACCCATTCTTACAAAATAAACATCTGCTAAAAGCCTTTTTCACTGCACTTAAATATTAAATTCAATAGTTCATCCTGAGTTCATTCATAAATGTTTCCAAACATTGTTGTAAGAATTTATTATGATAAAAATCGATCAGTAGTTCAGTATATCTATGTTTATGAATCAGAATTATTGGATTTTTCTGGTTTTCGTCTAGGTATGAAACATGTTTCAGACGTCCTTTCATTCTTATCAATCGGTCTTGGTCTAAGTGCGGTACTAGTCGGTAAATCTTACAATTTTTTTCGATTCGTTTATTATCAAGCAACGGTTCGTATTCTTCTGTAAACATTTATTTCTGAACTTTTATAATCCATATTTTTTTTGCTTTCCATAATTCTTCTGGATAAAGTTCCGTAGTCAATCTCTTCATATTCAATTTCTTGATCGATATTTTACAATTCTTTATAAATCGTAGAATCCATGCTGTAGATCTGATTAATTTCATCCATTTTGAAAATCTTTCAATTTCCGATAATTCTTTCCCTATTTCTCTGATCAGTCCGACAAACATATATCGTTTCTTCAATTCCATTGTACTTCTCTCATTTTTATCAAAAGCTTCTTTGGGCCAGTGTTACTCATCTTTTCTCAGGAAATCTGGACCCTTGAACCAAAGATTATCATCTATTTTTGACCATTTTGTGAGTTTGTCAGCTACATTGTTCTTAGTATCAACCCATTTCCATGATTATTTTTTTGTTTTTGCCAAAATTTCCTCAACTCTGAAAGCTACGATCTGTTTATACATTCTAGTATCAGAACGTAACCATAATATGACTGTTTTGGAATCACTCCAGAGATAAGTATGTTTATTAAAATACTATGTCCTCTCTCAACCAACAAGCTGATTTTTGCTCCCAAAACAGCTGCCATCATTTCTAGTCTGGGTATACTTATAGATTTGAGCGGGGCTACTCAGGCTTTCGATGTTACAAAAACAGTATTCCAAATTCCATCCATTCTATATCTAAAGTATGCTATGGCTCCATAAGCTCGGAAAATATGTGTAGGTCTATTGGGAGATACAGGATGCCCAAGTAATATCTGGGTATTTTCAAGCTTTATAAACTCTTCAGTGCTTTCAACCATTTAAACCATAACACCTTTAAGTCCGAATTTATATTTTCTTCTCCAAATATTTTGAAGTAGAATTCTTACATGTACCATTATGTTCTTAGTGAAACCCAAAGGATCAAATATCTGCATCGAAATTCTCAGAATCTCTTGTTTTGTTGGTATTTTCAGTCCACTTAGTATATCTGAATTTATTTTTTGCAACTGAAATTCAAATTTGAAATTGTCAGTTTGTGCTTCCCACCATAGTCCTAGTACCTTTTCCATTGGCAAAGTATTGATTTCTGAAAGAGTGCTATCTGATGAACATCTAAAATCTTCTGGAATCATTGAGAACACTTCTTGGGAACTACAAATCCAGTTGCAAATCAGCAATCCACCATTTCTATGTATTTCAATGATTTCTCGTATTTTCGGCAAAGCGCGTTCTTCATTATCTTCTGCATGCAAGTAGTCATCCATGTAAAACTTTTCTTTTATAGCTTTTGCAGCGTTCAGATATAATTGTTCGAATTCTTGAGCTTGTGCTAAGCATGGAGAACAAGCTGCTCCAAATATAAGTGAAGTCATTTCATAGACTTCTATTTCAATCTTTTTTTTTTGTACCTCTCCATAAAAACCTTTGCGCTTGTCTATCTTCTTCGTTCACCTTCACCTGGAGAAACATTACATGTCTGCGGAAAATCCTATTCTCTTCTCTCGGAATTTCATTAAAATTTCAGGTAAACTGTTGAAATAATTAGGACCAATTGATCGTTTAGACTTACACCATTACTCTTGAAAGCAGCGTCGAAAACAACTCGGTATCTTTCCAGGTTTGTTCTGTTTGTATACAGGAAAATGAGGTAGGTACCATATTTTTTCTGTTTTTATAACCTTTTCTGCATCTGTCAATTTTCTTGCAAATCCTTTCTTTATAAAATCTTCAATTGCTTTCGAATAGACTTCTGCAAATACTTTCTGGTAATTTCACGTTTTTTTCCAAAGTAGACCTACTTCCCATTAGTTTTTATCAGTTTTGCTTATATTTTCAAAAATGTTCATTTCTTCTTCGAAGTTAGGATCGTTTCGATTTTTTTCTGTGGAAATATCAAATTCTAAAGAAAAATGTTTTTTAACCAAATTATGTAGATCTTCATCATAGTTCTTGTATTCACAGACATGGAAGCTGTATCTATCGATTTGATTTTTAATGGTAAATTTCCATGTAATATCCATCCAAGCCAAGTTCTGGATACTGCTGGACCATTCCAAGATTGATAGGCTATTTATCGTCCACTATGAGAGACCAATTGTCTTGTCCTATCAATATAGTTGGTTTAGCATTATGCAAATTCTCGATTTCAATATTTTTCAAGAAATCATAATCATTTTTCATTATTTGCATGTCAGTTGGCTGGACTGGCAGTTTAAAATTCTTGATTGTTCTGGCATTCTCGATGAAAAATGTTTTGTCGGCTGTTTTCCTTTTATTTTCAATAAAACTTTTCTTGACTCCTTTTCTGTTTTGGTAGTATAATTTGTCCATTTCATTACTAATGGATCTATGTTTCCTCTACACTCTAACGCATTTGCTATCGATTCTTCTATAATAGTAATTGTGGAACCTTCATCACATAAGTATTTTTGTAAACCCCAAAAGTTGGGCGCCAAATTGTGTTAACCTAACTAAGTAAACTGTTTTCTAAAGTTACAAAAGTGGGGTGCCAATTTTGTGTAACTTTAAAAAACTTACTAATTCCCCAAATGTTGGGCGACAATTTTGTGTTACGTTAAAGTTTTCTTTTTAAAGCCAATTGTGTGTAATGTTATAAGTTACTTTTATAAAACTAAATTATTCCAACTCAAGAGCTGCTAATTGTGTAGCGAACAGTTTTACTAATACCCGTTAAACTAAATTAATTAAAGTATTTAAAAAGAATTTTAAATAATTTTACCTAACTGTCTGAAATGAAAAAAAAACTTAAATAATTATCATTAATATTAATTGTACAAATAAAATGTAAATGTATTTTAAATTTTAATTTTAATGTTCAAACTATTTATTAACATCTAAGTAACCAAAAAGAAAAGATTAAAATATTATGCTCAGGGTTCCGTAGAACACCAATCTGAAAACCAAACGATGCGGAAACCAATACTTTTCGAGATATTTACAAAAAAAAAGTCATTTTTCACTGTTATTCAGCAATACTTATTCAGTGGTATCATCCTTCTTTCATTGTTGTTTGGTGAACTATATACCTCCTGATTCATTTTATAGTAGTAATTCATATGAAACGGCAGTCAATTAATTTTTCTATTGATTTCTCAATTATCATCAAAGCTTACAATAACAGCATTCATGACACCTAGCCTTTCTACCTCTACTAGCCTCCTAGACATGTCTCACATCTGACAGCTATCATGGTTGTTGTTGTTAGCTTTCATAATAATTGTGAAATAAATGGGTAAATTAATCAATAGACAATTCGAGATCGCCAACTAACGGAATAATTACCATACCTGTTTATGTTGATATTGAAATCGTCATCGCTACACCACTGGATGAAAATATTGTAAACTAAGAGGGATTCCAAGTTACTTGCGGAAAGAAACACTGGGACTTAAATAGTCCGGTTTTTTACACACTTGGCAATGACGAACCATTTCTTCCACTAAATTTCACTTAATTTTACCAATAATATGCTGAAAATCACCGATAAAACTCCAAAATCTCGTTGCCAGAACTTCGGCAACAACGCTTAAAATAATGGCTGATACTGTCAGATTTTGTAGTGCGCACACTTCTCTGCACGTGGTATCATTCAGACAAGCCGTGCGGCGTTGTCGCTTATTGAGCAACACATTTCTTTGATCTAAAGGAATGAAATAGTTCAATGGCTAAACATTCCATAAAATGGGTTGTATTATTCAGGTTATAATTCATAAAATATTAATAAGAGATAGCATTATGATCACAATATTTTTGCAAATATAATCAACACAGACTATGGACGATTCAATAACAATATCAAATATCTTGCCATAACTGGAGAGCAGGCAACATCACAGCACAACACATTCCAGTCGGCCGTATCAAGACGATACAGTTGGCCAGAAAGTAGGGATGTATGATCGTGTTTAAAAGTAAATAGTTCCGTCTCCTCTGATAATAGGTTATGATTATCAATATGTTTGAAATTTAATATTTTTTTGTCTTTTTAGAATTAATGGTTTAAGATAATTTGCAAAGTGAAAAGAAAAAAATAAAGTTTTTGTTCTCTAAATGAATACTTTTATTTGTCTATTTGTGTAAAGAAAAATGGTAACAATAATTATTTCATTAAAGCAAATCTTTTTGTGACACATTTGTTATGTTAAAGTGAAGCTAATATACATATTCATTGTCTGCAGGTTTATTTGGAACAGTCACAAATTAAGTATAATAGAAGAATATTCTTATCTGTAACTGTAAACAACTGTAAACAAATAAACAAAGATATTAAAATTAAAGGTAGTTCAATTTAATTTATTTATGATTGAAATACTATTTCGTTGGAAAGTTAGATGTTATTTTTAATTTAAGGAAATCCTCGTCACAGATGACACCAAAATCCAAAAACAATACGATCTGACAGCAGTAGTTTGTTATGTAAACGATCAATCGACACTAGAAAAACGAAACTTAGTAGCTTTAATTCGAGTACCTGATACATATATTAAAGATAAAGAGACCGAACAGAGATGGTATTTATTTAACGATTTTAGTATAAGTCCCGTTTCCTCCCACGAAGCGACTTGGTTTAGCTTCGATTGGAAAATACCCTGTGTGCTTTTTTATACATCCAATGAAAATCTGAACAATACTTTAGAACTTAAGCAACATTTATCGAGAGTAAGTACCAACTTAAATTTTTATTAAATGTTTTTGAAGTGAAACTTCTATACGCCCGCTGGGAGTAAAAATTTAAGGCCGCGTTACACGAGATAGCGAGACGAAAATGTGTAACGATTCATAACGCGCATGCGCGTTCTGTTGTAAAGGAGGTGAGACGCGTAGCATAGAAATACGCACATAGTGCACACATCTTTTTTTTATTACTCAAATAAAAAATATATTATTATGTAGCAATTGAAAGCCATTACAAATTTTAATTTTTAGGAAGTACTGTCAGAAGATACTTCTATTGCCGGAGGTGGCAATTCAAGAGGAACATCTTTCACTCCATTACATAACAACGAAATTTTAAATCCCAGAGATTTGGTTGCCATGGATGCGGAATTTGTTACGTTAAACCAGGAGGAAGCTGAACTCAGAAGTGACGGAAAAATGTCTACCATTAAACCGTCACAAATGTCCGTTGCTAGAATAACATGTATTAGAGGGTAAGAGCATTGAGTAAATTCTATCGTTTGCATTCTAAAATGCTATTATGATATAATTATATGGGTAATAATCGTCACGTATAAACGTCAAAACTAGTGTATGCACGTGTTACACTAATTGTTTGTATTAAAAATTGAAAATGTTTGTCAGCGATTCACTTTTTAGAAGACAATTTGTTAAGAGCAGATATACAACTAGCTAACTAACCTTGGGATTATTGCTAAACCATTTTCGGTTTATGGTGGAATGTAGAAACTGTTTAATATTACATGCTGGGTATTTTGTTAGCAGTCGATGTCACTTTTTTTCACCAATGAGTAGTCTGGTTGTTTATCGTTGTATAAAACCGTTTCAACATTCGATACAAACGATTTCGAATTTCGTTTCATGCATACATACAAAGGAAAATAGAAAAGTTTTGCAATACATCTCTATTTATTTAATTTTTTAAAGTGAAACTTCTATACGCGCGCTGGGAGTAAAAATTTAAGGCCGCGTTACACGAGCTAGCGAGACGAAAATGTGTAACGATTCATAATGCTGTGACACTAGAGACACTTAGAGACCTACAGTCATAGAAACACAAAGTTATCAGTTTCCGCTTTGTACGGTGTTTCCCACTATGTTGTGCGTTCTGTTGTAGAGGAGAGGAGACGCGTAGCATATAAATACTTAGCAACGCGATGTCTTTTTGTGTAGTCCACGTGTTTGTCAAACAAAATCAGAAACGTATTTCAACACAATTGAATCAAGAATGTATGTATTGTATTTAGCTATCATCATCATCATCATTGGTGCTACAGCCCTAGTTGAGTCTTTTGCGCCGGTCGTCTCCATCTCTTGCCAGCCGTTGCCAGTTTGCCGCTCCGATTTTTCTGGCATCTTCGTCTACGCCGTCCTTCCACCTTAGCTTTGGCCTGCCTCTACTTCTACTTTCACCCGGTTGTGACCTAAATATTTGTCTTGTAGCGCCATTTTCGTTCGCTCTTGCCACATGTCCTGCCCATCTCAATCTACCTATCCTTATAAGCGATACCACATCTCTTCCCTCTGAGATCTGTTTGTATTTGTTGTAAAGCTCAAAGTTGTATTGCCTTCTCCACATACCATTTTCATATATCGCGCCTAATATTCAAAGGTTAGTAGGAGTTTTTCGTCTGCCTTAGAGATTGTCCATGTTTCAGATCCATATGTTAGGACTGGTAGTATGAGGTTTTTTTTTTTTTTTATGAAAATAGTCGCAAAAAGGGTAGACCTATCGTGTGGGCCGCGGACGGCCCGCACTGCGACTATTAGAAGGGGAAGGGATTATAGAAAGGAAATGATTGTGGACACGCTTTTTAAAAAGTTGCAGGTTATAGTTCTCTGGAAAAACTGATTTTGGAAGCTTATTCCATTCCGTAGCAGCCCTGTAAAAGAAGGATTCTTGATGAAGATTGGTCCTTGTAGTGTCAAGCTTGAGAGTAAATGTGTGAGACTGATCAGCGTGCCGAGTTCTTCGGCCGAATGTGGCCAACGGTGGTACAAGAGTTTTTATTTCTCTGGAGCATCTGCCATGGAAATATCTGTAGAGCAATGACTGGTCTGCAACTCTTCTTCTATGTTCTAGAGGGTGAAGGGTATCTGTGAGAGTTGAGCTGTTTATCAAGCGAATGGCTCTTTTCTGAATGGAATCTAGAAGACGAAGAGAATGCCTTGGTGCTGAACCCCAAATGTGCGAGCAATAGAGATCGGATTTGAGCCTTGTACGTCGTCAACAGTTGATCAAGAGTAAAAAACTTTCTGGCTTTCCACAGAAAACCTAGCCTCTGGCTTGCCGACTTTGCGATGTTAGCAGCATGGTCATGCCAAGACATATTATAGACACAGTGATTCCCAAAATCGAGATGGAGGGACTTGATTTAAAGGTATTTCCGGACATTGTGATGGAATGATTTGAGGAATTCACTTTCTTGGAAAAAGTGGCTCTTTGTGTTTTCTGAGCGTTGAACTGAACAAGATTGTTGGTTCCCCACTCGACGATTGCTTCAAGATCTCTATTAATGGAGTCAACCTGTTTCTGCCCGAGTCTATTTGTATCATTCACCGAAAGTGATCGATAGGATGTGAAAGTTGAGACAAGTGTGCTATCGTCTGTGAAACTGTAAATGGGGTTCGTGGTGGTATTTAAAAGGTCGTTGATGTGTAAAAGAAATAAGGTGGGGGACAGGATGGAACCCTGTGGGACCCCGGCATTGGTTTTAAACGCATCAGAAGAAATACCGTCAACTGCCACATGTAAGGAGCGATCTTGCATGAAGCTCAAGAGCCATTGGCGCAGTTTGGTTGGGAGACCGTAGGCAGATAATTTACTTAACAATGCCTGGTGCCAAACGCGGTCAAAGGCTTTAGATATATCCAAGGCTATTGCACGGGATTCACCAAACTTTTCAATAGTGTTTGTCCAGAGCATATAGTGCACACATCTTTTTTTATTATTATTTTTTTTAATAAATATAGTGTTTAGATGAAAATCCTCTAGTTTTTCAAGAAGTACGGACGTAACATACTATTTTAATTTTAAAAGTTCTTTATAATAACGAAAATACGAAGATTATTAATGAAATACTATATTAATAACCGTTAAATTTTCAGGAATGGACCTTTAGAAGGAACTCCATTTATAGACGATTACATTTCCACTCAAGAACAGGTTGTAGATTATTTAACGAAATTCTCGGGTATTAAACCTGGCGATTTAGACGCAAATTTTAGTTCGAAACACTTAACAACTTTAAAATCCACTTACAAAAAGTTGCGGTACTTAATAGATCTAGGAGTCATTTTTGTCGGGCACGGTTTGAAAAATGATTTTAGGTATGGTATACAAGTAATTTTGAATGCTCACTACTTTTAATGGAGAAGTTTCATGATATTGTTAATATTATATTTAACATAATGGTATTAAAATATAGATCAAAACTAATCAATCACTGGAAACATTTTTGAAATCCATCAATAAATGACTTAGAAATAGATTGTTGAAGTTTACGTATTTTAGTACGGAACGTCCGTGGTTTATTCGCCTGTGACGTCATTTGACCTATTCGAGATCGCCGCACCACGATAGGTGGAAAATATAATAACTGTTTCATTCGGTCAGCTATTAAGGGAACAGTTTTATTGAATATTTTACTTTTACTTACATCAAAATCTATAGCCAAGCGCACATAGGAATTGTCTAAAAGGAATTTTCTTCAATGATATTAAAATATCTCTTACTGGACTAGCA
Source organism: Agelastica alni (assembly GCA_950111635.1). Lineage (NCBI taxonomy): Eukaryota > Metazoa > Arthropoda > Insecta > Coleoptera > Chrysomelidae > Agelastica > Agelastica alni. The sequence goes on from OX467715.1 coordinate 26,476,568, forward strand.
ACACTTTCAAAAAATTCTTCTGGCAACCCCATATAAAAAATAACGTTTTTAGTTATTTTGTTTATGGTATCTTTGCGATATTAAGGCTTGATTGTGTTTGAGAAGGATCTAGATGAACTTGTACTGTTCAGTGAAAATATTGATGCTTTTGAAGGAGAACTGCTTAGAGAAGACATTGATACTCTTGATGTAGAGTGCTGGGGAGATTCATAAACGATTTGGGAGCACTTTTTTTTACTGAAAATAGTCACAAAAATGGAATCTTGTTCCATACTGACGGCTGGCGACCTGGATTGTTTCTCTCTCTGCGTGGCACTATGACTTTGACAGCGTGTTGACTGGTAGACGTGACTCTTTGGATCCTACGGGACGCTCCGCTAGACAGGGATTTGAGAAACCAACGGATCAGTACTCCATCGGTTTTAGTCTCAGGATACGGGGATATCGTTCATAGCTAGTCAATACCCGGTTTAACGATGTTTCCTCGTGGAGGTACTGCAGATATTTCAGAGTGTCAATACCACACCGAAATTAACAGTTAAAACAATCGTTTATGTTTCTGTCCATACCAAAAACTAACGGCGGTTCTAGTGAGTAATATACAAAGCAAGATCAGTACTCCGACTTTGTACAACACTCGGCAGGTGACGGTGAAAAGCATTTAAGGTCCAAGTCAGTACCTTCGACCTACGCTTCGCACTGAAGGTACCTGAATTTTTTTTGTTTTACAAGAGGAAAATCTTTTATAGACACTCGGCGCTGTCAACTGCTCTGAGAAGAGCGCGTTACGGCGGTGAATGGTGTAGGGGTGTAGGACTCATTGAACGCTCGTTCAATGTTACCCCCTAAAAAACTCTTGAGTGTGTTTTTATGGGATATAATCTTACCCCTTGTGTAGTGAGTGTGTTTAAAAATATTGTGTGTGTTTCGTGTTTTCAGTTTATTAACTGGGGAGTTTTATTTTGGAAATGGGGGGGGCACGAAAATTAAAAAATTCTACTTTTGCGGTTTTTGTGTTTGCCACTTTGAAGACCTGGTATATAATCGAAATTCGATTGTATAAGCACGTTTTGGTGGGATTTGACGATTTTTGATGTATTCGGTAATCGTTTCGATTTTAAGGTTTTTGTGTAAATCTGAAATACGAATGTACCAGTAGAAGGTACCTGAACTGCTCGGGTCATCCCTTTTTATATCCGTCGTGGTGATCTCCTCCTACCATCGATTCATCATGCGCATCCGGAGTGGGAGTTGTGCAGGCCTGGTGGAGGACATCGACACCGTGGCGGTGGAAACAACTGGTTTCATGAATGTAATTATGTACTTATGTCGTTACAACTCCTTTGTTCTCTGGTAGCGGATCCTCTGTTTCATTTAACTCAATTTCATCACATTCAATCATTTCAAAAGATTGATACGAAGATGATTGACTTGAAACCGACGGTACTTCTTTTGTTAATAGATTTTTATAAAATTCAATTCGACGTCTTTTTTCATAAGCTCCTCGTTCTTTTTGAGGTTTCACTGCCTTTTGACAGTCAAATTTATGAGGACATATGTTGGCTTTTAACTTTAATGTTCCCCCAACTATTCGATGTTTGACTAAATTTTCTGTGTCATTTTCAATCTGTAAATAAATTCGATTTTTACAGTACTTACATACATATAAAGTAAATAAATAAATTTACATAACATATATAGTTATTTTTACTGAATAAATTATTCCGAACCTACTTACTACTCAATAGGCAGCTATTATTATTAGTTATTTACATCAAAATGATCTTCACACACATATTTAGTGCTTTTAGGGCCAATTAAATCACGCTTCATTAGTTTGCACCACCTTGTTGTTATATTATTTGGTGCACGAAAAAAAAATGTATTGGAATTTTTAACTGTTGTGCTTTGACACATAGGATTTGTTGGCATTTTTTTTAACTTCTGCCATCGGGTAAAAAACAAAATACGAATCGAACGGCGCAAGCAACTACACAACAATAAATTCATACGTGCTGTGTCGTCTAGGTCAAATGACGTCACACGATGGAGCGCCGAGTGTAACAAAATTATTCTTGCAAGCGCAACTTCACAGTCCCATAACTTTTTCATTTCTAGAGATATTTTATTGATTCTTTTGCGTGGTTTTCATTTTACTCAAATTTTTATAATTTATCTATAAAAAAATGGAAACTTCTTTATTATAAATTCCATTTACTTTTTGCTAATTATTTTTTTAGTACATCCTAACCAATTCATTTTTAGGGTAATTAATTTAGTTGTGCCTCCAAAACAGGTAGTTGATACTGTTCAATTATTTCATTTGCCCCACCACAGGATGGTGTCACTAAGATTTTTGGCGTGGCATTTTCTAGGTAAGATATAAATATGCCATAACATTTAACAAACCCATTTTATTAGAAAATAATTAAAATTCTCGTTTAAATAGCTTACTCAGCATTGTCGGTAGACTGTATGCAAAGGTATTGATTAAAAGAGTGACAAATGAAATTGACGAAAAGGTATGGGATGTGCAAGCGGGATTTGAGAGAGGAAGGGGATGCATGGATCAGGTCTTTTCCTCACGAAGAATAGCCGAAACATTTCTGACTAAAAGTCAAAAAGTCTACTGCGCTTTTGTAGACCTGGAAAAGACCTATGACAGAGTGGTTATCGACGTTGTCCAGTGTTTGTTTCAGGATAAACGTTACACAAACTAGTTTAACATCGATAAAGGTGTTAGACAGGGATATGTTGCTTCGCTACAAATCACAAAGGAGGGCATTAGAGAGCCCAGCCATCAGAAATCCTGGCAACAGAAAGCTCAAAAAATGCAAACGTCAGAAAGGCCGAAAAGTAAAATAAAATTATATACTAAGAGTGATTTCTACAAAAATATTCAAGGCATTAACGACTAGGTCCCCGGTATAAAATTTTTTGTCAAACTGAAATGAACCAAAAAAAAACTTGCCGAATTATAATAAAAAATAAATTCAATGTAGCTCCTTGGAAAAATAATAGTAATTTTTAACAATTCAAATTAATCTTACCAATTGTATCACACACTAATACTTTGAGTTTATGATTGTTTTCAGCCTTTCTGCTGTCTACAAACATACATACATAAAGTCACGCCTTTTTCCCATAGGGGTAGGCAGAGACCACTTCCTTCCACTTCCGCTACGGTTCTTACACACATCTTTTGCTTTCTCTACTTTCATCAGTGCTCTCATACATGCTCGTCGGTTGTTGGTACTCTTGACCTGGCCTTTCTTCAAAACAATGTTGATCTGATCAAGATATGTTCTCCGAGGTGCTGTCTAACCAAATATAAACTAAATAGATTTCATAACGACAAAGGAAAGCTAAACCCACAAAAGCGACTGAACACAGAAATAAGTAAAGCAATGGAAGGAAGAGCAATATGAGAAATGCTCTACTAAAGGTTGGAAAATAGGTCCAAGGTGAAGAAGAGAAAATAACGAAAAAAGACTGGATGACACCTGAAATATTTGAACTAATTAATGAGAAAAGAAAATATAAAAATCAAGATGGAAATAAATATAGAGCAATTAGGAATAAAATAGAACTGAAATAAGAAAGGCTAAGGAAAAATGGATGAAAGGGGAATGCCAGGAGCTGGAAGAACAAGATATAACAATGGAGGAATACTTCTAGAACATAATAAAATAAAGGAAATACGGGAACAATACATAATGCAATTCGATGACGAGAGAAAAAATGAACAAGATACGAAGAAGAAGAACAAAAGCTACAAATTTTACCATCGGAAGTAAGGCATGCCATAAGGAATGCAAAACCAGGAAAAGCTCCAGGCCTAGATGAAATTCCATTAGAATTGTTGAAAGCCTTAGATGATAATAATATAGCGAGATACCCAGATTCTCAACCGCATATACAAAGAAGGCAACATTCCGGAGGAATGGCTTGAATCAGTATTTATACCACTACCAAAAATGAACAACCCCAAAACATGTAATGACTACAGATTAATCAGCCTCATGTGCCACCCTCTAAAAATTTTACTAAAAATTGTCAGAACAGAATATACAGGAAATGTGAGATAGATGAGACACAATTTGGCTTAAGGAATCGCATGGGTACAAGAGAAGCATTATTTATATATATATATATATATATATATATATATATATATATATATATATATATATATATATATATATATATATATATATATATTATTATTATACAACAAGAGTGTATATGTGTGCTTCATAGACTTTCGAAAGGCCTTTGACCGGGTACAGCATGGAAAACTAATAGATCAACTAAAAAACCACAATTTAAACAAAAAGATATTGAAATCATGAAGGCTATATATTGGAACCAGAAAGCAATAGTCAAGGAGATTGCTAGATTGCTAGAGGGGTAAGACAGGGATGCAACTTGTCTCCGACGCTCTTCAAAGAGGGGATAAGAATTGGCGGCGAAATAATAAACACCATAAGATTTGCAGACGACCCAGTGATTATGGGTGAAAGTATGGAAGAGTTACAAATCCTACTAGATGCAGTGAATGGCGAATGCATCCAAATAGGACTTGACATTAACATCGATAAGACCAAGCTTATGATAATATTGAAGGGACCTACAAATAATAAACAACTAACTCTGGATGGGCAACACATAGAAAGAGTGAAAAAATACTAATATCTGGGAGCCTACATCAACTCCGATTTAGATCCAGATCAGGAGATCAGGGTAAAAATAGAAATAGCAAGGACAGCATTCTTTAAATTCGGGGTATTATTATGTGACAGAAATCTAAATACTGCGCTCAGATTAAGGTTTGTAGAATGTTGTGTATGGTCCCAACTACTTTAAGGGGTGGAAACATGGACGTTAAAAGCACAAATAATAAAGAAGATCGAAGCCTTTGAACTTTGGATTTACAGAGGAATGCTGAGAATTCCATGGACGGTCAGAGTCACCAACAAGGAAGTGCTGAGAAGAATGGGCAGAGAGAAAAAATTGTTAAGAACAATCAAAGTACGCAAGACAGCATACACCTTGGGCACATATTGCGGAACGAAAAATACAGGCTATTGCAGGTCATTATGCAGGGTAGAGTAGAAGGGAAAAAGGGAAAGGGAAGAAGAAGCTGTCTAACTAAATAATTTTGGTCTGCGACACCTATTAACCTATTAAATAATTAGTTTTTATCTACATCAAACGATAAAACACTTGCTGGGACGGTAGAAAGAAAAAGTCATGGCTACGAAATATTCGAGACTGGACAAACATGAATGTGGAGGAATTATTCCACGCGGCTGAAGACAGAAAAACTTTTAAAAATGTGGTCGCCAACCTCCGTTAATGGGGACGGCATAGGAAGAAGAAGAAGCTGTCTGACTAAATAATTTTGACTGCGATACCTATTAAATAAATAATTTTTATCTATATTGAACGATAGAATACTTGCTCAGACGGCTTAACAATGTAAAAATACGAGAGCCGGCTTTAATTTAATTTAATTGCAATTAAAAACCTGAGAAAAAATTCCCGTTACAAGGAAAATATTTTCTACCGCTGTTGAACGAGATTTTCAGTGATTTTTTGGATTCGTACCCATGTTCGGTGGGTGGTTTTTAAAAGAAATAGATATATTTACGGTATCCATCTTGTATGGAATTTGGAATGCAAAACTGGCAATTTGGAGACACGTGGAGTTTGTAGCACTTGCTCAGTTAGGACCCCCCTACAAAATTGCAGGTGAAAAGTCGAGTATCTATCCTGAAATCCGATAGTCGTTCTATTTACAATGGCAAACTATTAACCAAAAAATTCATTTTTTTAAATTCATGTTATTTGAGTATTATTATTATTATTTCGTTCGCCCCTTTAAGATTTAAAAAGAATAAAATTAATATCGTTAACCTTATTTTTCAAGGAATGAAAATTCAATCGGAAACTCACGATTCTGTAGAAGACGCTCGGGCTGCCCTCCAACTGTACAAAAAGTACATACAACTCGAGGAACAAAAAAAAGTAGGAGATGCCTTAGCTGAATTGTATGAAACAGGTAAATTGCTTAACTGGAAGGTACCAGAAGACTAAACACATACAATTATGAATATACTCTTACGAATGTTAAAAACTGCAGATAGAAAATAGATAAAGAAAATGATATTAATTTTAAATACGTAAAATGAAAAGTTGGTAAGAGAATAAGTGTTGTCAGTGGTATAAGATTAGTTGAGACTAAAAGAAAAAATAAAAATAGTAAAATATTTTCTTACAGCATAACTAAAAATATTTTGCGCCTGTATATTTAAATATTACTTAAATCTGCAATTATTGTCTGTTAGTAGTAGTAATAAAAATGTATGATAATTTTTAATTAAAATTTACATCAATGGTAAAAGGGTGTTTCATGTTGTGCTCTTTATTTCTAAAAAAAAATCTGTAGAACCTGTAATACATTCAGCAAACGGCTGACAAAACAAAAATTACTTGCAACATAACATTTAAATATCGTATATTTATTGAAATAGTAATTTCAACATTTATAGATAAACCTATTTCAATGTTTTTAAATTCATTAATTGATTTTTAAATTTATTCTTATCATATTATTTTACAATATAACTAATCTTGTGTGACTTTCGTTTTTATGTTATAGTAAGCGTATACAATTACGCTGTTTTACACATCAGATTGTTAATTTGTGATAGTATCAGCTGTGAAACATTTCAGGTAAAATTATTATTTTTCAATAATATTAATCATAAATACCTGCTACACTGTCAACATTTTATAACAACCAGCTGTTTACTTGGGACAAACCTATTTACAAAATTTTCATTGTCATAAAAAGTATACCTGTAGGCATCGGGGGTTTGTACTTTCCCTTTTCCTACATGGGAGAAATGATTACTCAACTTCGATATAGTGGACTAGAAGTAATTACAATTTGGCTGGTTTTTAACGGTCTTTATTTAACACAAAATATTTCTATCTTCAAAAACACAATGCACTTGTACCGACTAGTGAATTACTGCAAGCAATGAAATTAATTCAAAGCCGTCGAAAAAGGAACTGAATGACACTGTTGAACGACGGTCGGAGGAATACTACTGAACGACCGTCGTTCTCAACAGTCGGAGCGATACTACTGTTGCGTCGAATCGAGATGGCGCATTGAGAGAGGAAACTTACTTTTGCGCCGACTCTAGACTGCGCATTGCGACTGCGAGTTCTGCCTGGAGCAAAACGGCGTCTTAGAGAATTAAAATTAGAATAAATAAAATTTATAACGATTTCAATAATTTTAAAATTAACTTGCTAATTCAATATTTTTACAAATTAAATAATCCACAACTTGTTGTAAAGTGTTACTTTGCATCTTGTGTTTTTTCTTATTTAATTTTAAACTGTGTCCTTAGAGAGTGTATTTAAAATGACTCCTTTTAAGGAATATTTTTTTAAAAAGTAGTTCAAATGTAATATCAAGAATTTTAGAAACCTTCCATAAAAGAGTGTTTAAAACAATATTTGATCTTTGTGAAAAATAATACGCACCATAACTAATATTTGACATTTAATTAGTAAGTTATTTAAAAAATATGAAATATTTCTTTTCCATGAAAATTAAAACAGATTTAAGACCAATTTAAATATACACAGGCCTGTGACTAGATTGTTGACATAGCCAACCGTGGTGTAATAAAGTATTGTTATTTTATAAAAAACAATAGAAATATTTATTAAAGCTCGAGTTGGTTTATACTTAAATCAATAACAGCAACTTGTTTTGATAAAATAATTAAAAGCATTTTATTGTATCAAATTTTTAATGTGAAATTGTATTTCAATTAAAGATACTGGGTATTCCAATAAAATGATAGCATGTACTTAATCAGCAGCAGACAGTACGTAGTAAGAAAATACGTTCTTTTTTTTTAAATATAAAATGCATCCAGGGTTAATCATTAGGTGTTGTGTGTATGTGTGTGTAATTACTTTTTATTTACTACTTTTACTAGTATTAAAGAGTAATAATTTTTATTTCTAAATAAAACATTAGATATATCTAGATATTTAAAAATTTAAATTGGTTGACTAAAATTAGGGACACAAGAAAGGAATTCGATCAGTAATATTTTATTTAAGTTTTTCTGAATTAAAAGTCATCGGGATGGTTTTCTTCTTAGTCTTGTTTTCATGTCTGAAGAGTTGTGACACCAAGGCTATGTACACTGATTGCTTAGTTATTTCCATTACTAGATATCTTTTGCCGCTCTTAAGTTGGTTTACAGGGGTTGTCCCGTTATGTTCTTGATTTGGTCCAGCCACCTCGACGGGGACCTGCCTCGTCTTTTCCCCTCTATTTTGCACTATACGATCAACTTCTCCAAGTTGTCTTGTTCTCTTCTGGTTATGTGTCCAAAGTATTTTAGGATGCGCCTTCGACATATTGTGGATAACCGGTCTTGAATTCCTATTTCATTTATTATCGATGCATTAGTTCTCAGTGCCGTCCAAGGTATCCGGAGCATTCTCCTCCAGCACCACATCTCAAATGCATCTATGTGTTTTCTGTCGGAGGACTTGATTGTCCATGACTCAGAGCCGTATGCGAATATAGAGAAAACTAATGTTTTAAACAGGGACACTTTTGTATTTTTAGTTATTTGTCTGTCTTTTCATATCTTGACTAAGTTGTACATTGCGGTTCTAGAAATCAATATTCGTCTTCTTATTTCAGCTTCGCATCCTCCCTTTTTAATTATTGATGCTCCCAGGTAAATAAATTCGAGTTCAATTAGTCTAGCCATTTCTTATTTTCTTACCATTAAATGCTACTCCTCCCTTGAAATTTTCTAATGCGTGTCTCATAAATTCACTACACGCATTAAATAATCTATGCGACAATATGCAGCCTTGACGCACTCCTTTTCTTAATTTAAAGACATTTGATGTTTTGTTATCAAGGCAGACAGTGGCTTCGTTATTTTTATACAGACTGCTTACGAGGGATATTAGGTGCATTGGGACTCCCATTTCTTTTGATACACGCCATAGATCTTTCCATTGCACACAGTCAAAGGCTTTCTTATAGTCTATAAAACATAGAAGCATAGGTGTGTTGAACTCGCGTGCCTTTAGTTGTCTGATGTTAAATAACTGGTCCCTGGTCCCTCTACCTTTGACGGGGGGATTTGGGGTTCCAGGTATGTTTGTAGTCTTCGGTCCATTATTCTCAGGAGAATTTTACTCGCATATGATATTAAGGAAATCATGCGGTAGTTTAGGCACTTCATTGTAGTTCCCTTTTTGTGGATCGGGATAAAGGCTGATCTAGACCAGTCCTCCGGCCATCGTCCGGTGCGCCAGATTTTATTGTATAAGTCGTGCAGAATTTTAGCACCATCCTCTCCGAGCAGCTTTATTATTTCAGCGAAAATACCATCCAATCCTGCAGTTTTATTTAATTTTGGATGCATTATGGCCTCTTTGATCTCAGAGATAAGGATATCGGGCTCTGATTGTGTTTGCGGTTCATCTTCGTTTTGTTGTTCATTTGTAATGTCTGGTTCTTCTTTGTACAGCTCTTCACAATATTGTTTCCATCTGTTGAGTACTTTCTCGTCTTCCCATGAGGTGTTTTCGTCTTTATCTTTAATTTAAAGTGTTCTTGGTTTGAATTTTCGTATCAGTTCTTTCACTTTTTTATGAAGGTCACGAGTGTTATTAGCAGTTTGGTGTTCCTCTATTTCATTGCATATTTTCTTAATGTGGTGGTTTTTATCCTATCTACATTGCCTCTGAATCTCTTTGTTTAGCTGTCTTTGCTGATCTTTACTTGTTTGCGTGGTTAGACCTTTTCTTTTGTTAATTGTCTCGAGAGTTCTTTGTGTTAACCAGGGTCAGTAAAATTTTGTGTTTGTTGGACATTTTTGCTGTTTCTTGTATGCAATTTGTTGGTGGCAAGTAAGCTCTGGATTTCTGCTTGGAATTTATCTTTAGCATCTTCCATCAGTCGAATTTTCTTCTGTCTGCATTTTATGTTTTTCAGGCGTAATTTAAATTTCATTATTAGTAGTTGATGGTCTGATCCGCACTCAGCTCCAGGAATTGTTTTGCAATCTATTATACAGAATTTTCATCGTAAATTAGTCATGATATAGTCAATTTGATTTCTGTACCTGTCTCCTGGAGATTTCTAGGTGTATATTCATCTAGGATGATGTTGGAAAAGTGTGTTGGCTACAGAAAGGTTATGTTCCTGGCAGAATTGAAGCATTCGTTCTCCCCTGTCACCCCTGTCATTGTCCCAGTTTTGCATTCATATCTCCCGCATTATGAGGATTTCGTTTTTAGGTAGTTCATTTATAGTGTTGCCTAGCTGTTCGTAGTAACTTTCTATCTCTTCTTCGGATGAGTCTGTTGTTGGCGCATAGGTCCGTATGATGTTGACGTTAAAAGGTTGAGCCTTTAACTTTAGGGTTATTATTCGGTTTTTATTGCGTTATATCCTAGAACTGCTCTGATATTGGATCTTGAAATTAATACAGCTACTCCGTTCTGACTTTCGGTTTCAATGCCGGAGTGGTATATTGTGCTGCCTATGCTATCAGACCATTCTAATACGGAGTAAAACTATCTTTTGAATTGAACCTTTTATTATTTATTGCCAATTATTAAAAATAATTATTAAAAAATTAAATAAATAAAAAACAAGAACCATCTATTTTAAACCAATGTTTCTGTGGTATTCAATTAGAGCATATATTTTATATTAATAAAAAAATACTAATAAACTTTACATGGTGCACACTGTCAACTAGAAAAATAATAATAAAAAAAAAACAAATAAAACTTTGTCAAACAAAACGAGTATGAACTTAAATAATATTAAAACAAAAATCAATTACAATTAGTAAGGAGTATAATTGGGTTTAGGTCGAAAAAACTTGGTTCTCTCCGGCCGAGAATAGCAACGTCTGTAACCATCCAGTCGTCGGAGCTGTCGAATATTAATTTTATCTGTGCAGGTTAGCCACACTGATTACGATTATGAATATCATCTGATTATAAAAATCATCGAATCGCCAGTATCCGTTATTGAAATATACCGATTATGCCCATCGCTAGTTATTTTATGGAGAACATAAAATATTATTTTTATTATGGTTTTTTATTACTCGTGCAATGCGTTTATAAATTGTTTCGGGCAGTTAGATTTTGGAATACCCAGTACTCTTGTGAAGTTATTAATTCCGAGTTTCGTCATATTTAATACTAGTCATTTTATACTATACATTTTTTATATTTTTTTTTATTTATATTTGTGTAAGAGTACGTTCAGCTTATAGTTAAGTTAATTTGTTCAAATCTTGAAATATTTTTTCATGTGAAATTTTTGATATTTTACATTTGTTGTTTTTGGTGCATTTATAGTATAATGTTCATTCCATTGTTGTTTATACCTCAGTTTGTGTGTATTCATATTTATTAAATTATTTTTTCTAAGGTCAAATTAATAATAAACTTTTACAAAAACTAATAGTTTTTTATTTTTTAATTAGTAGATAGGTATAGGATATATTATCTTGACTTTTATCTATCTATCTATGTAACTGAATCCTTGGACATGATTTTAACCCACTGGTATTACATAATCCATTTGCCAATACCCGCTTTTCAAATCCAGTGTTGAGAACCAACGTGAACCTGACAATGTTGTCAAAGTGTCGTCAATCCTGGGTAATGGGTAGCTGTCCTTTTTCGTGACATCATTCAATTTTCTGTAGTCCATACGGAACATTGTGGATCTATCCTTTTTGGAAACCAACACAACCGGCGCAGACTAAGTGTTTGCTGATTCTTCAGTCACTCCATCTTCCATCATCTTGTCAACCAGCTTTTCCACCTCTTGCTGTTTCGCAAATGGTAGTCGTCTTGAGGGTTGTCGAATCGGATGAACTTGGCCAGTATCAATCCTGTGTTGGACCAGGTTGGTTCGACCTGCTGTTGTTGAATCACAGATATCAATTTCAGATCTGATGAATTTTCTGGCAGCGTTATATTCATCCAACGATAGATGTCCTAAATATGATTCTAGACTTCCCAATACGCTGTTGGAGTCTTCTCTTCGATCCTGATAATTACTCCCGTCACACCTTGTTATCGAAGTCACAGGTTCACAGGCTCCAATGATGTTACCTTCTTTAAGTGTTATTCCTTCGGGGTATACGTTAGCAACTCTTACAGGAATAGTATGTTCTGTCTTAACTAACGTTTGTGCAAGCAGTAAACGGTTGGGGGATTCTCTGCATTGCTGAACTACTCCAACGCGGCACCTAGGGTCACTTTCCAATGTGGCACAGACTCTTCTTCGAAAGTCCTGGAATTCTTACAGACTTCGCCATTCGCAACTTTACAGGTTCCATTCTTTCAGCTGAGGTTGTCTAGATGAATTCTTCTCCTCTAAATCTCATGGTTCTTTGTTTACCGTCAAATGAGAACCCATACTCGCTGATCAAGTCTATTCCGAGAATGAATTCATCTTCTATATCTGCGACATGTACTGTATACACGATGTTAAGCCGTCCAAGAGTGAGTGTGACTTAAGCCTTTTCCTCTTATTGGTGCATTATCTTCAGTAACTTTTCGAAGAACAAGGTTGGAGGAGGCCGAATAATGTCGCTGCGTACCAGGGAAACATGCACCGGTGTCTATGGTGCATACAATGTCTTCTCGGTTCAATTTCCCTCTGATGGTGAGACTATCCATTGTTCTTCTTATCCATGCGCCCCGATATGCTGACTAATCCTAGTTTTCCTGGTGCGGACTCACTAGATGACCTGGTTCTCATAGGTAAGTGGAAACGTGATTGTGTTCTCGCAGGTGAGTTCAATCGTGGTGGTACTCTCACTTTGCAATCCCTAATGAAGTGTCCAGTTTTTCCACACCGGTAACAGGTTCGTTTCCGCTGGTTCCCCATACCATTTATCATGGACTTGATTTCCTCCAAAATGTTTGCGAGGGGGCCAGTGACTGCATCGCTTTATATGTTTAGATTGACACCGCTCGAACTCTTGGCCTCGAAGTATTAAATGCCGCCTTCACTTCCAAGGATCGCACCAAAGCTTTTCCTGTTGTTCTAGAAGTTTCTAGGTCCATTCTAATATTTTTCTGCTCCGTGCCTGGGGGACCCAGAGCCTGATAGCGTTTATAAGCTAGAGCCTCACATTTAAAAATAACGTTCTCAGCTGTTTCGTCTTTCCTGTCACACTATCTTGGTAGATTCCGATTATGTGTTGGTAATGACATAGATGACTCTAATAATAGAGGAAGCCTGTCTAACGTGTATATACATAATAAAAAACAATCTACTACCTATGTATCTGTCTAAATTTATAATAAAAAGAGCTAATATGATGGGATACAATCTGAGAAGTAAGGATAATTACTTTGTGGATAAATTTTATACATCTGTAATGCAAAAATCTCTCTTTGTAGGAGGCTTAAAAAGGTACAATAACTTGCCAAACCAAGCTAAACAAGTTTAAGAGTATTTAAAAAAATATATAGAAATGTGTACATGTAAAGTTTAAGGTATTGTAAACAATTATTTACCTTTATTGTTGTCATTATGAGTATGTCTAGAACCACTCTTAACTATGTAAAATTGAATCTGTTTGTACTAGCAATTTTTTGGCTAGATAAATACTATTATTATTATTATCAGCCGCTAGCAATAAAACACAATCAGTGGCGGCCTCGGAACCAGAATAAATTCTTTAAAATGTGAGGGCCGACCCTAATGATTTTTTATCACAATCTCTAGGAAAAATTTCCTTTACAGCAAACCATCTAAGCGTTTCTTCATCTTTCTTTATTATCACATTTTTTTTTACACCACAGCGTTTCCCCATCTTACTATTCCTCATTTTTTTTTTGAAAATAGTCGCAAAAAGGGTAGTCCTATTGTGTGGGCCGCGGACGGCCCGCACTGCGACTATTAGATTATAGAAAGGAAATGATTGTAGAACCGATTTTTGAAAAGTTGCAGTCATAGTTCTCTGGAAAAACTGATTTTGGAAGCTTATTCCATTCCGTAGCAGCCCTGTAAAAGAAAGATTCGTAATAGAGATTGGTCCTTGTAGTGTCAATCTTGAGAGTAAATGGGTGAGCGTGCCGAGTTCTTCGGCCGAATGTGGCCAGTGGTGGTATAAAAGCTTTAATTTCTCTGGAGCATCTGCCATGGAAATATCTGTAGAGTAATGTCTGGTCTGCAACTTTTCTTCTATGTTCTAGTGGGTGAAAGGTATCTGTGAGAGTTGAGGTGTTTATCAACTAAATGACCCTTTTCTGAATGGAATCTAGAAGAAGAAGAAAGTGCCTTGGTGCTGAACCCCAAATGTGCAAGCAATACTCCAGTAGAGGTCGGATTTGAGCCTTGTACGTCGTCAACAGTTGATCGGGAGTAAAAAACTTTCTTGCGTTCCACAGAAAACCTAGCCTCTGGCTTGCTGACTTTGCGATGTTAGCAACATGGTCATGCCAAGACATATTATTAGACACATGACTCCCAAAATCGACTTGATTCAAGGGTATTTCCGGACATTGTGATTAAATTATTTGAGGAATTCACTTTGGCGCTTTGTGTTTTCTGGGCATTGAACTGAACAAGATTGTCGGTTCCCCACTCGACGATTGATTCAAGATCTCTATTAATGAAGTCAATCTGTTTCTGCCTGAGTCTATTTGTATCATTCACAGAAAGTGATCGATCCATATTGTCTGTCATGAATTATCTCACATTTCTCAAAATATTTGATTAGTTCTATGTTAATCACTTTTTCCATAACTTTGGATGTCTGAGAGCAATGCAATAGGGCGATAATGCGCAGGAATAGTCTTCTTTCCTTTTTTCATGGGTTGGACTTTAGCGTTTTTCCAATTAATACTACTTTGCTGTTTGATAGCTTGAAGAGTCTACAGACAACTGGGATGAGCTCTTGAGCACAGGTCTTCAGGACAATTGTCGGAATTCCATCTGGTCCTACTGCCTTATTAGAGTCAAGATTTTGTAGGATTTTCCTGATAGTGCAAAGGCGGATAGCGCCACCATACTTCTCAAACTACTCATTTTTGCAGCATTGATCTTACTTTCATGTTTCTTCGCCTAAACCCAACATTCACTACCATACATAAGTGTAGGAACCAGCACACCTCTATGCACAGCCAGTCGTACCTTTTTTGACACATTCTGGCTTGTTCATTAAGTTATACAGCGCACCATTTATTAGTTTCCTGCCAACACCATTCGATCATTATTACAGTCATACTTTCTGTCTCTCGTAAACCTTGAACACAAGTATACAAACTCGTTCACTTGTTTCACCCTTTATTTTTTAATCTTTTTTTTTTTAAATCATAAGTTTTCCCCCTGTCAAAAATTGCTTATCGCGCCTAAAGAAGTATTCCCTTCAAAAAATGCTACCTACTTATACATAGAGTACTACAAAATTTAAACAAACTGTCGTTTAGGTTTAATATATAAAATTTATTGTTGTTTAAAAAAAACTAGCTAACACACTGTGTTAGTTTTAACTGTTCACTTTTAAAGTAAAAATACAAGTCTTTTACTTAGATACAATAATTACATATTTACAGCTCAATAGCATCAAGAGCATTAAATTAAATATAACCACTTTTATATTTATCCAGCGATAAATATGAACATTTGAGACACAATTTGATACAAAACGCTATTAATCTCTTCTCTTTCTCTTCTCTCTATCATCTCTCTTTTCCGGTTCTTTTCGTTTACTTGCTCTCTTAGCTTGAGATAAGAACTGATCCAACCCGAAAGGATCCTCTTCCTTTTCAAACTGCACCGGACCCGACCGACCGGTTCCAGAACGATCGGTTCCTCCGAACTCTTTATCTGGTACAAATCTGAAATGGAAATTTAGAAAATTAATATCAAACACTCTCTGAATTAAAAAATTGGGATTGAGGGCTTTCCTTTCTTGTAACGTTTTACAAAAAACCATTCTAATCGTATTTCTTGATTTTCTCCAAGTTTGCCATGGATAATACTGGTGTACAGAGAATCCACAAGTCAAAAGGGTATCACATTACCAACACTCATTTAAACTTAATGTTTGGGCAGCAACTTTAGGTAACAAATTAATAGGTTATCACATTCTACCTGGAAATTTAAATGGGGATATGTACCTGGATTTTTTAAACAATAACTTATTCGAGATATTAAAGGATTTAACGCTAAACGAGCGAAGATCTTTATTTTTTAAGGACGATGGAGCTCCACCGCACTTTGATAGAAGGTGTCGTAATTGGTTGAGTAACCATTGTCCTAATCGATGGATTGGTAGAGGTGCAGAAGCTCCGATTCATTGGCCTTCTCGGTCATGCGATTTTAATCCTTTGGACTACATAGTTTGGTCGTATCTTAACGAAAAAGTCTATGCTACAGAGGTAAATACACGTCAAGAATTCAACGTCACTTTAATGACCTCATAGCTGATGCTGATCCCCAACCGTTTGGAATATTAATGGATTCTTTAGAAAAAAGGATAGACTTATGTATTCGTAAAAACGGAGGACATTTTGAACACTTACTCCAATTGAATTTTATTTTATGTTAGTCTTTATTATAATTTTTTTCTTGTGATTTTTTGTTTAATCAATAACTTTATCATTACTTAATACCAGCATCGGTTATTCATAATTTTCAAATCAAAATATTCCGAAAACGGTACACAGTATGGAGTTTTACCAAGAGTACCTTTTTGGTGTAAAATTAAATGTTTAAGTTCACTTGCAATTTTGATTAATAAATCTAACCTTAAAAAAGTTATGTTCAATACTACTTGGTACGAACCGTGTAACTAGCGCTCTCTATGAGAGTGAGATAAAAACAAATTCATGGGATGTATCAGCTTCTAAAATATTCGTATTAAATTTCATTACAATGTTTCCAGTAGTTTCGGCGAAATCATAATAAATGTGTATACATTTTTTTCTTCAACGCCCGTTATCTTGAATACAGATGGCGCAGCGTTACGAAAATTTTTACTAAGCAAACCCCAATTATTTTTCAGTTTTCTACCTATCCTAGAGACGGGGTCACCTTTTTTGAAACACCTTGTATACAAGAAAAAAATGTATAATTAAAAACTATCCCTTTTCGCATCCCGACCAGCGTTAAATACTCCGTCTAGATGCTACCAAAATATCACTGAGTCACTGTCTTCATTATGAGATTTTTTAAAAATACATAAGCTCACATCAGTTATTAATACCGTTAGTTAGAACTCACAGGCTAATGCAACATGGTAAGGATTGTTTGGTTAGGTTAGGTAGATATGGACTGCGGATGAATGCGAAAGACCAAATTTATGATTATCTTTAAAAATAGACGCATGGAAGGCCAGCTACTTATACATAACAGACCCATTTGAGTTAACAAGTATGTCTATTTGGGAACAAATATTAACGAAGAATGGGACCACTCGGTTGAGATAAGATGCCGAATTGAAAATGCTCAAGCCATATTCCTTAAAATGGCAAAATTGTTCAAAAGTAACCTGTCTTTAAACACCAAAATGCGGATACTGAGGTGTTATGTGTTCTCAACTCTTTTATATGGCGTTGAGTCATGGACGTTATCTGAAACATCTTGCAAGAAATTAGAATCCTTTGAACTCTGGCTCTACCGTCGTGTTCTGAGAATTTCATGGGTGGATCATATAACGTAGAATGAAGAAAGAAAAAGAAATCTTATATCAGGTAAAGAAATGTAAACTTGAATACCTCGGCCACATTATGAGAAATCCTGAAAGATACCGGCTTTTACAGCTTATACTCCAAGGCAAAATACAAGGTAGGAGTATAGGAAGAAGAAGAATATCATGGCTAAGAACCTCCAAGTGTGGTTTAATACATCAACTGTGGGCTTATTCTATGTATCAGTGAATAAAGTTCATATAGCCATTATGTTCGCCAACATCCGGAATGGATAGGCATCAACAGAAGAAGAATAGATCATTTACAACATTTACTGATACAGAGATAGGCAATTTAGAGAAAATAAGTTCTAAAAATACATTATTATTATTAGGTAACACATTTAATATTACTGGAGGATATCCAATCGGATAATACTGAAAGAATGTATCTTAGTCTTGTGGGGACCAGATAGCCAACTCAATCGGCATATGGTATTGTTAAAAAAAGCATTAATAATAATAATAAACATACCTGTTAGCTTTAATAGCTTTTTCGATATCCTCTCCACCATACATGTCCTTATCAATATTTTTGCTCGGTCTGTAGATATGGTTAGCCATCGATCCACCTTCTCGCAAGGGTTTATCGTACACGGTGTAAGCCTCGTCGTCCCCGAAGCCTTGCCCTAAACCTTCGGCCTGTCCAAACAGTCTTTGATCGAATTGGGTATCACTGGAAGTTACGCCTCTAGCTGGCATTCCAAGAGCGATTTGCTCGGAGATATCTCTTTCTCGTTCACGTTGAAGTTTGCTACGTTTATCTGGGGCAGCACGAGCTAAGTTTCGGTCTCTAGCCCGTTCCTTGTGACGATCTTGTCGAAGCAATTCACGTTCTTGTTCCTCATTGTCCATTCCTCGGGAATGATCTAGAATAAGAAACATCATAAGTAGTTATTTGTGTACTAAAAAATACATTAGCTTTTTCAGTATATTTACGAGAATGGGCTGCTTATCAGGATCTGCTTGTTTGTAATTCTCGCCTGACAGAGCGTAACCGTCGCGACTTCTAACGACAAAGTTTGGAAGCATCTAGATTCTTCGAAGAACTTCTTAGTAATTTTAAAGGCAGAGGCAAAAGTATTAAACAGTGGCCGAAATGTAAAAGTGGACGGTATTTATTTTGACGAGCCGTTTGTACGATTTAGTAGACAGACTGGTATACAGCGTGGTATTTTGTGTTGTGATTGTGACTTAAATTGGGACACAGCACACCAATTTGGATCCACTTTTCACCCTTTAGTTATTCCGACATCCAATATACAAACGGCTAAAAAACACAATCAATTCTCTAATCCTCTTGGATATTGATCGAAGGATATTGGCAGAGAAACAAATTAATGGGACCCTGCATAACTTTATGAGCAGCCAGAACGTATCAAAAAGGCAATACTTGCTGAGCATAGAGGCGTGCTGATCCCTACACTTATCTATGATAATGAATATTGGGTTTGGAAGAAGCATGAACGTAAAACCAATACTGAGGAGATGAGTAGTCTGAGAAGTATAGCTGGGGTGACTCTGATGGATGAAGTGAGGAAGAGTGTGATAAGAGAATGCTGTGGTGTGAAAGATGTGATTACAAAGATAGAAAAAGGAATGCTTAGATGGTTCAGAGAAGATGGATGCAAGAAGATCGACAAAACAGATTTATAAGGCCAGTGTAAATGGGCAAGTTGGTAAAGGTCGACCTCGGCGAACGTATCTCGATCAGATAAAAAAATGTCAGGTCAAGAGTACCAACAACTGACGCGACGATGAAAGCGCTAATGAAAGTAAAAAAAAACGAAAGACGTATGTAAGAACTGTAGCAACTGAAAGGAAGTGGTATCTGCCTACCCCTACCGGGAAAAAGGCGTGACTATATGTATGTATACACAATGGTGTTCTTAACTCTACCAACTAGCACTTTCGCCTGGATCTTATCACACCCAGACATGGTTCAACAAATGGAGGCTTTAAATCCACCCACACAAAATGAAATTCATTAATTCTCAATCTCAACAAACAATGCTCCCAACATAATGATCATTAATTAATTCAACCACTCACACATTACAAGATCAATGTCAATCACACCACTGCTTTAGCAAAAAAGAAGTTATTACAAGAGCAAACCAGGAAATCAAAGTTAAAACTGTTTGCAATCTGCAGACCAATGTTGAAATATGGCCATCCTCTGTACTTACAATTTGCAAAAACATCTTAGCTCCATAACCAAAATACGACACCCAAACAACCCACTGCATAACCCTTCCAACTAGACCAAGGTAAAAAAATAAGTTCAAACTATGAATATGAAATTATTGGAGAGGAAAAATGCCAAGCCCTGTCATAAATTCTCAACATAGCCTTTAATTACCATTTTGCGAAAGCAAGTGGAAATAAATTAATAAGTACAATATTTTTGCTTGATACAAAGTTTTTGTAGCTTACTCTTTAAGAATCGATTTTCATATATAGCCCGCGGTGCACAAATTAGATATGGCGCGAAATCGAAATAGTGTTAACAAAAAGTGAAGTCGTTATGTTGCCCATCCGCGCAACAGAGTCAGTCTTCCATCCGACCTAAAAATACCGTGATTCCCTTAAACTTTGTAATAATATTAAACAGGTGTAAATACCGGTATCAAACCTACTGCATCTCTATTCACTACCTTCAGGAAGCAGTATATCCTCACTAGCGCGCAGGAAGTGAGTGGAAAGAAAGAAGTGGTAAAACGTGCCTGGGATTATCAACTGCATGTGGTGGTGGTATTACTTTTAGTATATTTCAATTTGAGACAGTGAAGTAAATAAAGTTAACAAAATATTATAAGATATAAAAGAATACTGATTTATGTAATATATTTTATCAAATAAATGTAAACAAATGTGAATAAGGATAAGTATATACAGAGCTGTCAGTATAATAAGAGATGCGTTTATTTACCCCCTTTGACTATTGTTTATATTTCGAAACGATCATTTTCAAAGAGTAAACGTCGGAGACGACACGCATTTTTAAAAAAAAAGCATCTTGTATTAACATTTTATAAACATACAAAATGGCTGAAGGACCCCGGTCGATGGCCTATTGATTGTAGTTATAATGATATGGTCAATAAAATACTTTATTATTTTGGGACAATGTACATTAAGGTTCCAATAAATGAGAGGAAAAGATTTTTAACAAAAATGAAAGTACTTTAAGATTCCAATAAAATAAACAGAAAACTTACTTGGTAATGTTTTAATGCCGGCTCTTTCATCTCTAGCTCTCTGTGCTAGTTGTCGTAAATGCTCTTCTTTAGCTTCTTTTTCTTTCTGAGCCAATTTCTTTTCTAATTGTGCTCTAGTTTCTACAGCTTCTCTAGCTTTTCTGTCAGCTATGTACAAAGCTTCGGCTAATTTGGCAAAATTTTCATTAATATGGAGTTGCTGTAAGCCTCTACCGTCAGCTGCAAGTCTCTTGTCTAGAGGTACAGTATATCCTAAAAATAATCAACAAAAATAATACATATAGTTTATCTAGTTCCAGTGGATAAAATAAATTGGTTACAAATAGTAAAATGCAAGCAAAGATAGCAGATACACAGTTATAGATGTATAAAATAAAACTTGATAAATCTGAAGATAATTTCAAAACAAATGCAGAAGGCTGGACAGTGCATGATAGCTAGTCTGCTGTACTGCCTTGACTGTTCCTGGAGAAGCGGCAGCATACCAGGAAACTGGTGCAAGGCAGTTATCATTCTGCTTTATAAAGGAAAAGGTTTGCAGTAGGCCTGAAAAAACTACCGAGGCATCGTCGGCAAATTGTATGCGAAGGTATTGATTAAAAGAGTGACGAATAAAACTGTTGAGAAAATATGGAATGTGCAAGGAGAATTTAGAAGAGAAAGGAAATTAATGGATTAGGTCTTTTCATTACAAGACAAGGTCAAAAAATTCTTGTCTAGAAGTCAAAAGATCTACTGCGCCTTTATAGACTTGGAAAAAGCCCATGATAGAGTGGTAAGGAATGAATTGTGGTTAACGTTGTCTATGTTTGGGGTGGGCGGTAGTCTGACATCAAAAAAGGAGTTAGACAGGGAACGAATATTTGTTAGAAAACAATGTTCTACCTCTGACATGTTAGAAAATACAAGAGACACGTGGGTAAACGATATTATACAAAATTAGAGAAGAAATGAAGAGTTTGACCTGTTATTTGACAAGTTGTAACGCCAACCATAGAAATTTTGAAGCTATGCTTCTTATGTTGGGCTTTGTGGACGGAACTCGCTGTAAAAAATTTGAAGACATGACGTAAACGTTATAATCCTCCGTGCGGCCCGCGGCCTCTTTCAATTAATTAATAATGATGCTGATTCAGTGTACAAATAATATCAAGAGTCAAAATCTAAGCGAACCTCAGGACCAAGGATATGCATGCATATGATGAAACAAGTACCTACGATTGGTCACCTCAAGGTAGATAGAAGTGTAGGGATTGGCACATCACACTGCATTACACCAATGAGAGCAACCTATACAAATGGCGCATAAATGTTTATATTTGGAATGGAAACTATGTAATTCATACTATAGAATGAATAAAAAATATAAAATTACATTATAAAAGTATGATAGTTTTTATGCATGGTTATGATTATGCCGTTTCCAAAATTTAGTGGTCTCCCCTACTAGCGGCGAATTCACCTTTATGTAGTTTGCCGTTGATGTCATTATTTATGTTGTTGTCCTTGACAAATGCTAGTCATTCAAGTTTTCCCCCACTGAGAAAGCTTAATGACAATTACTTGAATTATAGAAATAATCTCTAATAATGGCAAATGTTTAACACGCAAAAAATTTGTAACAATAAAAAGTAATAGAATAGAAACAAAAAAAACTGTATAAAAAAATTTTGAAGCCACTTTTTCAATAATTTATTTTTCTGTTGTCTATGAGTATTCCGAAAAAGTGGTTGATTTTACTTATATATCCACTTAAATACTCATAAACTTTGGTAAATGTTTTTCTAGTTTTTTGTAATATTTTCTGTATATTATTGCTTGATTTTAATATTTTAAGGTAAATGTTCTAATTCTAGCTAGACCTTTTAATTTTAATTTGTTCATATTTAACCTGTCTTATGTCATTATTCAATATTGTGAGATCAATAAATTTTATTCATCTATTTAAATTTTAGTAAACATTTTTGAAAAGCGTCTAGATTATGAAAAAGTATATAAACATGTAAGCAGACACACGCAGTGTATTATAATGTTTAAACAAAATGACATCTTCATTTGGTTTTTATCATTTCTTTGTAGGAGTAAGAATTGTGTATTAGTAAATTTTGGGATGTCACTATCAAACTCAGCGACCCCAAAAACTATGAATTCAATACTAATATTGTCCATTTAAGAGTGTTTTTATATTTCAACCCACTGTTCACCTGTTTTTTGGGGTGCTAACATAATTGGGAATGTCTCTATCAAACTCAGTGACCCCGAAAACTATGAATTGGACAGTAATATTGACCATTTATGATAATTTTTATATTTCAACCCTCTCCCATCCCTTTCGTGGTGGAAGCGGGTGATTTTATTTATTTCAATAGTTTTTTATTTATTTATTTTAATAGTTATCCTGCTAATTTGGACAGAGACAAATCCAACAATTCAGAGATAATTAAAATTGGTCCAGCCATTCTTGAGTTATAAATGGTGTAATTAACCAGACTTTGTAATTATATAGATTAATATTTTGATTTGCCATTTTAACATTAACAGCAAGAAAACACATGCAAACAGCAACTACACTATTATTTAAAAGGGAGCACTTTAAATGGACAAATATCTATAATGTAAAAATATCTAAATAAAGTAAAATATTTACCCTTTGCATTTTTCCAGTTAGAAATGCACGGAGGAATTTTCCACTCTTTTTGCTCCTTAACAGTAACTCTTCTGGTTGGACTATGTAGTACAGGTGCAGGTGGGGATGGTGGTCCTCTAGGAATTTTTTTATTTATCTTAAATCTTGGAGGCTCCATTGGGTCAACTTGAGCTTCTACTAATCTTATAACTCTTTGTTTAGCACCTGAATTGAATGCAGCCCCTTGTTGTGAAGGAGTATATCTAATGAATTCTGCTGGGGATTGCTTATCGCAGGCTCGAACTGGCATTGCAGCTGCTATTTTAGAATTAGTAATTTTCATCAAAGCTTGTCTAGTTCTTTCTGTTAAGTCGTCTATTTCTTCTTGAGGTGGTTTTTCAAGACTAGGATCCTTCTCATCAACTACCTCTACAGGTAATAAATCTGATAACTTTGAATATACAATTTTATCTTTACCATGTCCTACCATAGCAATAGCATTATAGTTGATTTTTCCATCAGTTCCCACCTGTACTGCTAACGCATTTGATGAGCTTTTTTTTGCCCCCATTTCGAGGGGATATTGTGCAACATGAATTTCTGGAAAAGCTCCCCCATCTCCGAAATCATCCATGATCCTCGGGGTCCACCCCCTTCTTTGCCCGTAAGGGGGAGCAATAGTTTGGGCGCTTACTGATTGAGTCACTGCCCTATTTCTACGTTCATCATCCCTATCCCAAACAGATTGAATCGGTGGTGGTAAGACACTAGATAGTTCCATTTTTAACAGGAAATAATTATATTTCAGCAACGCTCACTCTTTTAAGGACAATATTATAAATACAAATGGCGTTTCTTGGCGTTCTCATCAACGGGATAGTGTGCTATGACTGCTATGAGCTATCTTCGTTGACAGTGACAGCATGTAATAGCGAGTAGAGATAAGTAGTTCGCGAACTAACTCTATAAAAGAATCGTTCTTAAATGTGAACTAAACGAACGAACCAATTCGTTAAGCTCAGTTGAACTCTAGTTCATTTCAAACTAATATAAGCACCGTCAAATCGATGTATTACAGTCCGAACACGATAATGAGAAACGAGGATTGGATTAAGAAACTAACGAACTGACCAAAACTGAACTGAATGTAATGATTTGATATACGATCGTAAATGTGAAATTCTGCAACCAAACGTGCTCGCATCGAACTACTGAAATTTCAATCTAAAGGTATGCTACGCGAGCATACGGGAATAACAAAGTAACCAACAGCCTCAACCTATTTTAAATTCGAATTTCGTTTATTTATTTTATTTTGTTTAAATTATTGATAAATGAAAATCCAATATTTTTCTAACACATAACACTGATTTAACTAAACAAAAAATAAATACGTAACGGGAGTGTAACAGCCAAAAATTAAAAAACATTCAATTCTTGTTTTGAAAAATAATACAATCTAACCTTGACAATTTAATACAAAATTTACAATTTCGGAACACAGGAAGTATTTTTAATAATTTTTTTAAATTATGCATCTAATAGTAAAGATTTAAAAAGGTCAAATTTTTTTCTAAAAAGTTCATTCATTTTGCATAAAATGGGTTTTTTTTGAGAACATAATTGCTTACTTTTTTAAAATTTTATATTTGGTCTCATAACTGGAACTACAGTAAAGAAATTATGTGATTCAGTACAAACAGATCGTTCGCGAACTAGTTCAACGAAGCGAATTAATTTGGAAGAACTAGTTCTTTAAATAGGACGAGAAGACCCATCTCTAATAGCAAGCGAGTCACGCGATGATTTATGAATAACTGTCAATGTCAATTGTCAATCGCAGGATATCAAACTATTCTATGACCATAGAATTGAAAGCGTCTACATCACAGTATACACCAACTCAATTTTAGGCTGGTGTATTCTGTGGTCTACATAGTGCATAGGAAACTAAATAGAAAATAGGAGATTTCTGCAGATTGTTCTAAGGCCGCGATCTCATGGTGCATGCATGAAAATACGAAAAAAATGTCACGGTCCGATAATTTTTTATTTCTCTCTATCACATGGAGTAAACAAATACAAAACTATAAAGTTCTCTAACCTCACTTTATTTTTTAACCGTACTTATTTTTGTTAATTCGATTGACAAGTTTGATGGGTATTTTAAATTAATGGTAACAATAAACAATTATATATGGAATTAATACATTTCAAAAGTAATTATAAATTTTATCAAATGACGTTAAAAATATTTAGTGAAGGTTTCGTCTTTTTACGCGTCATATGCTACAAGGATATACGAAAACAGAAACTGTTTCGTAGGATTTACGAACAAAGGAACATTGAACCTACTATTCCGTATTTTTCGTGTCGGTTTCGTATTTTCATGCGCCATGGAATCACGGCCTAAGTATTTTCTAAAATTATTATGATTTATTTTAAAAATTAATAAATATTTTGCTTAAAATATTCTCTATTTAAGTTACTTGTAGATTCTTTTCTTGTAAATTAGAGAAATATTTGCATGAATAAAAAAAACAGATAGCAAAAATAGTTTTAGCATATGACATTTGAGATGCTCTATCCCTGACAGGATGCCAATAAAACCTTGGTCGAATTGACACATTCTTTCTTAAGCGTAGAGTGTGTAATCAATCTCAAGAAATTCATTTATGTCCTTTTCTAAATAATTGAAATAAGAGAAAACAAAAATTTGAAGATAAAGAACGGATCACGCCCGTTGTCATTTCTTGTCATTTGGCATGTTGACAAGGCAGTCCAAAAATACTTAATGATAAAAGTTTGTTTAAGTAAAAATAAATGTTTAGTGGTCAATTTAAAACATCTTAGGGATTTACGAATTCCTGAATAAAGGTATATTACTTTTTAATATGTTCGAGGTTGGCGGTGTACAGTATATCCATTTTGTCAGCTTTTAGCTTTTTGGGGTGTCAGAAATCTGCTAATATTACTGGCATTAGTTTCCACTATTAACACATGTTTCTCTTAAGATGCAGTCTCAGCTTGAAGCAGCATTATTAGGTCAAACTTCTCAAAGCAATAACCAAGATGTGGATGAAAGCAAAGACAATAATACTGAAGGAAAAGAAAATGAAGAGACGGAAGAAGTTGAGGTTTCTTTTGTTGATTTTACTTGATTTTTTTTGCATGGGTTGAGTATCTTTTTTTACTTCTATTTATTTTGACCGTACCTATTCAGATGCTGCTTTGGTAATTTAGGTAAATTTGCATGTATTGATGGCTTTGTTGTATTAATCTGTAGTATGTTAAATTTAGATCATTCTTCTTGCTTTAAAGTAGGGAAAATTTTTATATCTAATGTTATTAAGTATACCTTAACAACATATTTGTAGTTCATGCCAAAAATATTGTATACATTTGATAAAACAAAATTATTCAGGAATTACTTTGGATGTGTGTAAATGAATAAAGGATTAAGTAACTTTCACAAACATTTGTTTGGGTTAAAACAGATGTAAATTGTTAATTTGAAAAAGATTGTTCATAAATTGTTACTATAGTACTTATGATTTTGTTCCTAACTTATTAAAAGGGAATTAAAATAACTGCCACCAGTTACAGATGCAAATATTTATTGCAGCATACTGTATTGCATTGTAGATTACATTGGAATATTATATTTGTTAATGTTGTTAGTTGCACAAATTATTTTTCATTACAGTTTAACAGCTGTATTATATTCTAATAATTTCTAGTGTAGTTTTAGAATAGTTGTAATTTTCAAGGAAGTACCACTTCACATGATTAGAATGGGTGAATTATATGGAAGTTTCCTATTTATGCACGTGAGTTGCTTTACATTTCATCTCATTCTATTTCATCACCTTTATTATTTTTCATCATTTTTTCTCATTTTCTCTCCTACATATATTTATTATAATGAAAATACCACTTTCTAGAGTGTCACTAGTGATAAAGACAACTTTAATGCTTTACTTCTCACCAACAACTTAAATCTTTGGATGCACCCACACTTTCTAATTTAAAAACAAACTCAATTTTTTAAATTCTCAGAGACAAATCAATGTTCGTAACTGTAATTTTTGACTATGCTTGGTAAAATTTATCTTAAAAATATACTTTTGGATGTTTAATATTATTAAAAAAGCATTGCTAAATATAACTTTAAAGGATCATTTTGAGAGTCATCTTTTTCTTTAGAGTGTAAAATAACATGCACATATTCATCAAAGACTTTTGTCATTTATCTTGTGTATCATGAAGTAGATCAACTTTAAAATGTTCATATTTAGAGATACAAGATATCGAAGTAGTTGAAAAGTTAATAAATTATTTCTTAACAAGTTTTTATGCAAGCCCCAACCACTAAATGTTCGGACGGTATTATCAAACAAATATTTTAAGATTTTTTGAATTTTGTGTGTTTACTGCATTTTAAACATTTAATAATTTTATACGAACGAGTAGCTGAATACAAAAAAAATTGTCACAACATTTCCAAGTTAAAACAAGGTAAAAAACTGTGAAAATTGAATGATAACATCATTTTAGTTGTTTTTAACAAAAAATTTCATTTATTTTAATATGGTGTAATATCCCCTCGAGCTTTAATTATTTGTTATCTGTTATCTGTCTAATATGTTGATGTTGTTCATCACATAATATAATTCATTTGTTTATTACATTCGTTATCACTTTAGTGACTAGTTTTAGAGTGGACGACTTCTTCTTACAGTGCCTATCCATTTCGGATGTTGGCGACCATCATGGCAATCTTTATCTTGTTCGCAGCTGCTCTGAACAGACCCACAGTTGTTGTGTTGAACCATGTGTGTAGATTTTCCATTCCATATAACAACACAGGGAAAACATAACATCTCAATAATCTGATTTTTAAGGGCATAGATGAATCATGACATCTGAAGAGTTCAGCCATTTTCTGAAATGCGGCTCTTGCTTTCTCTATCCTGCACCTAATTTCCAGCTTGTGGTCCCAGTCTTCATTAATAGTTGTTCCAAGATAGGTATATCTTCACTCTTTCTATTCATTGATCATTTATGATGAGTCCTTCCGTTTGGATTTTATTTTTGAAAATTATGTATTTTGTTTTCTTATTGTTCAGTGACAACCCGTATCTCTGAATGGTTTCGGCAACTCTGACCCAACGACATTAAATTTACTTCTCTGTTGTTTGCAGGCACCTTTATATCGCCCTTCTTAAAAAGCAAAATTGTCGTACTTGTTCTTTATTCATCAGGAATTTTTCGATGTTCAAATATTTTTTGCGTTGGAAATGTCAATTCACGAACCAATCTTTCGCCACCATACTTGAGGAGTTCGCTAGTAACGTCATCTTGGACTGGACTTTTCCTATTTTTGAGCTTATTTAGTGTTTTTCTTATGTCTGACTCATTTATCGTAATAGAATTTTCAATTACGATACTGGGTGGGGCTTGTGGTGTTGCTGCTTTCACACCTTTATACAGGGTGTTTCATTACTATTTGGAAATATTTCAACTATAGAATCCAAAACTCAAAATATGAAGATTTAACCCAAATCACCTAGATAAAATGTGTCTCCTGTCTGAGTTACAGGGTGTTTTATTTGAAAATTAAAACATTATTTGTGCCCAGTACTTTAAAACTATTCGAAGTATTATTGTCATATTTAGTGGGAAGTGTAAGTATTATACACCCTACTAAATTATGTTAAATGAACTTTTCTGGCTACTACCAGAGGCGTACGACAGGGGCAAGTGACTGGTTATCCCTCCCAAATTCTACGCCACTTGCGGAATTGCAATTTTATTACAATTTTTCGATTTTCCAATACTTTCTATGTGAATATTGTACTCTTTCTCGAAATTTTTTCAACAAATAGATGCATTAACAATATCACAATCAAATAAATAAATGCGATTTGAATCATTTCTCAATTTTATTTAGATAAATTGTAATTTTGCTAATTTTATTGTCAATCAGCCAAACATATTTTTTAAAAGTAGAGGATCGTTTAGCGAAAAAATTCGATAAATAAAATTATGTTTTTTTGTTAACAAATAATGTTTCATTCGCGTAATAAATGCAATCAATTGACCCAAAACACCGACATAATTAATACACATTGAAATCAAAATAATTGTGCCGTTTAACCCGAAATATCTCGAAAAATAATAACTTTATCGCCATGGAGAAAGAGTACAATATTCACGTAGAAAGTATTTTAAAATCGAAAAATTGTGATAAAATTGCAATTCCGCCAGTGGCGTAGAATTTGGGAGGGATAACCAGTCACTTGCCACTGTCGTACGCCTCTAGTAGTAGCCATAAACGTTCATTTAACATAATTTAGTAGGGTGTATAGTACTTACATTTCCCACTAAATATGACAATAATACTTCGAATAGTTTTAAAGTACTGGGCACAAATACTTTTTAAATTTTTAAATAAAACACCCTGTAACTCAGAGAGGAGACACATTTTATCTAGGTGATTGGGGTTGAATCTTCATATTTTGAGTTTAGGATTCTATAGTTGAAATATTTCCAATTAGTAATGAAACACCCTGTATAAATATTATAAGTAGATGGTCCATGTTTCTTTGCCGATCCGATTAACGGGTATTAGCTCACTTGTTTCTTTTTTTTTTGGCTCCTTATAAATCGCCACATCTGCTTCTGAAGTCCGTAGAAGTCTTTCTCTAATCTCTTTGAAAAGTTCTTCCAGTACCTATCTTTAATTTGCCTGACCAATATGCCAGTTTCATTCCGAATCTCTTTGTATTCATCA
The DNA here is from genome assembly GCA_950111635.1 of Agelastica alni. Taxonomy (NCBI): domain Eukaryota; kingdom Metazoa; phylum Arthropoda; class Insecta; order Coleoptera; family Chrysomelidae; genus Agelastica; species Agelastica alni. The sequence continues at coordinate 26,507,018 of OX467715.1, forward strand.
AAAATTAGTGCACTGTCAACGAATAAAAAACAACGCCCGTTCAATTGACCCAGTCAGAAACACATATAAGTGATCGCAAACTAATCGTAATGAGGCAAAGTTGCCAAACAAAAATTGTTTCTGCGGTATCAGTATAACAAAAATCCCGTCGCTTAGGAATACCAAATTGCAACGTATTACTTTTATTGCAGTTTGACAACTGTGCACTTGGTTTATGAATGCGGTGACTTTGTGAATATAATATCATCATCATCATCATTAGCTCAACAGCCCGTTCTGGGCCAGTTAGGTAGACCAATACTAGTTGACGCTGTCCTCCCATCTGAGCCTCGGCCGTCCTCGTCTTCTTAGACCCTCCGGCTTTGTAGACAGTATTTTTTTTGGCATTCTGTCTCAGTCGATTCTGATGACATGTCCTGCCCACCTTAGTCGACCAATGTTGATGACCGAAACAACATCTTTTCCTCCGAAGCGCTCATAAAGATTGTACAGCTCGAAGTTGTACCGACGCCTATATAATATAGATATATTAATAATACTGATATATTATTCTTAAAGGAGAAAAATCAAATCCGACTTCAACTATGCCACACGTAAAAAATTAATTTCTCGCTATTGCTGGCAGCAGTGACGCATTTACACTTTTAAACGTTATGTGTCGAAAATTGTGTCTAAATGGAAAGCATCCAATGATTTTTTTGTCAAAAGTTAGTAGTCCACTTGGTTCGCCAAAACCAGCGGACTGGAATTCTGATGCTCTGAAGACACAGCTGTAGTAACAGAGGATCAAAAGATCTAGATGACATAGGTGCCGATACCAATGGCCCAACCGCGAGATTGTAGTGTAATGTAGTAGTCCACTTGTTTTGTAAGCATTGTTGCAAAGAGTTGCGCGAAGTTAGCCAGATTTTTTCTTTGGAACGGTCGAGGACCAGTGGAAAATTATGGAAAAGTCAGTACTTAAACATGGAACTTGATCTAAATCTGACTGCCGATTTTCCCCATACAGGGCCACTGTACAATTTTTCAAACAGGACACCCTAAAATTTTTTGGTTAGTTGTTTTTCGAGTGACACGTTCTAATGTAGTTTGGGAGTCATAAGAAGTTAAAGTTTTAATGACACCCGGACTGAATACGCCCCGTGCAAATTTCCAAAACCGCACAAACTGCTCGGATTTCCAAATGGTGATATCACGAGATCCCGTTGGGCAAGCAAGGAGTTATAGGAAGGATTCACCGTTATCGTCGTAGTCGGCTTCTCCTGGATCCTGCAATTGGTGCTGTTTCAAATCAACCTAGGTGGTGTACCACAGTTTATCCTGCAGAATTTTCGGATGTGACGACAGATTCTATAGTGTGTTTCCACCGAGAACATATATACATACATACATATAGTCACGCCTTTTGCTTCCTCTACTTTCATCGGTGCTCTCATACATGCTCATCGGTTGTTCGTAATCTTGACCTGGCCTTTCTTCAAAACAATGATGATCTGATCGAGATATGCTCGCCAAGGTTGACCTCTACCGACTTGTTCATTCCATTTTTCTACGTGTCCAAACCATCTAAGCATTCACTAGAATCACATCTTCTTTTACACCACAGCGTTCCCTTATCTCACTATTCTTCACTTTATCCAACCGAGCCACTCCGGCTATACTTCTCAGACTTCTCATCTCCACAGCATTAATCCTATTTTCATGCTTCTGCTAAACCCAACATTCACTACCATACATAAGTGTAGGAACCAACACTCCTCTATGCACAGCCAGACGTGCCTATTTGACACTTTCTGGCTGTTCATAAAGCTAAACAGTGCCCCATTCATTTGTTTTCCTGCCAACATCCTTCGCTCAATGTCGCTATCATACTTTCCATCTCTCGTAAACTTTGAACCCAAGTATACAAACTCATTTACTTGTTCCACTCTTTCTCCCTTAATCAGAACTCCAGTTTGTCGTGCTTTCTTCTCTTTCAAAAACCATTACTTTTGTTTTGCCTACATTTATTTTCATCCCTTTGATTTTCAGGGTATCATGCATAACATTAACCATCGCCTGCAACTCCTCTTCAGATGACGCTAATATGACTCGATTTGCATTTGACGATCAAATCATTCATTTTCAATCCATACGCACTCTCTTTCAAATCTTTTAAACAATCGTCTATATATAAGTTTAAACAGCCATGGCGAAGCTACACCTTTTTCCATGTTAAAACAGTCCGTGCAAGCTCTGTTTATCCTGACACAAGCAGTGAAAGTACGCTCACTATAAATTCTTGAAATTAAAACATTTTACTTCCACACACCCGTAATATTTGGTTTCAACCTTCTACCGTACTGTTCAAATTGTTGAATGTCATTTGCTCTTACAACTCCCGTGCAAAACAGCTAGTTGGTAGTACGGCGGCTTGGCGGTGATATTTAATTGGAGGGAATTATTTTCGGGGAAAATAAGGAAAGGGAAAATAAAGAAAAGGACTACGGAAAGTCCCGAAACCTAATTTTACTCAACGCCACACTCGCAAGAGAAACTAAAAGGTTAAAAAAAAAATGAGATGATATAGAAGTTTACGAGAGATGGAAAGTATGACAGTGACATTGAGCGAAGTGTTGGCAGGAAAACAGATGACACTGCATAGCTTTATGAACAGCCAGAAAGTGTCAAAAAAGGCACGTCTGGCTGTGCATAGGGGTGTGTTGGTTCCTACACTTATATATGGTAGTGAATGTTGGGTTTGGCAGAAGAAGCATGAAAATAGGATTAATGCTGCGGAGATGAGTAGTCTGAAAAGTATATCCGGAGTGACTCGGTTGGATAAAGTAAAAAATAGTGAGATAAGAGAACGCTGTGGTGTTAAAGAAGATGTGGTTACAAAGATAGATAAACGAATGCTTAGATGGTTTGGACACGTAGAAAGGATGGATGAAGGAAGATTGACGAAACAAATTCATAAGGCGATTGTGAATGAACAAATCGGTAGAGGTCGACCTCGGCGAACATATCTCGATCAGATCAACATTGTTTTGAAGAAAGGCCAGGTCAAGAGTACGAACAACCGACGAGCATGTATGAGAGCACTGATGAAAGGAGAGGAAGCAAAATGTGTGTAATAACCTTAGCGGAAGTGGAAAGAAGTGGTCTCTGCCTACCCCTACGGGAAAAAGGCGTGACTATATGTATATATCTAGAAGTAGCCCTGTAAGGGCGGAAAGCAATTAAATCATGGGTCGTTCTTAAACAATGTATTTGCATTTTTTCTGAATGTGTAAAAAGTTATTATTTATGGATAATTTTATTTAAATGGAAATACTGTATTTTTTTCGTAAATCTGTAATATTATCTTCTTGTATTACCGAGTCAATTTGAAGTTCGAATAGCTTAAGTTGCTAGTTTAATAATTCACCGTTCTAATAAAGTTTATTTAAATAACTTGTACAGTAACATTGCTAATAACCATAGTAATTGCATTTAATACAAAAAAGCTTATATATACACACAAATATACTGAGATTAAAACAAAGCTATTTTCATATTAACTGATTTATATTTTTGCAAATATTTCAGAAGTCTGGAATGAGAGTAAATGGTCGAATTAAGGCACCGGCAGAACTTACTGTAAAGGTAATATTAATAATTTTTAATACTGTTACTGGGATATAATCTTTTTCAAAGTTATTCAATAATTTTTAAAAATTAATTAATATTAATTAACTAATTGAAAATAATACAACACCCCAATGGAAACGTGAAATAAATTCCTGATTCAAAACGATAACATAAATCTAATGGCCAACAACACACAAGGACAATGCTCACTTACAGAAAAACACGTAGTCTAAATAGAGCATTGGATTGTTAATACGCGTTTCAAAGAAAAAAATCATATGGAAGTGAGTTCCACAATTTTGAGGCCCTGATTACATATGTATAACAGTTGAGAAGTCCTCGGTATAGCTAGGAAAAGGATTACAGCTCTTTACAGTCCATATAAGTATTTGTAATACAGGGACAGCTACTGCTATACAAATAAAGAAAACTGCAGATTTGGTCTTAAAAAGTACCAAGGGTAAGGAGTTGTTCATCTGTGCATTTGATTTAAGAGATTCAAAGTTTGTATGTGGTGTGCTAAGAAAATCGATATATACCAACACAGATCCTTTTGGGGGACTTCTACTTGGGTAAGTTTTGAGGATTGCCCATGGACAGTGCTTGGATTTGCGAAAAAGCTCAAAATCTACTTACATATGTTGAAATCCTCGAGATTTTTCATGACATGCTAGTCACAAAAGTACACGTAGAAAAATCCTCTTTTCGAAAAAAAATGAATGGGTAAGGAGAGAAATCCACTTCCCAGAGACTAAATACGTAATGTAAACAGATGGCTCAAAAACCCCAGATGAAGTTGGGGCCGGTGTTTTCAGCAAGAAACCAATGATTGAAATATCTGCGTTCACTGGACCAGAACCAGTCTTTGGAGTGACCATAAGTGCCGCCAAAACCATGATTTCGGACTGGGCGGAGAGAAAAAGACTCACGATATACCAGGGTTGACTCATTCGAAGGCGATTTTACCTAAACCCTCGATAAACACAACCAAGCAAATCCTGGAATGGAGTAGGAACGACCTGCAAATTCTAACGGGACTACTTACAGGACTTTGTCGTTTAGGATACCACCTCAGAAGGATAGGTCTGAATCAACAAACGGACTGTCGGTTTTACTGTGTGGAAGACGAAACGGCTGAACACTTACTATGTTCATGCCCCTGCTTGAGAAGAATAAGGTTCAACATATTTGGTTTTACCAACTTAAAACATACCGATTTCAAGAAAATCTCACCCCATATAACCATGAATTTCGTGAGGAGAACTGGATTGTGCGTTGAACTGTAACCTCTATAGTGGTGAACCACAATAGACTTAAAAGGTCGCAGTGGAGGGGCGACCTACGCCCCACTAACCTAACCTACATATGTTAAGAGGGAAAACTTTAATTGAGAAGATAATTGAAAAGTGCAGATGACTCTTATTTGTAAAAGCTAATATTTTCTAGAAGATGGGTTTTGTTGCTATTTCTTAAAAAAAAAGGATTTTTAAATTAACTACAATCTCATACTTATAGATGGCGTTGATGAAAGCGTTAAGAAAGCCGAATGCCGCCGAACATCATGTATTATTTTTTGTTTTCGTCCGTATTATTTTATTCTGTATCGGACTTATCCCAATAGTTTGATATTCGGATTCAACGGATATTTTAATACGTACCATTACATCACTACATCCCATATCTTCTCATCAGTATCATTCGTCACTCTTTTAATTAATACCTTTGCATACAAGCAATAATAAATGGCCTGCCAGATCTCCAGGCAAAGTGCCATTGGACTTGTTTCTGATTGAAATCTAAATACATCCAACCTACCCCACCAATAAATAGATAATTGCTAACTATGACAATTATATTCGCATCACGTCCACTACGAAATAGCACTGTTGCCAGTACTACCGTATTGGCGTTAAATCTCGAGATAAATATAGTTGCCTGTGCATGGCACAAAATTTTAAGATTTGTGTATAGTAAAGAGTTTGTGTTTTGCAAACTTCAGTTCCTACATAAAATAAAAATTGTGCCGATGAAAATAAATCTTGGAAATGTAAATGTTCCGGTAAAGTACATTCTGCGTTTAATCCTTACTGATAAAGTATACCAGTGGCGCCACCTACAGCAACACTGTTAAGGTTATTCGATCAGGAAGATTTGATTATGACACTGGTTGCATTAAGAGAATTTGCAAAATATTCACTGTTTTGTTTTAGTAGTTGAGTTAATTTGACTTGCTGGTATACTAAAAAAAAATTATTGAAAGTTATTAAATATATTAATATATATATATATATATATATATATATGTGAGATTTGTAACTGCTGTATGTACCTATTTTTAAAATAGGCATATGTGGGTCGGTTATATATCAGAAAACAAAACACTCCTCTGGCTATATGCCTGCGACTGGCATTGAATTACATCTGATATATAATCATGTATACTACCCCATTACAGGAAGCTTGTTAAGTAAGAGAAAAGGCTATTAACTTTATCTGCTCGAAGATACCACCTATGGACTGGTTTCGGGGTGAATTGCTCCTAGTCAGCATAGAGTAGGTTTCCTCGAACATACACATTCACAGCTCCGACTCCTAGCAAGTACACATGAAGAACCATGCAAAAAGCGCTATTCACATCACCTGTACTTTTTAACAAGCACCACCCGGTAAATAACTTCCAAAAACGGAGAATAATATAATGTGCAAGAAGTACAGATGTTGTGCCTAGCGCTTTTTGCGTGGTTCTTCACATCTCACACCTATTTACGCTGTTGGAACTTTAAAATACTTTTTATAGTTTACTGCAATAGTATTACAGTTTTCAATAATTTTTGCATATATATATATATATATATATATATATATATATATATATAACAATAAAAATTGATACATAAAAAAGCTTTTAGAAACTACACACCAAATCATAACACAGCAATTGAATTAAGCATTATTTTAATTGTTTTAGGAAGTTACAGAGTCTGTTAAAATTCATCCAATCAAACCGCCGGCTCCGCCGGTTTTTGGAAGGGAGTCTAACAACAGGACAGTTACTTTACAGAATTTGCTGTCCGCAGGAATTTTGCAGCCTGGTCCTGGGGCTATGACAATAGAGTATTTGGTAAGTGTTTTTGTTGAAATTTTTTGCATATTGTTACTACACCCGTACAAATTCTTGTCAATTAACAACTGTCCCTTCATCATCCCGGCCATCGTTAAATACTTTTGCCTCCGCTTCTGTAAATTCATAGTTCTTTAAAGAATCTAAGATGCCCATTCTCGTAACAAAATTAATAACCAACCTCCTTAACTTTCTGTTTAACCATTTTTATTTTTTACTAAAAGGTAACGCCAATTATTTTCGTTGTTTTAGGGACAAAAGTTCGTCGGTGACCTGCTGGAAGACGGTAAAATTCGAAGCCAAGAAACGGATACAGTATTTGCCTCGCCTAGCGCGTGGGCCATAGCCTGCAAAAGGTTCATTAATCCCGATAAAAAATCCGGTTGCGGCTGGGCTTCAGTAAAGTACAGAGGGAAAAAATTGGATGCTTTCAAGAACGTTTGGTACAAGAAGAAAAAGGAAGAGGACGAAAAACACGAGAGGCTGATAAAAGAGAGAGAAGGTAAAATAGCAATTACTTTTCGATGAAATATTAAGTTGTTATTTATTGTTGTTAATAAATGATCATAAATATACATACAAAACATAATGAAAATACAACATAAATCAAATTAAATTAAGCAACTAGGTGCAAGCACCTGTATGTGCTAAAGTAATACACATATTAATACACTTACAGTATACATACATATACATGAATTGAATCTTAGTAACAAAAAATACAAAGCTATCTAGAGTACATCTTTATTTATATCAATATTAGACGTGATATACTGTTTCGATTTCTTCTGAAATAACTTATAAATTTTTTATATCCTTATATTGGTAGGGAGAAACATAAGTTATAAATCTTTGACTTGCATCTCGCTGCTCCACTGGAGTTCTTAAAAACTCATTTAATCTTGCTCTTGTATTGTGCAAATGATTAGCATTGCATCTCAGTTCAAGCTTTCTATAAATAGATGTACAACAACAATGATAATATAATGTTCGTGTGTTAAGCACTTGTTTATTATATATGAGTGAGGTAGGATATAATGCTGATTTTTTGGATATAATTTTAATTATATGATTTTGGATTACATTAAGGGGTAGAAGTGCAATATCATATAATCCACCCCATATTATTATACCATATCCGAGAATAGATTCAACCAGTGAATTATAAATAGTATTGAGTAAACTCCTAGTCATAAATTTCCTTAACTCATAAAATTTAAAAATAAATCTTCTAACCTTGGTTGTTATCCTTAAATACAATGACCATATCATCTGCATATGAAATTATTGAACCATTTATTTGGGATTTTAACATACTATTGATGTAAATGATAAATAAAATTGGACCAAAAACCGTTCTTTGGGGCACTCCCATTTGAACGATTTCTGGTTTACTTAAAATATTTTTTATTCTAACCATCTGTTTTCTATTTAACAAGTAGTTTTTGAAAAGTTCTAGTACAGAGCACCTCACTCCATACTGTTGTAAAGTATTAAGGAGTAAATGATGATTTATACTTACATACATACATATAGTCACGCCTTTTTCCCGTAGGGGTAGGCAGAGACCACTTCTTTCCACTTCCGCTAAGGTTATTACACACATTTTGCTTCATCTCCTTTCATCAGTGCTCTCATACATGCTCGTCGGTTGTTCGTACTCTTGACCTGGTCTTTCTTCAAAACAATGTTGATCTGATCGAGATATGTTCGCCGAGGTCGACCTCTACCGATTTGTTCATTCACAATCGCCTTATGAATTTGTTTCGTCAATCTTCCTTCATCCATCCTTTCAACGTGTCCAAACCATCTAAGCATTCCTTTATCTATCACTGTAACCACATATTCTTTTACACCGCAGCGTTCCCTTATTTCACTATTCTTCACTTTATCCAACCGAGTCACTCCGGCTATACTTCTCAGACTACTCACTTCTCTATGCACAGCCAGACGTACCTATTTGACACTTTCTGGCTGTTCATAAAGCTAAGCAGTGCCCCATTCATTTGTTTTCCTGCCAACATCCTTCGCTCAATGTCGCTATCATACTTTCCATCTCTCGTAAACTTTGAACCCAAGTATACAAACTCATTTACTTGTTCCACTCTTTCTCCCTTAATCAGAACTTCAGTTGGTCGTGCTTTCTTCTCTTTCAAAAACCATTCCTTTTGTTTTGCCTATTTTTATTTTCATCCCTTTGATTTTCAGGGCAGCATGCATAACATTAACCATCGCCTGCAACTCCTCTTCAGATGACGCTAATATGATCATCATCATCATTATGATCATCGGCGTAAAGAAGGCATTTGACGATCAAATCATTCATTTTCAATCCATACGCACTCTATTTCAAATCTTTTAAACAATCGTCTATGTATAAGTTTAAACAGTCATGGTGAAGCTACACATCCCTGTCTCACACCTTTTTCGATGTTAAACCAGTCCGTGCAAGCTCCGTTTATCCTGACACAAGCAATGGAATCCTCGTAAAGTGATTTCAGTGCTCGTATTAAACTACCACTCACCCCATACATAGACAATGTAGACCACAATTCACCCCTCACCACTCTGTCATAGGCCTTTTCCAAGTCTATAAAAGCGCAATAGACCTTCTGACTTCTAGCCAAGAATTTTTCGACTATACCTCGTAAGGAAAAGACCTGATCCATACATCTCCTTCCTCTTCTAAATCCTGCTTGCATATCCCATATAATCCCAGTGATATATATATAAATAGTGAAAATATATAAATATATACAAACTATATATCAAACAATTGAATTCTCCAAGTCGCTGAACATGATAGTTAAGAGAATGACACTGCCTATTATCACATCCATAGCTGGTATCATATTTTATTTTATATTTCAAATTCGGCAAACACAATTTTTACATGATAATATATTACTTGAACAATCACGTTTTTGATGATCTTCAGAAAAGCTTGGACATACAGTTTTATGCATGCAATGTTCCTTCTTATAAAAGTAACCTTGACAGTTGTAACATTTGGGTATAGTTAAATCCTCGAAAACGTTATTTCTCTCCCATTCAGTTTCACTTTTTGATTCACATTTTTTTATAACTGCACCTTTATTTATTTTTTTAATGTTTGATACACCTTAAATTAATTCGACAAGATTAATGTTTGAGTTTAATACCTTTATAGTTTCATCAGACGACTGTTCCTTTTTCGGTCTTATAATTATCTTGGGATTATTTTCCACAGTTTTCGCATTTTCTTTTTTTTTGTTATATTAGCATATATAGTTGGAATTACCTGGTTTTTTTCTAAGTTAGTAATTTTTTCCTTTAATAATTTAATATCTTCCTTATGTTCAATTATCTTTATTTTATCTTCTATTATTTTTTCCAATAATTTAGCATGCTCCAACTTTCTGCAACTGTTACAATGGAATTTTAGGTTTCGTTTCTGTAGGGGCATACATCTTACTTCAGAGGGGCTCAATTCGCTGCAATCATTGCAATATAACTTCTTGTAGATGTCACAAGGAAAACATGGGGTTTTATTTTTTGTGGGCTCTTATATAAAAAACGTTCCATTTTCTAATTACCACATTCTGTTTCAAAACCCCTAATTAACGACACTGCACTGGTACTGACTTTTTATTTTTTTAAATTCTGTATAGACATTTTTTTTGGACGGCTACCTTATCAATATAGAAAAAACCAGTTTATTTTGGCAAGATAATTAAAATAGCAATATAATTAGCTATTTTTCCTATATTTCACTTATTTAAATTCAAACTGTTTGCATCCACACAAGTTTTGATATAAAACACTTTTTTCAGTATAAGCCACTTAAACTTTTATTTTAAAAGGAGCAAAAAGATGCACGTCTTTACTATTCAATGGTCTATAAGTTTATTACAATTTAATAACTATTTTAGCTGCTAATATGGAACAATTGCTGCAAAGGAGTATGATGAATTCGATGATGTATCAAAGAATGGTAGTAAAACACAATACCATTACAAATAGAACTATAACCCAGTAAGTACTATTAAAATATATAAAAAATAGTCTATATGTAAAATACTTTTGGTTAGCAAAATAAAACTCCTTTTGGTATGGTATATGATGAGAAAGGAAGTGCAGCTAGAACTCTTTTCAGCACTTGGGCTTGTCCATTATGCTTACCAACATAAAACTGAGCTCATGGACGTTAAAATGTGTTCCCAAACCACTTTTGTATTTTGCCTGTTTGAACCCATATAAACTTTTCTTGAGATGACAGACTTGATTTGAATACTGATAGCCTTCAGGCTGACGCATATAGATCTCAGTATGATCTCCTTGAAGAAAAGCCGAAATTGCGTTCATCTGATCAATGTTCATATCTCGTTTTGCTGCCAGGGCTAAAAGATACCGGATCAAGCTGTACCTTGGAGATACCAGAGAAAAGGTTTCCTGAAAATCCAGTCCCTTGCGTCAGGCACAGCGTTTGACAACGAGCGGAGCTTTACGCTTCACTATTTTACCAGTGACATCTCATTTTGTCCTGAAGACCCATTTGTTGTTGAGTGGTAACTTTCCTGGGGGTAGATCCATAATCTCCCATGTTTTGTTGTCTAGCTGGGATTTGTACTCAAGATCCATACCTTGCTTTCAAAGATCATGATCAGGACGATGTTTAATTTTCTCAACGGTCTTTGGATCATCATAAGCTCATTGCATAAGAAACATAATCCTTAAATTTTCTTGGTTGACGCCTAATACATTCTACTTTTCGTTGTTGATCGGCCGAATCAATCCGTTGTGGCTGTGAATTAGCACAATATGTCGAATCGTCGTTCTCATCATCCACTTGGAACACTTTCAACATTTGATATAAAGCGAAAATTGATTGAGTCATTTTTTTCATTTTGGTCAGAAAAATCATCTCTTGAACTGTCTTCATGGTCGGCTTCATCTCCTGTTTCAGCTGAAAAATCATCAAGTTCATTGTCTCCACCTGATATATCAGTGGCACTATTTGGAACTACTGAAATACATTCAACTTCTCGATCGTCTCCGATTTAATCGTCCATGTGTATTTTCACTACGTTTGGAACAGTTCTTTGCAAAATGTCCGTGTCTGTTACATTCGTAGCAAAGAGGTCCTTTATATTTAGTTGGGGAGAATCAAGTACTTTTGAGAATCGGATACTTGGTATTCGAATACTCTTGAGAATCAAGTACTCATCCGAGTACAAGTATTCAAATACTAACAAGAACATTTCGTAGTACTATTCATATTCTATTCATTTTGAATGTAACATTATGATAATGATAATATAAATTGTTATCAATTATAATCATTTATAATTTAAATATTAAAATATATCACGAATCTTCAGACACCTTATTTTAAGTTTTACGGGATAGGCTTGTACTGCGAATTATCAAGCATCATAGTTCTCGCGTCCCTTCAGTTTTTTTCATTGGATCTGACTTGACATTTTCGCACACTGGTACAGAAATAACACAGAAAAAACGCTTAATTGGCTTTAACAGAATATTCTGGGCCCATAACCTTTAGTAATTTTATATTCTTTTAGTAAGGTGAATTTAATAAGTAATAACACTGACAGCAACTTGAAAACTATTTTTTCAAAACGCATAACAAAAAAATGTTTCTACTTGGTATAGCCAAATAATATAAATAATCCAACAGAGGTGACCTGGCACTTGGCCAAACTAACAAAAGATTTGGAACCATTTGGCTCCTAAGTGCGCCAGTTTGTTCACTTTCTCGTTCTCTTGAATGCCAGTATATTAAGTGTCCTTTTGCACTCCAGCCCCAGTCTGAAGGTGGTGACAAGCGAGGTAAAACTCTTCTGTGCCGCCTGACGTAGAAGCTTATGATTCTGCTCTTTACTGTTGAGCTCTTTGTACGTAACAAAGATCTTCAATTGCTCGTAATGATTAACGTTTTAGAGCTTTTCAACGTGGTTTGTTCCGGAGTCATTGAGACGTTTAATTTCAGAAATAAACGAATTGAATTTGCTTTTCATGTCCCACATTTAATTGTTTAAATATGCCGTAGTACCTAATGACATTTGTATATTTTTTAGTGATACTAATACAATGGTAGAGTGCGTGTCGTTTTCAAGTTTAGGAAAACTGCAACCATTTTTAATAACCATGACTACAAATTCTGCCTTTCTTATGGATTTCCACTGTCATTTAACGAAATCTGAAGTGTCCGGTTACCTCGCGGGGCGATGGGAACCCAACACGCAAAGTAAGAATCGGCAGTCAATTATTTTATTTCGAAATATTATAATCCAATTTTTTTTTGTAGATTTGCTCGTGAAACGTGCATTCCCGTGCTGTTGTACGAAAAAAGATAGATCCAATGCGCGGTACATCGAAACGGAAATAAAAAAAACAATAGAAAGGGAAAAACTTACGCTCATCGGCTGGTATCATTCTCATCCGACATCCGCCGCTGCTCCGACGTTAAGGGATATTGACGCTCAGTTAGAATATCAAATAAAGATGAAAGGCGTAAAAGACAACAGTTACATACCGTGTATCGGAGTTATCATTTGTAAGTAACTTAGTTCAGAGCATACTTGTCGTTTGATATCTCATTTGTTAACCATTATTCAAAAAAATGGGTTGGAGCGGTCACAAAAAAATCTTCCCTACTTGTGTCTCAACAAAATTGTCAGAATCAGTAAAATCAACATTAATTAAGTAGTTATAATTGCACAAAATTTAGTTTAAATAAAATTTAAAAATGTTCGAAATTCTCGTTTATTTGTATTATGGGTTACTTTATTTGACGGTAACACGACAGGCTTCCAGTCAAAAGTTTAATTTGGGCGTCAGGATTTAATTTTACCTCCTTACAGAAGCCCCTTTGAACTTTCCTTTTCCTTATGACAAACAGGCGTTACTTGTAGATGTCCTGACTAATTCAGTTTAGAGTGTAGACAATGGATTCTTGGAACTGACTGTAACTGCTTTTAACCATAGACCTATTATCTAGAGGAAACGCAACATCCCATTCATAAAATTCTGTTTGTTTTGTCGCAATGATTACGAGAGAGTGGCCATGAGTATGACAAAGAATACCAATCGATTCTCTTTGTCCCGTTCTCGTGCTGGCAACGCTGTAACATTATTGTGGACTTATGGCCACGCTTGTAATCAGTGACATGCTGTTTGTTCAAAGAGAATATATCTATCAAGTAATATTTAGTTTTTTATGAAAATATATTTATGAATAGGTGGTACTCAATTTTTTATCAAATTGAAGTGTTGTAGCCTACTAAAAGTATTTTTCTAAACCCAAAAGTAGGGCGCCAAATTGTGTCATCATCATCATCATCATTCTTCAGCCATTTGCGTCCACTGTCGGACATAGGCCTCCTCGAGTTTTTTCCAAGTTTCTCGGTCCTGTGCCGCTGCAATCTAGTTGGTGTTGATCTTTTTTAAATCATCTGTCCATCTGGTGGGTGGTCTTCCGGGGTTTCGTTTGCCTGACCATGGCCTCCATTCCAGCAGTTTTTTCGTCCATCTCTGATCTTTTTGTCGTGCTACATGACCGACCCACCTCCATTTCGACTTTGAGATCTTTTCAATTATGTCTTCTACCTTTGTGCTTCTACGAATCCCCTCATTTCTTACTCTGTCTCTGAGTGATTTCCCCTCATAGATCTTTCCATCTTTTTTTGTGCGGCACTCAATTTCCTTGCTGAAGCCTTAGTGAGCGTTAGGGTTTCTACTCCATATGTGAAAACCGGTAGGATACACGTGAACCGGTAGGATACACGTGTTAAAAGTCTTCCTCTTTGAACTTATAGGAATTTTGTCCTTAAATATGTGTCTCAATTTGCCGTATGCTGCCCATCTGAGGTTTATGCGCCTTAAAAGTTCACAAGTTTGGTTGTCCTTGCTGATTTTTAATTCGTGTCCCAGATAGGTACTCATTTGTACTCACTGTAAAATCAAAATAACAAATTAGAGGTTTTGAAAAACACCGATTTTATAGGATTTATCTAAATGCAAATGATAAAACGCTTTGGTCAAAACTCGATGTATCAAAATAATTACTCTTGAAGAGGTCAAAATAAATTCTTATGAATACAACAGATTAATCGTTATTGGCGCTATCTCATTGCTTGAAAGACAAGTGTACATATTGTATGATGTGTTTCTACTGTCAGTAGAAAAGGATGAGGTATATAAAGTTTGTGTTTACTACTGTTCATTGTTAGTGTCGTCAGATTAAAGGTCAATTTATTATACTGTACAATACTGTTTGCATATGAATATTATTCTTTATTTTTGAATAATTTTTGACAAACACGTAGACTACGCAAATAGACGTCGCGTTGCTAAGTTTTTCTATGCTACCCGTCTCCTTTCCTCTACAACAGAACGCGCATGCGCGTCACAGTCTTATGAATCGTTACAAATTTTTGTCTCGCTAGCTCTTGTGAAGCGGCCTTATATTTTTACTCCCAGCGCTCGTATGGAAGTTTCACTTTAATAATAATAATTAAATCATAGAATTGGTTTGCCTTGCTTGCTTGTTTCCCGAATCAGATATTTAATTTGAATAAAAAGAAGATTTTTAGTTCATTCGCCATAGTCGACCTCTACCGACTTGTTCACTCACACTCGCCTTATAAATTTGTTTCGTCAATCTTCCTTCATCCATCCTTTCTACGTGTCCAAGCCATCTAAGCATTCCTTTATCTATCATTGTAACCACATCTTCTTTGACATCACAACGTTCTCTTATCTCACTATTTTTTACTTTATCCAACCGAGTAACTCCGGTTATACTTTTCAGACTACTCATCTCCGCAGCATTAATCCTATTTTCATGCTTTTATTTTATTTATTTATTAAACAATTTATGATTACTTGTACACTACTATTGTAATTTCTGTATTAAAAACAGCAGTAATACAATTAGAGCTACAAGCTAAGACACAAACATAAAAATGTTTATATCCAAAAATGATTTTTAATAAAATAAAAACATTTTTAAGATATTTATGCCAGATACATGTTTTTCTTAAAATTGAAGAGGAGACTTAGTCTCTTCTGCCTCCCCTGATCAGCCGCCACTGGTCTCATCACTATCGTAATACCAGTGGTTTAGGATTTTAATATCTTTAATTATTGCGGAGGGCACATCTTGATTAGTTTAATATTTTAACTGTTCACTCGTTGACTATCGATTTTGGACCATTATAATTTTCGCAAGTCTCACCGGTTTTGATAATCTCTTGATAAGTTTAACATTTTAAACGTTCACTTGTTGACTATCGACTTTTATAATTCTTCAAGTCTCACCGGTTTTAATAATCCCTTGACTAATTTAACATTTTAACTGTTCACTCATTGACTATCGACTTTAGACTACTATGATTCTTCAAGTCTCACCAACAATTGGAAGTGGTAAAAAAATTTTTATTACGAATAAAAAAAGTTAACCTGAATAATAATACAAATAAAACAAAAAATTTAATTATCTCAAAAATGAAGATAATGTCTGTGATCGAAAAAATGATATCTGCATTTTGTTTTATATCATGCCGAATAAACAATATCTTAAAATAGTTTAAACTTGGAAATAAATGGCTATCGATTTCGAAAAAACTGTTAATTATAAATCAAATGTTAAATCCCAAAAAATCCTTGGATTGTTGTTTTTCTTACATAAACTACCAAAAAATGGACAATTTAATTGTTTCCTCACAATTGTAATTCCACTTATATGGTTTAGGATTTAAATATCTTTTAAAATTGCAGGGGACACATCTTGATGAGTGTAATATTTAAACTGTTCACTCGTTGACTATCGGTTTTAGACTTCTATAAGTCTCATCGGTTTTAATAATCCTTTGATCAGTTTAACAGGTTAACCATTTATCGGCTGTCTTGAGACAACTGAGTTCTCCGTGTCTCACTAGTTTAAATCGCCAATAATTCTTGACAAAACTTTTAGATACTATACTGATTTTACAGACTTTTCCTTACTTTTATACGCTTTATGTTAGCTTGAATTGTATCTATCTATCTATGTAACAGAATCTTTGGACACGATTTTCACCCACATAAAAACATCAGATCAACTTGAAACTTTGTATACTTCTAAAGGACCGATGACAATACAATAATTGTATCAATTTTTTCAAAGATCCTGGTCAGGATCATCAGGATATTAAAAAAATAAAGTGCGGTATAATAGATTGCGGTCATATCGATTTTATAGCGTCCGGAGAGGGAACTGAGAAACGGCTATCACTGTCGTCAGTAAATAGAAAAAAACCCAAACTAAAAAATGAAAAACAAATAAAGAATAATATCCAACGCGCTTGGGATAAAATTAGAGTAGTCAACAAAAAAATCATTTGCAACACATCAAGAATAAAACTAGAGTTATCGAACAAATAAAATAATTTTACAATCAAAAGCACGGAGTGCGCTATATCAATTAATATATTTGATAATAGACAGATATTCGTAAAAGTAAAGTCTCCAAGAAGAAAACGTAAACATCATAAAAAGTACCCCAAGCTTTTGATAGTAATATTATTTTTATTTGTTCGATAACTTTAGTTTTATTCTGGATGTGTAGATGTGCAAATGATTTTTTTGTTGACTACTCTTAACTCAAGCGCGTTGGAGATTATTTTTAACTTTTTAGTTCGGTTTTCTTATAAAGCATGTGTCTTTTTTTTAATGATCTAAAATTGAATTAACGTGATTGGTTTTGTTTTTTAGCACCATATAACAGCGACACCCCATCTCTAGAATCCAGTATTATAGCTTATTGGGTAATGCCACCTCCAGAATCGAAACCGAACGAATACGGCCGACCGATGCTGATGTCATATAGTGTAACGCAAGATTCTGTAGTAGCGCCGCATATAAAAGACGAAATGAAAAAGTGCATCGAATATTATAAAAAGGAGACTGATTATATTAATTTTACAGATATTTATTTGGGTACAACGTGTTATATAGATAAGTTAAGGACTACTTTAATGTCGAAGTTTCCCAGAGAAGAATCTGAAACGTCCCTGTGGAAATTTATCAAAGAAATTTTAGGTTTGCCCGTCGAAGAGAAGGAACCTCTCATTAGCATACCCACCTTATCGAAACACAGCCAATTCTTTCATTCGTTTTCTCCCGCAACGTCGAATTATATGTTACCTTCAGACATTTCGAACATTCTCTATAACTCTGGTAAATTTCCCAGCGCCACGAGTCTTCTGGGTCTGCCAGACCCGATGGCGCACAGCACCCTCGCAGCCAATAACATGTTCTTGCAAACCAATTACTTTAAAATGCAAGATATGTTTAAACCGTTCGCGTCTACTACGCATTTACCTCCTCCCCCCGTTCCTCCACCGCCTAAACTGAAGTCGGACAAATCGCATTCGATCGCACCCTTGGCCTCCCCCATGCCGTCGTCGTCGTCTTCGTTAAAAGTACCGTCTGAAAATAAATCGTCATCCAAAAAGAATAATTACTACGCGAAATCCAAACGGGAGTACCCGCATCACGAATTCACCATGCCGAAGGTACCCAAGGAATTTTCGATGACCGATTACATATCCTCGTTGGGAAAGGCTACCGTCACCAAACCGGAATTTCTCATGCCCGATTTGAGCAGCATTAACAAACATCTCAACGAGTTCAGTCTCAGCATGGGTAGGAAAAAGGATTTCGGCGATAAACCGCCGAAAATACCGAAATTGAGCTACTCCAGCAGCACTCTAGATTTAAGTATCACTAAAAAACCTCCTACCTCTTCGTTTATATCTGACGTTCCTACGGATCTGACTGTTTCAACTAATAAAAGAGTCGGTGAAGGGGAAAGTAAGCCTTTGAATCTCAGCGCCGGGTAGTACTAGTTAGTAGAATAGATGATATTGTTTATCGGTTTAAAAATGCTCGTAAGACATTCGATGTGTTGTTGATAGACGACGAGAGGGCCTTCGGTTTGAATCTGTGTGCTCATAGACGGTGGATGTTGCGCGTGGCTGATAGATGACTGAGAACGGTATCGGTAAAATGTTGACGAAACGTAAGCAAGCTTTCAATTTTCTTACAAAATAGGTCGAAATTTTTTTGCGGATTCAAAACTACCGTGCATTCTTTCTTCACTGTCTGTCCCTTGCAGGCCAGTTTCTCGTTACGAAATCGTCTAGCTGCATAGTGGACCAAAAAGTTCACATGAAATTCGATTTCTTTCAATCTAAACGCTAAAACTATAACAAAATAATCCCTCGAACTTCCGATCGAGTAATTTGCCTCTTTAATCACACATTTTTATTTCTTCGATGAGTTTGAACGATGTTAAAAGGAAAAATCGAACGTACAAAATTCTATTTTGTTAATAGACGATTTTAGCTGAAGTTTAGAAGTCTTAAAACGTTAAAATCGTCAAAGACGTGCTAGGCATTAAACAGTCGTCATCCACTGAACGTATCCAGGATCGGGACCTTCGAAAATAGTCTTGGCTGGGGTTCTGCGTCCCAAACTGTATAAGAAGTTTTGAGGAAAAATAAAAGAAAGTAATTTCTTTCCTCTATAATATTTCCTCCACCAAAAGTTTTGTTGTGCTCCTGCACCATTTACCACTACGTCAATATCGTCGCGACTAGAACTAGAGAACTTAACCTAACGATTAACTTATAATTGTCACTTAAAACTGTTCGTCTATACTAAGACAGCTTAAATTCACTTCCTTGTTCTCCACGTTCTGCGCAAACGGTTCGGATGTTTCGGACATTCCTTTTGTCAGACGTCAGATAGATTCGGAAGAATCTGTTCTATGAACTGTAGGAATAGGGGGTTTGTGATTTCCCTTTTCCTACATGGGAAAAATGATTACTCAACTTCGATATAGTGGACTGGAAGTAATCACAATTTGGCTGGTTTTTTTAACGATTTTTATTTAAAAGAAAATATAGGTATTTCTATAAAAACACTATGCACTTGTACTGACTAGTGAATTACTGCAAGCAATGAAATTAATTCAAAGCCGTGAAAAAATAGGAGTTTAAACTAACTAATGAAAGGAAACTGAACGAATACAACTTATTGCAAGTAGCAAACGAGGTTTAATCGCGGAAAAAGAAACTGTATGACAGTCGCTTACTACGACTGTCGGAACAATAATACTGTTGAACGACCGTCGTTCTCGACGGTCGGAGGAACCGTCGTTCTTGACTGTCGGAAGAATACTACTATTGCGTTGAATTGAGCCGGCGCGTTGAGAGAGGAAACTTGTTACTGCGTCGACTCAAGACTGCGCATTGCAAACAAAGAGGGAAAGAAGGCCGGCTGGCGTACCGGCCAGAGATATCGCGGGGGAAAATGAAAGGGAGTGGGTTCTACCTGGCAAAACGGTTTTAAGATGTTGGCGTGCAGGAACGTATCGAAGAAGGATTTAAAATAAAATTTAAAGCGAAGTGTTGCGATCTGTGATCACAACAAACTCTCTTTTAATACTGTACCTGAAATTCGTTTCTGTTCATTTTGATTGCTCAGACTATGACATAAAAGGACCCTTCGACCGATGATTTCAACGGATGTTATAAGGGTTCGTGCGATAAACGTACGAACTACGTTCGCCTAATACAGTTTTGTTTTGAGCCTCTCGACTCCAAAAGGTTGCCACTTTTGACTAGAGGTTACGGCCTTAGAGGCGTTCAAGAATAATTCCACGGATGGTACCATTACCCGCTCAAGTTAGTGAATCCTCTCTTACTGAGCAGGAATACTATCGCAACGAGTCAATCAGTAAGTTAAAACTAACCTGTCTCATCATGTTCCCTTTGAATGGGTGAACAATCCAACGCGGGACGGTAAGTTTTGCTTCGCAATGGTAGGAAAACCGGACATCGAAGGATCAAAAAGCCACGTCGCTAGGAACGCGCTTGACTGCCTTCTTCGATGAGTTTGAATGCCTCGTCGAAATTTCGGTCAGAGAGGGAAATATTGAAATGTCCGAAGTTGCACTTCGTCAATAGTTCGAAGGATTGTGATGTCTGTACGTGTAAAACATTTCGACTGTTTTATTTCCCTCCCAGAACGAGGGAAAATGGAATCCCTCTTTCTGTGCCAAGGGTTGGAAGATTCCCTCACTCCCGTGAGATTTGGACAAGTATGTATGATAAAAACCCCTGCTCCTAACAAACGATTCCGAACGCCTTATTTAATAAGAGGCGTATTAAATATAATAATCTAATCTCTGCTAAAAAATTTCAACTTGTGATCGCTTTAGATTGTTTTTTTTGAAAAAGTAAGAAAATTGGTTCCGGTGTTGTTAACGTTTTCTGCGATGTGTAAAAGAATGTTTTATTTTTCCAGGTACGAAATAGTTGGAAGATAAAATAAATTTCAGTCTCGTTATCCCCCAACTAAAAAGCATAAATTTACGATTATCGTTCGTATTGAACTTTATTTCAAAAAAAAATATCTCGGATTTATTAAAAAAAAGCAGTTTTACTACTCGGGATATTTTACGATGGGAAGATGTATTTTCAACACATACAGGTAATGTAATGTAATGGTAAATTATAAATAAATTGAAAAACAAAACCTAGACTATGAGTATTCGCATTCGCAGTAATTTGTACATAGTCTAGCAAGCTAAAGAAATTGAGTAAATTAATATTTTAAAATATTATTTCCCAAATTTAGTTATCGTCGTTAAAGATACATCTTTGTCTGTTTCAGTGTTAATTAAAAAACCTTTTGATTATCGAGTACTATGTAATATACAGTTATTTAGGTTGTGTACACTCGGTCCGCATTTTTTCATACTTTAGAGAGATTGGTCCAATAGAAAAAGTAATTATTATTTTTTGCAAAGTGTTCATTTTAAAAACCTCTCCGTAGAGCCGCGATGAGCAATTTGTCGATAGGTAAATTTAACTATATGAATAATAATTTTACGCATTGTCATTATTTTACTGCTAAAAATAATTATCAAAAAGACTAGAAGGTAAAAGCAGGCCACGGTGGCGCTGATGTACGGTGCTCCGATTGGTTGTGCTGAGTTGACACGGTTATTTCATTAAAATCATAGTGCGGCTTATCAGTGCTGATTGAAAGAGGAGTGGAACAAGTAAATGAGTTAGTATACTTGGGTTAAAAGTTTACGAGAGATGGAAAGTATGACTGTGACATTGAGCGAAGAGTGTTGGCAGTGAAACAAATGAACGAGACACTGCATAACTCTATGAGCAGCCAGAACGTGTCAAAAAAGGCACACCTGGCTGTGCATAGAGGAGTGCTGGTCCCTACACTTATGTATGTGAGTATATGTTGGGTTTGGAAGAAGCATGAAAATGAGATTAATGCTGCGGAGATAAGTAGTCTGAGAAGTATAGCCGGAGTGACTCGAGATAGATAAAGTGAAGAATAGTGAGAAAAGGAAACGCTGTGGTGTAAAAGAAGATGTGGTTACAAAGATAGATTAAGGAATGCTTAGATGGTTTGTACACGTTAAGAGGATGGATGAAGGAAGATTGACGAAACAGATTTATAAGTGCGAATGGGAAAGTCGGTAGAACATATCGAACATATCTCGATCAGGTCGACATTGTTTTGAAGAAAGGCCAGGTCAAGAGTATCAACAACCGACAAGCATGTATGAGAGCACTAATGAAAGTAAAAGAAGCAAAATATGTGTGTAAGAACCGTAGCAAGTGGTAGGTAGTGGTCTCTACTTACCCCTACAGGAAAAAGGCGTGACTATTTGTATGTATGTTCATCAGTGCCACCGTAGCCGCTTGGCAAAACGTCTCTATTCGAAGTCTTCGGGTCGAGGCTCTCCATATTGAAAGCGCCTAGATAAGTTTCCTAATCTGCTGGCCTGCTGGTTAATTATTGAGGAGATCAATAAAGTAATTTTACTTCCCGGGATCTTTATGTGTAGTGGCCATAAATGTAATACTACAAAAAGTGCATGAGTGTCGTGGAACACTCGGTTGGAATGAAGTTCCTTTCGTAGTGTATTATTATTGATAAACGTATTATATTTTCTCTAAGTATAAGTACACGGTTATCCATAGCGCGTATGCTATTAGCTGTGCCCAGTCATAGGTGCGCGCTTATTGGATCAAGGCAGCCAATAAGTTCGGACCGGCTACGTAGGCATAGTTGGTACATGGTATACGCGTCTAATGTTACTTGTTTCGTGACGGAAAAATCTTACACTTTCTTTCGCCTAGACCCCATTCGCCAAGCCCGTACCGTGCGATAAGGAACTTCGTTCCAATATTGCTAGTAACTGTAAGTGGAATGGCTCCTGCTAGAGTGACATATCTCAGGAACTTGGGACGTTGTAAAAAGTCGCATAGTCATGCATGCGCAAAGTTCCACAGATCGGAGTTAAATTGTCAGTACCGTTGTGAATATAAGCTAGGAATAACCTTCCCAATAAAAAATTAACCAAAAATTGGGGTTGGAGTGGTTACAAAAGAATCTTCGCTGTGTCTCAATAAAGAATTATTAGTTATAAAAAAAAAATAACGATTAAAATAAAATTTGATTTTGTCTTTTTCGAATTTTTCAGTAAGTATCTAGTATTACATTTATGGTAGTGGCACACCAGAAATGTTTATTGCTTTCGTTGGCATCCAGCAGTTCATTTAAATTTGATTATAAAGACGTAAAATCTCTCATTCAATGAACAAAACTAAAAATTTGCCTAAAAGTTGTAAAAACTGACAGGGTTGGAAAAGCCAAATGGAATAAATTCATTATTTCAATTGTGCATATTTATAAAAAATCCAGAAACACGTCAATTTTAGATTATGAAATGACATTCTGCAACGAAAAAATGTCAACTTTACATTGGAACCCACTTCGAGTAATATATACTACTAGTCCCAGGGCCATTTGAAGCCTAGTAGACATTTTGCTTCTTCGATTTTTCTCCTTCAAAGTGTCCCATCCTCTGAAACCACACTTCTGGACCTTAAAGCAGGACTGATAGGATGATTGTTTTATAAATTCGGTGTTTTGTGGGTTTAAATTTTTTTTTGAATTTTTGTATTGACCAGAAATATCTATTAGCTGCTACAAATCTATTTTCGATTTCTCCCCCAGGTAGGTATTTGAAATCATTTCATAAATGGAAGTGGTATTCTTCTACTTCTAGGTTTCCTGTTGTCTGTCTTGTACATTAAGTGTAACTTTTTTTGTTTCATATAGAAGATTTCCTGTCAATAGTATTAAAACAAATTTATTCTTTTTTATTACTAGCTAATCTTCTTCTCCCCAAGTAATACTTCTTTGTTCCAATATTACTTCAATTACTTTATCCCGTTTTTTTTAGTCTTTTTTTTTTGTTTTTCAACATTCGTGCATCCCAATTACTTCAACTGGTCGTGATTCTTCCATTCTTTAAAGATAGCCCCAAAAGCGCAGTTGTTTTGTTCATTGTGTTCCACAAGCGAGGGTAGTTTTAGGTCTTGATTTATTTGTACATTCCTCAATTTATGTTCGTTTAGTTTTTGATGATATAAACAAAAAACATGCTCGCCTCGAACGTCTTGGCAACATCCTAATTTGTCTCAATTTCTGTAGTGTGACCTACCTAATCGCAAACGTTATTCTTCCTCTTAAGTTATCTAAATCTAGCGCTTTAGTTTTGTATACCAAACTTTTCTGATATTCTTGTAAGAAGAAGTCTACTAGCGTAAAATCAGGTGATTGGCATAATCACGTTGGTTAAATCTAGTGGTTTAGTTTTGTATATCACACTTTTCACATATCCCCATGAGAAAAAGTCCTATAACATGTCGGATATTTATTAGGTAATGTGCGGTGCTCCATCCTGCTTGAGAATAAAGTCATGCAGTTTTAATCACACAAAAGCATTGTAAACAAAACTAACATTGCTATGGCAACTTTTTTTAATTGGTGACACGCGTTTTGATCCCCGGACAAAATATCCCCGAACCATTTTTGTTCTTAGTATCTGCATGTATGATATCATGACACTTTGGTTCAACATTGTAACGCCAGGAAATATCATTTTTGTTGTTACGCTTTTTACAATGCATCATCCCTTCAAATAATAATAGATTATGGCCCTTTTGTGATCGTATAAATTGAAGAGGCATTTTCACTAATTTAATTAATAACAAATAACATATATAACCTCAAAAACACAGACTTGTGCCAGAGAAACAGGTGAAATTACAAAAATCATAGGTACTACTACACATGTACAACTACATAGATTATCAATAATCGATAAACCCTAACTAACAGTTCAAAAAGTTACCAAAGATGGCGCAACGATCAAATTTTGTTGAGTTATTCAAATGGTGGTATTTAGGATTTAATAACTTAGTTTAGTTTAGGTAAGGTTATTATCGATTATCTAGTATTTATCGTTTTGAGCAATATTATATTGTTGATGTTTTTTACATCACACAATCGTTGAATAGACTTAATTTGCTCCCCTTCATGAAAATCTTCAGTAAAATATTTACTATTACCAAAATTAATAGACTATTTGCTCCGCTTCATGGAAATCATTAGTAAAATATTTATATTTACCAAAATTAATAGACTATTTGCTCCCCTTCATGGAAATCTTTAGTAAAATATATACTATTACCAAAATTAATACTCTTATTTGCTCCGCTTCATGGAAATCATTAGTGAGTGATGTAAAAGTTGTTTCAGTAATAAAAATGTAATGTATCTTTTTTTTCGTCTTTTATTTATTTATTTTATTTCGTCAAATAATTGTTTATTATGTTAACGACGGTAAGGTTATTTTATGATTATTATTTTATTATGTTATTAAATTTTCATTATTTTTGGGTCGAGGGGTTTTCTGTCGGGGATTTTATGTCACGGGAATATTTTGTCCGGGGATCAAAACGCAGGCGACCTTTTTAATTAATACCACCGTCCAAAAAAAACACTGAAACGGTTTTTGCTTACTTTCTCATAATCAAGAAACGGCAATAGTAGTAGTTTTTATTGTGTTGTAATGAAGTTCGTCGATTTTTTTTAAACATGCACAATAATAATGAATTTATTCCATACGGCTGTTCCACGCCGTATTTGTTTTAAGTTTTTTCTTAAAATACTCTTGACCGACTGAAAGACAAACTGAAGAGGTTATTAGAGTAGTTACTCTTAATTTTTGATTTTTTAAAAAATCTAATGTATAGAGATGTTTATTAACTTAAAAATGTATTATAATTTATATGTGATATTTTTAACAATATTTATTATTTTTTTTTTATTTTTACAGAGACTGAATTTATGTTTTTGTAAGTATGTTTTAATTTATGTCACATTTTGTAATATGGCTTTTTACCGAATTTTTATAAATTGTATATAAAATAAAACAAAATACATTTTTTATTCTTTTACAAAGTTTTTTTTTTAACGAAAAAAAAAGAAGAGAAATAAAAGATATTTTTTTAGGAAATCATTAGCATTTCTATACGTTGTTGGGATTTATTTTAGAAGAAAACCCACCCACAGAGGGGGTCTAAGTTAGATGTAATTGTTGATGTTTAAAATTGTGTAAATAAAATTTTTATATAAAATTTATTTTTAATGTGTTTCATTGTTTTAGATACAGGATAAAAAAAAAACAAACGGTCAAAGTGTTGTGACATGTTTTGTGACAATCTGGGAAATGGACTAATAAATATTCTCTATTTGTGATGAATTGTGGTGTTTTTATACACTTTATATTAGTTTGACTTTATCTATCTATCTAGGTAACGGAATCTTTGGACACGATTTCATCCACTTAAACACATCAGATCGACTTGAAACTTTGTATACTTTGAACAGACTGATGACAATACAATAATTTCATAAATTTTTTTAAAGATCCCGGCCAGGATCATCAGGATATTAAAAAAGTATATGTAACGGAATCTTTGGGCACGATTTTCACCCACTTAAAAACATCGGATCGACTTGAAACTGTGTAAACTTCTAATGGACCCATGACAATAAAATAATTTCATAAATTTTTTTAAAGATCCTGGCCAGGATCATTAGGGTATTAAAAAAACAAAATGCGGTTAGGTTAGGTTAGGTAGATTGCGGTCATATCGATTTTTTAGCGTCCGGAGATGGAACCTGAAAAATGGCTATCACTGTCAATAAATAGAAAAAAACCCGAACTAAAAATGAAAAATAAATAATAGTTTAAAAAAACTAAGACAACAACACGCTTTATAAGAAAACCAAACTAAAAAATAATCTCCAACGCGTTTAGGATAAAGTTGGAGTAAAAAAAATAATTCACAACACATCTAGAATAAAACTAGTGTTATGGAACAAATAAAAATAATTTTACAATTAAAAACGTGGGGTGCGCTATACCAATTAATATATTTGATAATAAACAGATATTGGTAAATGTAAAGTCTCCAAGAAGAAAACGTAAACATCATAAAAAGCACCCCACGCTTTTGATTGTAATATTATTTTTTATTTTTTGGTAACTCTAGTTTTATTCTAGATGTGTTGCAAATAATTTTTTTGTTGACTACTCTAATTTTACCTCAAGCGCGTTAGAGATTGTTTTCAATTATTTAGTTAGGTTTTCTTATAAAGCGTGTTGTCTTAGTTTTTTTAAACTATTATTTATTTAATTCAACAGCAGAGCAGTGCACAAGTGTGAGAATTAATAAACTGTGTTTTCCACAATTTTAATAAAAAGGGGTGTTAAATTCTAAAACTAAGTAGTTAGAGCTAACCATGTTTTAGCTCATTTTTGGGTGAGCGAGAACATGACTAACTTTTTAGCGGTGTAGGTCGTTTAAAAACAAAAAAGATCGCGCCGTGATGCAGGAAGTTGTTTAAAAATCGCTGGGTGGGGACGCTAGGGGTGTCCAACTTCAACGCTAATAAAACAAGTTATTCAATTGATGGTGACATTAATATAGGTTTGTCATTCTTAATAAGTTCCATAAGTTTAATTTTCATCATTTTAATTTCATCATTGTTAAGTATGTGCTTAATTTTAAGTGCCATGCTATCGATTGTGTCGGAATTTCATTTTAAAATTCCTCCCGTGTAAAGCAACTCTGTGTCCAAAAGTCAGTTAAGAATTCCCCTTGTGTGAACGGAGCTTAATTAAGTACCTTCTACACGACGAAGCAAGCGCCGCCTCACAAGACAGTTGAAATCATGTCTTGATGTAGTGAGCATGACTCTCGAGCGTAGTAAATATGTAAATCGGTATAGTCTCAATCTCTAAATTCGCTTTGTTATTAGTGCTCTATTGTTTTATTCACCCCAAAAGTAAAATTAAAAAACAAGTAAGGTTTTTCTCTATTGTAATCTTTTAGAAAAGCTACATGATTCTGAAAGTCACGTGTAATTCCAAATATAGTTTATTTCTCTCTTTACCGTTACAAGTGCATACGCGATAAGTATCACACAGTAACAAGTTGCATAATAAGTTTTCTTTTATTATCATTAGTTTTAGTTGTGGTGAAAAGTGCGTTGGTTAAAAATTCAAAAGTTAATATTTTCAACGGCATATTTTTGACACTGTTGTCAGATTTGTTCCTTTGTCAACTTGCGACTCAACGCGACTTTTCAAAGTGTAAATTTTGGAAGTAATTCTACCTTCTCTTGTTATATTGTTAAAATAAAAATGTCGCCTTGAATAACAGGTCTTATTTCCCATTGTTCAACCCGAATGTTAGTTAAATGATTATACCTAGTAGAACCATCATCTTTCTACTTACTACAGTCCAGGTATATGACTTTAACGAACAGATTGTTAATGAATAATTATCGTTGCCTGCTCGAACCAAACGAAAGGTTTGCCTTCCATAAGCGATCAACGTGTTAACGTCTAAAATAAGTAACCTAAAAAATTTATCTGCATCATTTAGAATGGGCTTATGTGGATAATTTCATCCTCCGATGCTCATACATCTTTTATCTTCGGGTTCATAGCAGGTTAAAGCTGTACTTACTATTTCGAACCACTTTTATTTCTCTGAAACTTTAACTGTAGTAACAATTGTCGAACAAAAAGGTTCCGTAATTGCGTGCAAAGTATACGTGACCACATTACATTGGTGTCAGGTGTGGGGTTAAAAAAAAAAATAAATATATAAAAACTCGCAATAAAAATTCGTGTGTGTGTTTGTTGTCGTAAATAAACCAAAATGAAATTGAAAGAACTTTCAGTTAAAGAATGCCGTGAACAATTGGAGGAACGTGATGCTGATAATAGTGGTTCCAATAAATCCTTCAGGAACGATTGAAAGGAGTTCTAATCAGCAATGGAGACAATCCAGAAACGTTCAAATTCCAGTCATGATGAGAAATATTATGAAAGAAAAGAAGAAGTGACGAGAAACTGGAAGAAGTTTCTGGAAGGAGCGACGAGTGATCGATGAAAGTTTAAAAAAGAACGACAAGAAACTGGAAAAAGTCTCTAATTGCATAAAAATCTAGGTGGGCTAAGACACGACACATCATACATACATACATATAGTCACGTCTTTTTCCCGTAGAGGTAGGCAGAAACCACCGCCTTCCAATTGTTAAGGTTCTTTCACACATCTTTTGCTTCCTCTACTTTCATCAGTGCTCTCTTAAACATGCTCGTGGGTTGTTGGTACGCTTGACCTGGCCTTTCTTCAAAACAATGTTGATCTGATCGAGATATGTTAACCAAAGCCGACTTGTCCATTCACACTCGCCATATGAATCTGTTTCGTCAATCTTCTTTTATCCATTCTTTCTACGTGTCCAAACCATCCAAGCATTCCTTTATCTATCTTTGTAACCACATCTTCTTTCACACCACAGCGTTCTATTATCTCACTATTTTTTATTTTATCTAACCAAGTCACTCCGGCTATACTTCTGAGAACACTTATCTCCGCAGCATTAATCCTATTTTTATGCTTCTTATAAAACCCAACATTCACTACCATACATAAGTGTAGGAACCAACACTCGTCTATACACAGGCAGACGTGCCCTTTTTGACACGTTCCGGCTGTTCATAAAGCTATGCAGTGCCTCATTTATTTGTTTTTCTGCCAATACCATTCGCTAAATGAGATTCGCCATATGAGATTTAAATTGCCTTCGTTTGATGGAAATTATTGATAATACTATTTGGTTTTTCGGTTCTTGGATCATCGATGTTACCGTGACGTCTCAGTGAGGTTTTCAATTGGTTACATGGTATGGAATTTAATTTTATCAACTTATCAGTTATGTGCTTGATCTAAGTGTTTTCAATAATTTAAAAGTAACAAGTTTTTCTCATTTAATTTGTACCTGCTCCCAGTGACGTCCCAATAAAGTTTTCAATAGTTTAAAAGTAACCAAATTATTTTTCGTTAAATTTGTACCGGCTCCAAGCTGAATCTGAATTTATATATCACTGAATATAATTTATGTGGATATTGTAAGGGTTTTAAAATATTATTTTTGTAGCAAGTCCATTTATTTAGTATTTCCTTTTTTTTTGTTGTGTTAATCTTTTGCTATCAGGAATTTTATATAAAACCAATTATTTTCGAAATTTTAAATATTGTGAATATTTTCTTGTTGTTGTTTTTTTTTGTTATTTTAATTCTCTTTTGTACCTCATTAGGTTTTTATTACTGTCTGGAAGATTGTTATAATTAATTTAAATATTATTTTAAGAAAGTGTATTAAATTCGTTTAAACCACTTTACGAAAATACAGAATTTATTGTAAAAAATCAGAACATCGTTTTTACTTAATTAATATATTGCAGTAATTGTAAATATAGTTTTATTTATCTAGTTCACCATAATTGTTTGTTGTTTTTCGCGTGGCTCTGCTGGTGCCTACAAGACCTAGGGGTTTCCGGCTTGTACCGTTTTAAGTCGGTGGCGCGGCTCACTTTTAGATTTTTTTCTTCTACCCTCTACGGCTGAGCTCGGGCATAATTTGCCAGTAGAGAGACCACTAGCAGAGTACTCTTTAGAGAACCAAAAAAAGACGTGGCAAATCTCAAGCAATTGGAAGCCATTGCGGCGGCCAACCATGGAACTCAAGAAGAGAAAGCCGTTTCTTTGATTGCGGCTTTATGGGGTGGGGTGATGCTGCAGATATTCTACGTTCGTTTCCCAAGGGTCAAGAAAAATGTTATCAAACCTTGTTCATTTGACAAGAAAAACCGACAAAAACACCATGGTTCTACAATATAAAATAAAAGACAAGGGGACATGAAACCACAATGTGTAGAATGAGAACTGGTCATTACTTAACACCTCAACATCTATATAAAATTAAAATAAAAGACCCTAACTGTAAGTGCGGAGAATTTGGAGATCTTAATCATGTTATTTTTGGATGCACTAAAAAAGAACACAAAAATAATAAACTATACAAAAAAACTAGTGAAAATCATAAAAGGTCCAATAAACATAAATGATGTCCTGAGGAAACCCATAACTGAATAAGTAGAATTATAGTAAACCATCTAGCAGACCTTTGTATTACCTATATCTCTCCCAGAACTTAAAGGGCATGGGCTAGATCCCAGATGCACCACTAGTGCGCTCTTCAAAAAATGAGAAGAAACACAACTTGGCTGGATGTCCTCATTGGCAAGAGGCCAATACGAAAGAAGAAGAAGAAGCTTATTGTTTCGTTTGAAATTGTTAATCACAAATCTACAATACTTTAACACTCACATTTAAAATATCAAAGAAAAGTATGAAGGAAATGTTGTGTAACGGAATATTTAACATAACGTCATATTACTTCAGGTCAATAGTCTGTTTTTATAAAATAACATAATTATTGTTGCTACACATCCTGTATACAAAGAGTATGAGAAATGTATCCAGTAAGCTTAAAATCAGACATTGAACATTTAAGTATCATCAAATTAATTAATGACAAAACCTGGACTTTCATTAAATGCAGGTCGTAGAACTCAGTATCCAAATATACGAGGATCGTTTACGAATTGTTGTCCCTAACACAGTAGAAACGGTGAATCTGTTCCATCACGGTCAGCAACAATATTCATATGAATCAAATCAAAACTTCTGTCGACTCTATAAAAATAATCGTTATGACTAATATTCCAAACGTCGGCCTTTTACGAATTCGCAACCAAACAAGAAATTTAATTTTCTAATTGTAATAATTATCTGGTTAACATCTCGACATATTTATTAAAAATATCGATATACTGGGTGAATAAGTTACAAAATCCAAAATTAATATCAACCATGCTGGCTTATTAGTGGAGAGCTAATTTTTGTAGGATGTCTTGGATTTTATATAAGTATTTACGATTAGTAGTTCATAAAACTGACTTAATATTTAGTCTACTGACTCTAAGACTTTTAAAACTACAGTTTCTAAACTGATTATATTAGAATAATGTTTTTTTTTGAATGGGCTATAGATTTTAAATAGAAGATTCCTACACAGCCTGAAGGTCGACGTTCCGGTGAATATACCATCATCAGGGCCATATATCAAATGGAATCTGTTTCATATTAAAAATAAAAAACAGAGATATCCGCAACAGACATCAAAATAAAATTGAAACACAGACAAATAATAGAATATGTGGAACCCAAGGCCTCATATATCTAATTAGTGCCTGGTCCTTTATATCAGCAGTTATTTACAAATAAGTAAAAGAAAACTACAAAAATAATAATGATTTATTGCTTCCAAAACACATATTTACAGCAATGAGTACAAGCTAGTTATATAGGGTTGAGATAAAGTATGGAACCAAGTAAATATCTTTTAAACGAAAAGAACGATATTTATGAAAATTTGCAGGTAAGTGCAATGGAGCAAAATGCATCTGATGTACATTTTTTTTGTTAATAATATACTTCCGGTCTAACCGGAAATGCCATCGACTTCTTTAATTTAAATGGGACACCCTATATATTTTTACAGATTTTAAAAGAGCTTGTTATTTTGAATTCATACATACCTTTTGAAGGTGGTAGAAGGTTCACCCTCCATCGCCCGGTGAAACACCACCGCTCTGATTATAGGTGCCGTGAAATGACTAGTCATGTTTTGGCACTTGGTCAGAGTTTCCGGTCGCACAGGTGAAATGTGTTCTGGTTTATATTCGAATGGAAGCATCCAGGCATCAGACAGGCCTCTCTGGGGCTGAGGGTACAGCATTGAAACAGTTCCGCAGGCTGGAACCAAGAAGTACAGTGGCCCCAACCCATTGGTAACGCTCTGGGAGGCTGCCACATCAATTGGTGTATAATCCCGATACTCCTGTTCTGCCAGTTCGTGACTGGAGGGGATCCGAGCTCGTGTATTCTGGGGGCATTGCCGAGGCCACAGTCCATCGAGGTCAACTGACCGTCCTGGATGCAGAAATTTCTGTAGAAGCTAGTCCATATATCTGCTCCCCTTTTTATTTATTTACTTTATTTTTTTTCCTCCTCTTCTGCCTTTTTTTTTTTTCATATTTTTCTTTTAAATCAAACCATTAAACCAAATCATGAAAAGTCCAACAAAAATACATGTTCCAACTGCGGTTGCTGATAATTCCCCAAAAAGCAACTTTAGAATTGATTTCTGCAACATTCGAGGCCTAAACTCTAACATTAATTCAGTACACCACCACCTGCAAACTAACAGGCCTCATTTACTGGCTTTGACAGAGACACAAATTAAACCCTCCTCCAACAATACGCATCTTTTGTGTCCTGGGTTCGAACTCGAAACAAGATTCAAATTTAAGACCGGCCTCTGTGTTTACACTCGCAGTGATATTTCCTGTTGTAGACAGGAGAACTCAGAACCAAAGGACGGCCTAGAGGTCATGTGGTTCAAGTTAACCTTACAAAAATCAACAAAATTTCTCTGCTGTCTGTATCTTTCTCCTACAAACCCTCCTTACGTCAACCTCTTTCAACATCTTTCCGACACGCTGGAATTGTTGCAAACTAACGACCCCAACACAGAGATTATATTTTTGGGTGATTTCAATGTTCACAACCTACTGAGATCCAACCGCACCGACAACGCCGGTCTAGAAGCTGAGAACTTTGCGATAAGCCATAACCTGACCCAGCTAGTTGAAGAATCTACCCGCATACCCGATAACCCCAATCACCAAACCAACATTCTTGATCTCTTCTTCACGACACATCCCGACCAGTACCAAGTCTCTATAACCGCTCCGCTCGGTAAATCTGATCATAAACTCATCTCAGCCACGTCCAAACAAACAACCCCGCCCAAAATCACGCCTGGTACCTCTATTGTCTGGCATTATAGATCAGCCAAATGGAATGAACTGAGGGACTTTTACCTATCATTTCCATGGAAAGATGTCTGCTTTCACTCACAAGACCCATCAACATGTGCAGAATCTGTAACCGAAATCATAAGGCTAGGTATGGACTCATACATTCCTCATGGTACAAGACGGATATTTAACCCCAAACCGTATCTTCCAAAAAGCGGATCTGCTGGCCGAAATGTTCAGCTCTAACTCAACACTCGATACCAATGGAAAACAACCCCCAACGATACCTAGAATAAACGCATCAATGCCTGAGGTCACCATCCGCCATCGCACTATCAGGAAAATCCTACGAAATCTTGACGCTAATAAGGCAGTAGGACCAGATGGAATTCCGACAATTGTCCTGAAGACCTGTGCTCAAGAGCTCACCCCAGTTCTCTGTAGACTCTTCAAGTTATCATACAGCAAAGGAGTATTTCCGTCTATGTGGAAAAACGATAAAGTCCAACCGATTCAGAAAAAAGGAAAGAAGACTATTCCTGCAAATTATCGCCCTATTGCATTGCTCTCGGTCATATCCAAAGTTATGGAAAAAGCGATTAACACAGAACTTATCAAATATCTGGAGAAATTTGAGATAATCCATGACAGACAATATGGATTTCGACAACTTCGGTCTACTGGAGATTTGCTGGCTTATGTCACTCAGCTCTGGACAAACACTATTGAAAAGTTTGGTGAATCCCGTGCAATAGCCTTGGATATATCTAAAGCCTTTGACCGCGTTTGGCACCAGGCATTGTTAAGTAAATTATCTGCCTACGGTCTCCCAACCAAACTGTGCCAATGGCTCTTGAGCTTCATGCAAGATCGCTCTTTACATGTGGCAGTTGACGGTAAATAGAAATAAAAACTCTTGTACCACCATTGGCCACATTCGGCCGAAGAACTCGGCACGCTGATCAGTCTCACCCATTTACTCTCAAGATTGACACTACAAGGACCAATCTTCATCAAGAGAGAAAATCCTTCTTTTACAGGGCTGCTACGGAATGGAATAAGCTTCCAAAATCAGTTTTTCCAGAGAACTATGACCTGCAACTTTTTAAAAAGCGTGTCCACAATCATCTCCTTTCTATAATCCCTTCCCCTTCTAATAGTCGCAGTGCGGGCCGTCCGCGGTATATAGGGTGTCCCATTTAAATTAAAGAAGTTGATGGCATTTCCGGTTAAATCGGAAGTATATTATCAACAACCTTTATGTCGGTGGTGGTATCAATATTGAAGGCAGCCATTTTGACCTACAAATGTCATATTTCATAGCAGTTTTGGAAAGTATGCAACAAACAATGCACGTAACTTAAGTATGTGTTGCATATTTTAGATATCAGAAAATGTATCAAATTTATTTTATGTTCGCATATTATAATAGTTTTCTTCAAACTAGTGGTAATTATACAAAAAAATATTCTGTAAAATTATAATTTTATTGTTTATTCATAAATGAAAAAAAGATCCATTAACAATATGTGTATACAAAAGGAGATTCAGATTGCTTTTTTTTATTAAAGGGGATTATAGAAAGGAGATGATTGTGGACCTGCTTTTAGAAGAGTTGCAGGTCATAGTTCTCTGGAAAAACTGATTTTGGAAGCTTGTTCTATTTCGTAGCAGCACTGTAAAAGAAGGATTCTTGATGAAGATTGGTCCTTGTAGTGTCAATCTTGAGAGTAAATGGATGAGACTGATCAGCGTGCCGAGTTCTTCGGCCGAATGTGGCCAGTGGTGGTATAAGAATTTTTATTTCTTTGGAGCATCTGCGATGGAAATATCTGTAAAGTAATGTCTGGTCTGCAACTCTTCTATGTTCTGGTGGGTGAAGGGTATCTGTGAGAGTTAAACTTTTTATCAACCGAATGGCCCTTTTCTGAATGAAATCTAGAAAACGAAGAGAATGCCTTGGTACTGAACCCCAAATGTGCGAGCAATACTCCAGTAGAGGTCGGATTTGAGCTTTGTACATCGTCAACAGTTGATCAGGAGTAAAAAACTTTCTAGCTTTCCATAGAAAACCCAGCCTCTGTCTTGCTGACTTTGCGATGTTAGCAACATGGTCATGCCAAGACATATTATTAGACACCGTGACTCCCAAAATCGAGATGGGGGGACTTGATTATAGGGTATTTCCAGACATTGTGATGAAATGATTTGAGAAATTCACGTGGCGCTTTGTGTTTTTAAGGCGTTGAACTGAACAAGATTGTTGGTTTTCCACTCGACGATTGCTTCAAGATCTCTATTGATGGAGTCAACCTGTTCCTGCCCGAGTCTATTTGTATTATTCACCGAAAGTGATTGATAGGATGTTGTCACGTGCCTATTTTTTCCCTTCTACAGTTCATTATAATTGTGTCTCAGATAGTTTCGTATTCCTTAGTTACTCGTAAGTAGGGTTGCATACCGTACTTTGTTGTAACTTAAAAATTATATCATTCATTGTAAATAGTGTTGCATACCTTGTAGGGATAGGATTATTGTTTGGTTTGCATTTCTGTGTGGATGGGGCTGGATATCCACACGGACGAGTGCGATTCTGGGTTGACGTTTATTCCGTGTCATTTCTTGATTTCCGGCCTAGTAGTGTCAGTAGTTGGGGGAGAGTCTTCGAAGTCGGGTGTTGGTGAGAGTTGTTGGGACGGTGTGTTATTAGCACGTGTGCAGAACCTCTATGGGATTTCTTTCATATCTGGCTGTATTTGGGCCATCTTAATTGGATTTTGAAGAAAAACCACTTAATTTTTAACTTGACCATTCTATCTTACCTTCGTTGTTGTTATTTGGAATTTTGGTGTCGAGTTAAAATATCCGCAAGCGGGATTTATTTGAGGGAAGCCATTGTTAATTAGCAGGTGCCGCCCCATAATCAAACCGGCCCCAGGAGTAGCGAAGTCGTATACCCAAAGGTTATAAGTGATTTATTTTTAAATATATAACGCCGTGACGTATTTTGACACCACGATTAAGTTTTGTTTTAGTTTATTAATATAGTACATGTAAATTCGTATACCCAAAGGTTATCAGTGAATTATTTTTAAATATATAACGCCGTGACTCATTTTGACACCACGATTAAGTTTTGTTTTAGTTTATTAATATAGTACATTGTTGGAAACTTATTTTGACACCACGATTAAGTTTTGTTTTAGTTTATTAATATAGTACATTGTTGGAAACTATTTATTGCATTAGATAATATGCCAAAACTAAACTTGGATTAAAATAACCTTCTCAATAATTCTTTATGTCCAAGTAAAAATATATTTTCTTCCTACTTATTTGTAAATATCCTACAATCTTGATATTTTAAAATATTGTAAAAATATTTTTAAATAAATTCGATTGTTTTGGCAGCGGAGATCTTTATGCAAATGGTTAAAACATGAGTAAATTAGCAGCCTTATGTAAACGTTTGGTTTAGTGTGATTAATGAGTTGATTTATATATGTTTTACTTTTTTTGGTAACTTGGAAAAGTCTGTTACTCTTACTTCTGTTATGGTTATTTTATAAAGTTGTAAATTCTAAATTTTTGGTTTGTTTTAGCAAGAAAATTTACCATAGCTGTTAATTTTTGACTATATGTGTTATAATTTTATTATTGAACTGTGTACTTCGATTTATTGTGTGAGTAATGTATTCAATATATTTATATATATTTATTTGGTTCACCATAATCTTAGTTGTTTATCGTGTGGCTCTGCTAGTGCCTATAAGACCTAGGGGTTTCCGGCTTGAACCGTCTAAGTCGGTTGCGCGGCTCACTTTTATATTTTTTTCTTCTACCCTCTACGGCTGAGCTCGGGCATAATTTGCCAGTAGAGAGACCGCTGGCAGAGTACTCTTTAGAGAACGAAAAAGACGTGGCAATGTGAAAGTTGAGAAAAGTGTTCTGTCGTCTGCGAAACTGTAAATGGGGTTCGTGGTGGTTTTCAAGAGGTCGTTGATGTGTAAAATAAATAGGGTGGGAGACAGGATGAAACCCTGGGGGACCCCAGCATTGGATTTTAACGCATCAGAACAAATACCGTCAACTGCCACATGTAAGGAGCGATCTTGCATGAAGCTCATGAGCCATTGGCGCAATTTGGTTGGGAAACCGTAGGCAGATAATTTGCTTAACAATGCCTGGTGCCAATTGTGGTCGAAGGCTTTAGATATATCCAAGGCTATTGCACGGGATTTACCAAACTTCTCAATAGTGTTTGTCCAGAGCTAAGTGACATAAGCCAGCAAATCTCCAGTAGACCGAAGATGTCGAAATCCATATTGTCGTCATGAATTATCTCAAATTTCTCCAGATATATGATGAGTTCTATGTAGATCGCTTTTTCCATAACTTTGGATATGACTGAGATCAATGCAACAGCGATAATTCGCAGGAATAGTCTTCTTTCCTTTTTTCGGAATGGGTTGGATTTTAGCGTTTTTCCACATGGACGGAAATATTCCTTTGCTGTACGAGTCTACAGAGAACTGGAGTGAGCTCTTCAACACAGGTCTTCAGGACCATAGACGAATAAACACAGATGGACACAGCACGCCTATACCTTCATCGCACATTGTTTTGAAGGCTTGGAGTTCGTTGGCATTCGGGTTGAGGGTAAGAGAGTTGGAAGCGATAGACTGTGATTGTTCCGGAGGCGACAGTGGCGTACATAATTAAATTATCGAGATGTTTTATTCCGTAGTCAATGAAATTATCAATGGACGACTGAAATCTGAATACACATTCAAATAAGAACTATTCGTTGAATTAGTAGCTATAGAGGTGTGTAAGTTAAATAAAAAAAATAAATTCAGTTATTATGACAACCCTCATAAACTATCAAACTTTTAACAGCAGAAGTATCGTAAGTTGAAGAAATAACATGATATTAAACCCCTGTGATTTTATTGTTCTTTATAGGTTACTCTAATGGTAATGCAGAAAGATAATATGATGTAATAAAACAAAATTTCATAACAAGGTTATTTCATTAATTTTGTAGATACAGTGAGTGAAACAGAATTTCGATTTCTAAATACAGGTCCTCAATGTGAAACGAAATAGATGATTTTTGTCCGAACAGCTACCCAGGCCCGCGCCTAGCACTCTTGCCGCTCTTGTGCAAATTTAAAATAACGCGCCAAATTTGTATTCCGTTCATATGTGAGTACAGATACGGGTTAAGTTAGGTATTATTATCCACTATTGAAAAATAATTTTAAAAAGTATTTTCATTTTTATATTTTACAAGTACAAGCCATACAAGTATTTTCTCAATGAGGTAAGTAACATAATTATAAACTTATAGAAAACAGAAATATATTTTAACAGTATTACAACTCAAAATTTTTGTATTTTAGTTTCAAATGTAATATCACAGGACGAAACTGATCGACAAATAAAAACAAAACAAAGTATTATTTTAATAATGCAACATGTCACCTTTTAAAGGTTAACATCCAGCATCATGATAGCAAGATTACTTAGTCGGTTTTGCCCCATGGTCTCTTAAATAATTTATTATTTTGAGTTTTGAAAAAGATCGTTCTGCGCGGAAGCAAACGAAACCGGCATTGTTAATAAAATACGAAGTATTATACTCGTATTAGGAAAAAAATCCGCTAAGTTGTTAATTGTTATACATACATACATAAAGTCACGCCTTTTTCCCATAGGGGTAGGCAGAGTCTACTTCCTTCCACTTGCTACGGTTCTTACACACATCTTTTGCTTCCTCTACTTTCATCGGGGCTCTCATGCATGCTCGTCGGTTGTTGGTACTCTTGACCTGGCGTTTCTTCAAAACAATGTTGATCTGATCGTTCTCCGAGGTCTACCTCTAGCGACTTGTCCATTCACACTCGCCATATAAATTTGTTTCGTCAATCTTCCTTCATCCAACCTTTCTACGTGTCCAAACCATCTAAACATTCCTTTATCTATCTTTGTAACCACATCTTCTTTTACACCACAGCGTTCTCTTATCTCACTATTCTTTACTTTATCCAACCGAGTCACTCCAGCTATACTTCTCAGACTACTCATCTCTGCTGCATTAATCCTATTTTCATGCTTCTTCTGTCAAACCCAACATTTACTACCATACAAAAGTGTAGGAACCAACACACCTCTATGCACCGCCAGACGTGCCTTTTTTGACACTTTTTGGTTATTCATAAAGCTATGCAGTGCCCCATTCATTTGTTGTCCTGCCAACACCCTTCGCTCAATGTCACTGTCATACTTTCCTTCTCTAGTAAACTTAATTGTTATATAATTTAAAGTTTCTTCTGGAGATGTAATAACTTTTTCATCAAAATTTTGTAAATATTGCAATTCTTTAACAAGTTCCACGGCAGTTATGTCTCGTTCATTACGAGTTTCGTCATTTAATAAATTTTCAACCTATTGATTTTTGAACAGAATAGTCTTAGTCAGAACACTTCGTACTCTGACGGTTGATGAATTTAATTTATTCATTGTTTTGTGGTGGATTCTAATTTTAAAATATTTATGAATAATAAGTTTCAAAAATTGTACAGGGTGGCCATCAATATTATCTCCATCATAAAAGTGGTCACCAAAATGTTGATATAATTCCTTTGGAATATTTTGTAATGTTTTACTCACCAAAATATAATATAAGGTTTTTAATTCTTTTATTATAAATATTCGTTGTTTTATTAAAAAATCTAAAATATTTCTCAGCCTCTTTACAAGTTCCAATGACTAATTTAAACGTTTTTGTTAGGCAAACTGTATGCACAGATATTGATTAAAAGAGTAACGAATGAAACTGAGAAGATGATATGGGATGTGCAAGCAGGATTTAGAAGAGAAAGGAGAGCAGGTATTTTCATTACGAAGTATAGTTGAAAAAATTCTAAGCTAGAAGTCAGAAGGTCTATTGCGCTTTTATAGACTTGGAAAAGACCTATGACAGAGTGGTGAGAAGTGAATTGTGGTCGACATTGTCTATGTATGGGGTGAGCGGTAGTTTAATATGAGCACTGAAATCACTTTATGAGGATTCCTCCTTGTGTCAGGATAAACGGAGCTTGCACGGACTGGTTTAACATCGAAAAAGGTGTGAGACAGGGATGTGTGGCTTCGCCATGGCTGTTTAACTTATACATAGACGATTGTTTAAAAGATTTGAAAGAGAGTGCGTATGGATTGAAAATGAATGATTTGATCGTCAAATGCCTTCTTTACGCCGATGATCAAGTCATATTAGCGTCATCTGAAGAGGAGTTCCATCCGACGAGCATGCATGAGAGCCCTGATAAAAGTAGAGGAAGTAAAAAGGCGTGATTATATGTATGTATGTATGTTAGCGTTTTATACTCTTTCCTTTTCTGTAGCTTGGAAAAAGTTTCCTCATTTTCATCCATTAATAACTTTTTACATCTGGAGAAAGTAACAATAGAATTCAAACTCCTTGATATGAAACCTGCTATATAACCAACAATATCAT
The DNA here is from genome assembly GCA_950111635.1 of Agelastica alni. Taxonomy (NCBI): domain Eukaryota; kingdom Metazoa; phylum Arthropoda; class Insecta; order Coleoptera; family Chrysomelidae; genus Agelastica; species Agelastica alni. Next base: position 26,548,523 of record OX467715.1, read on the forward strand.
TCACATAATCAGTTAAACACCATGCAGAAGAATTAATTATTGATATCTTCTTCCAGTTTTTTTTTCCAAAGCAATATATTCAGGAGTCTGTGATAAATCTTCAACATTTTCATCAGCTGTAATTTTACCACTGCTGCAAAATAAAATTGAGGTTGCATCAAAGTTGATAGCATTTCCAGTATCACTAGCTCTAATTTCTGAATGTACTATCAACCTTTTATATGCTACCTCACACTGTCTTGCAGTAGGGTTGTTGTTGAATCCCCCACGACTTCCAGCGGCACCAAAAAAATATTCCAGGTGATCCTGAGAAATTTTATAGGTGAGAACATATTTCAAATTTTTGTTTTTGATGACATTATGTATCATAAATGCCTTTGATACTCTCTATACAAATAATAAAACCTAAAAATCCTGTTTTCCGCCTAGAATCCATGACATTAACTCCTTTAAAAGAAAGAATGAATATATAATTCTTAATCGAATCTAAATAGCAGAAAAACTGATCTTTCGTTTGGGGAGACAATGGTTTTTTATAAAAAGATTTGGAAAATCCATTTTTTGAACTGAACATATCAAACAAATCATTGAAATACTGCACGAAAGCTGCAGTTGCTTCAGCTCCTTTAAATTCTGCTAAGTGTAAATCATTACAAATATATAATAAAGAATCTGCTACACTTTTACTGAGAGTTTGAGTGGCAGTTCACCTTCATTTTTTCCTTTGTCCACATGATGTGACGTTTTCTTAGTTTTGTTGCAGCATGTAAGCCTTGGTCATACTTAATATTTACTAACTTGTCAACATAATACCAAATGATTTGGTTCTTATTTTGATCTTCCAAAATTTTTTCAGACCCCAAACATTTCCGAATTAATTTAACCATATGGCATGAATCTAAGAAAATGTATACATTTTCTTGTGTCACAGGATGACTGAAATGACTTTTCATTGAAGAAATGTTGAAATCTGCCCCAAGATTTAATGCCATTTTGAGATTGGCTAGAGCTCCATCAAATGTCAAAGAGGTGACGATCACTCCAGTTTCATGTACCAATTCTAAACACTTTCTGACTAGAGCAGCTTTTTCAGAAGCACGAATACCATCCAAAAAAAAGCATCCCACAGGTATCTTTGAAGAATTATTCAAACTAACAAGCATAAATACTAGTACTTCCTTTGCTTGAGGAAGTTCGTCACTATCAAAGCCAGTAGTACCTACAACTACATACCCACAAAATGTTTTTCCAGTCCATTCAATTTGCTTACGGATTGACATTTCATCAAAAACCAAATTGCAAACAACAGTTTTATTTTGTTTTTCAGCTACACTAGCTTTCAATTTCAATGAATTCAACGCCTCCTGTGTCCATCCAAGAGCACCATTAATAGACTGGTACCATTTTGAAAGTGTTGTAGGGTGAGGTAATGACTTATTGAAAAAATTTTTAACAAAATTATATGCTCTCATTGAATAAAAACTGAGAGTGAGAGCAAATGATCTCAGCGCTGGTGTATATTTTTGGTTCTTGGGTCCCTTTAGCATTCTCTCAAAAAGTAAATTCACTGATTCTGGTAAGGAGGCCTGAAACAAATATAATTTCAATGATTTCAATACTAGGTATACTCAGTGGACTCAAAAAAAATCAACATTTTGTCTAGAAAGTTGGATAAATTATATCTTAATTCTTAATTATATTTCATGTGTTACAAAATAATGGCTTTAATATTAGTGCCACAAACAAAAATCAGTTCATCATTTTTTTGAATCCTTCAACAAGTTTTATGAATAGTATTTTCTAGAACACACTATGATTATTATGAAACTTACTTTCAATGGAGCTTCACAGTTTTCATGTATCAATGATTTATGTTTTAGAAGTTTGATTAATGAATTTAAAGATGTCACCTTTGATTTCAACCTTCTCACTGATTGCTGTAATGTCTTAATTTTTTTTTCTGACAGGAAACAGTTTTCTTCTTTTGGCTCTTTGTGGAGTTGAAAAATCACTGCTTGATAAGTCATCAACATATTGTTTCTTCCTGGAAATTTTTTTAACTTTAAACTATACCTATCCAAAGAGCTGACACCCCTCATGTTATACAATGTGCCCATAAAATATTTGAGAATTTTTATGGATTATATTCAATGGACACTCACAATTAAACACTAAGTACAGAATTTGAATGGATTGTTTGTTGTTTTTTATAATGAATTGCAATTGAATTTTTGCAGTCTTAATGAATTTAATGTACTTTAGGACATTTCTGAATAAAAAAAATTAACAGTAAGAACCACTGAATGTAATGAATTGAATGAATTATACTTACTCCTTTTTCCATAACTTTTTTGGTGCTATCATAAGTTCAGTAGAACTATCAATGTCTTCAGTGATGAGTGTTTCAACTAACTCAGTTTCGGATGCTGACTTAGTAGTACTGGAGTGAGAATCAGTACTCCCAGAACTATTATATGAAGTGTCAGTATAAGAGTCAGAAGATGGCAATGTTATTCTTGATCTGAAAAACATATTATATATCAAGTCTTTTCTTATCCATACTTATATATGAAGTGGTTAAAATCTCCACATTTTCCAAAATAGCAAGTTCATATTCTTCATGTTGAATGATTTTTGTTATTAATTTTTTTCAACTCACGTTTAGTATATATATATATATATATATATATATATATATATATATATATATATATATATATATATAGTATATTATATATAGTATATATTACCTCGGGGTTCAAATTCAACATTTCCACCGCAAAAAAAAAAAGGGAAGAGCACCTTGAATGTTAGATCTGGGTGTGAAAACTTAGTTTTTTTACATATCCAGCACTGCATCACCATTTATAGTCTGTGTATAAACTTATTTCACAAAACAACTCTAAAAAACACTATTAATCACTCATAGGAATTTTGGTAAACAAAGAACTTGCTTGAAGCGAATGTCAAACGAGCCTGATTTGAAGCGGTGGTGCCAGTTGTACATAACCTCTGTTGGCTCTGTTACTTCCACAGAACTAATACTACCTCAATTACGACTAATTTTCAGAAATTGTCTGAATTTAATACGAATTGTCATTTAATTGGATAGGTAAAATCTTCCAAACGAACAAGTTATGATCTTAGACTGAAATTAGGATTTATTTAGGACAAGACGTGACAACATCTAATTCAATGGCAGGTGTACAGAATGTGACCATTTCTCTGAATTTCTCGGCTTCATATTATAATGTAAACAAATGAGTCCATCTGTGTTTATTCGTCCATGTTTAGGACAATTGTCGGAATTCCATCTGGTCCTACTGCCTTATTAGAGTCCAAATTTAGTAGGATTTGCCTGATAGTGCGATAGTGAATAGCGACCTCAGGCATTGATGAGTTTATTCTAGGTATCGTTGGGGTTGTTCCCCATTGGTATCTAGGGTTGAGTTAGAGCTGAACATGTTGGCCAGCAGATCCGCTTTTTCCTTGGAAGATACGGCTGTCGTGCCGTCGGACCACTCGAGTAGTGGTGAAGAAGTTGTAAAATTCTTATTTATGGCTTTAGCCAAAGACCAGAAGGTCTTTGATCCAGGAGGGGCATTGACAAGCTTATTGCATATTCTCATGTCGTAAGATTCTTTGACAAGGTCAATCGTTTTATTGCAGGTGTTCCTCGCGTGGACAAAGGTTTCTTGGTTAGCAATTGTCGGGAATTCGCACCAGTGTCGATATGCTTGTTTTTTGTCACGCACCGCATGGTTCCATTCTTGGTTGAACCAGGGCTTGGGGTTGGAGATCCATCTTGTACCATGAGGAATGTCCATACCTAGCCTTATGATTTCCATGGAAATGATAGGTAAAAGTCCCTCAGTTCAACCCATTTGGCTGATCTGTAATGCCAGACAATAGAGGTACCAGACTGAGATGAGTTTATGATCAGATTTCCCGAGTAGAGAGGTTATAGAGACTTGGTACTGGTCGGGATGTGTCGTGATGAAGAGATCATAAATGTTGGCTTGGTGATTGGGGTTATCGAGTATGCGGGTAGATTCTTCTACTAGCTGGGTCACGTTGTGACTTATCGCAAAGTTCTCAGCTTCCAGACCGGCGTTGTCGGTGCAAATGGAGCCAGTTCGCGTTGTGAACATTAAAATCACCCAAAAATATAACTTCTGTGTTAGGGTGGTTAGTTTGCAACAGCTCCAGCTGTCTATACCTCTATGCCGTCCTTTGGTGCTAAGTTTTTCTGTCTACAACAGGAAATATCGCTGCGAGTGTAAACACAGACGCCGGTCTCTGTCAGAGCCAGTAGATGAGGCCTGTTAGTTTGCAGGTGGTGGTGTACTGAATTGATGTTAGAGTTGAGATATCGAATATTGCAGAAATCAATTCTAAAGTTGCTTTTGGGGGAATTATTAGCAACCGCAGTTGGAACATAAATTTTTATTGGACTTTTAATAATTTGGTTTAAAAAGAAAATATAAAAGAAAAGAAGAGTAACAGGAAAAAAAAGCAGCAGATATATAGACTAGCTTCTATAGAAATGTCCGCATCCAGGACGGTCAGTTGATCTCGATGGACTGTGGCCTCGGTAATGCCCCCTGAATACACAAGCTTGGATCCCCTCCAGTCACGAACTGGCAGAACAGGAGTATCGGGATTATACACCAATTGATGTATCAGCCTCCCAGAGCGTTGCCAATGGGTTGGGGCCACTATACTACTGCCGAACTGTTTCAATGCTGTACCCTCAGCCCCAGAGGCCTGACTGATGCCTGGATGCTTCCTTTCGAATACCGAGAGACCGGAAACTCTGACCAAGTGCCGAAACATGACTAGTCATTTCATGACACTTATAATCAGAGCAGTGGTGTTTCACCGGGCAATGGAGGATGAACCATCTATCTATCACCTTTAGTACATTTTAGTACATTCCTAGCAGGTACAATAATCACAGATACCAGTTCTCAAAATTTCAAGTAAAGGGAATATTTTTCAAGACTCTTAGTAGGATTTCAATAAACACAGAGATGAAAGACAAAAATTGTTACAACAATTGACCTTCTCAGCAATGTTTTTTTTAATTTGAATCATTCTGATATACCTAACAGAATGAATTTGGATTCCATAGATAGATAGGTCATTTGAGCAAGGTAGTGAAATAGCTTGAACTGTTTGTGTAGGAAAACAAAATTCTATAATCTATATCAACAAAGTTAACATATGCGGGATGAAAATCAGAGCTAGAGCAGTACTTGATGGAATTTGTTATGGAGAATGTTAGAAAGATATAAAAATAAAAAAATAATAATGTTGGAATTACTGATGATGAAACAATATTAATTAGTTGAACTGTCTTCTGACAAATTTCCTCGTGAAAAAGTTGTTTATTTATTGCCAAATTGTGTATTTTCATTTTACAATAACAATTGATTGCTTGTTTCATCAGATTTTTATAAAAATAATTTTTTAAATAATATGAATTTGTGATTCTACCTAAATTTCTCCTTTTAATAAGGGAAATTAAGTGTTCTGTGTTGTAAGTGTCAAGTCAAAATATGACATTTTAAGGTCAAAATGGCTCCTTATTGCATCTAGCAGCGCCATTTCATAGTACAACAAGGGGAAGCACTGTCTGATATCTGCCCTATAAAAGCAAGAGTTCCGCAGGGCAGCATACTGGTCCCACACTCTACTTACTCTTCACTGCGGATCTGCTGACATCTGAATCCTTAATTACTGGAACCTTTGCTGGCGATACCGCTTTACTAGCTACACATAGCGACCCAAGAATAGCCTCACAAATACTCCAAAAAGGTCTAAATGATTTATCCCACTGGCTCAAAAAGTGGCGGATAAAAGCAAATGAAACAAAATCAGTCAACGTAACATTCACCTTAAGAAGAGACTCTTCTCCAGTCACACTTAACAACATTGCAGCCCCACAGGCAGATCATGTGAGATACCTTAGATTGCACTTGGACAAAAGACTTACCTGGAAAAAACATATTTTCACTAAAAGAAAGTAACATAACATTCAAACGCGAAAACTTTACTGGCTCATTGCACGAAAATCTCAACTATCTTTCGAAAACAAAATACTTCCGTACAAGGCAATACAAAAGCCCGTCTGGACTTATTGAATCCAACTGTGGGGTACTGCATCCCATTCAAACATTGAAATCATGCAAAGGTTTCAAAATAAAGCACTCCACATGATAACCAATGTTCCCTGGTTCATACCCAACAAATTATTACACAGTGATCTACAAATGCCCACTGTGAGACAGGAAATTGTATGCCATACCAGAACCTATAAAGAGCGCATCAAACGACACCCAAATACTCTGGCCCGGCCACTTATGGCAAACCACAACAAAGCGCGACGTTTAAAACATAAAATACCTCAAGATTTAATAATAATAATACTCTTTATTTGAAAAAAACTACCTCATACAAAACTCGTAAAGGGTAATTGAAACAAACAGGCGTCACAAACAGGTTACAGAAATACATTGGGCATGAACAATAAAGTTACAAAATACATTTAACTATTATAGCAGATAAATCACACTGAATTTAGATATTCATTCACGTTGTATGGTTCTGTGATATTAGTAGGTCACAAATTTCTCTTTTAAATGCTTTTAATGATGAGATGGCTTTAATACTGGCAGGTAGTTTGTTGAACAGCTTTATGCAATTGTATTGTACATTCTTTTCTGTGACTGTCAATCTATGAACTGGGTAGTTATAGTTAACATTCCTGGTATTGTAGTTATTTTGTGGAGTGTGATATGAGAATAAATGTTTGTTTTTGAACAAATACATGAGACATTCTTGAATATATACTCCCACAGCAGTTAATATATTAGCTGAACGTAATTTACCTCTGCATGACTCTTTATACTTAAGATTTATTGATTATTCTTAGCACTCTTTTTTGTACTATGAATATTTGTTCTATCCCACTACTACCACCATTGAACAATACACCATATCTAAAACATGATTCAAAGTTGGCATGGTATACTATTTTCATTCCCGTTTGATCTATATATTTGGATAGGATCCTAAATCCATAACATACTTTACTCAATTTATTTGATAACTTGTTGACATGAACTTTCCAATTTAATGAACAGTCAATGTGCATGTCTAAGAACTTGGTGCTGGGTACGATTTCTACATTATGGTTATTTAATACAATATTTTTGGGTAGTGTATCATTAGCTGTTTTGGTATCAAAGAGTACTGCACTAGTTTTTTCTTCATTTACGAATTGTTTATTTTCTGTGAACCAGTGATAGATATTAGAAAGTATTGAATCTGAGTTTGCCACAAGAGGTGGAAAAGTTTTTTCGGAGACTAGGATATTTGTATCATCTGTATAATCAATCATACTGCAGTTGACATAAGTGTTTAGGATATATCAAAGACATCATTTGGATAAATTATAAAAAGAATTGGACCAGTGATGCTGCCCTGTGGTACACCAACATTGATTTCACTTACTCGGGATGTTGCTGTTTCATCTGTTTTTTGTATTACCACTTTTTGTTTTCTGTTGAGAAGGTAAGATTTGAACCAGTCCAATGGCTTACCACTTACTCCATAAGTTTCCAATTTAATCAATAATATGTTATGATCTAAACAGTCATAGGCTTTAGAAAGGTCAAGGAAAAGCCCTAAAGCCATGTTTCTATCTTCTAAACTTTTTACCACATATTGAACAAACTCATAGATAGCTGTGTAAGTAGATTTTCCTTTTTGATAACCATGTTGGGCTTTGTTGAGTAATGCACTGAAGACTAAGAAATTCACTAGACGATTACACATTGCTGATTCAAATAGTTTTGAGAATGAAGATAACAGGCTAATCGGTTTATAGTTGTGGATGTCATTTGGGTCTCCTTTCCTTTTGTAGATTGATTTTATTACAGCCATTTTCAATTTGTCAAAAAATTTGTATTGCGCATTTTGTAAAAGTCATTTATTGTCGAGTTATAAAATTCATACACAAAAATGAAATTTGTCTTAAACTAATCAAAATTAAATCCTTAATATCTTTCAAATGGTGAGGTTTACGGAAAAAATATAAGATACCTTTTTTGTAGAGCATTAAATTTCCTAAAAAATTCTCTCGGAACATTTTTCTGTTTATCGATAAATGATGAGGTATGAATTTTTTTCTATTGGACTGAGAAAAAAATACAAAACTGCGATGCGGAGGATCTTCCTATTAAAATTAAGAGCTCATGCTTGGTGAGAATTTTTTTAAGGTGTCTAGCATGTCATGTCATTTTTCCGTGTCACTTGTAAAAAAAAATAATCGATTTTTTTTACCCACCCTACTGAGCACTCTATTTGACCTTCTATTGAAATTAATACTACTTCAGTTCTCTCTTTACTCACTATTCCTTTTTTTACAAATATAGCGCTACCTCCATTTCTTTATGCTCCCTCTGCAGAATGCTGATATTAATTGGAAATTTTTGATAGCATGCATTGACAATTTTGCTCTGTCCTTCCAATGTTCGGTGAAACACAGTACTTTACAATCACCTTGACTAACTAGTACTTCTTCTTGATTGTCTATTCCAGTTCCAACTGATTATATATTCTGATGAACAATTGATAAAGTTTTTGGAACAGTGCCTGTAGGACTCGCTGTAGGATTAGTATGGAAAATAGATTTCTGTTCTAAAAATCCTCTTCTCTATTGGTTGTATTGTACTGGTTGTATTTGCTGAAATCAAATCTTCTGTATGCTACTGATCTGGGCCAAGTAGATGGTTTGTAAATTTCTTCTTTCAGATCAAAATCGATTCCAAACATGAAGCACTTGTTTTGGGATTCATTGGTTGCGAGTTCTTTAATCACTACATCTGCGTATTTTTGATGTAGTTGTATATTTTTTCAGAATTTATTTCTCGTTTAATTCGGTACGTATACAGCCATACCTTGCTTTGTACACCAAAATCTTCCTCAGTGTTGTTGTCACCATAGTTCTTGTTTGTATGATTTGATTTAGTTTTTTTCATGCGATACACTGTAGTAAATCCATCATTTGGATTATTTACATCATTTTGTAAGTTCTGACATTCTGCTTGTTTGCTCAGAGCACAGTTCCCGAAGTTCTTTTTTGTCAGTTTTTGGTATGTGAGTTTCAATAGGTGTATTCATTCCATTACTGGAGGATGTAATTTTGCTTTGCTAATACAATCACAGTAAACATAGCTACTGTTTTAACAATGAGGTTGTGACACACACCACATACCAAGCCGTAAATCCGCCGTAAAAACGAAAATTAAAAAAAAAACACTCTAGAAAAGGTTGATTTTTTGATTTGGCTAAATGTACCTACATTTTTTACTTGACTTTCATGCATTGTAATGCATTTTTGTAGTTGACGAATTGTTTAATTTATTGGCAATGTTCTATAACACAGATATTTAAGTATCTTATGATAAAATAATATTCTAATTTGTTATAAATAATAAGAATACTGTACCAGCAAAGTATCTTCAGTTTCTTAACCCACTGTGACTTTCTTTTTTAAATCTGCAATTATTTCTTTTAATGCAGCTATGCGTTTCTCCAATCTCCGATTTCGGTTTCGCAGTGACTTTATTAATTTTGATTTTTTTTCATCTGAATCTCTTACAAAGTTTAAAATTCTTCTGGTTCTTTTTGGTGTTTCAAAATCAGGTGTTCTGATTTCAGAAATGTACCGAGGTTCGAATACTCTTCTCTTGGGTGAAGAGTAACAGCTTTCTTTAACTGTGAAAGACATTTTGTTTCCATAAATAAAAAACGAAGAAGAAAAAATTAAATTACAATGTCATAACTGATATGTTATACTTACAATTTTTCAAATTTCTATCTACTTGACTGTGCACAGTGGTATCTGTAACATCTAATCGACGGCACTTTATGAAATCATTATTGTGTTCAAACGCAACTGAAAAGTAAATGAAAATTATCATTTACCACAAACAACTTATTGTACATGAATATAAAAAAAGTGATAATATTAGCATTACTATTTACTACCTTTATTTGAAGACTTGGTAGGCAGTTGCAATTCTTGGACATATTTATTTCCATCTTGAGAAATGGCAATTTTATTATTAAGTGTGGAAGAATTGGCATTTACATTATTAAATTTGTTTATGTTTGAAACTACAGTATCCATTTCAGTGTCATTTTCATATTCATTGATCATTTTAACTTCATTAGCTTCCACAATATTATCATTTCCACCATTTGCAATATTTTTATTTTCATTATTAGAACAAACTGGATTCGGTACACCAATCGATGGAACTGCACCAGATCTCAAGATACATCTGCTTTGAAATTTAAGCCCTCTGTCTATGTCTTTAGGATTAAAATGCAGAGAGCAAATGTAAATGTAAGTGAGATTATCGGAAAGTGATAAATTACACGCTTCTATCCACTTCTTTCTTAATATTGGATCTTTTGGAAACCTATTTTAAGTAAAATTCAACATTAAATTACATATATATTATATTATAATAAACAAAAATTACACGTAATTAAACTTACTTGTGTAATGAAATTCGATCACGCTTCGATGCTTTTCGTCGGCATAAGTAGCACATGATGCCCATTTTTAGGACACTTTTTGTTTATATAATAGATATTTGATATATAAACAAATATTTAAATTAGCAATAAACAAATCAGTTTTAATAACCTCTAAACGTAACACATGTACACATGCAGTAAGCAACACATGACGACAGTTATTCGTTATTTCCAGTCATGTTTCTCGGGCATGCGCATAACATTTCAGGTCTAAATGACGGAGACAGATGTATGTATGTCTACACCGTTGGGTTGTCATCCTTTTTCAGACCCCATCTGACGGAATAAACTCGCATCAATATCAGTTGATGAGCAAGTGTGATTGCTTTGTGTTTATATACCCCAAAGCTAAAGATTATAGTTGTTTAATAGTGATTAATAATTTGTTAATAGTGAAAATGACCAGCAGAGCAAATTGTTGTGTACCTCGACGTAACTCAGTGCATAAAAAACCCCAATTTGACTTTTCATTATTTCCCAAATGAGGGTCAAAATGCATATTAGAGAATCGGGAATGGTGACTATGGTTAATAAAAAGAAACTGTGGGAGATCAAACTGAATATAACAAAAAGAGTTACCAAAAACATGAGAGTTTGTTCTAAACATTTTGTTGAGAAAGATTTCATAACTCCTAGTGATTGTAAGTATTTTGTATTCTATATTATATGTGGTTAATTATACCTATCAATTTGTCAGGGGGCTATCAAAAACATTACCTGAAAAACACTGCTATACCAAGTAAAAACTTAACTATGTCCAGCATTATAACAAAGTCCATATGTCTGAAGATAGAAGAAAGAGAAGATATGAAAAACTCATTGAAAGAAGACAGGCAAGTTCTCTTGTTGGTTATTTATATTGAAGTCAAAATTAAATAAATACTTATAAGTATCATTGAAGTCATGTCATCCATTGATTTCATAAGGATCACTTTTAATAGCACCGGTCTGCAAACAATAAGATCTGATTATCCACTTATCATCGTTTTTTTCTTAGACAATAATGTGGTTTGCTGCAAGAACAGCTTCACCCTTCACGATGCATCGACTACTTGGAGTAGCAGCCAGATAAACAAAATTGAGAACAATGGTAGAAACATATCTGAATTCCTTTCAATATAGAATATTGAATTTAATAACGTTCAAATATCGAAATTTTCACTAAATTGTATACTTCTCTTAGTAAACGCATAGGTTATAGCAAATGCAATCACACTAGGCGTCAAAAACATATATTTTTCGACAGATTGACAGCGCGGAAAAATGAAGGTTAAAATGTCAATATAGAAATAATAACAAACGTCGTGATCGGTGCTGGACTGTCATGTCAATGTCCAACCAAGATCAAAAGTGGGGTTAAGTGGATCCTAAGCTTGGCCAATCTAGGGCTTTATCTAACTATGGCTTAAGTGGTCCTTAAATAGTGGTGCAAAACAAAATTGCAATGTAAGGCCCGCTTGAGTCTTAAAGTAACCTTAAGTAGTACCCGTGCAAATAGCTGTAGGAGTATTAAATATATGGGGTTATGTAGTCGGCCATATTGAGGAAGTAGATATCCGGGATCTGCCAAGTTTCCGCAGTGTCGCCAGTGCTAATACGTTCGTATCAGATCTAGTACTATTTTATGAATTCTGGTACTCTGGTACGCCGCCAGCAATTCTAATACGTTTTCAAATAAATTTTATTTATTTTTCCAAATACTAATCTTAACAATTGTTAACAATCTTAATTAAAAATTTTTTTCACGAACGAATTTTCACATAATTAATTCACGTTTCAGAATTCTCTCCTGATGATGGCAATGCTGCCGAAAACGTTTGTGAATTGATTTTAAAGAATTGTGTACTATAGCCTTTTGGCAGTTTGTCACATACATTAAGTATTATTTACCACTGACACTACAAGCATGTGTACGTGTGTACATATAACTAGTCAGGCGACAGTGGCGACACTGGACTGGGGCATGGAACGATGTTGACGATCTGACAACTGACAAGCGAAAAACGCTAACAGGGCGGACTGGACTGAGGGATTCCCGCTCCCGCACATCGATACTATTTTCACTTCCGTTTACCGAGTGTTTTATTATAACCGCATCTTGGATATTGAGTAAATATATTTTGTTGTTGTGTAAGTTGTTTTAATTATGAACAGGTAAGACTTTGATTTAGCCATTAGCTATATACAGGGTGTTTTAAAAAATGGTGACCCCGTCTCTAGGATAGGTAGAAAACTAAAAAATAATTGGGGTTTGCTTAGTCAAAAATTATGAACTTATGAAATGAGTTTCAACCGTTCTGGAATTATCACTTATTTTTTGGCTCCAACGAGTGTCCGAACCGCCCCGGTCGGAGCTTTCCGACTATTCTTACCGTTGAGGACACAGTCTTGGATACAACTTCTGAAATTTCGTGCCGTTTTGCAAAAACCATCAAATTTTGCACTTGGCCCTAGACCTAATAGTACTTTAGTTTCAATAATGTCAGTGTATATAAATGTCATTGATGACAATCATATGAAACGAATAAGCTAAATATTATGAAGGTAATTTTTTTCGAGCAAAATTTAAGTAATGGTGGATAATAGAGTCCAGAAGTTACTTTTTTCCGAATACTGCGACTTCGAAGATATGGTATTAATCGAAAGTCCCTTCGCGCAAACCACAAAAGACGGCGAAGGTATACGTCAAGTTCATTTGGGCTTGACCCCGTCAAAATTGGTACTGGCTACAGACGTTTTGCCACCGGTCGAATATGTCAATTTCAAATACTCTCCAGGAATCGATCCCGAAATCGAAACTTTCGAGTTGATAGCCATATATCCAGTGGAATGTGTTAATCTAAGTATCTATAGAAGCAAGAAAAATCAAGCTCTGAAGGCGAGATTTTGCAACAATAAGGTACTCTATTTCGAGCTGGGGGGATTCGAAAATCGCGCTATGTTTTGGAATTTGTGGTGCGAAAGAGTCAAGTTCCTTTGCCCCAACATAACCGGATCGTCGCGATCTGAGACTTCCGTCGGTACTTCAACCACAGGTAGCACTTTATATTTAGTAAATAAGAAAGTTATTGCAATCGACGGTTTGAAACAACTTTGGTGTACCTTCGGATCAGATCCCGTTGCGGAATCCAAATCTCTAGTCGATAATGTCACCAGTCAACTCAACATTAAACGTAAATGGACCGATCGGCACATATACTTGGGAAAACATTTCGATAATTTCAACTACGTTCCGGTAGTACAAGCTCTCACTGTGGAAGAATTCCTAGGGAATCCGAAACCTTCACAATTAGCTTTAAGATCCAAACAATCCGACATAATCGGTTACGTGGACGCAAAACAACTTAATATTGGCGATAGCGTTCAGGTAATATTTTTCACATTTTATTTGGTATGCTTTTCCAGTAGTTTTTGTGTTTTTCCGAACCTCTTCTTGCAAGTTTGTCTACTTTCTCATTACCTGCAACTTCCTGGTGTCCTGGAACCCGTATCAGTTTGACGTGATTACGGTCTACCAGCGTTCTCAATTCTTCTTTGCAGTTAACGAGTATGGGGGAAGGGGTGGTCCGGCCCTGAGGTGTCCCCTGCATAATACTAAGGCTGTCTACTGCAGGATTTCGCTCGGTTTCCTGTAGGCTCCGTTAACTACAAAATGGATGGTTTAACTGGAGCGTCTTCCACGCCGAATATGTCGAAATAACGAGGTCATAAAAATGATTAATAACCAGCTGATTTTTTGTATGCAGCTAAGTAAATATTTGTATAAGTAAATGGCCACAAAGTCCTAAAAATTAAGTGGTACGTTTTCCCAGTTATACGCTTGGATGTTGTCGATTCCACGGTACCACTTTTTTAATTAACAACCGTAGGGCAAAAAACACATGTTAAGTTGGTGCATTCTTTGCATAAATCAAACAATGTCCTATCAAAAATTTGGGAATGTATCGCTAGTCCTACAAGAGTATTGAAAATAACAATATTTCGTAGTTGTAGTTGTCGGCTACTTCCTATAGCGCGAAAATTTTTACTTCCAATAGCAGTACTATTTCTATAATTATAAATAATTAGATGCAGATAACATGCTTAGGAAACTACATGAAAAATGGGGTACGAGCATGAACATGACAAAAACGGAATATATGCGAGTAGCAGGGGGGGACGAAGATTAGCATCCATAATTGCGACAAATAAAAAAGTGCGAAGAATATAAATATTTGGGAAACCTAAACTCGAACAAAGGATCTTCGGAACGTGACATAAAAAACAAAGCACAACAGGGTCAGAGAATGATATATATTCTCAACTCATTAGTTTGGTCCAACCAAAATAGCTTAAGGACTAAGAAGACAATCTACACAGCAGTTGTAGAGCCTATCCCTAACGTATTTATTTGCTCGAAGAAACCACCTGTATACCAGTTTCGAAGTGATTGCTCCTCTTCAGTACAGGGCATCGAATCGAATCACTACATTCAATCCTAGACTCCTATTAAGTACACATGAAGGACCACGCAAAAGCGTTAGTAGCGACATCTGTACTTTTAAACAAGCACCACCCGGTAAATAACTTCCAAAAACGGAGAATACCATAATGTGCGAAAATTATAGAAAACTGCATTATTGCGGTAAACTATAAAAGTATAATGAAGTCCGACATAATATAATAATATATACATATATACATATTTTTAATATATAGGTAAATACAGCAGTTATAATTCTCACACCTAATTTTCGCTGTCTTATTATACTTTTATAGTTGACCGCAATAATGCAGTTTTCCATAATTTTCGCACATTATAGTATTCTCCGTTTTTGGAAGTTATTTACCGGGTGATGCTTGTTAAAATCAGCGTAATTTTCACACTTCATTCTGTCTCCCTTTTTATAAAGTGGTATTATAATACACTTCTTCCACTCATCGGGCAATTGTTCTTCTCTCCAGATGCATTAAATCAATTTATGTATTCGCTGGTGTAATATTTCTTCTACATATTTAAGACATTCCGCGGAGATGCCATCTTTGCCTGGTGCTTTGTTGTTGTTTATTTTTTTCATCGCCCTCGTTACTTCCTCCAATGTGGGGACGTCCACAGCTCTGTCGACCGTATGGTATATTTGTGATGCTTGCTCTTTTGTTTCTCTTGTGTTCAGAAGACTGTTGAAATGCTGTCTCCAGGCTGCAAGAATTTCTTCGGTACCCGAGATGATGGAGTCGTCTTCCCTTTTTAATACTTGTCCTGATATTGGTCGGAAACCAGTTTTGAAGTTACTGACTTGTGTAAAGAACTCTCTGGATTTATGCTGATTTAGGTTTGTCTCCATATTAGTAAACATTTCTTGCTCAAGCATTCTGTCTGTTCATTCTTGTTGCCTGTCTTCGCAATTCT